>CM030362.1:17895486-19095486 GCA_017893485.1 Hemerocallis citrina
CACAGGATCTTTACTTCACTTCGTACAATTTTACAAGGAAAATTTAAAACTTTTCATTCACAATACATCAGAGTTCTTTTACACAGCGGAAGAATAAAAGATTACAACAATGAAATATAACTTGTATAACTTTAACATCATTAGCAACATCTTTAACTTCTAAACAGCAACAGCATATCCACTTTATAACTCCATGAATAGTTCATTACTTGCATATCAATCTGTGGGCACGTCAATTACTTACAACTGACGAAATGTTATACACGGCTATCCTCTCTATGCCGGGAATAGTATAACGATCTCATACTTTAACAAATCACAAAAAGATTGAATGAACAAGTAAAGTGTCAAGAGTGATTATTCTAAACATAAGTGTATATCATGCCTTAATGCCTAATGCACACAATTCTACACTAGGATGACACTAATGCACACTTGTTCAGATTCTATGTATCCCATACTGCATAGGTCTGAGGGTAAGTGCCTACGTACTCCATATTGAAGGGTTCGATCCCTCGCCATGAGACTACCCAGTAATAAAACAAGTTTTACAGTTATTTCACAGATACGGATCTCAGCCTCCCTGGCTATAATAATAGATCCCAGCCTCCCTGGCTATTATATCGTGAGAATAATCCCGTAAATGCCCCTCTAGCCCCGGTATATATATATTCTTTGGAGTATGGTAAACATCCGTCGACTAACCTAAGTCCCGGATAAAATACAGTCCATCTCCTAAGGAGCAACCACAGTCAACCAACTGGGTCTATAGCCACGGAGATCCACCGCCGACTATATAAAAGCACCCATTTACGTTTGCACAGGTCTATTACATCTTCACCTAAGTGCCTAATTATTTTTAGTTCAAGACATGAATATGTTATCACCCTAGAATCAGTTTTACCTCATACCGGATTTATTCACAAAATACAAGATCGCCCGACGGCATTAACTCGAAATCAAGTCTCAAAATCTTTCTTTCAAAATTACCGGTAACCGAGGTCTTACTAATCCTAAATCATAAATCTTTCATGTACAAGAAACATGGGTATTCACACCCTTTCATAATCATGTATTAAACTTAAATAATTTCTCCTTTCAACTTAATCACAAGTAATCATAGTCTCATCATTATTCATGATCTATTCATTCATAATCTTGGAAGCGGATAATTTTTCTTCAAGGACACAATGAAATATTATTAACCATTTCAAACTCTTACAATATCTCAATTCGCTACGAATTATTCTTTAACACAATAAGAGTATAAACTCTTCAAGAGAAATTACTTCACAACTAATATTTTACTCTTTTTCACAAGGAAAGTTTCTATTCTCAAAATTTTATTTCTTTTTATACTTCAAAAATATACAAGGAAAGTATCTCTTAATACTTACACTTCATTTTATATTAATACTAAAGTTTAATTCCAATTAAAAATAAACATTCATGAGTAACAACCCCAAAAAAAACCAAATGTGAAGCATGGGTTTTGAACCCCAAACCTACGGCAAACATAGCCAGCACCTAACCCGAGCCCACTAACCATTTAGTCCATATGGACTTTTGTCAAATATAGCAACCGAAATTCCTTTCATACATTAGTACAAATTTGGTAATTTAATTGAATGAAGAAAAAAATATAAAAGATGGCTATCAAGATTTGAACTCAAGATCTATTATAAGAGGTGCTCACTGGCTAACCAGTAAGTCCAAATGTGATTTCTGTTTAAGAGTTGTATTTGTATACTTTTGTTCATACTTTTCTGAAATTGTTTCTTTTTAACAAAACTTGTTTACCCAATAATCCAATCCTTTAGGATATTGGAATAAACTTCTCTTTGGACTAAAAGGAAATCTTAAATAATAATCAACAAGTCCAAACTTATTTTTTTTTAGCATATATCTCATTTTTAAAAAAAAATTTATTTCCTTTCTTTACAAAATTTACATTTCTTTTCAAACTCGAAAATTAAAATCATGCTTTTCTAAAAACTAGTTTATGCCCAACATCCTACAAATAAAAATTTGTGTTAAGAATCAACATGTCTTTTAATCGATTATGGATGTCTCAAAGGAATTCCTTTCATACAAAAGAAAATTTTATTTTTTTGACATATGTCAACATACTTCATAAAAAATTATTTCCTTCTCTTTTCTTTTTCATCATATCTCTAATCATATGTCGAAATATAGCATTCTTTAACAATTTCTCATACATATCACACATTTGACATACCTAGATTTACGAGTATTCTAACATTGTTCATAGTAATAATTCTTTAGTTAAACTCTTTTTTTCAATTTACACATAAACTTGCATTTCTCAAAACTTGAATGAAAAAAAAATTGTTTAATTTCTCTTATACAAATTGGGAATTTATAGCATGCCAACAAGTCCCAAATCATAAGAATTTTACAAAATCTCTTTCATGAACAAATTATTATTTTCCAAATGTAACAATAAAAAAATATACATATGTCAATAATAACAAAATTTTACTTTCTTCTTTCTTAGTCAATAAATCATAAAGCATGTTTATCATATGATATTCATCACTAAAATTCCCACATACTCAACAAGTACAAAAATTGCAATCACATTAACATGATTCATGGTATAAAGAAATTCTTCTTTTTAATTAGCATGATATCACAACAAAATCATCCTCATTCAGAACATGATATACTAGCATAAATTTTATCTTATAATTCTCAAACAATATCTTCTTATACTACTCTTGTTTTTTGTATGCATATCCTACACTAGAAAATAATGAAATCACCCACTAACACAATGTTAATCTATTTGTCAACATAGCATGATTCACTATTAATCTCACCACAATCATGGTATAGTTATTCTATTTTATCAAACTACTCATTCACTTTTATTAGCATGTACATTCAAAAAAAATTAGAAAGTAGGAGAACACCCACCTTTTGTGAAGCTTGAACAATGAAAAGAAAAGAGAACACCACTTCTAGCTCCAAAGATTCCTAGCTCCTAGTAAGGCTTCTCCTCCTAGCAATGACTCCTTTTCCTAGCAAGAATGGAACTCTCTTACTCTCTTTCTTTTCTTCCTTTCTTATTTTTCTTCTCTTTTGATTTTGTTTTTGGTGCAAGATAAAGGTAGGAAATGGGGGCTCTATTTATAGGATTTTGGGAGGGTCTAAAGTGCAAAAATTCCACCCTAATAACTCTTCAAATTTATTTCACAACTCTCCACTTTCCTAACTCCTAAAACTCCCATCTCTTCATCTCCCCACTCTCCACCTCTTCATTATTCTCCTCCCTCTCTCCAAAACCGGTCACCCCTAGCCCACAAAAGGGTCCAAATACATTTGTGTGTGCATGCACACATGCACAAACAAATATGAACACATTTTTATAACTCCAAATGTGTACTAATATTTGTTACTTGTCATGTATAACTTATTTTGTGATTTTAATAGTGGGCTTGCTACATGGGCTCATTTCTAATTAATTAATTATCTAGTGGGCTTGCTACATGGACTTTCTTTTTAATTAACTAACTTAATTATCCTAGTGGGCTCTCCTTTTAATTAATCTAATGGGCTAGAAATTTACCTTTAGGTCCATGGATCAAAAGAAGGCTAATATAAAAACTTATGCACTAACATAAGAAATGAGAGTAAGAAAATGGAGATAGAAAACCAGCACGTGCATCATATGTGCAAAAATTGAAAAATGCACTTTAATCAAAATAGGGAAAAATAAATTTTCATTTTATAAAACGAGTTCAAACACGTAAAAGAAATAATCAATACACATAGAAATATCACACTTAGAGATGGAAAAATACGTAATTGATACGTGCATTGAAAACACATAAAAAAGCACGTAAAAATACGGAGATTGAAATATTATATTTTTGTTGACTCAAAGTAGGGTAAAAATCAATATGGGAAATGCGTAAATAGTAAGTAGTCAAAATACGTAGTGAAAACACGTTATAAAATACACGTGCGTAACATACGAGGACAAAATTGTCATTTCCAATTTTGCGGGGTGTTACAGACGCTCTCCTAGACACCGCGCTCGATCCACCCAATCTGAATACGACTTTCGAAACCCTAAACGATCTCCCCTCGACATCTCTAACTTAGATAGAGGTAAAATTCCAATGTTGAGTTTTTTTTTTATTGTTTATATACATCCAAAATCAGTACTGTTTTGAATCTTTTTAGAATCTTGATTAGAAATATATGTTCTTTATGCCTAATTTATATAACTGTATGGTGTTTGTAGGTATGGAAGGCCAAGATGGAAGTGCTAATACCATGGATAATCTATAATCGATAATATGAATTGAGGAAAGTATTTGGTTTTGTCTAAATTTTTTGAGTTTTCCCCTTCGAATGAGGTGACGGTTCTCATTATGCTTTTATGCCTATATCTGGGCTGAAGATGAACTGCTTCTTTTGATGCTCATGCTTTGAATTCAATATTTTGGTTATGGCTGTGATGATTATCACACTATTATGCTTTGAACTGAATATTATGATATTCACACTTTTGTGGATGTGATGATATTCAGACTCATTCTGCACCAAAGATGAACTCATTCAATAATTTCTGAAACTGGGCAATGACGAATTTAATTTGGTTATATATATATGATATTCACACCATTATTGCGAGGTTCTAGTGATTGAAGAATTTCTAAATCTGAGCAATAATGAACTTGTCTCTTTTACTTTCGGAGTAGGTTTTGACATCTATAATTACAATATGGCATTGGTTTTGACATTGCGTCTCTGAATATGAAATTGGTTTTGACATTGGTATATTATGCTATTGGTGATGCATTCATTATGCTTCCTCAGAGAATTTTCTTAAGTTCATGAAATGTGATATTCAAAAATTTCTAAGCCTAGATAGTGAAGAAATTAGTTGTTCTGTATATACAGATTTGTGTTTCTTGCAAAATATCCTTATTGTTTCGTTTGTAAAT
The DNA here is from genome assembly GCA_017893485.1 of Hemerocallis citrina. Classification (NCBI taxonomy): domain Eukaryota; kingdom Viridiplantae; phylum Streptophyta; class Magnoliopsida; order Asparagales; family Asphodelaceae; genus Hemerocallis; species Hemerocallis citrina. Next base: position 17,900,466 of record CM030362.1, read on the forward strand.
ACTTTAAGTAGACAACAAAATATTGTAGTTTCAGCTACTTTCAATTAAATTTAGTAGAAGTTGTTTCTTCATAACTCAACATCTCGTAATAGCTCATTTTCAACTTGGGTGTTATAATTTTTCATTATTATCAACTTCAATCTCAGGAGTGAACTGGTTCACATAGGTTACAAGCACAAAGATGAGTACAAACAAAGCAATTGAGAAGTGGCAGAGCATCATCATCCGACAGTTACAAGCACAATACTACAAACAAAGACTTGACTTATTGTTGTTCTGAACCTACAATGTTTAGAATTTTGTTTAATCTTTTGTATAATCTTTAGAATTTTGTATAAAGATGAAAAGTCCAAAGATGAGTAAGACATGTATGAGAATTTTTGAAGTTGTATCATTGAGTAAGCCTAATGTTATTTCAGTTATATCATTGATTGATATTTGTATACTTCTTGGATTGTTCTGGGCTTACAAAATCATGGATGTGTTTCTGTTTGTTCTGAGATTACTGATACTTCTTGGTCTGTCTCTGATTGTTCTGGGCTTACAAAATTTGATAATTCATGGTCTGTTTCTGTGTGTTCTGAGCTTACAAAATTTTCATACTTCTTGGTCTGTTTGTGTTCTGAGCAAGGACAAAATTTGATATCGCATGATCTGTTAGTGTTAGTTCTGAGCTTACAAAATTTGATAATTCATGGTCAGTTATTATTGTTTCTGAGCTTACAAAATTTTCATACTTCATGTTCTGTTTGCGTTGGTTCTGAGCTTACAAAATCTGTATACATCATGCTCTGTTTGTGTTAGTTCTGAGCTTACAAAATTTTGATACTTCTTGGTCTGTTTCTTTCAGTTCCGAGCTTACAAAATTGTCATACTTCATGGTCTATTACTGTTGGTTCTGAGCTTACAAAATTTGTACACATCATGCTCTGTTTGTGTTAGTTCTGAGCTTACAAAATTTTGATACTTCTTGGTCTGTTTCTGTCAGTTCTGAGCTTACAAAATTTTGATACTTCATGCTGCGTAATACACCAAAACAATCACAAAATTTCAATCATGACACCAAAACAATAATGAACTGAATATCTGGAAGAAATTCGATCTTCATAGAAATGTAAGGTAATACTTTACAAAAACATGTACAACGTAACAAATGTTTTTCACATCTGACACTTTACAAAAAACTGAAACTTAACACAAACTGTACAACGTAATACAATGTTCAGTAGTTTGCTGCAAATGTCAACTTTTCGCATAGTCCACTGTTCAATAGCTCCAAGAAGCACAAGAAGCACTTCATGCTGGAATCAACCTGAAATCAAAATCAAACATAACTCATTTAACCTGGAAACGACAAAATAATTACAAAATATAGTCGGCTCAGAACACAAAAAATCATGTACTAAATATGGTAGGCTCAGAAAAATAAACACTGAACATGAAGTTCAAAATTTGTTACCTCGGCAAAAACAGAAACTGAGAAACAAGTAGCTTGGGAGCAAACAGAAACAGATAATGAAGTATCAAATGGTTGTAAGCTCATAACAAACAGAGGCAGAGTAATACAATGAAGTGTCACAGTTTGTAAGCTCAGAACTCACACAAACAGATCATGAGGTTACAAATTTTGTAAGCTCAGAACTAACACAAACAGATCATGAAGCATCAAATTTTGCCCTTCCTCAGGACTAACACAAACAGACCATGAAGTATCAAATTTTGCAAGCTTATAAATAACACAAGCAGTGTTTGAAGTATCAAATTTTGTAAGCTCATAACCAACATAAAAAGAGCATGTAATATCAAATTTGGTAAACCAAGAACAAACAGAAACACATCATGAAGTATCAAATTTTGTTAACTCAGAACAAACAGAAAAATGAACTCTTCGAAACTAGACAGATAGTATCAAATTGTGTATGCTCAGGACAAACAGAAGCTGGGCATGAAGTTTCGAATTTTGTAAGCTCAAAACAACATACACTGAACATGGGGGTAACAAAAAACCAGTAAGCTCAGAACACACTATTCATAACTAGGGCTGCATTGGGGTGCCGCGCCAACTAGGATATGATAGATATATAATCAAGAATAAATACAACAAATTGAAATAATTATTCAGATCATAAAGTGTTTAGCATCACTGCCTACACCAACACACCATCACTGCCTAATATATAGTTTATTGTATAGTGTCAAGATCTGTTTGTGTTTCTTCTGAGCTGACAAAATTTGATACTTCATGATCTGTTTGTGTTGTTCGGAGCTTATCATCAACTGTCTTATATATATAGAGTAAGTCTATTAAGAGCTTGGGAGCTGAAATCCTTATCTAGAGCGGGGGTTTTTAGCCATTCGTTCGCGATTGATCGCGATGGAACGACTCATATTCGGTACCGTTTATCTTCAGAATGTTTGGGGGTAAAAGGGGTAAAATCAAAAACTCCTATCTCTTATCTTCTCACACTCAATCGACCAAGCACACAGAATAGACTTACTCATGAATATATATAGACTAAAAAAAACCAGTAGGCTCAGAACACACTATTCATATGTAGGGCTACATTGGAGTGCCGCGCCAACTAGGATAGGATAGATATATAATCAAGAATATCAAGAATACTTAAAACAGGATTGAAATAATTATTCAGATCATAAAGTGTTTAGCATCACTGCCTAACCCAACACACTGAAGGAGAGAATCAAACACCAAAAGGCGTAAATGAGTATCCACCACATACGTATCCAACGTTCTGAGCTTACAAAAATTATACTGATACTATCAATCATTGTGAGTCATCGGTGCATCAAAATTTGATGAATTGAGCTACTCTCAAGTCACATATTCAAAATCTATTTCATCATTGCCTACACGCGAAACCGAATGAAAATGCAAGAAATTAAACAGAAATCACTATTTAGGCTCAGAACTTTTTGAATATCACATTTCATGAAGATTAGGAAATTGTCTGAGGAAGCATAATGAATGCATCACCAATAGTGAAATATACCATGTCAAAACCAATCTCATATTCAGAGAGCCATAATGACTTCTCAGTGATCTCAGAGATCATAATGAAAGACTATTGAAGGATAGAGCCTCAAAAACACAACTCATATTCAAAGAAGCAGCAGAAGTGTAATGCACCATGACAAAACAAAGTGCAAAACTAAAAGAGACCCAAATTAAGTTCGTCATTGCCCAAATTCAAAAAATCTTCAATCCCTAAATTATGAATGAAGCATAACAGTGTAATATCGTCACAGTCATAACCAAATTAGGTGCATTAGTGTAATATCACCACATTGAAATCTCATAATGAAGCATAATAGTGTGATTTCATCACTGCCATAGCAAAAATATTGACATCAAAGCATGAGCATCAAATCAGCAGTCATCTAAGCCCAGATTCAGGAAAAAAAAATGCATCAGAACACTTCCAAACTTGCCCAGTTTCAGGAAAAATGAGAGCAACAACAAGCTCATTGCCAAAAATAAAATTAATGGGATAATTCTAATAAAGATATCAACTTTACCTCTACCCAAGTTGAAATTTGACCTCTACCCAAGTTGGAGATGGAGATGGAGATCAGTTTAGGGTTTCTATTCGAATCGATGAGGAATCGAACCCTAATCGGAAGCTGGGTTTGACGTTGAAGAGAGAGAGAGAGAGCCTCGCAACCCTAATTGCGATTTGGGTCTTCGATCGCAGAGAGAGAGAAAGAGACCACTGAGACCAGCGGATTTAGGGGCTAGGGTTTCTCGTCGAAGTGAGTGAATGAGCTCAAGAAAGTAGAAATCGTAGAAGGAGAATGGGGGTTTCTCTCCGACGATTAGGGTTTCATCGAAGAAGGAGAGCGCGGGAGTAAGAAAAGGAGAGGAGACTAGGGTTTCTTACGATCGAAGAGAGAGCGGGAGTGAGATGGGAGCCAGGATGCCAAAAGATAAGGAGAGGGGGAAAATGACCATTTTACCCTCAACAAAACAAGCTGGAGAATGGGATCTGATCTCAGCCATTCGATCTGAAAAACTCTAGATCGGATGGCTGAGATCTCCAGCTCCCGATAAGGAGCCCAGCTTCCCAGCTCTTAATAGACTTACTATATATATATATATATATATATATATATATATATATATATATATATATATATATATATATATATATATATAGTAAGTCTATTAAGAGCTGGGAAGCTGGGCTCCTTATCGGGAGCTGGAGATCTCAGCCATCCGATCGATCTTGATCGCGATCGGACAGCTGAGATCTATTGCCGCTTATCTTCAGATAAGGTGAGGGATAAAAGTGGTATACTCAATCGATTGAGTATACCCCTTACCTTTTATCTTCGACAGCTCTCTTCTCTCCCGCTCTCTATCGTTCCAAACCCTAATATCTTCTCCCGCTCTTTCTCCTGCTCTCGAAGATCGCCCCGCTCTCTTCACAACCATAATCGCTATCATCTCTTCTCTTCTCACGCTCTCAGTCCCGATCTCCATCTTCGAAACCCTAATCCACCTCTCTTCGAAACCCTAATCGAAGATAGCGAAGTTGAGCTCTTCTCTCCCGCTCTCTTTCTTCATCACCTGTGTAAACCCAACTCCACCATCGACCGGATCTCCAGTCGCTTATCTTCAGATCTGTCGAGGGGTAAAAGGGGTATAATCGATCAGCCCCCATCGGCGATAAGGGTTTCGATTTCTCGGCTCAGTGGGTTCTGCCTCTCTCAGATTCCGGAGGGAAGTGTTTGACTCTCATAAATGCTTTTATGATTTCTGTTTAATTTCTTGCATTTTCATTCGATTTCGTTTGTAGGCAATGATGAGATTGATTTTGATATAAGTTGGTTACAAAATTTTTGGGCATTGAAATTATTGTTTTCAAGGGTTTTTGGTTGTGTGCCATGATAATTATTCAAAGTTGAATACACATCTGGGGTATGAGTGGGAGAGTAGATGGTGAAGAAATGAAAGTATGGTGTTTGAATGTCCAATGCCCTCAACACTTACCTTACATTTATGAGATTTGAGACTAGCTCAATTCACCAAATTTTTGGGCACTGATGACTCACAATGGTTTAGGCAGTGATGCTGTAACTACTGTTTTTCCGTATTTGTATTTTATACTGTATTCTGTATTTTGCTCAACTGTACTCTTTCATCTATTAGAGAACCTGTATTTTATTTCTGTTCGAATAAATCATTAATTTTGCCTCGACTCAATTTTTGGGTCCTTTTATCAAATTCAATTGAGTGTCATTTGTACCATTCTTCATGAGAAATGAACCGATTCTTCTTATTTATCTCTCTAATCCCCATTTTTGTGTATTTTGACCATTTCTTCTGTTGGGCTCTTTTTGAAACGGATCCCCAAAACCCGCAAACCCGCAAACCCTATTATATAAACCCCTAACCCTAATCAAACCCTAACTAATACTGTTATAACCCTAAACTCAGCCGCTAATCATTCCCTTCACCGTTTTCCTCTCCACCGTTTTCGCCACAACCAACCAATCTCCCGATCCACTCCAATCACCTTCGCCACCTTCGACCGTCATCCTCGTCGACCCCATAGCAACCACCACCTCCACAGCAATCCTATCGCCATCGCCTCCGCCATCTCCCCATCCATCGACCCAAAACTTCGAAACCCATCCGAGCTCGCCGCACCCAACTCGACGTCTCCCTCACCATCACCTGGCCGCTCCAACACCATCACGTCGCCGCCTCTCCTGTGTCGCAATTCCTCGGCGACCAGCCCCCGAGCCCGTGCCATTGGACCTCCCCTGTTCGAACTCGAGAACAGAGCTTGCCACCATCCTCCGCACTCCCCTGCTCTCGAACCCACGAACGGAGGAGCACCCACCGCCGTCGCCACCCTCCGTCGCTACCGCAGTCGCCGCCAACGAAGAACCCCCGCCGTTGCTATCTCTCTCGCACTCTGTTTCGATCGAATGAAGAAGAACGAAGTAGCGAACGGAGGAAGAAGACAGCGATATTGGCGGGATTTAATCTTGGCCATCAGATCGCGCCAAGATCCGCGCTGTGATCGCTGTTTCGTGTACGCCCACACCGGATCCGAAGCCGCTGTACGCTGTTCTGGCCTCAGATCCGCTGCTTCACAGCGATCTGATTCGCCTGCTTCGCTGTTCCCTGTTTTGGCCGCACCAGATCCGAAGCTGCTGTTCCCTGTTCTGGGCCGATCCTGTGTGCGGGAAAACGCGATCTCTGATCAATTTTTGCACGCGCTTTTTGAGGACATCTTCGGGGATTTTTCTACTTAAATTGCTTCAACAAGCGGAGTTTATAATCATCGATTTAAGGCAAGTATTCATCTTGTACATTTTATTGCTCTAGTACAAGTTTTCTTGAAAATACCACATATAGTTAGATTGTGACTCCCTTTGAAATATCATAGTAAATCAATTTTGAACCTTCAAACCCACAAATCTAAGAGTCACAAAACTTCCTCGTATTAAATAATAATCAATTGGACTCTTTTACCCCCTTGAACACATGAATCACATGGACATATGAATTAAGGAGCCCTAAAATTTGTAGTTACATATATGTTTAGTATTTTGACGAATTTGCGACTATTATGACTTGAAAAACATTTATTAGTTGCTGTTTTGATCTCCATGATTATGTATTTATGCTACTTAACAACTTAGACACCAAATTACACATTTCCATGAAACCTACATTAGTAAATAAGTTCTGAGTGTTGCTGTCTGAATATTCTTTTGCGGTTTCGACCCTTTTATCATTGAAATTTGGGCCCGTGCCCTGAATAGAAATTGTAGACCCGGATGTGTAGATATCGATAGACTCGAGAATAATCGAATTTGGAGCTACGGTCTAGGAATTATGGCAGTTATGCTGCAGCTGTGTCAGTAGGCGCAGTTTTGCAAAAACTGCTGTAATTATTTACTTTACAAATTATTTCATCGGTGTAAACAGCGAGCGTTTGACTCCAAATTTTATATGTAGTTGCTGGACACCCTATAGGACATCTCCAATTTTTCTTAGAATTAATTTATATTATTTCAACCCTGTTCCACATGTATAAATACGAGAACACAAAATCTGTCTGAACAAATGTAACAAGCCGGGGTTGAGGGAAGGACTATAGAGTGGACAACATAGGTAAGTGTACTCGGAAGGGGACCCGTGTTTCCCAAGATGCATGTTAAATGGAACTAAGTGCCACGTAGAACTAAGTGCCACGTCATGGTGACGGGGGCCACCTCTAGAGCCTACGGGGGCCACCTCTAGAGCCCATTACAAGGTTACATGATATATATTTGCGATCACATGGAACTAAGTGCCACGTCATGGTGACGGGGGCCACCTCTAGAGCCCATGGTTTGATCACCTGCTTGTTTGATGCCTGAGTACACCGCCCTATAGACTCCACTACTAGGTCTAAACGTAACTGATTTGACTGTAGCAACCATGTAGTAAAAGTATGGATGCATGTCGTGCTACCTAGATAGTAATCACACAAGACTTGAACTTAATACCTGATACATGATTTTCCTGTTACCTGGTTATCCTGTTACCTGATTTCCTGTTACCTGATTACCTGGTTACCTGATATCTGATACATGAAACTTGAACATGACGCCTGTAACTTGAAACATGAAACTTGATACATGAAACCTGACACATGAAACATGATAGTTGATGTTAGATACCCCAACAAGTTCACCTGACATATGTTTTACTATTAGCAGTTGTTAACTAGCCTGTTGACTAGGATGTCCCTCTTGCTAGCTGGTTCTTAGATTCCCACTACTTGTTGTATCCCTGTTGCATTCTTGATTCCTGTTCCCCCTACTTGTACTCGTTTTTACTATTTGTGGTCCTAGCTTGCACTAAGGGCATTCTCTCTTGTTTTCCCTGTTTTCCCTTTTATATTTATTAAGCAGACTTGGGACAAGTTACCTGCTGGAATTGGCGAGCAGACATTTCAGGTTTTGCTTGGAGCAAGGACCTGTTTAAATGGTTGCTTTCCTTAAGGTATTTATTTTTTCTGCTGTTTAAGACTTGTTTCCGAGTTTACACTTGATCCAGACATGGGGAACTATTTGAATATTATCATTTATTTAAATTGTTTCTGTTGCTTAAATAATTATTCATGCATGCTTGGTTATATATGAATCTGGTTATATTCTTGTTATGATGCTGAGTCGATCCTACAGCTTATGGATGATGTAAAAATCATTCGCTGGGCTTTGTCACGTGCTCGTATTCCATATTTTTGGGAAGCGGGGCGTGACAAGGTTTTTAGTGGTATCAGAGCTCAGGTTTGGCTAATGTGTTTGTCCGACTAATACATTAGACAGGCTTGACTCAGTCAGGATTAACTCAACATTAGACAGGCCATGCAACCACATGAATAATTTAATAGTCAACTCGATCTGGATACAAGTCTTGTCCCATCCATTTTGATTTCTTCATATCCAATTCTTTGACTCCTTTCTTCCTTCCATCTCTTGCATTCGTCCTGATTTGTCAATTCCTTATTTGGGTACAAATTTATTCTTCCGTACCCCTATTCTTTTGATTCTGATGCAAGCGATCTCTTATTTTCTGCTTGCCTCGTTAATTCCTTCTTATTTCAACTCGTGTGTCGTTCATTGCTTTCCCTGCCTTGCAATCATCTTCATATGTTGATTCATATTGAGTATCAGGATGGTTATTCATCCTCTGCTATATTCTCTTTAATTCCGATTTTGCCCCCTCATCCTTCTTCCTTCGTATTCAATTCCTTAATTTTCTTTCGTCCCTTCTAGTCATCATTCTCTTTAACTCCTTATTGGATGTAGCTTCATTTTTCTCCTACTTATTTTTCTCTTTATAATTATTTTTCCGAATACTTTCTATACTTCGATGATTAATTATTATATTTATTTTCGATCTTCTATAAAAATGTTTCTCGACAAAGATTTTATTATTTCGAACAATGATGTATTTTAACTTCACTTTTCATTTTTGATCGACTATATGTTTCTACTGGATTATTTTGATAAGACAAATTCTTATTTTGTTGCATCATGCTATTATTACTACTATTATTATTATTGCTATTAATTTCGTTATCATTACTAGTATTACTATTATTGTTATTACTATTGATATTCTTATTGTTGTTTTCATTATTTAAATATTATTGCTAATATTAAATTACTTACACAAAATGTTGGGCCAAACTATATCTTGTCTTACATTATTATTCTTCTAGTGTTGTTGATATTTTAATATTATTGCTATTACTATTATTGTTATTATCATTCTTTTGCGATTTCTGTTATTATTACCGTTATGATCATTGTTATTCTTATTGTTATTAGTATCGATATTTTGTTATTATTATTGTTATTGGTATTATTATTTTTATCATTACTATTATTATTATTAATAATTTGTTTTGAGCCTGAGCATGCTCAATTTTATATACATTTCACAACTTCGTTGCAACCTAATATCGAGACGGCAAATATGCAACTCGATGTCAATGGAGGCAAATTGCAACTAGATATCGGCGAGGCAAAATGTGCAGCCGAATATTTGGATGGCAATTTGAAACCTGATGTCGTGAAGGCAAATATGCAACTTGATGTTAAGGAGGCAAGATTTTTTTTTTTTTTTTTTTTTCTTATTGCTAATTGATATTTCAAGACTCGTTACTTATATAAATAAACTGATGGTAAAGAAATATTTCCCTCATGACATTTTCTTTATACAATTAAACTTATGTTTCGTATAAATTTGAACTAGTACAATTGACTTATTTATAGAATTAATAAGCCAGATTCTAAATTTTGTTTCACAATGCTATTCTGTTATTGCTATTGTCTTTGTTATTATTATTATTGGTATTATTATTATGATTGTCATTTCAATTGCTATTATTAATATTGTTTTTATTAGCTTTAGTGCTGCATTATTTTTATTATTATTATTACTTTTACCTTATTATTATTCATATGATTATTATTGTTACTATTATTAATATTACTATTATTGTCACTATTTTTAATACTATTATGATTGTTATAATTGCATTAATTTCATGAGTGTGTTGAATTCTATTATGTCATGTATGTATTATCATTATTGTTGATAATTTTATATTATTATATTATTATTGCCTATATGACTACGAAGATTTTGGTTTCTGTTATTGTTATTGTTATTATTATTATTTTGATTGCTATTATTACTAATTTTATTATTTTCATTGTTATATTTATTTTTATTATTGTCATTATTATTCTGTTACTATTGATATTATTAATATTGATGTTTGTTGTGTTATTATTTCTCTTAAAAGCCATTAGTTTTGATATGTATTCTATCTTTTAATTATAAAGATTGAAGCTCAAGCCTTATATCCATTTTGCATTATTGTCTATCTCTATTTGGAGCCCATACTCTCTTTGATCTTGGTGTCTCATTCCTTCTTCCTGCTCGGATCGTCGCTTGATGTCACGTGGTCTACAACGACATGTCTGGAGCTTGGAGTGTCACCACGAGTAGCGCAGCGGAAGCGTGGTGGGCCCATGACCCACAGGACCCAGGATCATGTTGTTGCTTCTCCTTCCATGTATTTTGTTTTGTTCCATTCCTTGCACCAATTGCTGTCCCCTATCTCTTGCTTTTGTTCTCATCCATTGACTCATTGCATGGTGCATCTTTCCCTTGTCGCTCCCTTCTTCGATTCCAGCTCTTTCTATTCGTTCACCTCCCTGCCTTGTTATCTTGCAAGTCTTGTGGTGTTCAGTGTTCTTCTTCGTTTTTGATACCGGTTATTTCCTTCTTGCATTCCATCCTGCCATCATGTGCTCATTCATTATTGGATTCAATTCTTTCCTGTCTTCCATTTCCTTGGTTTCAGTTCTGCCTACTCCTTCATTGTATTTATTATCTTGTGTTATTTGGGTCCTTTAGATACTATTATTCTCTTTCATGCCTTCCATTTGAACTCGTTGTTATCCACTCCCTTCTTATTTTGGTATTACCACCAAGTTGACTTCTCCTTGGATCCCTTGTTTGTTACTCTCCCCTAAGTTGCTTTTACCCTGTCCTGTGCACCGCCTAAGCAAATTTCGAGGACGAAATTTTTGTGTAAGGTGGGTAGGATTTGTAACTACTGTTTTTCCGTATTTGTATTTTATACTGTATTCTGTATTTTGCTCAACTGTACTCTTTCATCTATTAGAGAACCTGTATTTTATTTCTGTTCGAATAAATCATTAATTTTGCCTCGACTCAATTTTTGGGTCCTTTTATCAAATTCAATTGAGTGTCATTTGTACCGTTCTTCATGAGAAATGGACCGATTCTTCTTATTTATCTCTCTAATCCCCATTTTTGTGTATTTTGACCATTTCTTCTGTTGGGCTCTTTTTGAAACGGATCCCCAAAACCCGCAAACCCGCAAACCCTATTATATAAACCTCTAACCCTAATCAAACCCTAACTAATACTGTTATAACCCTAAACTCAGCCGCTAATCATTCCCTTCACCGTTTTCCTCTCCACCGTTTTCGCCACAACCAACCAATCTCCCGATCCACTCCAATCACCTTCGCCACCTTCGACCGTCATCCTCGTCGACCCCATAGCAACCACCACCTCCACAGCAATCCTATCGCCATCGCCTCCGCCATCTCCCCATCCATCGACCCAAAACTTCGAAACCCATCCGAGCTCGCCGCACCCAACTCGACGTCTCCCTCACCATCACCTGGCCGCTCCAACACCATCACGTCGCCGCCTCTCCTGTGTCGCAATTCCTCGGCGACCAGCCCCCAAGCCCCTGCCATTGGACCTCCCCTGTTCGAACTCGAGAACAGAGCTTGCCACCATCCTCCGCACTCCCCTGCTCTCGAACCCACGAACGGAGGAGCACCCACCGCCGTCGCCACCCTCCGTCGCTACCGCAGTCGCCGCCAACGAAGAACCCCCGCCGTTGCTATCTCTCTCGCACTCTGTTTCGATCGAACGAAGAAGAACGAAGCAGCGAACGGAGGAAGAAGACAGCGATATTGGCGGGATTTAATCTTGGCCATCAGATCGCGCCAAGATCCGCGCTGTGATCGCTGTTTCGTGTACGCCCACACCGGATCCGAAGCCGCTGTACGCTGTTCTGGCCTCAGATCCGCTGCTTCACAGCGATCTGATTCGCCTGCTTCGCTGTTCCCTGTTTTGGCCGCACCAGATCCGAAGCTGCTGTTCCCTGTTCTGGGCCGATCCTGTGTGCGGGAAAACGCGATCTCCGATCAATTTTTGCACGCGCTTTTTGAGGACATCTTCGGGGATTTTTCTACTTAAATTGCTTCAACAAGCGGAGTTTATAATCGTCGATTTAAGGCAAGTATTCATCTTGTACATTTTATTGCTCTAGTACAAGTTTTCTTGAAAATACCACATATAGTTAGATTGTGACTCCCTTTGAAATATCATAGTAAATCAATTTTGAACCTTCAAACCCACAAATCTAAGAGTCACAAAACTTCCTCGTATTAAATAATAATCAATTGGACTCTTTTACCCCCTTGAACACATGAATCACATGGACATATGAATTAAGGAGCCCTAAAATTTGTAGTTACATATATGTTTAGTATTTTGACGAATTTGCGACTATTATGACTTGAAAAACATTTATTAGTTGCTGTTTTGATCTCCATGATTATGTATTTATGCTACTTAACAACTTAGACACCAAATTACACATTTCCATGAAACCTACATTAGTAAATAAGTTCTGAGTGTTGTTGTCTGAATATTCTTTTGCGGTTTCGACCCTTTTATCATTGAAATTTGGGCCCGAGCCCTGAATAGAAATTGTAGACCCGGATGTGTAGATATCGATAGACTCCAAAATAATCGAATTTGGTGCTACGGTCTAGGAATTATGGCAGTTATGCTGCAGCTGTGTCAGTAGGCGCAGTTTTACAAAAACTGCTGTAATTATTTACTTTACAAATTATTTCATCGGTGTAAACAGCGAGCGTTTGACTCCAAATTTTATATGTAGTTGCTGGACACCCTATAGGACATCTCCAATTTTTCTTAGAATTAATTTATATTATTTCAACCCTGTTCCACATGTATAAATACGAGAACACAAAATCTGCCTGAACAAATATAACAAGCCGGGGTTGAGGGAAGGACTATAGAGTGGACAACATAGGTAAGTGTACTCGGAAGGGGACCCGTGTTTCCCAAGATGCATGTTAAATGGAAATAAGTGCCACGTAGAACTAAGTGCCACGTCATGGTGACGGGGGCCACCTCTAGAGCCTACGGGGGCCACCTCTAGAGCCCATTACAAGGTTACATGATATATATTTGCGATCACATGGAACTAAGTGCCACGTAGAACTAAGTGCCACGTCATGGTGACGGGGGCCACCTCTAGAGCCTATGGGGGCCACCTCTAGAGCCCATGGTTTGATCACCTGCTTGTTTGATGCCTGAGTACACCGCCCTATAGACTCCACTACTAGGTCTAAACGTAACTGATTTGACTGTAGCAACCATGTAGTAAAAGTATGGATGCATGTCGTGCTACCTAGATAGTAATCACACAAGACTTGAACTTAATACCCGATACATGATTTTCTTGTTACCTGGTTATCCTGTTACCTGATTTCCTGTTACCTGATTACCTGGTTACCTGATATCTGATACATGAAACTTGAACATGACGCCTGTAACTTGAAACATGAAACTTGATACATGAAACCTGACACATGAAACATGATAGTTGATGTTAGATACCCCAACAAGTTCACCTGACATATGTTTTACTATTAGCAGTTGTTAACTAGCCTGTTGACTAGGATGTCCCTCTTGCTAGCTGGTTCTTAGATTCCCACTACTTGTTGTATCCCTGTTGCATTCTTGATTCCTGTTCCCCCTACTTGTACTCGTTTTTACTATTTGTGGCCCTAGCTTGCACTAAGGGCATTCTCTCTTGTTTTCCCTGTTTTCCCTTTTATATTTATTAAGCAGACTTGGGACAAGTTACCTGCTGGAATTGGCGAGCAGACATTTCAGGTTTTGCTTGGAGCAAGGACCTGTTTAAATGGTTGCTTTCCTTAAGGTATTTATTTCTTCTGCTGTTTAAGACTTGTTTCCGAGTTTACACTTGATCCAGACATGGGGAACTATTTGAATATTATCATTTATTTAAATTGTTTCTGTTGCTTAAATAATTATTCATGCATCCTTGGTTATATATGAATCTGGTTATATTCTTGTTATGATGCTGAGTCGATCCTACAGCTTATGGATGATGTAAAAATCATTCGCTAGGCTTCGTCACGTGCTCGTATTCCATATTTTTGGGAAGCGGGGCGTGACAGATGCAAAACACTTTATGATCTGAATAATTATTTCAATCCTGTTTTAAGTATTCTTGATTATATATCTATCATATCCTAGTTGGCGCGGCACTCCAATGCAGCCCTACTTATGAATAGTGTTTTCTGAGCCTACTAGTTTTTTTTAGTCTATATATATTCATGAGTAAGTCTATTATGTGTGCTTGCTCGATTGAGTGTGAGAAGATAAGAGATAGGGGTTTTTGATTTTACCCCTTTTACCCCCAAACATTCTGAAGATAAGCGGTATCAAATATGAGTCGTTCCATCGCGATCAATCGCGAACGAATGGCTAAAAACCCCCGCTCTGGATAAGGATTTCAGTTCCCAAGCTCTTAATAGACTTACTCTATATATATAACACAGTTGATGATAAGCTCCGAACAACACAAACAGAACATGAAGTATCAAACTTTCTCAGCTCAGAACAAACACAAACAGATCATGACACTACAAAAAAACTATATATTAGGCAGTGATGCAAAACACTTTATGATCTGAATAATTATTTCAATTTGTTGTATTTATTCTTGATTATATATCTATCATATATCCTAGTTGGCACGGCACCCCAATGCAGCCCTAGTTATGAATGGTGTGTTCTGAGCCTACTGGTTTTTTCTTTGTTTATGTAAGACAGTTGATAATAAGTTCAAAACAATAGAAACAGAGCTTGAAGTATCAAAATTTGTAAGCTCCAAACAACAGAAAACTTGATTTTATAGTAACTGACGTTGGATGCGCATGTGTTGGGTACTCATCTAAGCCTTTTGGTCTTTGATTCTCTCCAACTGTTTGTTGGTGTAGGCCGTGATGCAAAACAGTTTATGATCTGAATATTTATTTCAAGGTTGTTGTATTTATTCTTGATTATATATCTATCATATCCTAGTTGGTGCGGCACCCCAATGCAGCCCTAGTTATGAATAGTGTGTTCTGAGCCTACTGGTTTTATTTAGACCACATGTTCAGTTTCTGTTGTTCTGACACTATACCAAATTTCAAACTTCATGCCAAGCTTCTGTTTGTCTTGAGCATACACAATTTGATACTTCTTGTCCAGGTTCAAAGAGTTCATTTTCTGTTTGTTCTGAGTGAACAAAATTTGATACTTCATCAATATGTTTCTGTTTGTTCTCGGTTTACCAAATTTGATACTACATGCTCTGTTTGTGTTTGTTATGAGATTACAAAATTTGATACTTCAGACTCTGTTTGTGTTATTTATGAGCTTACAAAATTTTCATAGTTCACGCTCTGATTGCGTTGGTTCTAAACGAGGACAAAATTTGGCACTTCGTGATCTGTTAGTGTTAGTTCTGAGCTGGCAAAATTTTCATACTTCATGATCTGTTTGTATTGGTTCTGAGCTTACAAAATTTTGATACTACATGCTGTGTTTGTGTTAGTTCTGAGCACTTAACAAAATTTGATACTTCATGATCAGTTGGTGTTAGTTCTGTGCTGGCAAAATTTGATACTTCATGCTATTTTTGGGTTGGTTCTGAGCGAGGGCAAAATTTAACACTTCATGATCTGTTTGTGTTAGTTCTGAGCTTACAAACTTTGACAATTCATGCTCTGTCTCTGTTTGTTATGAGCTTACAAACATTTGATACTTCACTATCTGTTTCTGTTTGCTCCCAAGCTGCTTGTTTCTTAGTTTTTGTTTTTGCTGAGCCAACAAATTTTGAACTTCATGTTCAGCCTCTGTTTTTCTGAGCCTACCATATTTACTTGAAGAATTTTTGCGTTCTGAACCGACTATCTGTTGTAATTATTTTGTCTTTTCCAGGTTAAATGAGCTATGTTTAATTTTGATTTCAGGTTGATTTCAGCATGAAGTGCTTCTTGGAGCTATTGAATACTGGACTACGCGAAAATTTGATATTTGGAGCAAACTTAAAATGTATTTTTGTTGACAGTATACAAAACAAAATATGTATTAGGGGCAACAATAAGTTGTATACTTTCAGTATTTGTAAATTTTTTCATGTACCTGTACGTTATTAAACATTGTACTACGCTGTGAAGTTTTTGTTATGTTTCATTTCTTTGTAAAGTGTCAGATGTCAAGTACATTTGTTATGCTGTAAAGTTTTTGTAAAGTATTACCTTGCAATTCTATGAAGATCGAATTTCTTCCACATATTCAGTTCATTATTGTTTTGATGTCATGATTGAAATTCTGTGTATGTTTTGGTGTATTACGCAGCATGGCGTATCCAATTTATTTCAATGCTCAGAAGTAACACAAACCGAGCATGAAGTACCAAAATTTTGTAAGCTCTGAACTAAAACAGACAAAGCATGAACAAATTTTGTAAGCTCAGAACTGACACAAACACAACATGAAGTATGAAAATTTTGCCAGCACAGAACCAACACAAACAGGGCATGAAGTATGAAAAATTTGTAAGCTCAGAACTAACACAAACAGATCATGGAAGCATCAAATTTTGACCGTCCAGAACTAACACAAACAGAGTATGTAGTATACAGACCAAGAAGTATCAAATTTGTAAGCTCAGAACTAACAGAAACAGACCAAGAAGTATCAAATTTTGTAAGCGCAGAACTAACACAAACAGATCATGAAGTATCAAATTTTGTAAAGCGCTCAGAACTAACACAAACAGATCATGTAGTAACCAAATTTTGTAAGCTCAGAACTAACACAGACAGATCATGAAGTATGAAAATTTTGCCAGCTCAGAACTAACACTAACTGATCATGAAGTATCAAATTTTGCCCTTGCTAAGAACAAACAAAATTACCATGAAGTATCAAATTTTGTAAGCTCATAAATAACACAAACAAACCCAGAAGAATCAAATTTTGTAAGCTGATATCAAACACAAACAGAGAATGTGGTATCAAATTTTGCCAGCTCAGAACTGACACAAACATAGCATGAAGTATACCAATTTTGTAAGCTCAGAACCAACACAAACAGAGCCTGAAGTATGAAAAAATTGTAAGCTCAGAAATAACACAAACAACTCATGAAGTATCAAATTTTTCCAGTCCAAAGCTGACACAAACAGTGCATGAAGTATACAAATTTTGCCACTCCAGAACCAACACAAACAGAGCATGAAGTATGAAAAATTTGTAAGCTCAGAAATAACACAAACAAAACATGAAGTATCAAATTTTGCCAGTCCAAAGCTAACACAAACAGAGCATGAAGTATACAAATTTTGCCAGTCCAGAACTAACACAGACAGATCATGAAGTATGCAAAATTTGTAAGCTCAGAAATAACACAAACAGAACATGAAGTATCAAATTTTGCCAGTCCAGAGCTAACACAAACAGAGCATGAAGTATACAAATTTTGCCAGTCCAGAACTAACACAGACAGATCATGAAGTATGCAAAATTTGTAAGCTCAGAAATAACACAAACAGAACATGAAGTATCAAATTTTGCCAATCCAGAGCTAACACAAACAGAGCATGAAGTACACAAATTTTGCCAGTCCAGAACTAACACAGACAGATCTTGAAGTATGCAAAATTTGTAAGCTCAGAAATAATAGAAACAGAACATGAAGTATCAAATTTTGCTAGTCCAGAGCTAACACAAACAGAGCATGAAGTATACAAATTTTGTAAGCTCAGAACCAACACAAACAGAGCATAAAGTATGAAAAATTTGTAAGCTCAGAATTAACACAAACAACTCATGAAGTATCAAATTTTGTAAGCCCCGAATTAATAGAAACAGACCATGAATTATCAAACTTTTGTAAGCTCAGAACAATCAGATACAGATCATGAAGTATCAAATTTTGTAATCTCAGAACAAACAGAAACAGAACTTGAAGTATCCAATTTTGTCAAGTGCAGATCATGAAGTATCCAATTTTGTCAACTTGAAGTAAGCCCAGAACAAACAGAAACAGAACTTGAAGTATCTCCGGTTCTTCGCTAACGACCTTCTCGTTCTTTCTCTTGAATTCCTGCACCAAATGATTCATCAAATAGAAGAAAATGCAAGTACGTATGTGGCATGTTCCTGGAGAGTGTATGTTAAACATGGTTAAAACTTGTAGGCTCAGAACAAGTGCAACAGAAAACATAAAACAGTAGACTCGGATGAAAGAATCATGCCGGCTCAGAAAAACACCACCATCAACCTTAATATCCGGTAAAACCATTGTTACAAATGCATTTTCAAAATGAAATTGAAAATGGGTAAGCTCAGAACAACTTAGTTTGAACAAAAGGATGAAGTGTCAAATAATTTCAGCTTCCCGGCTCAAAACAAACCCAAAATGAACATGAAGTTGAACACCATCCAATAATCATGAAGTATCAAATCATGCATAAACTTTTCATCACTGCCGCATATTAAATCAAGTATAAATGAGTCAAATGTGGAATTTTGAATTTGTCACTAGGGCTGCTTTATTAAGCCACACCGGATAGTGGTCAAGAACAAAATTCAAGCTGCATAAACTTTTCATCATTGCCTACTAACTTGGAATTATAAACTATAAACCCAATTTTTTTAACCAACTTTTCGGGAACTAAATTTCTTATCGAGCATCAATTTTTTTCCATCAATATTTTACCTGCACACAAAGAAGACATAAGGGTTAATTTAATAAATGTGCTATAATGTATTAAAGTACAATAACGGCAGATATGGTTCAGAAATTATTTTAATTCATGTATGACACGTACCTTGCAAAATTCACAGAAATAAACCAACAAAGTTCATGCAATATTCGGAGCCTCCTCTGTTATAGGTTCCATTGTTGAAAATGTAGTAGAAGCTTGTGACTCATTTATAGTAGAGCTACACGATTAATATTCACAAAATGAAATTAAGATTATACTATATATAAAGAAAATAAACTATAAGCTTTGTATTTAATTACTAACATTTTCTTTAAAGGACAGGTACAACTGTCATGATTAACAAGCTTCTTGCACAAACGACACTTTCTTAGTGGTTTCGCAGCCTTCTCCAATGCTTTCTCCTTACCCCCTTTAATTACCCCCTTTAATGCGCTTCCCACTACCTTTGGTTTTTGCAATATCGGGTACATGAATATGGACTGTTCTAGGAAGTGAACTAGTTGTTGCTTGTTGTAATTCTTAGGGCATATCTTGTTGCAATTCTGCAACAACACCAACTAGTAATGTTTTAGCCTTCTGGCGCATCTCCTTTGATGAGCGAGCGATCCAAATCACTTTGTTGATTTCATTTGACAATTTCACCATATCCAAATCTTGTGGACTACCGTAGCTACCGATGATTTCTTCACCGGCATCATCATATACAATCTCGGTAGTTACCAAAGCGGTCCACCTCTTTAAAATATAAGATTGAGGCAGGAAATTAACAAACTCATTCCTCAATACCACAAGGATGTGTCTACAAGGAATTCCCTCCACTTCAAATTTACTACAAGTGCAAGTCCCAGCATTATCCATTCCCTTATAGAACACATTTCTTGTTTTATCAGATTGTACCGACTTTTCCATTCTCCTGACAATATAGTGTCGCACACTACCATCGTCAGCTTTCATTAAAGAGGCATAATTCAAGTTTTCAACTAGTTCAGCTTGAAATACATGAAATTTCGCTCTAATGTACAGTTCAGACATTTGGGACTCAATTTCAAAATCTGTTTGCAGCTTTGGTTTTGTATGCAGAGTGGTGTAGTCAGCTGCTAACTGATTTTGTCTTTGTTTCCTTATTGCCCTTTCAAACCTCGTCATAAATTCATGTAAAGAATTTTTGCTATTAACATATTTATCTACAAAAGCATTCATGCTTTCTGATCTCTGAGTTATGCGAATTCCAGCAGTAAAAATATGCTTAGCATAAGCTGGTATCCACTTCTCACGAAGCAAATAAATATCAGAAAGCCAAGGATTACCTGTTATTGTAATATGTATCAAGTACTAATAGTACAAAAAAATGTTCAAACATAACTATAATTTATTGAAACAAGTAATACCTGCAATTTGCACATTAGCGTTCATTACGTCATTCCATCTCATCTCAAACTCTTCCGGGGTCTCTGATTTCCTGATGCAACTATGGAATGGAATGCTAAAATCACTATTCAGGCCCGGGCCACCAAGCTTATCGGGAAGCTTTTTAAGAATGTGCCACATGCAAAGTCTGTGGCTCGAACCAGGAAAACACATGCGAATTGCATATCCATTGCAGGATTTTGATCTGTGATGATCACTTTTGGTGGAGACCCACCCATTGTTTCACCCCATTTTTGAAACAACCAAACAAAAGAGTCGGTGGTCTCTTTATTTATAAAAGCCGCACCAAAATTGACAGATTGGCCATGATGATTAACTCCAGTAAATGGAGCAAAAACCAACTTGTATTCATTGGTATCATATGTGGTATCAAAAATTAGCACTTCACCAAAATGCATGTAAGCCTTCCTGGCAATAGCATCAACCCATAACACATGAGTTAATTTGTTGTCTTCATCAACCTTGTAATGAAAACAGAAAGAATGATTCATCTCTTTTTTCTCTTACAAGTGCTCCAACAATATATCAACATCATAAGCTCTTATACCATCGATCCTTCTCTCTTTGCAACGAATTTCTAATGTCTTTTTTAGTACAATTAATATTACTGAAACCTTCATTTTCTATTTCCATGAAGGACATAAACTCTGAAGTTCTTATGTTAGCCTCTTTGAAAGAACTAAGTAAACTTTTTTTGCGCTTCAGAGACAGTTCTATTACATCTTAAAAATTATTGCTTTCTAGGTGTGACACAAATATGGGTGTGCTCTTCAACAAACCTACAGATTGACCATCTCCCGTCATCATCCCTTTGCATTCGTATTTGAGCCATCACTACAAAACATGTGTGATTTACCGGCGTATATTCCCCGGCGTTTTACCATTCGCACCGGGGTAGGGAGTGACCAGGAATGGGGCGTTAGATTGGATGGTTATACACCGGCAGCCTCTATAAAATGCCGGTGAATCATGATATTCACCGGCATTTTTTTGTAAATGCCGGTGAATGGTATTATTCACCGGCGTTTTAATAACAAATGCCGTGGAATATATAGATACATTCACCGGCGTTCGTAACTTCAAACGCCGGTGAATTAACTGAGATAAATCCCCGCGAACCCTAACATTTCGCTCGCTAATTCCCAAACCTAATTTTTGCCGCTTCGTTTTCCCTCCTCCCTCTCTCTATTTCGCACGCTTCGCCTCCGACCCTTCGTCATCTTCGACAGCCCAATTCGATTTTTCTCCACCCTCTCTCTATTTTGCGGTGAATTTGCGATCGAAAACCACCGCTCGTCGCCACCCTGGTCGGCCCCCTCTTTCTCTTCGGTAATTAATGTTGATTTCTCTCCTTTTCACTGTCAAAGATGCTGAATTCATGCATCTGATTGGCATCTTAGCATGATTTTTTTACCAAAATGGGTTCACTGTCAACTAAGTATGCTGTATGTATACCAAAATCCTCCAAATCTGTACAAGAATTGGATGAGAACAAACCTTGTGCAGTTTTCTTTTGTAGCCACAAACATCATGATTTAGTTGGGATGGAGAATTAATAGAGAAACATATATGCTTATATACTGGAAATTTTCATTTTCTTTTACTGTGAAAGAAGCTGGAATTCATACATCTGATTGCCTTCTTAGCATGATTTTTTTCCCAAAATGTGTTAACTGTCAACTAGAGGATGCTGGCTGTATACTAAAATCCTCCAAATCTGTACAAGAATTGGGTGAGAACAAACCTTGTGCAGTTTTCTTTTGTAGCCACAAACATCATGATTTAGTTGGGATGAAGAATTTATAGAGAAACATATATGCTTATATACTGGAAATTTTCATTTTCTTTTACTGTGAAAGAAGTTGGAATTCATGCATCTGATTGCCTTCTTAGCATGATTTTTTTTACCAAAATGTGTTAACTGTCAACTAGAGGATGCTGGCTGTATACCAAAATCCTCCAAATCTGTACAAGAATTTTGTGAGAACAAACCTTGTGTAGTTTTCTTTTGTAGCAACAAACATCATGATTTAGTTTGGATGAAGAATTTATAGAGAAACATATATGCTTATATACTGGAAATTTTCATTTTCTTTTACTGTGAAAGAAGCTGGAATTCATGCATCTGATTGCCTTCTTAGCATGATTTTTTTCCCAAAATGTGTTAACTGTCAACTAGAGGATGCTGGCTGTATAACAAAATCCTCCAAATCTGTACAAGAATTGGGTGAGAACAAACCTTGTGCAGTTTTCTTTTGTAGCCACAAACATCATGATTTAGTTGGGATGAAGAATTTATAGAGAAACATATATGCTTATATACTGGAAATTTTCATTTTCTTTTACTGTGAAAGAATCTGGAATTCATGCATCTGATTGCCTTCTTAGCATGTTTTTTTTACCAAAATTGGTTAACTGTCAACTAAGTATGCTGTATGTATACCAAAATCTTCCAAATCTGTACAAGAATTGGGCGGAACAAACCTTGTGCAGGTTTCCTATGGAGGCACAAACATCAATGGTTTAGTTGGAATGAAGAATTTATAGAGAAACATATATGCTTATATACTGGAAATTTTTATTTTCTTTTACTGTGAAAGAAGCTGGAATTCATGCATCTGATTGCCTTCTTAGCATGATTTTGTTCCCAAAATGTGTTAACTGTCAACTAGAGGATGTTGGCTGTATACCAAAATCCTCCAAATCTGGACAAGAATTGGGTGAGAACAAACATTGTGCAGGTTTCTTTTGTACCCACAAACATCATGATTTAGTTGGAATGAAGAATTAATAGAGAAACATATATGCTTATATATTGGAAATTTTCATTTTCCTTTACTGTCAAAGATGTTGAATGCATACATCTGATTGTCATCTAATTATGCTAGCTGTATACCAAAATCCTCCAAATCTATACAATATTAGTAGCCATATTAGTTTCTTTTGTGCAGGTTTATTATTAATATTATTATTATTATTATTATTATTATTATTATTTTGGGATGAGTAACTGATTATTAGTAGCCATGAACATAATAGTTCATGAGTTATCAGATCTTCTTGTTACCGTAATTACAGCACGACGCCCTCGTTATTCATCCGATTCCTCTTCCTCAACAAATACCCTTTACCATCATCATCTTCTTGAACGGAAAGCCAAATACAGGGGAGACTATAGTCGAATCAATATTAGACTCGAACACAAGGTGTGCAATAAAAAGCCACTAAGGTGGTTGTGATAATTTCCACAATGATAGTTTAGGGTTATGTGAATATAGTAGATTGTATTAAGATTTAATTGTTTTTTTATACATTTAATTGTTTTTTGGAACCACAATTTCTTTATTTTACAGTTAATTGTTATATCGTTTGTTTATTTGCAGCTAGGGTTGGTTTTAAAAAAGGTGAAATTAAAGATACAAAATGCCCTTTAATGTCAATACTAATTAATATGTCAAATCTTAATTTCAGATTGTGTGCTATTGTTATAATGGATAGAAGTTGGATTAGTAAACCACGATTATCCAAGGAGTACCGTGATGGTATTAAAGATTTTATTATCTTTGCCAAACGAAATTTCCGTGATCCCAACCTAATCCTTTGTCTATGCCTTCAGTGTACAAATTGTAATTTGAGGACATGTGACGTAGATTATACACATTTGGTTGTCAACGGTTTTCTTCAAGAGTACACACGGTGGTTTTATCATGGAGAGGATCATACGTCAGCTCCTGTTCGTCCGGTTGTATTAGAAAATGTAGATGAGCCCTTAGTGAACGGAGACTTAAGTGTTCCCGATGAGATGCATGCTTTGTTGCAAGACGCCTTGGGGATTCATAATGTTTCTTTCCACACCAATAATCCAACAACCCAAGTTCATAATGATTCAACAGAAACAAACCAGATTGGTGGTGGAGTGGACGAGGAAATGCCTGACCCCACTCCTGAAAATAATAAACAGCAAGAATCCTTCGCTAAGTTGCTTGAAGATGCTAGTACTCCGCTGTACCGCGATTGCACCAAATTCTCTAAATTCTCATTCATTGTCAGACTATTTCAGATTAAATGTTTAAATGGGTGGTCAGCTAAGTCCTTCAGTATGCTACTTGAACTGTTGAATGAAGCATTTCCAGAAATCTGTATTCCAAACTCAGCCTATAAAATCAAAAAATTTCTAAATTCTTTCGATCTAGGGTATGAAAAGATCGCAGCATGTCCAAATGACTGTATGCTTTTCACGGGAGGTAAGGAAAGTCCGGAGAATTGCGAAGTATGTGGTTCTTCGAAATGGACAGAAACACCAAATCAAGACGATCAAGCCAGTGGATCTACTACGCAAAGTAGGAGAAAGAAGCCTGCCAAAATACTGCGTTACTTTCCTCTGATTCCTAGGCTACAAAGATTGTTTATGTCTACGAAAACTTCTTCTGATATGAAATGGCATGCTGAAGGTCGCACTAATGATGGGATTCTTAGACATCCTGCTGATTCTCAATCTTGGAAAAAAATTTGATGAAAGATATCCCGATTTTACGGAAGATCCTCGAAATGTGAGACTTGGACTAGCTAGTGATGGTTTCAACCCTTTTAGGCAAATGAGTAGTACATACAGAATATGGCCTGTTGTGTTAATACCATACAATTTGTAGCCTTGGAAATGCATGAAGCAGTCCTCATTTATTTTGTCCATGATAGTTCCTGGACCGAAAGATCCTGGAAATGATATAGATGTGTACCTACAGCCGTTAATATATGAACTTCAGAAATTGTGGGTGGGTGTTCCAACCTATGATGCTGTGGCTAAAGAAACATTTTCTCTTTGGTTATGGGAGATGACCGGAAGACAAAGGACAATCTCAAGAGCCGACTTGATTTGAAGTCAATGGGCATCCGACATGAGTTGCACCCAGAGGAATTACCAAACGGAAAAGTACTCCTACCTCCTGCAATCTATTCAATGTCAAAATCGGAGTTGGAATTGTTTTGCAAAGTTCTACTGGAACTTAAAGTTCCTGATGGCTATTCTTCTAACATAGCAAGATGTGTCAACTTTAAAAAGAAGAGGCTTCAGGGTCTAAAGTCACACGACTACCATGTCCTAATGCAGGATCTCCTTCCTGTGGCCATAAGGTCTTCAATGTGTGAGCAAATCACTACTGTCCTGAAAGATCTTTGTAGCATATATAAAGGTATTTGCTCAAGAATGCTTCGTGTTGAAGATATTGGCCAATTGGAGCAGCGGGCGGCATTGACACTTAGTAAAATGGAGATGATATTTCCGTCATCGTTCTTCACTATAATGATTCACTTGATAATCCACCTTGCTGGTGAAGCCAGAGTCGGCGGTCCTGTTCACTATCGGTGGATGTTCCCCATTGAGAGGTAAAAGAATTCATGCATCTTACAAAACAGAATTTTCAAAAGCTCATTTTTTTTAATCCCCTACTTCACTCTAAATCATTAATTATACATGTTCAGGTATCTATACCGGCTCAAGGGTTATGTTTTTTTTTTTTTTTTTTTTGAGGAAAAGGTGGAATAATGCCACTCTGTTTCATTAATAAGAGATTAATAAACAACCCCGAAGTCTCGGGAAAATAAAAGTACAATGCAGGAAATAAAACATAACCCCCAACAAGACCCTGGGGAGTGGGTTACATCATCCAGCCTAAAGGCCAACAAAAAACCCAAAATACAAACTACAGAGACCAGATACAAAATCCAAAAAGCCACCAAGACCCAGAAGCCTGATCCAAGATATGTAATAGAGAGGCGGGTGTCCACCCATCAGTCCAGAGTTGGCCCGATCTCCACCTCCTCGTCGTCAAAATCATCCACCTGGAAAACCCTTGCGATTCTCCCTCTTGCTCCTGAAGCGGCCGCTGCAGCCCAAAATGAAATTAGATGCATGATATGAGTAAGATTACTAGAAATAGAATTACATGAAGCACGGAAGTAAAAATTGTTCCTATCAAGCCAAAGCACCCATGTTGTTGCCGCAATGGCAATAAACCATGCATCTTTCATATCGTGACGGTGTGATGCGAATCTATGGCCGACCCACAGTTCCTCATAATCTCTTGGGTAGTCACTTGCTCCAAGTGCTCTCAGCACTTCAGTCATGATGGCCTTGCTTCTGGTGCAGTGAAGAAACAGGTGGTTCAGATCTTCCACGAAAACATTGCAGAACCCGCAATTGGTCGCAATGTGAGGATTCCTCTTGGCTAGGTTTTCTCTAGTGAGTATAGCATTGTTTAGTACAAGCCAGAGGAAGACTCTAATTTTCAGCGGAGTTTTAGTCTTCCATAGTACCGTTGCCCAGTTGGGCCTGCAACCTCGGAAGTGAATCCGGTGATAAAGTGATCTCACCGAAAATATTCCCCTGTGCTCAAGCTCCCAACACCTGTGATCTGGGCCTTGGGCACAAATCACCCCAGATTGGACTATGCACGTTTGAAGTTCATGCAGTTGTTGAAGCAACCTGGGAGAAAGAGTTCCCTGGAAGGGCGGTCTCCACGTCCCCCTTTTCCAAGTTTCCGCCACCGAGATATTCGGTCGACTCGTTCTATCAAACAGCTCTGGAAAGTCTTCCTTAAGAGTATGAGGACCGCACCACTTGTCCCACCAAAATCTGGTGGTACGGCCATTGCCGATCAAGGATGAGGTTGCTGAGCTGAACGGTCCGCTGACTTTAGCAACTCCTTTCCAGAAGCGAGAGACTTTGGGTCCTACTCGAAAGCCTAAGCTTCTTGTCCCCTTCCCTCGGAGGTAAGGTTGGATGAAGTCCTGCCATCCTTCCCCGCCGTGGTGAAACACTTTCCACCACCACTTTCCCAGGAGTGCCAAATTCATATCTCTGAGGTCAACGATGCCTAGCCCTCCGTGCCTCTTTTTCATGCAAGCGATCTTCCATTTAACAAGGTGGTACCCTCCCTTATTAGAGTCTGCCCCTTTCCAGAGGAATCTTTTCCTGATACGGTCAATCCGTTGGATCACCCACTGTGGGAGTTCAAAAAAGGACATGTAGTATATGGGCAGATTGGATAACACAGAGTTGATGAGAACCACTCTTCCCCCCAGCGAGAGTGACTTGCCCTTCCAACCGGACAGTCTGTCCTCCACTCTGTCAATAATAGGTAACCAGTCAGCTTTAGTGAGCCTCCCTGGTCTGAGCGGTAGCCCTAGGTATTTGATTGAGAATTCTTCTATCGTACAGTTGAGGATGGTGGCATGCTCCCGAGTTTCAGCGTCTGACAGTGAGATAGGAATCAGTGCACTTGTGGAAATTAATACTAAGGCCTGACCAGGCTTCAAAGCAGTAAAGGACCCCTTTAAAACATATGGTTTCCGCTCTAGATCCATTACCAAAGATCAGGGTGTCGTCAGCATATTGAAGGATCGTGCATCCCTGATTAGCAGTGCTGCAGGCAACAGGTGATATCCACCCTTTTCTTTGGCAGTTTTCTAGCATTCCTCTGAGCACATCCGCTACAATAGTGAATAAAAGTGGGGACTATGGGTCCCCCTGGCGTAGTCCCTTCTTGCACAGAAACGAAGGACCGGGTCTCCCATTCACTGAAATTGCCGTTTTGCTAGACCGTAAACATTGTTTGATCCATCTAATCCATTTGTTAGATGTGAAAGTTTTGCCCCTTATGAAGTATGAACAGTGAGAGCTCCTACCAACTCCCCCCCTATCTTCCACCCCCCTCCCTTGCGTCTACGTCTACCTCCGTCTCCCTACCCCACTCCCCATCCTTGTCCCCCTTCTGAAACTTCCGCTGTCCTCTTTCTATCTACAGCAAGCTTCTTCTGCTGTAGATTTTCATCTCCTTCACCTCTATTCTTCGATGGCTGCCAACTTTCTTTCGATTCTTGAGCTCAGTGGGTGCGGGCCCAACGAAGGGGTCTGCCACCCACCGGCATCAACTGATGTTGCTTCTGCCATGGTGGTTATCCCGGAACAGAATGTAGCCCCTACTAACCTAGCTCTAGCAATGCAGTCGGCTACTCCAGAGGCTGTGCGCCCTCACTTGCAGTTGGACCCCCATGGGGAGGGTGATCGGGAGCTCAGGCGTGCTCGATCCCCGACGAGTGTACACCATCGTGCACTACCTCGCCGTGAAGGGAAGAGCCATGATCATCATAGCTCCGATAATCACCGGCATCATGAGGGTCAGTACAGGGGGAGGGCCCAACGATGGGGTCCCCCGCCAGGCCAATACAGGCAGCAAAGGACTCCACCGGTGCAGCCTCGTCACCGCCAGCAAGTCAGGGACCAGCATCAGAGAGCTTCAGAGTCCAAACCTTACTACCGGCACCGCCAAACTTCAAATCCCAACTCACTACCACCATCCAACAAACCATCAGTGCAACATTCTACAAATCCTAACCCTATGCCACCCCCCTATCCATCGGTGCAACCTTTACCCCGTCCACATGTTTCCCCACCACAACAGACTAACTGTGATTCTCCCACACTCGAACACAGCATTCACTCAACACACCAGTACCCTCTACAATCTGCCTCAACCGACCAACCACAACACACCAGCCGACAACTCTCCAACCACGCACCACTGGAGCCCCTAGCCCCGAACTCCTGCGACAAGCCTAGCCTAGGGGCATTGCAAGTCGGGAGTAAGGGGGAAAGAAGCTCAGGGGGTGAGGAAGGAGAGGGGCAGTGGGTTCTGGTCGCGGGTAGGAAAAACAAAGCACTAGAAGGGCCAAGATACCTTGATAACGCACAGGGACTCCTCAAGAAGAAGCAGAGGAAGGGCAAAAAGAAGCCTGTTCCGTGTTTCAATTGCGGAGACCTTGGACATTTCAAAAGCGAATGCACCAAGGAGGCTCGTTGCATCAAATGTTTGAAGTGGGGTCACTTGTCCTATGTTTGTACCAATGTCATAGACTCCAACAGCGAGGGTGATCGCCAAGTGACCCAGGGTAGATCACCCGACCAGCCTGCGGTGGTACGCTTGGCTTACAGCCTTGATATTGTTAAAAGCGAAGAGAAATGGCTTCGGAAGTGGTGTGCGGTGGCCAAGGTGAAAGCTGATAGGCCGTCGGAGTCGCACTTCATGCAAGCCCTCACCGACAAGTGGCCGTTGAGAGCCCATGGGGATTGGGTTGTTAAGAAGCTCTGCCACCTTCAGTTTCTAGTTTCATTCCCCACGCCTGAAAAAGTCGAGGAGGTGGTGAGGATGGGGGTTGTCGACTTTGGATTCTTTCAAATTGAGTTCAGTGCATGGTCACCGCACTTCGGAGCGGAGCTCCCACAGGGAGAGGCTTATTGGATTTGGATCCACAATATTCCGCTGCATTTTTGGAAGAGGGAGGCGATACAAGAAATCGTTGCGGAGTTTGGGACTGTGATCGAACTTGATGATAAAACTGAACGCCGATCAGAGATCATCTCGGCCAGAGCTCTCATCAAGAGCGTTGATATCACCGTGATGCCAAGATTCGCGAAAGTGTTTTCGTTCGAGGATTCGTATCTGGTGCGCTTTGTGCTTGACCATAAGGTTGAAGCTCACCAGATCTCAGCAAGTGGCACCACCGCCAAACACCACAACTCCGTCAGAGACTCCAGATCTTACAAAGAAGTCCTATCGCCCTCAAAATCCCTAACTTTAGATGGGTCGCATGAGATAGAGAGAGCTCACCGGGATCTCATCAAGGCAGTGAGGGGGGCTGAGCGGAGCAAGATTGCGACGGCGGAGCTACCAACGCACAAGGATCGTCGAAGCAGTAATCACCCCGTCAAACCCACTGGTCAGAAGTCCGGTGGGACCCCCAACTCAGTGGAGAGACCGGAGGACCAACTCGACTTGCCAAGGGTGGAGAACCGCACAGCTGCTCAGAGGGTTGAGCCAGACGCAAGTGATCCAAAAAAGGAAACTGCTACAGTCTGCACCAAGTCACAGGCAAAACGACAGGAGTTGGTAGAGAAGTCGCGCAGTTTGGGGAAGGCCACAGGCGCTCAGACCATGTCCACCAGAGAGTGGGTGGAAAAGAGGTGGTTTGGTGGCGATAAAGGCGGCGAAAAGGAGGCTTTGTTGAGGCAAGAGCGACAACTGTCTGAGCCTTCTCTGGGGAGAGAACAGCGTGGTGAGCTGCAAAAAGCCAGCAAAAAGAACCCATCTGAATTCGTGGGAGGATCAGAGGGGGTTGGTGGCAAGGAGGGTTCCTCTCTTACTACCGATTTGGGTAATAAAGTGGGGATTTTGGGTTCTGATGAGAGGGTAGAGACCCATGGAGTGGGTGAAGACGAAAGAGGAAATGAGCAGGTAGGAGTTGAACCTGTCGGTAGAGGGAAGCCCAAGAAAGCAGCGAGTAATGGGGTTTTTCTATTGAACCGGGCTTCTGACTCGCCCACCGATGCACCCACCAATGTTGTGCGGACACGTGGCGAGCGTGGCAGCTCGTGTTTCACGCCACAGCTGCTGCACCGAAGGCCTCTGACCCCCACCGTCTCACCTACCAACCCAATGCTGCCAGCTGTCCTTGGCGGTAAGCTTACCGCCTTGGACAGCGCAGTATCTGGCGAGAGTTTCAAGGCTCCAGTTGTGCTGCACCGCGGGGATACGATAGCTTATCCGGTGGCAGGCAATGATAACGCCTTGGGTAGGGTATTATTGAATTCTTATGGGCCTATTGCGGGGTCCAAAGAGCATGCTCACACTCAGTCAAGTTGTGATGTTGAGAACGGGCCCAATGAGGGGTCCGTTGCAGAGAAATCTATCATTATTAGTGATTCGGCAATTTGCGGGCCTAAAGAGGGGTCCGAAGTGAATGCGCACAATCGTGATGATGATTCTATTCTCGCGGACAGTGATGATGATCCAGAGGGACGGCTTAATCTTGAGGTAGACTTCTCTCTATCTGAGGGGGATTCAGAGGAGTCGGGATTCATTGCTAACACTCAGAGGGAGATTTCGCCTGAGCGTGTCCTGTCCACTATTCCAGACTCAGTTCCATGAGATAGCTCGGGGCAGTACCATAGACCGGTTGGATTCAGAGTTCAGCATGCTCCTAAGAGGGCTCATAGGGAGTCGTTGGATGATTACCTTGAGGTTGCCGCTGCAGCCAAGGCCGCTAAGCTCGACAATGGAGGTACGACTAGTTATTTAGCATCTATTTTAAATTGCATGTCAGATTCTGATGTTTTATATCTAGCTATCACTTGTGGGTTAGAAGTCTGGGACACTGAGCGTATCGCCTTACTTCTCAATAAAATTCGGGGTTGGGAAACGTAAAGAGTTAGATCATATCACGATTACGCTCCTGGAGTCGACACGGGGTCGACGACCATTCTCGAGGATGTAGTCGGCCCTACACCCTCTACAACGATCTCCCATAACAGTTTCCCCCAATGAATACACTATTTTGGAATGTTAGGGGTCTGGGGGACAGGGGTAAGCGGGGTATGGTGCGGGATGTCATTAGCAATTCCAGGGCGGACGTAGTAGGGCTGCAGGAGACCAAACTC
The DNA here is from genome assembly GCA_017893485.1 of Hemerocallis citrina. Taxonomy (NCBI): domain Eukaryota; kingdom Viridiplantae; phylum Streptophyta; class Magnoliopsida; order Asparagales; family Asphodelaceae; genus Hemerocallis; species Hemerocallis citrina. The sequence continues at coordinate 17,932,384 of CM030362.1, forward strand.
CAGCACGGGCACAAACTCAAAAGAGTTGGTGGTCACAGGATCAAGGAGTGGTTGGTACGTCCCTCGGTCGGTGCCTCAGGGGGGATTGCTATAGGGTTTAATTCGGATCTTCTATCCTGCGAAGAGGAGCATCGTGGAACGTTCTCTTTGACTGCCAGACTGAAACGACGTTCCGATGATTGGATGCAGACGGTGACTGTTGTCTATGGGCCGAACGTGGCCACTGACAGAGAGGCCTTCTGGCATGAACTGTCCGACATCCGCCAGCGCTGGTCGGGGCCTTGGATTGTGGGCGGGGATTTCAACATCACTAGGTTTGCTTTTGAGCACAAGGGGAGAGGTGCTAGCGACAGGCACCGAGAGGAATTCAATAGAGTTATCACGGAACTTGAACTAATTGATATCCCAATCAATGATAGACTATTTACGTGGTCTAATTTGCAAGCGGAACCGGTTATGGCCAAGCTGGACCGGATTCTGGTCTCTTTGGATTGGGAAGCTTTATTCCCTCTTGCATCGGCCAGATCGATTCCTAGACCAACCTCAGATCACACCCCGATCCTCCTCGATGTGGGGATTCGGGCAGCACGCAGGCCTAGGAAATTCAGATTTGAAAAGGCCTGGCTGGAAATTCGGGGATTCCACCATATGGTTATGGAGAATTGGGCTCTTCCCATGTCCGGTAGGGACGCAGCCTCTCGATGGTGTGGGAAAATCCGTAGGCTTAGAAAGAGGCTCTGTAGATGGAATCGGTCTAGATTCTCGATCATCTGGCGCGATAAAGAGACCTATCTGGAAGAAATTGATGACCTTGAGAGGGTGGAAGAAACCAGAACCCTTTCGCAGGAAGAGAGAAACAGGCTATTAGAACTCCGTGGTAACATTGCCAATCTGTATAGACTAGAAGAGATCAAATGGCAACAGAGGTCCAGGGTCTCGTGGCTCAAAGAGGGAGACGCGAATACGGCCTACTTCCATCGGGTTGCAAGTGCTAGAAGGAGATCCAATCTTATCCTATCTATTCAGACAGATACGGGTATATCGCAAGATGATAAGGTGATCGCCTCCACTTTCCAGTCTTTCTATAAGGGGCTCTTTGGGAAGAAGAATGACTTTAGGATCCCTATGGGTGAGGACTTCTGGCAAGAGTATCAGATGGTCCCAGGTCAAAATGTCTCCTCCCTGGAAGAACCGTTCACGGAGTCAGAGGTCAAAACGGCCATTGATCAGATGGGAGCTGACAAGTCGCCCGGGCCAAATGGCTTCCCTATGCTGTTCTACCAAGTGTTCTGGGAAGAAATTAAAGGAGAATTTATGGATGTGATGATGGAATTTTTCCACAATAACCTGAGGCTGGGGATGTTCAACTTTTCAGAAGTGGTGCTGATCCCCAAACGGGAAGACTCCAAGTGCGTTGGGGATTTTAGACCAATTAGCCTGATAAACTGCTCGGCTAAGATCATTACTAAAGTCCTAGATATCCGATTGGGTGGCATTATGGACAGTCTTATCAGCAGATCACAGACGGGATTCATTAAGGGCAGATGTATCCTTGACTGCGTGGCCACTGCTGAACAAGTTATCCACCACTGCCACAAAAACAACTCCAAGAACTTCCTCCTCAAGCTGGACTTTGAGAAGGCATACAATTCTGTGGATTGGGAATGTTTGCTAGAGGCTCTCAGGGGGAGAGGCTCAAGGGTTATGTTAAAAATAGAATATATCCTGAAGGGTCAATAGCTCAGGGATATCTATCAGAGGAGTGTTCACATTTTTGTTCCAGGTATCTGCAGGGTGTAGAGACATCTTTGACTAGACCAAGAAGAAATCCAGACATTTTCAATCTTGATGGTGCTAAATATCTTTTTGATACCGCTGGCACTACTGTTGGTAAAGTTGATGCTTTTGAGCTAGATAACTTAACGTGGGAACAGGCACATCGATATGTGCTAGACCACCATGCATCAGTGGAACCATTTCGAAAGTAAGTTGCTTTTGAATTTAAATCGAATATAGGGAAAACTGTAGAGTTCGATATTAACTTACTTTTGTTATTCCTTATTTCAATTGCTTGTATTTTAGCGAATTTGTCAGGGATATCAAACGAGGGGCTAGACCAAGAAGACTACCACCACGTGAACAAAACAAGTTGATGAATGAAAAATTTCATAAGTGGTTTGAATCTCATGTAGGTGAATTCCGAAAATGCAAGTTAATCTTCATTATATCTACATTATCCATGGTGCTGATACGATTTGCGCAAAATTAATAGGTATATTCTTTGGGTCCTGAAGGTGTGTCATCTGAAATACAAGTACTTGCCAAGGGTCCCTATAAGATGGCCAAAAGATACGGAGGATACATATTCAACGGCTTTAGATTTCGTACTAAAGATCGTGAATGTAATTTGAAGTCTCAAAATAGTGGAATGGTAGTGACTTCTAAGACTAGAAGTTATGCTTCCAAGTCGGACACGAGGCCGGTAGATGGAGATATCGACTACTATGGAGTGCTCACGGATATCATTGAGTTGAACTATTTTGGTCATTTTCGTGTTGTCTTATTTCGTGGGGATTGGGCTGAGTTTGATAGGAATTTTGCTAATAACAAGGATAAGTTAGGTTTCAAGTTGTAAACTTCTCAAAATTGATTCATATCGGTACACACATTAGCCACGAACCATTTGTGTTCCCATCCCAAGTGCAACAAGTGTTCTACATTGAAGATCCAACCCTTCCAAAATCGTATGTGGCTCTTGAGATGTGTGGTAGGGTAAAAATGGCCTGGGGCCCAACCAGGGCCCAGAACGGCTCTCGCTCAAAAATAAGAAAAACAACAATCCAGCTCGGCTTCGGACCCCTATAGGCTCGGCACCGAGCCTCAAGTTCACCCCCACAGAGTTGGTCTCTTCGTATCCGACGAGCCTCGGTGGCCCTCGGCCCCCGATCCGTGACAGCCCCACGGGCCGTCCGCCCAGCCTGGCAAGGAGTGCGGATGACCTGGCGCGACCTAGGCCATCCGATTCTCCCAGAGGCATAGGAGCCCCATGATCAGCCATGTCAGCTCCAAATACCACCTAGGGCTTTGCCACGTCAGCCCTATACCACTCTTGGCACTGCCACGTCCGCCCTAAACCCCCTGGGCCTCCTGCCACGTCAGGCCCATGGGCTTTCTGGTTCAGACTCGGCCCCAAGCAGATCCAAACCCGGTTGGGATTCCCTATAAATACCAGACCCTTACCCACCTTTTCAGGTAATCAATCTTTTGCCACCCAAATTCCCCTAGTTACTGCTACTCTCTCACAGAGACTGACTAGATCGTCGGAGGGTCCACCACCGGAATAAACCCCGGTATTTCAGGACCGTCTGCAGGTACTCGAGGCGAGGCCATCCGAGCCGATCCTCAAGCGCCGAAGCGAGCCTCCCGCTCGTCGTCCCGTGCCGCGCTCTTCCCTCATTACAAATTGAGTCCGAACTCACACCTGGTGCATCCACACTGCGACCAAAAACAAACCGCATCAGGTTGGCACCGTCTGTGGAAACTCTTTATCCGGTACGGATGACAGTCCGAGCCTCGCCACCGATGCTCTCCCTCGACCCGATCTCCCATGGCTCCCCGAGCCCGAAGATCGGCCCGTTCCGCCCGAACAGACAGGCCTCCTCCCGAGAGGGCCCCCGACGGAGGGCAAGCATCCAATAATCCGGGGGCGAACCCCGGACCCCAACGAAGCGTTTCACGCGTCGCCGAACCAGACCTTCGTCGGGTCATTCTAAACAGAAGGGCTAGCCAGGCTAGGGGAGGGACCGCTTCCAACTCGGCCCCAAACCATTCCAGGCCCGCACAAAGGGAAAGGCCGTCGGCACTCAGCCGCATCGGCCGAATTCCTACGCCCCGACCCGACCTTTCCGACCATGGCGGGGTCACCAGGGGCGAGTTCAGGAGCTTCAGAGATGAAATCTTGGAGGCCCTCCATGGAGCGCCAAGGTCTGCGACCTATGGCCGAGCCCACCAAATGAGCGACGGAAGGAGTCACACCCGTGCGCCGCCGCCCCCTCCGGAACGCACAGACGAGGTGCTCCGACGCCTCCTAGAGATGGAGAATCGCATCGAGCGCATCGGCGAAGGGAATCCCAACCTAGCCCAAGGTCGGGGGCCTTCTCGACCTCCATTCTTTGTCAACATCATAGAAGCGGAGATCCCTCGGAACTTCCGACCTCCGCAGTTCGAGACATACAACGGCGAGGGTGATCCAGCTGATCACATGGAGGGCTTCAAAACCCTCATGATGATTCACAGCGCTTCGGATCCCCTGCTGTGCCGAGCCTTCCCGGCCACCCTCCGGGGTCCGGCCAGAGATTGGTTCTCCAAACTCTCCCCTGGCTCGATCTTCTCGTTCGACCAGCTGGAAGCCAGCTTCCTGGCCCACTTCATCACCAGCCGAAAGGCTGAGAGAACGAGCGCTTCCCTGCTCGACCTCACCCAGAGGGAGGGGGAGTCGCTCCGTAACTTCGTCAAGAGGTTCACAACCGAGGCCAGATCCGTCTCTGCCCTCAACGCAGGGGTCGCCTCGGCAGCTTTCCGACACAATGTCCGGCACAACCAGCTCAAGGTCTCCTTAGCAAAGAGGCCCACCTCTGGACTTCCCTGACCTTCTCAACCGGGTCGAGAAGTATATACGAGCTGAAGAAGCTCTTAACCCAGAGGGCAGCAAAGAAGTCGTGGGGAAGGGCAAGCGCAGGATCGATGAGGCCGAACCTGCCAAGAAAACAGCAAAGGAAGGGATCGGCGCGAAGAGGGCACCTCCGGTCCCTCGCTTCAAAAGGCACACTCCCTTGACACATAATGTGTCCGCCATCCTCTTAGAAATCGAAGACAAAGGCATTGTCCGACTACCTCCCCGACCAAGTAACAACAAGAAGCGAGATCAGCGCTTCTACTGCCGTTTCCACAGAGATCATGGGCACGAAACCGACCAATGTCGGGCCCTGAAAGACGAAATTGAGGAACTCATCTTACGAGGGTACCTCCGAGAATTCACCAGAGAAGGCCCACGGGATCGGCGAGATGCTAGGAACCGGAGGCCTTCGCCTCCGAACCCTACTCCGAACCGCATCCAGGGTCGGGATCCCGAACCCGAGGGAGCTGCGGATACGCCATTCATCTTGCACTGTGTCCACGGGGGGCCAATGGGGGGAGAATCAAATACTTCCCGAAAAGCCTTCATCCGAGAGGTGAATACTGTCCAAGACAAACCCTCACCCCAGTTGCAAACGGTGCCTGTCTCCTTCTCCGGAGAGGACCTCGAAGGCGTTCGCCTCCCTCATTGCGATGCCCTCATCATTGGCCTCCACATGGCTAATTGTGAAGTTCGCCGAATCCTCGTCGACAACGGCAGCTCGGTAAATATTCTCTTCCTCGAAGCCTTCGAGAATCTCAAGCTCCCCAGAGGCAAACTCAAGCCAGCCGGATACACCTTGCATGGATTCTCTGGCATCCCTGTCGTAATAGAAGGGATTGTTACTCTCGACGTCACCACAGGATCGGCTCCTGTTAAGAGGACCGAGTCCATGGACTTTTTGGTGGTAAACGTCAAGGCGGCCTACAACGCCATACTCGATCGGCCCGGACTATGCTCCCTCCAAGCGGTACCTTCGGCTTACCATCTGAAACTTAAATTTCCCACCCCACAAGGGGTCGGCATAGTCCGAGGTAGCCAAGAAGCAGTGCGGTCGTGCTACATGACTGCCGTCGGAGGGGGCGTGTTCCCCCTCGACGCCGTTGAGCTCGAACCCGAGAGGGACGGCCCTGCTCCCGAGCCTGTCGACGAACTGGAGGAGGTCTCGTTCGGCGCCGAGGATGAATCGAAATGGTTCCGGGTGAGCTGCTCACTCCCCGAGGACTTGAAGCCAGGCATAATCGCCTGCATCCGCCGCAACGTTGATCTCTTTGCCTGGAAGCCCTCCGACATGCCCGGGATCTCCGAAGACTTGATTATGCACCGGCTGAGCATCATCCCAGACTCTAAGCCGGTCGTCCAAAAGAGGCGCAAAGTCGCCCCGGGGAGGCAGCAAATTGTGAAGACAGAAGTCGACAAACTCTTGTCTGCTCGATTTATTCAGGAAGTCAGCTACCCCGAGTGGTTGGCTAATGTCGTCATGGTGAAGAAGGCAACCGGGGGCTGGCGGATCTGTATCGACTTCACGGATCTAAATAAAGCATGTCCGAAAGATCCTTTCCCCCTCCCCCGCATCGACGCTTTAATCGACGCAACCTCGGGGCATGAGCTACTGTCCTTCATGGGCGCATTCTCGGGATACAATCAGATGCGGATGTTTCCACCAGACATCTCCAAGACCTCGTTCATCACCGACCAGGGTATGTTTTGTTATCGCGTTATGCCCTTCGGGCTGAAAAACGCCGGAGCCACATACCAACGGCTCGTCAACAGAATCTTCAAAGACCTGATTGGCTGCAACGTGGAAGTCTATGTCGACGACATGCTCGACAAGAGCCGGGCCGGACCGAACCACGTCGCTGACCTCGAGGAAGCCTTCGGAGTCCTCCGACATCACAACATGAGGCTCAACTAGGCTAAGTGCGCCTTCGGCGTCTCCACTAGGAAATTCCTGGGGTTCATCGTCAGCCAGCGCGGCATCGAGGCGAACCCCGAGAAAATCCAAGCTATTATTGACATGGCCCCGCCCCGAAATGTCAAGGAGGTTCAGAGGCTTACAGGTCAATTGGCTGCAATCGGCTGTTTCCTCTCCAAGTCAGGGGAGAAGTCTCTTCCCTTCTTCAAGGCCCTACGCGGAAAAGGGGGTTTCGAGTGGGGTACCCATCAACAAGAAGCCTTCGAACAGCTGAAGCAGTACCTCGCCAACCCTCCTCTCCTCAGCAAGCCCGAGCCGGACGAACCATTATGGCTCTACCTGTCCGCCTCGGATAGCGCCCTCGTCCGAGAGGAAGATGGGGTCCAGAGACCATTGTACTATGTAAGCAAAGTCCTGCTCCCTGCCGAGACGAGGTACACAAAGATAGAGAAGGTGGCCTATGCTTTGGTCATGGCAGCCCGGAAGCTTCGTCCTTACTTCCAGGCCCACTCCATCCAAGTACTGACCGACCAGCCACTGAAAACTGTCCTTCACAAGCCCGAAAACTCTGGCCGCTTAGTCAAGTGGTCAATTGAGCTGAGTCAGTTCGACATCAGCTATCAGCCGAGGATGGCTATCAAAGGGCAGGCCCTCGCCGAGTTCATAACTGAGTGCACCGTTTCCGAGCAGCCCAGCACCGAGGCCTCGGATCCGACCTGGGAGGTCTTTATCGATGGATCATCATGCGAAACGGGGAGTGGGGCTGACATCATCCTTCGTGGCCCCGACCAATTCCCACTCCAATACTCCCTCCGCCTTAACTTTCCGGCCTCCAACAACGAGGCGGAATACGTGGCCATGATCGCAGGATTGACCCTAGCACATCGAGCCGGAGCCAAGCAAATCCGGCCCTTCAGCGATTCTCAGCTCGTGGTCAATCAGATCACCGAAGAATACGAAGCCCACGATGATCGCATGGTGAGGTATTTGGCAGTGGTCCGACGTCTCCTAGCATCCTTCTGCCACTCCACAGTCATTCGAGTCCCTAGGGAGCAGAACGCTCAAGCAGACGCGTTGTCAAAACTCGCCTCTTCCTCCTTCGAGGGTCTCGACCAAACGGTACTCATCGAAATCCTATTGAAGCCGAGTATCAACGATCAGGACCAGGAGGCAATGTGTGTCCAAGACGGTACCAGTCCAGACGATTGGACCACTCCCATCCGAAGATTCTTAGTCAGTGCCGAGCTTCCTGAAGACCGGGCCGAGGCCAGACGGGTCAGGGTCCGAGCTGAAAGGTTCGTCATGATTGATGACATCCTCTTCAAATGCTCATACATCTTGGCCGACGGCAAACCATACCTCCGCTGTCTCACCAGCGACGAGGCCAACTACGCGCTGAAAGATCTTCATGAAGGGATTGGCGGATGCCACATGGGGAGCAGAACACTTGCTCGAAAGGCCCTGAATCAGGGGTACTATTGGCCGACCATGCTCCAAGACTCGCAAGACCTAGTCAAGAGGTGCGGCCCCTGCCAAAGGTTCTCCCCTATCAAGAGGCTTCCTCAAGCCAATCTCCGATCCCTGGCAAGTCCTACGCCATTCGCCATGTGGGGCATGGACCTAGTGGGCCCCTTCCCCGTGGCAATAGGGCAAAAGAAATTCTTAATAGTCGCCATCGACTACTTCACCAAGTGGGTCGAAGCCGAGCCCCTGTCCAGCATCACCGAGCGCCAAGTACAATAATTCTTTTGGAAGAACATCATTTGCCGGTTCGGAATCCCCCGGGTCCTCGTCACGGACAACGGAACCCAATTCCAAGGTCAGAACTTCCAAACTTTCTGCGCAGACATCGGCATCCAGCAACGTTTCTCCGCTATTTGCCACCCTCAGTCCAACGGCCAAGCGGAGAACGCCAACAGGCAAATCCTCGACGGCCTCAAAAAGCGCCTCGACGGTTCCCCCAAAGGACTGTGGGTCGAAGAATTGCCTAGCGTGCTATGGGCGCACCGAACCACCAAGAGAATCCCCACGGGAGAAACGCCGTTCAACTTGACCTACGGGACGGAGGCAGTTATCCCCGTCGAGGTCGGCCTGCCTTCTCCCAGGATCATGGCCTTCGATGAAGCTGACAATTCGTCCGGCCTGAGGGCCAACCTGGACCTCATTGCCGAGATCAGAGAGAAGTCTTCGATCCGAAGAAGCATCTACCAACAACGGATCGAGAAGTTTTACAACAAGAAGGTCCGCCCCACAAACATCAAGGCGGGGGACCTCGTGTTACGAAAACTGTCCGTCTTCGATCCGACCAAGAAGAGAAAATTGGCTCCCAACTGGGAAGGCCCATACCGTATAGTCGAGGCTGTACGCCCTGGTACATACCGACTGGCAGATATGGACGGCCGGCTCATCAGCCGACCCTGGAACACCGAGCACCTAATGAAGTTCCTGGAAGAGCGAACATAGGTTCTATGGCTAATGTAAATGATATTTTTTGTAAGCTTTCATGTGTAAGGGGCCGTCTTAACGACCCTCCCTATCTTATATGAAAGAAATCTCTTTTTGTCAAACTCCAAATGCCTCGGCAGCCCCGACCTAACACCGGGCAATGGGATCGGCACCCGAGTCCTCACTCCGGTATCGTCCCCAACGTCTCGGTAGGTCCGACCCGGCTTTAGGCTAGGAAGTCTTCCTAACGCCCCGCGCCGATCCCTCACGGATCGACGGGGCCGAACCTCACCTCCGCCATCATTCACTACACTATCAACTGGAGCAAAGAATGAAAAGAATTCTTTATTCATACTCCCTTATTAGTTCTGAGAAAACAAACAAAGACCGTTACAGGACCACTCCACTCATCTCAAACTAAAGGAATCTGCCATCTTAGGGCCCCTCGGGTCCGACGAATGGCGAGACCACTCCGACCGAATAGCTTGGAGCCCTCTCCTCGTCATGATGGTCCTTCGGCTCAGCCACGGTCGACACGCCAGCCACGGAGCTCTGGGCATCAACTGGTCGCATACGCTCCAGCAGCAGCAGCACAGAGGGAACCCCCTCCGCTCGCCGACCCCCCGAGAAAGATTTCGAGACACCCAGCATCGTCTTGTAACGGTGTATCTTCATCTCCTTCTCCACTATGACATTACGAAGTAGCCTCTCAGAGGAGGGCCTCTGCACCGATGCACTCGACATGGTATATCCAAGACCGACACTCCCGAGGTTCCGATCCACCATCGCCCTCCTCAGCCGGATCGCCTCCTCACTTAGGGCTTCAGACTTGTTCCGATAATAGTTGAAGGCCGCATCAGTGTCATGAGCCCCCTTTCGATAGCGAACCAACGTGGCCTCCAGGACCTCAACTTTGCTCCGGAGCCACGCCACGTCGGAACGATGGGGGTCCACCTCGGGAAGGGGAGCCGCAACCTACAAGAGAACTAGCCCACTCAAAACACATAAGCAAGGAGGTTCGGAAATATCCGAGGTCAAAACACTTGGCCAGTCAAAAATCTTTTTTTATAAATGGAATCACTTCGTACAAAAAATGCGGTGGCCAGTCTGCAGAAGGCAAATACAATCGAGAGATGGAAAAAGAAAGACGAAACTATACAACTTGTTTTCCCACCTCAACATCGGCCGGGTTCACAGGGAGGTCGGCAGCCGGGTCATCAACGGGCCCTTCTTCATTGGGGGTCTTCGGTGTCCCCTCGATCTCCATGTCGTAGTCGAAGTTGGACAGGTCGACGGTCGGGTAGAAGTGCCTCACGTGACTGAGGGCCTTCGCGTAGCACTCGTCCTGGGCTTTGATCACCAGGAGCTGACCCGCCTCCGTCAACTCATCCTTCTCCTTGGCGAACCTCTTCTTCTGAGCCGCCATCTTCTTCGCCCATTCCTCCTTCTCCTTGTCGAACGTCGTCTTCATCTCCTGCTCCTTCTTGTGAGAGCCTTCGAGCTCTATCTTCATCTCCATCATCTCCTGCACGGCCTTGTCAGCCCGGTCTCGCTCCTGCTTCAAGGCCGCCTCATAAAGGCCCCTCACGTGGGCCCCCTGTACAGTCGCCTGCAGTAACCGAGCACAACTAAGAAAGCCTCCTCTATAACATAATTACAAGGCAAGTGGGGTCGGCAGACTTACCAGCACATTAGCCTGTGCGAGGCGCGTGTACGCATCCTCCAGGCCCTCGGCGTTCATCTTCGCGCGGTCCCGGGGGGTCGCCAGCTTATCCGCCACCTCGACAGCCTGGCGCCCTCGGGTTAAGCAGTCACCCTCGCGGATCGACCAAGCCGGCACCCACGGTCGCCGCAACCTCTCCTCTACCTCCGACCCCTCCAGGGGGCCCTTCCCCTTCTCAAAATCAACAACCTTGCCCTGGTCCGAGCTCCCTTGAACCGCCACGTCCTTGCCCGTCTCCGAGCGAGTCCTTTTGCCCCTCGGCTGAACTGGGGCCTCGGAGACCACCTGGGACGACCCCCTCGTCCTCACCGCATTGCCCTTCTTCTCGGCCTTCTCCTTCTTCATGACGAGCCTCTTTGCCTTGATTGATTCAGAATCCATACTTGCGAAAAGATCCATTAAGAACAATGAGGGCAAAAGAACAACAAGACCGAGAGAAAAGAAACGACTACATACAAAGCACTGCCGGGCTCAGTCCGACGCTCGCCAGGTGACCGTCCGTCACCTTCGGCCAACTGATACTGTGTGACAGACGGAGGTGCTCAACGAACCTCCACTCCTCGGCTGTCAGGTCCCTCGGCCTCGGCGCTTTAAAGCTCGGCTTATAATGGTTCCATCGAGTAGGGATGTCCCAAGGCTCCTCACTCCGGATCACCAAATATTTTTTCTTCTAGTCCTTGATAGAGTCCGGGTGACCGTGGACGACCTTCCCCTTACTCCGAGGCGAGATATAATAAACACCCTCCGACTCCCCCGACGAGCTGATCCCCAGCATCGCCCGGAACACGCTCAACCGAAGGGGCACCTTTTGCTCCTTGCACAACAGCATGAAGCAGATGATCTGCTTCCAGGAGTTCGGCCCATACTGCATCGGCGCCAGGGACGCCCAATTCAACACCTCCCGAACGAACGGATGGACCAGCAGCCTCAGTTCGGAGATGAAGGCGTCCGCTGGGAAGACGCAGTACCAAGCAGGCAGGGGGTCGGTCGGACGCAGGGTAGAGTTCGGCAACATGAGCTCGTAGCCAGGCTCTATGTGGTACGCCAACTGCAAAGCCTCCACATCGCCCGCCTCCAAGACGGTCGGAAGCATGTCCATCTTCACCCTCTTCCGGCTCGGCAAAGACGGCTGGACCCCAAAAAGCTCCTTATCGGAAAGGTCATCGGGGTACCGACGGAACGGCTTCGATTGCACGGGCGACCCTGTCATTAAGTTGCGGCAAACAGGCGCCTGACTCGAGCCACCGGTCCTCGACCCCTTCTTCCTCGGAACCCTCTTCTTCTTGGCTCTTTTCGGCGATGGGGTAGATAATCGCCCCAGACCGGTCGGCGTGGAGCTCGAACCCCCACCTCCCATCTGAGCCCCTTCGACTTTACCCTCACCTGGGCCACCCTCCTCTCCGAAAGTCGACTCTAGAATCTCGACTTCGTTCGAACTGCCACTTGCCTCCTCAGACTCGCTACTCTCCACCACGAAAGGCTTCCGAGAGCGTAGCGGCCTCACATCGTACACCGGCTCTTCCTCGAATACCGGCTCCTCCCATGAAGTCGAATCGGAGGGCTTTGCATTGTGTACCGACTCATCCTCGCCCACCGGCTCCTCCCACGAAGTCGATTTGGAGACAGGGTTCCCTTTCCCCTTTGACGTCGACGCCGACGAGCCAGACTGAGCCCTATCCATCTGTGCCTAACAAAAGAAACTTACAAACTAACCTTTTGAAATGCCTCGGACTGAAGAGCCAGTGCCGCTAAAACAGTCAAAGCCGAGCACTTAAGTGTTGGGTTTCTTTCTAAAAGAGATAGCGGAAGGGAAATAAACAGAATGGGGAAGAAGGAGGGGGGATATTTATAGAGAGAGAGGCGACGCCTCGATTTTCGCGTTACTGTTCCTCGAATAGCGCGCGTCTGCCACCAATAGGTCTAGCACCAGGATAGTCTTCTCAGGAAGGCTCAACGGCTCGCCATCATTCTTGCCGACCCATAATCCCTCGCCAGCTCGAGGTTCGGTCTAGCACCAGGGTAGTCTTCTCAGGAAGGTTCAACGGCTCGCCATCACCCTTGCCGACCCATAATTCCTTGCCAGCTCGAGGTCCGGTCTAGCACCAGGGTAGTCTTCTCAGGAAGGCTCAACGGCTCGCCATCACCCTTGCCGACCCATAATCCTTCGCCAGCTCGAGGTCCGGTCTAGCACCAGGGTAGTCTTCTCAGGAAGGCTCAACGGCTCGCCATCACCCTTGCCGACCCATAATCCCTCGCCGGCTCGAGGTCCGGTCTAGCACCAGGGTAGTCTTCTCAGGAAGGCTCAACGGCTTGCCATCACCCTTGCCGACCCATAATCCCTCGCCGGCTCGAGGTCCGGTCTAGCACCAGGGTAGTCTTCTCAGGAAGACACAACGGTTCGCCATCACCCTTGCCAACCCATAATCCCTCGCTAGCTCGACGTACAGTCTAGCACCAGGGTAGTCTTCTCAGGAAGGCTCAACGGCTCACCATCACCCTTGCCGACCCATAATTCCTCGCCAGCTCGAGGTCCGGTCTAGCACCAGGGTAGTCTTCTCAGGAAGGCTCAACGGCTTGCTATCCCCCTTGCCGACCCATAATCCCTCGCCAGCTCGAGGTTCGGTCTAGCACCAGGGTAGTCTTCTCAGGAAGGCTCAACGGCTCGCCATCACCCATGCCGACCCATAATCCCTCGCCAGCTCGAGGTCCGGTCTAGCACCAGGGTAGTCTTCTCAGGAAGGCTCAACGGCTCGCCATCACCCTTGCCGACCCATAATCCCTCGCCAGCTCGAGGTCCAGTCTAGCACCAGGGTAGTCTTCTCAGGAAGGCTCAACGGCTCACCATCACCCTTGCTGACCCATAATTCCTCGCCAGCTCGAGGTCCGGTCTAGCACCAGGGTAGTCTTCTCAGGAAGGCTCAACGGCTCGCCATCACCCTTGCCGTCCCATAATCCCTTACCAGCTCGAGGTCTGGTCTAGCACCAGGGTAGTCTTCTCAGGAAGGCTCAACGGCTCTCCATCGCCCTTGCCGACCCATAATCCCTCGCCAGCTCGAGGTTCGGTCTGGCACCAGGGTAGCCTCCTCATGAAGGCCCAGCGATTCGCCATCCCATTTCCATGACCATAAACACTCCTCCACGGCTAACTCCCGCACCCCCACAGAAGTAGGGGGCTTGTGTGGTAGGGTAAAAATGGCCTGGGGCCCAACCAGGGCCCAGAACGGCTCTCGCTCAAAAATAAGAAAAACAACAATCCAGCTCGGCTTCGGACCCCTACAGGCTCGGCACCGAGCCTCAAGTTCACCCCCACAGAGCTGGTCTCCTTGTATCCGACGAGCCTTGGTGGCCCTCGGCCCCCGATCCACGACAGCCCCGCGGGCCGTCCGCCCAGCCTGGCAAGGAGTGCGGATGACCTGGCGCGACCTAGGCCATCCGATTCTCCCAGAGGCACAGGAGCCCCATGATCAGCCATGTCAGCTCCAAATACCACCTAGGACTTTGCCACGTCAGCCCTATACCACTCTTGGCGCTGCCACGTCCGCCCTAAAACCCCCTGGGCCTCCTGCCACGTCAGGCCCATGGGCTTTCGGGTTCAGACCCGGCCCCCAAGCAGATCTAAACCCGGTTGGGATTCCCTATAAATACCATACCCTCACCCACCTTTTTAGGTAATCAATCTTTTGCCACCCAAATTCCCCTAGTTACTGCTACTCTCTCACAGAGACTGACTAGATCGTCGGAGGGTCCGCCACCGGGATAAACCCCGGTGTTTCAGGACCGTCTGCAGGTACTCGAGGCGAGGCCATCCGAGCCAATCCTCAAGCGCCGAAGCGAGCCTCCCGCTCGTCGTCCCGTGCCGCGCTCTTTCCTCATTACAAATTGAGTCCGAACTCACACCTGGTGCATCCACACTGCGACCAAAAATAAACTGCATCAAGATGCAACCAAGAGATGTATTCGAACTGGGCGATACTTCAAACGATGAAGACAGTGAAGCCATGAACAGTTAGATTGCTTCTGAGTTTCCTATGTTTGATGTAAACACAACCGACGGCAGAATTTGTGGGACTTGGCTCCGCAAGGATGGAGAAGAAGGCGATGTATTGGAAGATGTCGTATTGTAGTTTACTTGATTTTTATAGCTCAATATTATATGTCCTGTAATTTTCGTGTCTTAAATCTTGTTGTAATATTATATCTTGTAATTCCAAACATGTTGTATGTGAATTTAATAATTGGTTTAATTATCTTTCTATTTTCTACTGCTTGGTGTCATTTACATTAAACAATGCTTAGTGTCATTTGCATCAAACTATCATTGTAGTTGAATTTGTTACAAATCTCACCTTTTTAATTTTTTGTAATTATGTTGGTTTGTTAATCCTAGGTAATAATGGCAGTCAAACAGAGGAGGGAGAGGGTAGCACGCCGCCCACTGTCGGGCAACCGGTTGGTGATAGATGCAAGCAAATTCTCATCCTTTATTGTGGTAATAGCAAGGAACCCACGGATAATTCCACCGGTAAGTCTTTAAATTGGTAATTTGAAGATATTATAATTTTGAATGCATGAAAGACACGTATTAGTGTTTGTGAGTCTGCATTGTGGCTGCCGTCTATGTTTCTTAATTGGGCTGTGATTAGAAAGAAAGTGCTTGAGTGGAGATCTGAAAACCCGTATAGAGACATCTCGTTTATTCTAATCTATTATTATTGTTGGACCAACCCCCTCTTGCTGTGTGCGTGTGTTGAAGGGAAAGAAGGGATGAGAAAGAGTTGAGGAAAATGCCGCTATGTTAGCCTGGTGTATCCTCATTCTCTACCATTCCTCTTTCTGACTCCATTTATGGCTTCTAGATTAAATTGGTTTCCTTCCAATACGACAGTTCCGTAAAACTACACTTGATATGAGCCCTGTTCTTATTGTTCTTCAAACACTAATACGTGTCGTTCATGCATTCTATGACCAACCCCACTTTGGCATATAGCATGCTTAGATGACATTTTATGACCTGCACAAGGTTTGTTCAGCCCAATTCTTGTACAGAATTGGAGGATTTTGGTATACAGCTAGCATCCTTAGTTGACAGTGAACCCATTTTGGTAAAAAATCATGCCAAGATGACAATCAGATGCATGAATTTAGCTTCTTTAACAGTAAAAGAAAATGAAAATTTGCAGTATCTAAGCATATATGTTTGTAGATCCAGGATCACAAATTTTGATTGGGCTGTGATTGGATTTTTTAGTGACTATCAACAAGTGTTCTTAATTGGGTTGTGATTAGAAAGAGAGGGCTCGAGTGGAGATCTGGAAACCCATATAGAGACATCTCGTTCATAATAATTTATTATTATTGTTGTTCTTGTCGCTCTTGCTGTTATTGCTGATGTCTCTTTATGTGCGTTTGCTGAAGAGAAAGCAGGGATGAGAGAGAGATGAGAAAAATGCCGCTATGTTAGCCTGGTGTATCCTCATTCTCTACCATTCCTCTTTCTGGCTTCTATATTTGGTTTCCTTCCACGATGACAGGTCCTTAAAACTACACTTGATATGAGCCCTATTCTGATTTTTCTTCAAAAAAAATGGGAGTTTTGGTTATCCAACAAACATGTACCCGCATACTTCCAAATGGCATTTTCTTTAGAAAGTCGGACTCCGAAGAATCGATCTATGACTAGATTCTCCATTGAAAGCCCAATCAAAATTTGTCATCCTGGATCTAAAATCTTCTTTGAGCCACAAACATCAATGATTTAGTTGGGATGATGAATTGATGGAGAAACATATATGTGATGGACCCAATAATATTCACATTTAGGAGCAATAATCTTAGTGCAATTAGACATTTAAATGCTTTTTATGTGTTATTTTACTCTTCTTTTCTCTTTTCCATAGGAAACAACCAAAAACAGCAAAACGAAGCAGATTCCAGACTAATACAGGGATGATATATAGGGAACAGCAGAGCAACAGTCGACTGGTTCTTCAACAGTCGACCGGACAGAAAGGTTGAAGCTGCTCGGCACAGTTGACTGCTTCCAAAGCCAGTCGACTGGTATTCGGCGAAGTCAAAAGATGAGAACAGCAAAGATTCATCCTCATCCAAATACGAAGCAAGATTTAGTTATCCAAACCCAAGTTATATGCGAATAACAACTTCTCGAACAAATCAAAGCTAGAGACCAGGGATTGGCAAGAGCACGTGGTCAGCAGAAAAGGAAGAAAAGAAGAAAAGAGAAAGAAATAAAACGCCGATCAAATAAGGAAGGAAATAAAAAAAAGAAGAGGACTTTTCTGGAAAAAAGTGCGAACCCTAATTCTCTTCCCGTGTTCTATAAATATCAACGAAGAGGCAGTATTCGAGCATCATCATAAAAGAGAAAGGACGGAATCACGGAATTTCTGAACCATCAAATCACCAAGAGGATTATTCTAGCAGCATCGAAGAAGAAGGAGATCAAGTACACTGAAGCAACAAGCCAGTCGACTGGGTGACAGCAGTCGACTTCTCAGACTAAAACATCATCAGTTTATTTCTTCTCTTTCTAGTTTTTATTTTCATCATGTATTCAAAACTGTTAGTCAATAAAAGTTTTATTATGTGGAACTAATTTCATAGTTGGGTAGATTGAAACCGTAGTTATGTAATGCTTATACTCTTCTGAATGCTATTCTGTTACTTATTGATTAAACTTGAGATTATTGGTATGGATTTATAATATACAAACTTGTTCAGAAGTTCTAAGAGCAGTCGACTGAGAGTGACAGCAAGTCGACTTCCATACAGAACCTGAGATATTCAAGTTTGCATGTTATAAATCTGAATCTGTTATATGAGTATAGAGACGACCAGTATCTCGTGCTCATAACTTGTAACACAGGAATCTTTAGGGGTTTTTGGTTTAATCAACTTGAAGGATCTAGATCTGATACCAATTTCTAGAACTTCGAGTGTTTGTTCGTTTCCATTGTTCTTATGTTTTCCTTAAGTGCAACTTAGTAGATACCATGCTAAATACTTTAGGAAAGAAACGAATTAGAGTAGATACCATGCCTAATTCTTGGCTAGGAAAACAATACTTTAAGGAGTAGATACCATGCCCTTAAAGGAACGAACATGAGTAACTAGAATAGTGAAGAAGGTGACTTAGCATTACTGACTACAGGTGGAAATCAAAGCCCAACTACCTAATAGATATTTGTGATTCAGAACTACTAGATCTAGTCATTTCTTTTAGAACAAAACTTAAGATTCTTATTTCTTTTATTGATTAGTAAGTTAATTTCTACAATCTCTGTGGGATCGACCATTGCTTGTCACTACGCTTCTATAAACGATTCGTACACTTGCGAGGTTTTTAATTTGTGTCTAGTTTATCTAATTATATAGATAGTCTAGATTGCACAACAATATGCTTATATACTGGGTGAGAACAAACCTTGTGCAGTTTTCTTTTGTAGCCACAAACATCATGATTTAGTTGGGATGGAGAATTAATAGAGAAACATATATGTTTATATACTGGAAATTTTCATTTTCTTTTACTGTGAAAGAAGCTGGAATTCATACATCTGATTGCCTTCTTAGCATGATTTTTTTCCCAAAATGTGTTAACTGTCAACTAGAGGATGCTGGCTGTATACCAAAATCCTCCAAATCTGTACAAGAATTGGGTGAGAACAAACCTTGTGCAGTTTTCTTTTGTAGCAACAAACATCATGATTTAGTTTGGATGAAGAGTTTATAGAGAAACATATATGCTTATTGATATGGTTAAAAATAGGATTAAATCGGGACCGTTCACATCGGACGCGAATCTCAAAGCTCAGGGGTAAAACGGTAATTTCACCTACCAGCGGGTCCGAAGCGGGTACTGGGTCTCCTTCTCACAGATCCAATAACCCGTGAACGGATCCATTCCAACTGGGTACGGGTCCCGACCCAAGACAAATCCAGATCAGCAAGAGGAAAATCAGGGTTACTGATTTGACCAAATCAACAGGCCTGATTTGCTCTCACTGGAAATTAGGGGATCAGTTTCCTAAACTGATTAGGAGGATTTTACTCCTATCACAGGAAATCAAATCTCTAATCAGATCCCTAATTAACTCCCCCATGGCGACTATAAATACCTCCTACCCACCACTGTGACCAGGTTAATCACTTTTTACCTACTTAAGCTCTTTTTTAATCTCTTCTGGTTACTGACAAGAGCGTCGGAGGGTGCGTCGCCGGGATCAACCCCGGTGTTTCGCACTTTCCTTGCAGGTGTACGGCGGGAGTCAGCAGCCCAACTCCGACGGAACAGGTTTGGATCTGCTATTCAGGTTTTTCCACGAACCCACAAATTCTATCTGTTTACCCCCACACCAGAATTAGCGGTAACAGATTGGCGCCGTCTGTGGGAAGACCATACGAATAGCCTCCGCCTCTTCATCGTCGACTAGCTCTTCTCCAGCCATGCCTCCTAGAAAAGTAAGATCCAGGGGGTCCAACCGTGGACCCAACCCTGTTGATCAATAGCAGGAAGTCCCCGTCCATCCCGCTCCGCAGCAGGGACAACTTCCTCCTCCAGCCGAGGACCGTGTCCAGCAGGACCCACCTCCTCATCCGAACCAGCAACCCCCAAACGGTCCCGATCCACGAAAGCAAAAACAACCTCTCCATCGAGACCACATATCGGTACACAACGCCTCTACAGACTCTTACGCCTCCCATAGTCCTCAGGCCCCTGACCTTCGAAATACTATCCTCAACCGGCAGAAGGATGAAGATCTCCGCCACCGTCTGGACGAAAAGCGGTCCCGAGAGGGAGCCTCCCGCCTACAACGTCCAGATGAGCGGAATCCTCACCACCACGAGCGTAGAAGGTCTCCTACCAGGAGAGGGCGGAGAGAGTCACCCGGGCATTACAGGGGGAGGCGCCACTCTCCTATCGGTCGGCATCAGCCGAGGAACAATGAGGCGCCCATCACTCGCGCCGAGTTCCTGCAGTTTCAAGCAACGGTGTTGCAGGCCCTTAACCTCCGACCCAACAACAATGAGGCCCAAAAGGTCCCTTCGCCCCAACGGGTTCCCAGTCCTCGCCGTAGGTCCGCCTCTCCTCCGCCAGCTCCTAACCACCGGCAGCATGATCTTAGCCCTCGCCGCTCCCAGGACGACCATCATCGTAGTCCCGGCTCTCCCTCCTACGAAGACGAGTCCAGAGGCTCGTTCGACTACCGCGGGAGGGACGATGCCCTATACCACCGTCTCCATGAGGTAGAGAGGAGAATCGGTCGGATGGACGAGGCAGAAGGGTCGAACAGCAGAACCATCCGTCCGAGCAGACCCCCTTTCTCCCAAACCATCATGGAAGCTCCTATCCCAAGAGGTTTCGAACCCCCGAAGTTCGAAACTTACTCGGGGGAGTCGGACCCCGTGGACCACATCGAAAGCTTCAAGACCCTCATGCTCATCCACCAGGCTTCGGACGCCTTACTTTGCAAGACCTTCCCCACCACCCTGAAGGGGTCGGCTAGGGAATGGTACTCCCGCCTTGCTCCCTCTTCCATCTTCTCCTTCGAGCAATTCGAGACCCTCTTCATCACCCACTTCATGAGTAGTAGACACACAGAGAAAACCAGCCTCTCATTACTCCAGCTCCGCCAGGAGAAGGGAGAGAAGTTGAGAGACTATGTGAAGAGGTTCACTGCGGAGGTCAGGTCCATAGCCTCCCTCGACCAATCCGTCGCAACAGCCGCCTTCCAATCCAACGTCTTCAATTCCAGCCTCCGCTCCTCTCTTGCTAAGAAGCCTCCACGGAACTTTGCCGACCTCCTTCTCAGGTGTGACAAGTACATTCGTGCCGATGAGGCCGCCTACCTTCCAAGCTTCGTAGGGTCTACCTCAGGGACAAAACGAAAGCTGACCGAAGAAGGAGAGGCTAAGAAGCTTCAGAAGGACGGCAATAGCCAGCGCCACCCGACTCCTCGGTTTGAGAAGTTCACCCCCCTCGTTGCCAATATATCAGAGGTTCTTATGGAGGTGGACAAGGAAGGGCTCCTCCGTGCTCCCCCGAGAATGAATACACCTGGCAAGAAGAGGGACAAGGATAAGTGGTGCCGCTTTTACAGGGACCACGGCCACGACACGGAAGATTGTCGGGCTCTGAAGGAGGAGATCGAAGAACTCATACAGCGGGGGCACCTGACCAAGTTCGTCCAGAAAGAGGGGGCCAAGCTTCCCCCCTAAGGAGCCAACAAACGAGCCGAAGGGCCCGCCGAGCTTTAAGACTCAGAACCTCCCGGCTCTTCCCAAGAGGTCTTCACCTTATCATAGAAGTAGGATCTTGATTTTTAATAAGGCCGATGCTTGTAATCCGGCCAATAGCATGTAATAAGGGCTCGCCATATTGAAGCAGCCACTTAGTTTATTTCAATAAAACTTTACGTTTTTTCATTGGAAATTGTTGCTCTTGCTATGACTCGCTGAAAGGTGAGTTCAGAGTCCAGCTTCTTCTACATGGCTGCTCCCGAGACTTACCGAGCTCTTCCCTCCACTCGCCGCCGAAGCGGACCTCTTCACAACGGGTTCGGAGTCCAACACTTGGCTCGATTCCTCTTCAAATAACCCGCTCTTCAGCGGGTTAGAAGTGGTTCGCCATTCGGAATTGCTCCCACAACCGTTGACTCTCTCACATAAGCAGCGAGTTCGGAGCTACGGCTCTCTCCTAGAGTTTCTCCTCACACTTGCCTCACAAATGGCTCTCTTCCAGAGCCAAGCTCTTCACTCCGCTCGCCTCCGAAGCGGACCTCTTCTCAACGAGTTCGGAGCTCAAAACTCTCTCCTAGAGTTGCTCCTCACACTTGCCTCACAAATGGCTCTCTTCCAGAGCCGAGCTCTTCACTCCGCTCGCCTCCGAAGCGGACCTCTTCTCAACGAGTTCGGAGCTCAAAACTCTCTCCAAGAGTTGCTCCTCAAACTCATCTCACAAATGGCTCTCTTCCAGAGCCGAGCTCTTCCCTCCGCTCGCCGCCAAAGCGGACCTCTTCTCGACGAGTTTGGAGCACAACTCTCTCATAGAGTCCCTCCTCACACTCGTCTCATAAATAGCTCTCTTCCAGAGCTGAGCTCTTTGCTCCGCTCATCCCCGAAGCGGACCTCTTCTCAACGAGTTCGGAGCTCAAAACTCTCTCCAAGAGTCCCTCCTCACACTCGTCTCACAAATAGCTCTCTTCCAGAGCCGAGCTCTTCCCTCCGCTCACCTTCGAAGTGGACCTCTTCTCCACGAGTTTGGAGCACAACTCTCTCATAGAGTCCCTCCTCACACTCGTCTCACAAATAGCTCTCTTCCAGAGCCGAGCTCTTCACTCCGCTCGCCTCCAAAGCGGACCTCTTCTCAAGTAGTTCGGAGCTCAAAACTCTCTCCAAGAGTTGCTCCTCAAACTCATCTCACCAATGGCTCTCTTCCAGAGCGGAGCTCTTCACCCCGCTCATCCCCGAAGCGGACCTCTTCTCAACGAGTTCGGAGCTCAAAACTCTCTCCAAGAGTTGCTCCTCAAACTCATCTCACAAATGGCTCTCTTCCAGAGCCGAGCTCTCCCCTCCGCTCGCCGCCGAAGCGGACCTCATCTCAACGAGTTCGGAGTTCAAAACTCTCTCCAAGAGTTGCTCCTCAAACTCATCTCACAAATGGCTCTCTTAGAGCCGAGCTCTTCCCTCCGCTCGTCGCCGAAGCGGACCTTTTCTCAACGAGTTCGGAGCTCACAGCTCTCTCCTAGAGTTGCTCCTCAAACTCGTCTCACGAATGGCTCTCTTCCAGAGCCGAGCTC
The DNA here is from genome assembly GCA_017893485.1 of Hemerocallis citrina. Taxonomy (NCBI): domain Eukaryota; kingdom Viridiplantae; phylum Streptophyta; class Magnoliopsida; order Asparagales; family Asphodelaceae; genus Hemerocallis; species Hemerocallis citrina. The sequence continues at coordinate 17,954,958 of CM030362.1, forward strand.
TTCCCTCCGCTCGTCGCCGAAGCGGAACTCTTCTCAACGAGTTCGGAGCTCACAGCTCTCTCCTAGAGTTGCTCCTCAAACTCATCTCACAAATGGCTCTCTTCCAGAGCCGAGCTCTTCCCTCCGCTCCCCGCCGAAGCGGACCTCTTCTCAACGAGTTCGGAGCTCACAACTCTCTGCTAGAGTTGCTCCTCAAACTCATATCACGAATGGCTCTCTTCCAAAGCCGAGCTCTTCCCTCCGCTCGCCGCCGAAGCGGACCTCTTCTCAACGAGTTTGGAGCTCACAGCTCTCTCCTAAAGTTGCTCCTCAAACTCATCTCACAGATGGCTCTCTTCCAGAGCCGAGCTCTTCCCTCCGCTCCCCGCCGAAGCGGACCTCTTCTCAACGAGTTCGGAGCTCACAACTCTCTGCTAGAGTTGCTCCTCAAACTCATCTCACGAATGGCTCTCTTCCAAAGCCGAGCTCTTCACTCTGCTCATCTCCAAGGCGGACCTCTCCTCGACAAGTTTGGAGCGCAACTCTTTCCTAGAGTTCCTCCTCACACTTGTCTCACAAATAGCTCTCTTCCCGATGCGAGCTCTTCCCTCCGCTCGGATGATGAGCAAGTGCCGATCCGACCCCAACATCAAATAGCCCGGTCGGCTGCCGAGCAAGTGCCTTTCCGATCCTGCAAACGGAGAAAACTCACTTTCTCCTCAACATTCGTGCAAGATCTCGATCAGACGGCCCGGATCTTGCCAGCGTCGCTAAACGACAAGATAGCATTTTCTTGGGAACTGAGCCGTCTCGAGATTCGTGCCATCATCCAACGGCCCAGATCTTGCCAGCGTTGCTAAACGACAAGATAGTGTTTTCTTGGAAACTGTGCCTGCCTCGAGATCCGTGCTGAGATCCAGCGGCTCAGATCGCTCCACGTCGCTCAGTATTCCAAGCCGAGCGACTAGCGATCCGACCCACTCGCGCCTCTTCTTCGCCCCAAGGGTCTTCCAAGCACAAGGGCCTTCCTAGCACATCTTACAAGGGTCTTCCTAGCCCAAGGGTCTTCCAAGCACAAGGGTCTTCCTAGCACATCTTCTCCGCCCCTAGGAGTGGAGCTCCTCTTCCAAAATCCCCAAGACCAAAGTACTTATCAACTTCATGTAGACAAGCATTTGCGGGGCTATTTTGACCATGAAGGAGGGTGAATCTTCATCCCACTCCTAAAGAGAAGTTGTAGATCTTCGAACTAGCTTCGAAACGAGGGGTCGCACGTCCCGATCGGACCTCCGTAGCACCGGGAAAGTGGATCTCAATGCAGCTGCGCCGAATAGCTCGGAAATCCGAGCCGAGCCACTCGCACGAGGGAGAAATCCGAACCGAACTCTTCCCATCCGAGCTCTTCCCATCCTAGCTCTTCCCATCCGAGCAAGAATCCGAGCTCTTCCCATCCGAGCCCCAACATCAAAGAGCCCGGTCGGCTGCCGAGCAAGTGCCTTTCCGATCCTGTAAACGGAGAAAAACACTTTATCCTCAACATTCGTGTAAGATCTCGATCAGACGGCCCAGATCTTGCCAGCTGCACTAAACGACAAGATCGTGTTTTCTTGGGAATTGGACCCGTCTCGAGATTCGTGCCACCATTCAACCGTCCAGATCAGGCCACGTAGCTCGGATCTACCATCCGAGCTACTGCCATACCGAGTTGCAAAATGGCTGAAAATTTACCTCGAAATCCGTGCTCGGATTGGCCGAACCAAAAAAAAAAGGGAGGGGGGACAAGGGGCCGGGCTCGGACCCGTTAAGGGGATCCGACCCGAACCCCTTCCCATCTCCTTCTTCAGCATTCTGGTGCCAAAAACCCATCAGAACCAAAAAAAAAAACCAGCTCCTTCGTGGAACAACCGAATTCCTCTGTAATGCTCTGGTTTAACTTCAAGCTCGTCATCTCCACCTTCACCTCGTCGAAGCTATCCTTGGCTCCGAACTCCGAACCCAATAACGAGCTCCGAACGCCACCGTCATGCGCTCCGTCGGCTGCCTCGAGCAAGCTCCGCCGACCACGAACGAGCTCACCACCTCCATGGCCGAGCTCCTTTGTCGAAACTCTCCTCGGCTCCAAGCTACGAGCACGATGATGAGCTCCGAACGCCTGCCTCAAGCGAGCTCCGCCGACCACCGACGAACTCACCACCTCTATGGCCGAGCTCCTTCGTCGAAGCTCTCCTCAGTTCCAAGCTACGAGCCCAATGACGAGCTCTCTCTCCCACACTCCGGAGCACTGAGCTCCGAGCACCTTCTCCGTTGCCGAGCTCTCTCTCCCTCACTCCGAGCTGCACCGCCGAGCTCCCCAATGCCGAAGAGAACCCAAACTCTTCGTCGAACCCATCGTTGCCGCAATGGCTTGACCCCGAGCTCTTCTCCCACGACTGAGCTCAGTCTCCTTCGTCGACGAGCCTACCGCCGAATCCCACTTTCGACGAGCTCCACCATGGCCTGGACGAGCCCCGCTCCACTCGTCGCCTCTCGCCGCGCTCGCCGAGCTCCGGCGGCACTCTCAGGGACGGAGATGGAGTCGGGGTCGGAAGCTTCGTTGGGTCGAAGGCTGAGTAGACAGAAGGAAGAAGAAGAGAAAGAACAGCGGGCGGAAAAGAAAAAAAAAAAAAAAAAAAAAAAAAAAAAAAAAAAAAAAAAATATATATATATATATATATATATATATATATATATATATATATATACATGCCACGTGGCGATGCCACGTGGCCTCTAATCCGAAGCCTATTGCCGAGTTGCGCAAAATTCGCCACAGTCGCTCGGTCGGCTGCCGAACAAGTCCCTTTCCGATCCTGTAAACGGAGAAAAAATCAGCCGAGCAACTACAACCGTTGGATCTTTCAGAAATCCGTGCTCCTGGTGATGAACGGTCCAGATCGCGCCATGTGCGCTAAATGACAAGATAGCGATTTTTTGGGAAACGCGCATCCTCGCGATCAGTGCCGGAATCCGACGGCACAGATCGTGCCACGTGTCCCAGGATCTGACGGCGCAGATCGCACCATGTGTCAGGTATTATTTAAATTAATTAATTTATTTATTTAATTGTTTTTTTTATTTAAAAAATTCGAAAAAATATTTTAAAAATCGGAAAAAATTAAATAAAAATTCTAAAAAATAATTATAAATTCAGAAAAATTATTTTAAATTCTGAAAAATATAATTATTTAATTGGAATAATTATTTAATATTTTCGATAATTAATTATTTAATTCGGAAAATAAATAAAAAATTCAAAAAAAATGAGAAAAGATTCAGAAAATTCTGAGATTATTTTTGGGCATTTTACAAGCCCATAATAACACCGTTACACCCCGAGAAAGATTCCAAACTCCCTTAAGAACACCGATAAAATCCCGTACGCCATTAGAACAGTAAAACTACTCCTCAAAGGCTGATCAAACTCAGTCTTCGGGAGTGGGGGGCTCGTGATATGGCTAAAATAGGATTAAATCGGGACCGTTCACATCGGACGCGAATCTCAAAGCTCAGGGGTAAAACGGTAATTTCACCTACCAGCGGGTCCGAAGAGGATACTGGGTCTCCTTCTCACAGATCCAATAACCCGCGAACGGATCCACTCCAACTGGGTACGGGTCCCGACCCAAGACAAACCCAGATCAGCAAGAGGAAAATCAGGGTTACTGATTTGACCAAATCAACAAGCCTGATTTGCTCTCACCGGGAATTAGGGGATCAGTTTCCTAAACTGATTAGGAGGATTTTACTCCTATCACAGGAAATCAAATCTCTAATCAGATCCCTAATTAACTCCCCCATGGCGACTATAAATACCTCCTACCCACCACTGTGACCAGGTTAATTACTTTTTTACCTGCTTAAGCTCTTTTTTAATCTCTTCTGGTTACTGACAAGAGCGTCGGAGGGTGCGTCGCCGGGATCAACCCCGGTGTTTCGCACTTTCCTTGCAGGTGTACGGCGGGAGTCAGCAGCCCAACTCCGACGGAACAGGTTTGGATCTGCTATTCAGGTTTTTTCACGAACCCACAAATTCTATCTGTTTACCCCCACACCAGAATTAGCGGTAACACTTATATACTGGAAATTTTCATTTTCTTTTACTGTGAAAGAAGCTGGAATTCATGCATCTGATTGCCTTCTTAGCATGATTTTTTTTCCAAAATGTGTTAACTGTCAACTAGATGATGCTGGTTGTATACCAAAATCCTCCAAATCTGTACAAGAATTGGGTGAGAACAAACCTTATGCAGTTTTCTTTTGTAGCAACAAACATCATGATTTAGTTTAGGATGAAGAATTAATAGAGAAACATACATGCTTACATACTGGAAATTTTTATTTTCTTTCACTATCAAAGATGCTAATTCATTCATCTGATTGACATCTTAGCATGATTTTTTTACCAAAATGGGTTCACTGTCAACTAAGTATATACCAAAATCCTCCAAATTTGTACAAGAATTGGGTGAGAACAAACCTTGTGCAGTTTTATTTTGTAGCCACAAACATCATGATTTAGTTGGGATGATGAATTGATGGAGAAACATATATGCTTAGATACTGAAAATTTTCATTTTCTTTTACTATGAAAGAAGCTGGAATTCATGCATCTGATTGCCTTCTTAGCATGATTTTTTTCCCAAAATGTGTTAACTGTCAACTAGAGGATGCTGGCTGTATACCAAAATCCTCCAAATCTGTACAAAAATTGGGTGAGAACAAACCTTGTGCAGTTTTCTTTTGTAGCAACAAACATCATGATTTAGTTTGGATGAAGAGTTTATAGAGAAACATATATGCTTATATACTGAAAATTTTCATTTTCTTTTATTGTGAAAGAAACTGGAATTCATGCATCTGATTGCCTTCTTAGCATGATTTTTTTCCCAAAATATGTTAACTGTCAACTAGAGGATGCTGGCTGTATACCAAAATCCTCCAATTTTGTATAAGAATTGGGTGAGAACAAACCTTGTGCAGTTTTCTTTTGTAGCAACAAACATCTTGATTTAGTTTGGAATGAAGAATTAATAGAGAAACATATATGCTTACATACTGGAAATTTTCATTTTCTTTCACTATCAAAGATGCTGAATTCATGCATCTTATTATCATCTTAGCATGATTTTTTTACCAAAATGGGTTCACTGTCAACTAAGGATGCTGGCTGTATACCAAAATCCTCCAAATTTGTACAAGAATTTGGTGAGAACAAACCTTGTGCAGTTTTCTTTTGTAGCCACAAACATCATGATTTAGTTGGGATGGAGAATTTATAGAGAAACATATATGCTTATATACTGGAAATTTTTATTTTCTTTTACTGTGAAAGAAGCTGGAATTCATGCATCTGATTGCCTTCTTAGCATGATTTTTTTCCCAAAATGTGTTAACTGTCAACCACAGGATGCTGGCTGTATACCAAAATCCTCCAAATCTGTACAAAAATTGGGTGAGAACAAACCTTGTGTAGTTTTCTTTTGTCGCCACAAACATCATGATTTAGTTGGGATGATGAATTGATAGAGAAACATAAATACTTAGATACTGGAAATTTTCATTTTCTTTTACTGTGAAAGAAGCTGGAATTCATGCATCTGATTGCCTTCTTAGCATGATTTTGATTGTCATTTTGATTATCTTTTACTGTTAAAGAAGCTGAATTCATGCATCTGAAGATTTAAGATCCAAGATGGCAAATTTTGATTGGGCTGTAATTGGATTGTTTAGTGGCTGTCGTCTATGTTCTTAATTGGGCTGTGATTAGAAAGAGAGGGCTCGAGTGGAGATCTGAAAACCCATATAGAGACATCTCGTTTATAATAAATTATTATTGTTGTTGTTCTTGTAGCTCTTGCTGTTGTTGCTGATGTCTCTTTATGTGCGTTTGCTGAAGAGAAAGCAGGGATGAGAGAGAGATGAGGAAAATGCCGCTATGTTAGCCTGGTGTATCCTCATTCTCTACCATTGGATGAGAGAGATGAGGAAAATGCCGCTATGTTAGCCTGGTGTATCCTCATTCTCTACCATTCTCTGTTTTCATTTCTGCCTTCTATATTTGGTTTCCTTCCACGATGACAGTTCCTTAAAACTACACTTGATATGAGCCCCTTCTTATTTTACTTATTTTTCTTATATTTGGTTTACTGTTGAACTAAATTATTGTTTTTTTTCATAAAGCAGTCACCCAGATCAAGGAAATTCTGTTGATCAGAACTGAAGCTACTCGAGGGGTATGGATCTGTGGTCGGCGGCCTCTAGTTGTTGTTGTTATGTTGTTCTTGTTGTTGTTATGTTCTGTATTGTTGTTTTAAGTAGTTGTTGAGATATTTGGGATGTTAAATACTGTATTTGTTAATTATGATGTTAATTAAGTGGTGAATTTGGACGATTAATGGACTATGTGTGAAACTTTATTATCTTAATTAATTCTTGTGTTTGGTTGTGATTTGCGCATTAATATGCCTGAAATTGGTTGATTCAGTTGTGAATTAGTTTACAGGTTTTTAAAATGAAATTGTGAATTGAAATCGAATGAAAAATTGGAGCAGGAAAAACCAACGAGTGAAACGCCGGTGTATCTAATTGTTTAGCTGAAAATTTCGTTAGAGAGGCATTTCCACACAGGTGGGTGTACCAGTAAGCTGCAGCACTCCTAAGCTACACCGGCGTTTTATAAAATGCCGATGAATATCTATATGGCGGCGGTTTATGACATGCCGGTGTTTGTAAGTAGGAAAAGAAGGGCGCTTAGAAACAAGCATACACCGGTGCTTTACAATCGTCGGTATATATTACACATTCCCCGGTGTTTGTACAATCGCCGGTGAAAAGATATATACCGGCGGTATGTGACCGCCGGTGAATGTATATTGGGGGGAAAGAACGGCACCCAGAAATCGCCATATACCGGCGTTTGTCTGGCCACCGGTGTATTTTAAAGATATACCGACGTCCAGTTAAAATGCCTGTGAATGTGCCTATCTTTCCGCGACGCTCGATTCGGTGGTATTTGCATCGGCATTTTTATAAATGCCGGTGAATGTTTCACCGGCGTAAAAAAATGCTGGTGAAGGTCTAAAAAAACGCCAGGGAATAGGTTCTGTGTTGTAGTGCATACACCCTTCTTTCGTCACAGCCCTTTGCCTTCTCTTGATCAAATTTGAAGAAGACGATTCTTCATTATTGGCAACATTCACAACAGTTGTATCAACCGGCTTGCCTTGCTTTGAGCAAACAAATTGTTGTGAATATCTCTCCTTTGTGGTAGTGTCAACCATCGTTGCAAACTTGCGTACTGAAAAACCAACTAATTTTGCATATGTTTTATAAAATTCATATCCGTCATCTAATGTTGTAAATACTAAACCAACAAATGGTTTAGAAGCATCATCAACGTCCCTCCAACTGGACTGAACATCTTGGCTTAGTAATTCTTCATTTTCAACCTCCATCTTTCATAGGAGAATGAGACAGCAAAAATTAAAAAAAAAGCTACAACTTTAAATTAACACAAACGAAAAAGTCCAACAGACTACATTCTTGATCTACAAGTAATAAAGTGTTCATACTAAGAGAATATGAAACTTAGTGTTTGAAGAATTTAAGTATGTACAGATTTTAGACAGTTAAATTTTTTTCTTTTTGGGGAGAAACATCCATAGTTAAATAGCAAGCAACCTTCAGCTTCTTACATGGATTTTACATAGAATTTGGGTGCTTATATGCATGTGTCATGTCATATTAGCAGTGATCAAAGCAAATCTCGAAAGAAACAAAAACTAGACTGCATATTACATGGATTTTGTGTGCTTATATGCATGTGTCATGTCCTATTAGCAGTGATTGAAGCAAATCTCGAAAGAAACAAAAGTTAGACTGCATATTACATGGATTTTGTGTGCTTATATGCATAAATCATGTCCACATCTTAAAATTCTATATACTAGTACGAATATTATTTGCTATTCTAAATGTACTAGTACGAATACTAGTGCGAATATTATCAAAGCATAATTTAAGCGCTAAAAATATAACAACAAACTAGAAGCATTTATAAAGGAAATAAAATTTGAAAATGAGCCTAGAAATCGAAACCCTTGTCGCAGTTTGGATTTTCCGTCGGAGAGAGAGAACGAACTTGGTGCTCTTCTTTGGTGCTGCGACGACAAGGCCGATGGGGGCTGATCGATTATACCCCTTTTACCCCTCGACAGATCTGAAGATAAGCGACTGGAGATCCGGTCGATGGTGGAGTTGGGTTTACACAGGTGACGAAGAAAGAGAGCGGGAGAGAAGAGCTCGACTTCGCTATCTTCGATTAGGGTTTCGAAGAGAGGTGGATTAGGGTTTCGAAGATGGAGATCGGGACTGAGAGCGTGAGAAGAGAAGAGATGATAGCGATTAGGGTTGTGAAGAGAGCGGGGCGATCTTTGAGAGCGGGAGAGAGAGCGGGAGAAGATATTAGGGTTTGGAACGATAGAGAGCGGGAGAGAAGAGAGCTGTCGAAGATAAGAGATAAGGGGTATACTCAATCGATTGAGTATACCACTTTTACCCCTCAACTTATCTGAAAATAAGCGGCAATATATCTCAGTCGTCCGATCACGATCAAGATCGATCGGATGGCTGAGATCTCCAGCTTCCGATAAGGAGCCCAGCTTCCGAGCTCTTAATAGACTTACTATATATATATATATATATATATATATATATATATATATATATATATATATATATCTATTTCTATTATAAAAGCAAGAATAAGTAAAAAAAATCTGTTCAGAACCAAGCCCAACCTTTGGTTCATTTTGTTGATCAAAATGATCAGAGGCTATTATTGATCTGTGTCCGTTGCGTACTCAGTTTGGTGGGTACTTCCGTGCGCACTCTTTCACAGCCGTCCGATCCAGACTCGGATCGTTATCTTTGATCGGACGGCTGTGCTTTCACCCTCTCTTCTCACTTAATATTAAAGGTAGTTTGGTGATTTAACAGTTTCCCTCTACATCGATCTCCTATCTATCTAAATCTCTCTCTCTCATAAGTTTCTTCCCCAAACCCTACCTATTCTCTTCTCTCTTCGAATTCTCGTTCAAAATCCCCCTTCAAATCAAAGCACTCTTCCTTCTCTCTCAGCTTCGAATTCCCCTTCAAAAAATCGGACGAAACCTCCAAACCCTAGATCAATCCTCTTCGAAACCCTGGATGCCCGATGTCCCTCTTCCCCAGCGCCCGATGCCCCTCTGCACTGTCGAAGCCCCCGACGCCTCTCTCAGTTCACTCTTCCTTCAACCCTCTCTCATTACTAGAGAAAATTGTGTTATTATTATTATTATTATTATTATTAGTGTTGTTGTTGTTATTTCTTGATGAAAAATTCGAAACTTTTTTGTGGTTATTGTTATGCTTGTTCTTTGAGATTGAATTAGGAGTGACGATGGGTTGCTAATGGCTAATTACTTGTAGATACAAATCCATATTTGCTACTGGTAAGTGGATGTTAATCGAAGAATTATGATATTTTCTAATGCGCTGGGCATTGTAGTGCATAATTAATTTCGAAATTTTGATGTGGGTTGAGTAAAGCAAGCAACAATTGATATGTTATTGTTTTTGAGGTGGATTTCGATATATAAAAGTAGTTTTATTGTATCCATAGATTTATTGTATACGTAGTTGCAATTGCTATGTTATTGTTAGCTATTTCATTGACATGTTTTAATAACAGAAACAAGCGAGAAACTAACAAAACCAATTTTCCTTCCCCCATTCTCATGTAAAACCTGTACCAATGCTAACAAAACACCTCAAACTGAGTCAAATGTCTTTTTAAAATTTAATTTTAATTATTCATTTTCTGAAGTTTTATATGGTATTCCAGCCAATTGGTTCTGTTATAGCAGGGTCATTAAAATTTCATTATTCATATTCCCTTATCATCAGTAGTTTTTTTTGAATGTGATAATTGGGTTTTCACCTTGTTTGTTAAGAAGGAAAGAATTTGTTCCAGTCATCAAAGGATTTCCCCCTTCTTTAGTTGCCTAGCGTTCTTGTGTTGCATGAAACTTCTCAGGGATCAAATGGGTTATTAAACACTTCATAGATTATGTGCATAGAGCAATATATTGGACTTTCATGAAGTTCCAATATTTCTCAAAATGGACAAGAGAAGTGCCCTTCTCTTATGGAACTTTGCATTGCTAAAATACAGAGGTGATTTTCCTTTTTGTTTAGTTGTTCTTATGTGTAGTTTGTGTTACTATATGTGTTTTCCTCTAACCTTCCTTACTTTCTTAACAGGATATTGACCAGTATAGTAGCTTCTCTTTGCTGCCGAAGGATATAAGCCAACAAATATTTGTTGAATTGGTGAAATCTCATTGCCTTAGCGAATCGACCCTTGAAGCCTTTCGAGACTGTGCTCTTAAGGTGATTTTCTGACACAATTTGAGTGCCATCAATCTTGAGTGCCAAGTATGCAAAACTTTTTTTATACTAAACATGGTCCCTTACCGTAGCTATGTTTTAAACATGGCTTAGAGTCGTATTTGCAAAGGTGATTTGCTTGATAGAAAATATTAATTGGTGCCTTAAATTGAATGTGATGAGGTACAAAGCTCAAAATGATCAGCCTGTAAATGTCAAAACCACTTTGCCCCAAATTTTATGCCTGTGGGTTGGGTTACAGGCAGTCAGTGTATCAAGCAAGCTTAACACAACACTATTCCTCGATAAAAGAGAATAACAAAAACATAATGTATCAAGTAGATGGATGTTAATGTAAATCAATTATTTGTTAAGTGGCCTGGATAAATTATGATGTCCCTACTGGCTTGATAATAGAAAACATGTTCACGACAAGGTTCTTTTGATATGCATGAGTAAATGGAACCATAGCTTACTGACTTCATATTGCCAGACAACTTTTTATGGATCATCCTTTTCTCTTATGTCATACTTTTTAGGTATACCTTTCCTATGCAGTGATATCATAAGCGTGCATACTGACCTTTTTGGTGTTATATTTAAGTTTCTATGTTTTTGTTTTTGTTTTTGTTTTTTTTTTTCATTTTTGGTAATTTGAAGTTCCAATGTTGAAGGTCATAAATCGACAATGATAGTATTCGTGCTTTGTTGGGGATTATTCTATTGTCGGGTTTTGATATGTTGTAGTAGTATTTGCTGATAATGACAATAAATTATATGGCACTCTGCCAGCTAAGAAGATTGCTTACAGCATTTGGTAGTGTATGGACCTTCTGTTGAACTACTACACTTTTTAAAAAACGAGATGATCCTTTAGCCTCTGCAGGTAATATATTTCATCTTAACTGCATTACATTTTAAACTTGATTAGATACTTAGTATCATTATTATCCTTAGTACTTGTATTTTATATTTTATATTTGTTTGGAAGTTTAAGCCTTGATAGAAGGGTTGATGAACCAGAATAGCTCTTGTAATATTGATCGTGTTCATCGATAGAACAACATTGGATGGAGAATCAATGTGGTAAAACTTAGGGATAATTAGTCAATCATAGGTTGCAGGTCTTGGAGAAAATACTCTCAACTAGCTATCCAGTGCCTCTGAGAGCTGTCCTTTCATCAATTTATGTAATTATTATTGGGTTTATGTCATGCATACTATATATGTTCAATATGAAGAGAAATGGGTGAAGCGAGAAGAAGTTCGAAGCAAATATTGGAGCCGAAGTGTTTTTGTTTTCGAGCTGAGTAGGAGGTGACAGACAGTCGACTGCTAATATAGCCAGTTGAATGCAACCAAGCAGAGCATGGGTCGACTTCAGGAATAGTCGACTGCTCTTTGGAGCAATCAACGGACAGTGCCGCAACAACAATTTTGGGTCAAATGTGGTGAATCTATTTGAGCACAGTTTTTTCTTCAGTAAGTACAGCTCCAATCGTGTGGCTCGCTCTTCAGGGTATATTAGACTGTGTTGGACTAAGACTACAACCTAGAATTTCTCTAGATCTCTATATAACAATTTAATGGCCTCCATGAGAGGTAGGACTTCATTTGAGATGTATACAGCAGAGTATTTTATATAGGATACCATTTGTTTGCATGTCTTTCTAAGATGCCAATATCTACTTAGATTCTTAAACCAACAACAAAATTATATGCTAATATGCATGGGTGTCGATTGTCACAAACTTGAATATGTTTGGATTTAGGAATAAGTATTTATCATTTATTTAGGTAGAGGACACTGCGTTTATCAGTTGATTATCTCGTTATTCCAATCTACAAATAATTTCAGTCATAACATGCTATATTTAACAGGTAGCAACTAATTTCGGCGACTGGGCTAATTTGGGAGTGATTGCCGAGCTAGGAAGATACTTCGCAGAGACAACTGCCACCTTGGCCATGTGTACATATAATTGGGCATAGAGTTTTGTTTTGTTGTTAATTGATATTGAATTTATTTGAAGGTATATTCAGTATATTGTGATCTGATTGGTTTAGGAAAAAATATTATGTGCTAAATGTGATTTCCCTTTCTTATGTTTTTAGAGTATATAGTCATCTTTCATTTAACTGAAATTAATTGCATAGATTTTTTCCTATTCAAGTAATTGCATTCATTAAAGCAATTTGAGGAGGAGAATTTGACTGAGAGTTTACTCTTATAACCTAATATTTCCCTTGATATAGAGATGCAAACCATAAGGATGTAAATTATGCTGCAGGGAAATAATTTTAGTGTGTTGGTTGGCTTCCATTTAGATTACTGAAGAAGCTAACATAAAGGTTAATCGGGATTCTCCCATGTCCTCCCATCAGCTCCTCCTACCAGCTGCCACATCTTTATAATGAGGCATTTGTCATTGTATACTACTAAATGGTTTGGATCCAATCTATAATCGTCAAAGCTCCTCACTTGTCATTTTCCTTGGGATGTTATATTGCAAATTTATTCATCTCTTATTACCATACCATTTAATTTTTGTAGTCAAACCAAACAAATCGAGATTGTTTTAGTAGTACTAATTCTTTTACTTAAGGAAATGGCCTCTAATTAACCATCTAAACACAAACCACTTTTGACACATAATCACTCTATCAGAATATCTAGCTACTAAATAATTCAGAAAAATCTGACTAACAAATCAAACTAAGAATGAATTAAGAAATACTTGAGAATCGCTACAAATATTTATACTTTATCTGGAACTAAGAAGGATAAGCAATTCAAATATAAACCCTAATTGAAAATCTTTGATTGTACCAATATTTAGTGGGTGACTTTATGATCTTTTCTCTTTAACTTGTTTTAATGTGTATTTGTCAACATACCTATGTTGAAGAAACATGTTGTAGTCATCTTTTCATTTTACTTATAAACTACCAATTTTTTTTTTTGAAAGGTAGGTAAATTTTAAATATAGATATGGATATGGATTTTAAAGTTTCATGAGAAGGTAAGATTCAAGATAGTGATAAGAAATATAAGTTTCTTTTTGCGAATGTGGTTATTTCTCAATAATATAGATTTATATATGCATCGATGTCGATGTAATTATACTTATATTAGTCCAAACTAAACTGTAGAAATTTGAATTTGCACTTATTTTACACATTAAAGTTTTTATTTGTAGATAAGATATCAATTTTGAATTTAAATGAACTAACAGTTTTGCTATTAAAAATAGTTTTAAAGTTTTGATTTATATATTGATTGAATGTTTTTTCAACCAATAACAGACTTGTTTTATTTACTTCAACAACTTTTTTTCTTGCCAATTTACTCTCCTATAAAAGCAACAAATGAGACTAGGGTTTGAATGCACAAAATCATAATCTTCTTCTTCTTCTTTTGGTAGATTGTGGAACATCAAGAGAGAAAAAGAACGATCACCATCAATAGACGACTAATTCTTCGTTGATGATGTTGATTCTATTTCTTTATCTAGATTTCTTTTGTTGAAGTGGTTATGGAGATCAACTAAAACATCATTATGGTTTTACGTATATTTGATATTTAAAAAATCGGAGCTAATTGTTTGTGGCACTGTAAGTTCAGTAAAAACTCACATCTTTTCAATAGTGGTTCTTCTCGTAAAGTGAAATTCATTGTATTTAGTATTTGATATCATGTTTATGATGCTTGTTTCTTCAATTCGGAAAAGACCTTCTGATCACACACTACAAATGAGTCACTAATTCTTTGTTATTGATGCTATTTTTTTCTCCTTATCTAGATTTCTTTTGTCAAAGTGGTAATTCCATTAGGTATCACTAGAGAACTCCCCATACTATCAAACAAAGATCAACAAAAATATCTTTGTGGTTTTACATGTTTTTTATCAGACTATTGTAGATTTTTTTTTTGCAAAAAAAGTATTCCAATTAATAAAGTTTGAGGATTAGTACCCAAAAAAGTTAAAAAAAACTTCATAGAAGAAGAGGTCACATATTCATCTTTCATATGAACAAATAAATATGAACCCTTATAACAAAATTATATCTACAATTGAGATAGGTTATTTAGGAAGGTGTTGTCTAAGATGTGAATTTAAAAGGTTGTGTATAAGGTGAAAAAAGCTAGGAAAAACCGAAATCTTGTACTTATTTAAATATTTCAGATATTGCATTCAGTTATGAGTTTCTTAACTAAGCTTTCATATTTGCTAAGAAAATAGTGAAGCTTACTGAAAGTTGTAGATCTGAATAACTTCGAACATGACAATATGACATATAGAGCAACATCACACAACAACTAAAATAATCAAAAACAGAATTATACAATGACTAATAACATATGCTTTCTACATATCATGTTCCAATATAAAGAATTTAACAACCAGTGTACATGAAATCCAGTTTTGATCTAAGATATAAATATGAAGGGATTTATTTTTCACCTGAGACTATTACTGTTCATCTAATTGTGATGAAGTTAATAAATCACATGCATCTGCAAGCCAATGTCGTTATAATTCTTTTTTTTTTATAACCTATCTCTCAATTTGATTATAATTATTATTGTTTTTTTTGCCAACTTTTATTCATCATCATTAAATTGTTTATGGAATTCTTTATTTATATTATTTCTGATCATTCTAAAACTAAAATTTCAACTAATGATTTATTAATCAATTTTATTTAACAAAAACTAACTTATTAGTAATTATATTTTTTGCAGATTGTTTATATCAACGGACAATTCCCACTATGAATACTCCTCTATCAACTCATTGCAATAAAATCAACAATTGTGGACTATTAAAGTATTGATTACAAAATATTATGGTGTGAAAGAATATAAAATAGTAAAGGCACAAGAAAAATCTCAAAAGTAGCACTTATAGATGATTGAAGTAAGATACTTTAAATATTGTTAAAAATATTCATACATATACATACATAAATAATTATTACTCTCTAGCCCTTTTTTTTGTTTCATCTTTAGGTTTTCGAGGAGAGGTCTTGTCATTCTTAAGTATATGAATTAATTTTCTATGACATTTCCAATTTTACATTTGTCCTTTTTTGTAAGAGAAGTAATAAACAATTATAGAGGAGGGAAAAATAGGACATTGTACAATTGATGGATCATTTATGAGCTTCAAAAACCAAGAATATGAAATAATTTTACTCAATCCTAGGTTGTTTCTTAATAGTCATGTAGAACAATGACTTATATTTTGAAACGGAGGGAGTATTTCTAACGGGATACTTAAAAATTTCTCCGACCCCACGAAATCGTTAGGGTTTCGAATCTCACCGCCCAAGATCACTTCTTTTTTCAATATTCCGTCCACTACACCCGAATCACCTACGAATCTCTACGTATTCTTCTCTCTCGTGAGGAGGTCAGGTGTTGCTGCCCCGACCTAAAGGTGGCAGCTTTCATGAAGGAGTGTGGCATGTGGCTCTACCGCGAGAAGCAGATCGTTAGCTCGATCCACGGAATCCAAAATGGGGATGTTTAGGCTCGGATTGCTACTAGCATTATTGTTTCGGGTGCGTATGAGGATGATGATAAGGGGACGAGTTGGTTTATACAGGGACAGTGAGGGAGGAAGAAGAATGGTGGAATAAGGGATTGGAGTTGAGTATGGAGAATGGGATTGAGCTTAGGGTGATTAGGGGGGTGAGGGTTGAGGGGAGCCCGACGGGGTGGGTCTACGATTAGGATGGGTTGTATATGGTTGTGGCGTGGTGGGCAGAGGAAGGGAAGTCGGGGTTTGAGGTGTTTAAGTATAAGCTTGTGAGGATTGAAGGGCAAGAGGAGATGGAGAGTGTTGTGATGTAAATGAAGTTGACATTATTTTGAAGTTGGGAAGTGTTGTAGATGAAGTTGAGAAAGATCATATCTAAGGATAGGTACAAATTTACAACTGCAGACGAATTTCTAAGTACATCTTCTACTGTCTTTAAAGGTAAAAAATTATGTTACTCATTTTTATATATCAAATTGGTTGTTACTGATACATGATACCAAATACTAATTACAATGAACTACGGATCTTTGTTTAGCAGTAATTAATGCAGAAGATGCAGATAATGTAGACTCAAAATATGGTAATGAAGTAGAGAAGCGAAATCTTACAGTTGTAGTATTCATGTAATATCGATTAAATTAAATGAATAATAATTTATGAAATTATTTTAGAATTCATATGCTTTATCTTAATTTAAGGTCAAAATCAATCTTACTTACATTATGAGGAGAACTAGCTATCAAGGAAGGAAAAGCTTTGAAAGAGTTATCACCCAACAAGCCAATTATTGTCATTACCATTATAAAAACCTCAAACTTTGGAGGTAATTATATACAACAAAAATTAATAATACTTTTTATTATATATTTTATTTATTTATTACTGATTTTTTAAACAGGATTGTCTCTCACATCAACAAACAACACTACAATAGAGATAAATTCGAATGAACCAGAAGCATATAAAATTCAAGAATGGTATAATTTTTTTTGTATATTTAATTCTTTAATTCTTGCCTTTTGGAGTATCAGTTACCATAGTTTTTTTGTTTGTTTCAGGATAAACTGTAACGAAATTTTATTAAAAAGTAATAACTTACAAATAAACAAAATAAAAATAATGGATGTTGAAAAAGTGAAACTATCTGACATTCTCTACTGTGCAGACGAGGATTCTTCTGAGGTATTATAAATAATGAAATTATTTTCAAATATTTTGTTAAATTCTTCATATGTCTATAAATATTTTGATGACTTCAAATTTTATTTAATATTTTAAGAGAAAATACTACTATTGTCAAATTTTGATCAAAAGTGTCAAAGACGTCAGAGATCCATGGTATATTGCATGCAAAGTCTGTTCAACAAAAGTCAATGTTGAAAATGATGAAGCTTATAGTCGAAAATGTAAAAAAAAATGTTGAATATGAGTCAAGGTATACAAAATACCATATTGTTAGTTTTCTATTTTTCCATTCTTCAATCAAATTTAAAAAAAAACAAAGAATAAATTGTTTCTGACATGTATTCAAAATCATAATAAAAAATACACGTGCTGAGGCAGAATTGACTTTATTTTATGAGGAAGGAAGATGCATCATTGGCTGTTCCGCAAAAGTCCTGGAACATATTAAGAATAAGGTATAATATATAATTCTCATAGTGTTAAAAAGATTAAGAGTTAATTACTTAATTCTATATGCAAGAAAAAAAATGCTGATGAATTTGACAGAAGGGCCAAGAAATGCATTGGAGATGAGTATATTTTTTGATCAAATCACAGGATTCACGTATGAAAGAACAACTACAAGAACAATGACCGGATGAAAATTTAAAAAAGATGAACAAGAAGTTACAATCAGTTTTAAGTTCAAGAAAGTTAAAGTCGAAAGTGATGATTGATCTTATGAAAAATACGATGATATCAGTTTAGGATTTACTAATTTGTTAATTTTTAATATCCTTTTTTTAATATCAATTTTAAGTTCAAGAAAGTTAAAGTCGAAAATGATGATTAACTTATGAAAAACACAATAATTGTATCTTTATGTTTTAAATGAAACTATTATGGATATAGCTCTGTCTTACATCGTATGAATTTTGATCCACTTTGTGCTTTATTTTGACTGAAATTGTGCTAGAATTGATTAAACTTTGGTTCTTGATACTTGCTTGAAATATGATTTCAATGAGCTTGTTGTCGTTGGAGTAATTTTGAAATTCATGGTTTACTTCTTAAGATGGTTGACTAAATTGAATTTGTAGTTTAAAGAATATGGATGAGCTAAACACAAGTGTGTTTTGTCTATCTAACTTGTTAACTAGAATAGTTAAAATATGAAATTTTCATGTGCACAAAGCCACGTGCACTTGGTGCACGGTAAATTTCAACTAGTATATATATATATATATAAAAGTTGATAAAGCAGAATTCAATCAATGTTAAAATAATTTTTAAAGTAAAATATTTTAATTTTCGGATTAATTTAATTTTGTCAAATGTGATCAGCTCAACAACTCTCCTTATAAATATAATCCTGTCCTCCATGGTTCTTGGGAAATTAGTTTTTCCTTGCCGTGAGTGTTAATTTAAATTAGTTTTTCTTTGCGGTTAACTCAACTCGTTCTTTTTTGACATATTTGTTAAGCATTTCAAAATGCACATCAAATTGACTTTACAGGCTCCAGTTCAACTAAAGTATTTGTTTCAAAATCGACTTACACTAGTCATAGATTGGTCAATGGTCATAGTTTGCATGTTAGTATTATTTTAATTAGTTAATTAATTTTATCTTTTGGTAGGTTGTTAATGCATACGTATCAGGGCTTGTCATAGTTTGTAAGTTATTTATTCATTGATTATTTGTTCATTAGTTTGAAGGATATTTATTCCTTGATTTATCTGTATTATTTTTCAGTTATTGTTTGGCATGTGTAGGTTTATTATTTTGATTTGTCTACCACATTTATTTATTTATTTTGTCTTTTGGTAGTTTATTAAGAGCATAGTGGGTAAATACCCCACTTTTCAAAAATATTTAGCCAAATACCCTTCTTTCAAAAATATTTAGCCAAATACCCTTTTTAATTAAATAACCAAAAAGCAAAATTTTAGATATAACCCCACTCTAGAAAATATATACTATAATACACCTTAACCTTAAAAAACCTGGATAATTCACAGAAAATAGAAAAACTAAAATTAAAAAATCTTTCAAAATTCAAGATTAGATACGTTGACAAAAGATTAGCAGAAAGTAAGCATATTGCCAGTAAAGAAATATCAGAATACCTATTATTAACAACAAAAGTAACTAATCAACTACCTAAAGAAATACAAAAATAAATAGCATACAAAGTATTAGATTACAGAAACGAAGAAGCAAGTTGGTATTACCAACACCTACTAGCAGACAAAATAGTAGGACATGGAGCCAAAAATTTATTTAAACATACAAGACTTGGAAGAAGTTTACACCGGTCCTGAAATGTTCATTGATATAAGAAAAGATTTAAGAATCATAAATAAAAATATAAAAGAATTAGGAAGATATATGACAGAATACCCAGAAGAAGAACTGGGCATAACAGAAGAAGGTATGCAAGAACTAGAAGCCATAACGAAACTTAATATAAATATTCTAGAGATAGAAGATTTAATGGTAAATCCTAATTCAGAAGAAGTGCAAGAAGCATTGAAAAATCTAGATATAGCACACGAAGAAGTAAAAATGGACCAAGATAAAATTATTGAAAAACCTTCAGAAATTCCAAGTAGCATGTATGAAATCTTAAGACCACCACCTCGCAAAAAGCCATACCAATTACCATGGAAATGGCAAAATACAAAAAGAAGAACGCAACTAGGAAAAGGTAAAGAAAAAGAAACTCCAAAATATGAACCAACAGAACATTTCGAAAAAGGAATAGCAGGAAATGGAGAATGGTTAGACCTAGATTGCGTAAAGGATGTAAATAGAACAATTGAAGAATGGGTAAAAGCGTCACTAATAGTAGGATTTAGACAAAACCTTAACGGAGATGCATTTGAAAAATTCATAGAAGCTACCTTTATGGGAGTAGTAGCAAAATGGTGGAACGGACTAGAAGAAAAAGAAAGAAATACTATAAGAAAATCAAGACCAATTGATGATAATGGAACTGAAGAAAGTTCAACACAACGGACTTTAGGTTTAAAAGAAATAATTACAAATTACGAAAAAGCAATAAGAACCGAATTCAGCGTATACGATAAAGGTGAAAAACACACTATATATAAAAAGAATCAAGCAAGATGGAGACTAAGTAACTTAGAAATATGCGACATGTGCCATTTTGACAACTATGCTTGTGAATTCCGAGAATATTATCAAGATAGTTATTACACAAAAGAAGAACGGAGTCCAATTTTAGACTCATTCTTCTTAAAATTACCTGATCCATGGAGCATAAACATATATAGTGCATACATAAATGAGAAGGTAAAACCTGAAGTAGACACTTTAGGGTATAGAACGCAATTTGTAAAAGATTATAGAGACAAAGTATGCCAAGAAGCTAGAGCAACAATGAAATATTATAGAACGTATAAACAAAGAATCTGCTGTGAAGATGCAAGACCAAGTCATTGGGGATGCAATAATAACTATAGATTTAATAACTATAAATACACAAAAAGGAATAATCACAAATTCCAAAAATATCAACCAAAATATAGGAAAACTTTTAAGAGGTATAGAAAACCTTTTAAAAAATACTTTAGAAAAATAAATAAAAATAAAAATAGGCAATATACGAAAAATCCGAAAAAATGTAATTGTTACATATGTGGAGAGGTAGGACATATATCACCAAATTGTCCTAAAAGAATGAAAAAAGAAAATGTAAAATACGTAGAAGAAATTGAAAAAATGAATAACATAAATTATGAACCCATAGAATATGATGAAGAATGGTCAGATATAAGTGAAGATGAAGAAATAATGGTAATGGAAGAAGATAGTGGAAGTAGTGAAGGTGAAACAGAAGAATGTGAGATATACATGTTAACTGATCTAACAGAAATAGGAGAACCCTCAGAAAGAGAAGAAAACAATGAAGAATTAAGAGAAAGAATGTGCTTTGACATATAAAAGTACGATAAAATAAGAGAAACCAAATTAGATATAAATCCAAAAGAAATCTTTAAACTACCAATATTTGAAAGAAAGAAAAGTACCATAGTAATAGCTAGGAATAACGAACAACCTATAGATATTGAACAAGCACAAGGCAAAACCATAATCCCATTAATAACAGAAAGAATAATAAGACAAGAAATGGAAAAGATAAACGAAAAAACCAGAAAAACATTAAGACACATACATTTAGGAGCTGTACAAATAATAATAAAAGCTTATTTTAAGGAAGGAATAAATACACCCCTCCAAATATATCTAATGGATGATAGGATAATATCAAGTACACAAGACGCCTTAATAGGAATAGTGCAAGGAAACCTAATGTACCAAAAGATAAAGTTCACAATAAAACCTAATTTCTCTATAAGCATGACAGAAGAAAATAAAGATAAAAGTCTAGTCATGTATCATAAGTTATCAGGAATAGAAATGATAGAAAAAAGCAAAGTTATGAGCATACAAATAAGAAATATTTACGCTTTCACTAGTAAGCACGAAGTAAAGAATAGAAATACAGACAATTTTAAAATAGTGCCGCTATTTAGCGAAATCATAAGGTACAAACCAGCTAGAGAAAACCCTGAAATGACCATACCAAATTATATAGAATTCGACTTTAATAAAGCAAAAGAAAAAGAAAAAGAAAAAGCACCACAAATAATGTTCGGAAAGAGGTCACTATCAATAAGAAATAAACAACAAGCATTAGAAATAATACCAATAATAAATACATTAGAACACCAAAATAATAACCAATTTAAAATAGAAATAGAGTATTATGACAACGGAAGATGGAATAAACAAATAGCCTTAGTCGACACAGGAGCTACTAATTCACATATTAAACAAACAAATATAAAAACCACTGAATTGATAACATTAGATAACCCATATTATTACTTAGATTATTACAATAATAGACATCCAATTGTACATAAAATCGTACTACCACTAAGGATAAATGGTAAAAAGAAAATGTTGTTACACTTACATGTAGACCCAGAACAACATGTTAATGATATGTTATTAGGAACTGACTTCCTTACATCAGTACAACCTTACTCAATTCAAGAAGAAAAAATCACGATAACAGTAAACAATGAAAGCATGGTAATAAATAGGATATTGGACAAATGAATCCATTAAGAACAACAAAAAATACATTATACATCCTAACAGAATTTGTTTACGACGGATACAAATCAAGGAACTATCATAGTCTAATAGACACCGGAGCAGGTACTAGTTTATGCCGCGAGAATATACTACCAAAATGGAAACAAGATGGTTTTAATAAAAAAGCCATATCTGGATTAACCGGACAAACCATCATACTAGACAAATACCAACAAAATGTTAATGTACAAGTAGGAAGTTACATACTAAAAATACCTATAGTATACCAGTTTGACGATATGAATAATGACGTACTCTTAGGAAATGACTTTTTCCAACAATACTACCCCATAACTATATCACATAAATCGGTTGTATTTACAACACCTTGCGGACACCAAGCAATAGCAATTAGAATAACCCAACCATATTCCAGAACTGACCTACCACACATCAGAGTTTCTTCAACCCAGCGTGGTGAATATCAATACTTACCAAATAAAACTAGAATACAACAAGTTCTAATAACAACTACGAAAGAAATTTTACAAAAACAATTAGAAGATTTGTGCGGAGAAGACCCCTTAGCAAAATGGACCTTAAGTAAACCCACGGCATATATAGAGTTAATAGATAAGAACAAAATAATTAAAATTAGACCAATAAGACATACTCCAACAGACCTAGAAGAATTCAAAATACACATAAAAGAATTAGTGGAAAATAATTATATAAGAAAATCACAAAGTCCACATTCATCACCAGCATTCATAGTAAAAAAACATTCAGAAGAAAAAAGAGGTAAATCTCGGATGGTAGTAAATTACAAGGAATTAAATAAAAATACTAAGAGATTTGGATGCCCACTACCAGATATGCAAATACTACTTAACACAGTAAGAACAAGAAATATATATTTGAAATTTGACTGCAAATCAGGATTTTATCATGTAAAATTAACAGAAGATTCAAAACCTTTAACGGCATTTAGCACACCTCAAGGATTTTATGAATGGAATGTATTACCATTCGGATATAAAAATAGCCCAGGAATATTTCAAGAATATATGGATAAGATTTTTGAAAAATACAACAATTTCATATTAGTGTATGTAGATGATATTCTAATAGGTTCAGAAGACGAAGAACAACATAAAGAACACCTACTAAAATTTATAGAAATAGTGAAAGAGGCAGGCATTATACTATCAAAAAAGAAAATGGAATTATTCAAAACTGAGATAGAATTCTTAGGAACAAAATTATCACATGAAGGGATAGAATTACAATCACATATAGCAGAAAAAATAAAGACTTTTCCTAATATCTTAAAAGAAAAAAGAGAAGTGCAAGCTATAATAGGATTACTAAATCAAACAAGAGGTTATATACCAAATTTATCAGCAAAAACAAATTGGTTACAACGAAAACTTAAAAAGTCTAAGAAATGGGAATGGACCCCGGAGGATGAAGAGAAACTTAAAATATTAAAACAACAAACTTCAAAGTTACCAAAACTAAGACTACCGGTTAAAGAATGTTCTTGGATAATAGAAACTGATGCATGTGAAACAAATTGGGGAGCAGTATTAAAATTTATTGAAATAGGAGAAAGTGAAGAAAAATTAGCTAGATATACTAGTTGTTCTTTCACACAAACCCAACAAAATTACCACATAAACGAGAAAGAACTACTAGCGATCTTAAGAGATATAAAAAAGTTTGAACTATTCATAATACATACAAAATTTACGGTAAGAACAGATAATACCCAAGCAAAAAGTTGGATCAATAAAATAATAGACCCAACCATAGCAAATAAAAGATTGATAAGATGGCAGATGGAGTTAGCACATTACGATTTTGTGATAGAAAACATAAAAGGAGAACTTAATATTTTAGCCGATTTTTTATCAAGAAGTTAACTATTTCGCTTGTTGCAGAATGGAAGCCAGAGTTCAGCAAATAGAACACGATATAGTCTACCTAAAGGAGACAGTGGAGCAATTAAAAGGAGCATTTAACCAAATACAGCTGCAAATATGTGGTCTTCAAAGTATATTTTACCAACATATAAGTACTGATCGTATTGAAAAAATGAGCGAAGGGAGTGAGCCTACTAACCCACAAAATACAAGTGGGATCACAAAAATAGCCACACAAGAAGAAAACTCCACAACCATACAGCCCACTACCTACAAAGAGAGTTTACTCTCAGATCCTCCAAAATACTCCAAGAAGGATTTATTTTTACAATATATTGAGAAATTATGCCAGACCACCCAGGTCAACCAATTTATCAAAACTATTTCTCAGCAACATATGAACAAAACAATCATACTACCAGGAGCTAATCCAAAAACCGTAAGAGTATTGTTCGAAAGAGGACTTATCCACTGCATTTATCCATCTCGAGAATGTGAAGAACTTAGTCAGTTACCAAAGGAAGTATATAAAGCTGCTAAAAGCTATTTTGGTCTTACGAAGGCATCCAAGATATATGTTCGAATATTTTCAGCAATTCCAGAATTCCTTGAAGATAATGAAGAACTACCAGCTGAACATATTATAAAAATAGGGATGACTACTCAAATCTTGTTTGGAGCAACCGGTATAATACCATATAAAGCCGAAGAATTTGAAAAACTGATTCCCAAAAGAAGAGCTACGGGATTTAGAACAATGTATTGTGAACTAAAGGACATACAAAGTAGAGAAGATAACATATGGATCTATGACAGCCTTGACCCACAAAAATTAATGATCTACAGCATAGCAAAAATTAAACAACCCCAGTCAAAGAAAGAAGTCTTTGACAGCTGGTATCGAATCTTACATAAAGGAGATATGACAATGACGGAAGAAACAGCTATCCACTACTGTAGACTGATGAGGATGGAACCACAGCATTCATGTGACTACTGCAGAAAAGGACAAGAGCAGGCTGACGAAGAACTGTTCCTGATGTGAAAGCACGTGAAGATGTTCCCTACATAAGCAGCAAATATCTCAATTATTTACCTATGATGTAAGCACTGATGTAAGAGAAGCAATAATTGTATATGTGATGTAAGCAGTGATGTAGGAGAATAATAATTGTAAAGCCATCCCTTCAGCTATAAAAGGGAAGGCAGAGTAGGAGAGAAGGCGGACCATCTGGGAGAGAAATAAATCCTCATAATCTTGAAGAAGTCTGTTTGTAACAATCTTGAAGGAAATAAAATGCTTTTTATGAGTTCATCTATCAGCCTCTGTAGAAAATAAGGTATGAACAACTAAATTCCTTTCCCTTAGAGAGAGTTTTGTAAGGCTCTGCCTAAATAATCATGCAAAAAGACTCATTTGCTACCTTCTATAGTTAGACTTTTGTGTTTATCGGTACCAAAGTGCTACTAGTTGTTCTAGACGTA
Source organism: Hemerocallis citrina (assembly GCA_017893485.1). NCBI lineage: Eukaryota > Viridiplantae > Streptophyta > Magnoliopsida > Asparagales > Asphodelaceae > Hemerocallis > Hemerocallis citrina. The sequence goes on from CM030362.1 coordinate 17,980,658, forward strand.
TCTCTTGGATGAAGCCCTATTGAGGGCATAGTAATCTTGAGATGGGAAGAACGTAAAAGGAGCACAGAAATCGGGGTGCATACCGGGGGTATTTTATCCACTGGTAGTAACTGGTACAGAACAGATCAAAAAAGTTTAACTAGGTCGGAAGCATGATGGGCCGTTTTGTTTTGATTTTTAGGTATCCTTAGAAATCTCTCTCTGCTCTTTATTTCATAAACCCTTATTATTCAGAAGCAATGGATAATAATTTCGGTATTGCCTCACCAATTTTTGAATTAATGGTTAATTACCAAGGAAGTGATAGAATGCTAGTTTTTGATGTTTATTATCCTCATAGACAAATAAGCATGGATGATTGCTACGAATTCAAATTATTCTTTTTTAGCATTCAACGAGTAATAATTATAACGATAAACCAAATAATTCCTGGAGAAACTAGTAATATAAATGTTGAAATAATTGACGATCTGACTTATCACGAGAGATCTTTGTTATTTTATAAAAATGGTATATTTAGTAGTTACGTTTGGAGTCCTACGACTGCATATAGACAATTTCTAGAAGAACATGAGCAGAATGAAGGAGAACATAGACATATAGGAGAACTCGAAGAACCTCCATATGATAGTGAAGAATATGAGACAGAATCAGAATATATAAGAGAACTTGATGACGATGACGACGAAATTCCCATCATTCCTGATTACTTTTTTAGAATTGACAATATCCATTATTTTGAAGAATATTATTTTACACACTTTGATCTTTTTTTTGACCATTTAGACTTTAATATTTAGACTTTCAAAAGTTTTTGATACTCTCCTCCTTTTAATTTTCAGGTTTCCAGAAGTCTACGCGCCACTCACAACTACTAATTAAGAGATCTCACTCACCCACCAAGGTGGTATCAGAGCCAGTACAAAGTAAGTAAATTAAATTTAATTTTAAAAATTTTCTGCATATTTATTAATAATTTATAAGGTAGAAAGCAGAAAAACTAAAATCTAATAATAAAAGAAAAAATTATCCTAAAACCCAAAAACTTTTAATTTTTGTAGAAAGGTCACACATCCTATAAAAATTACTATAGGAACAACACTATAGAAATCTAACTCAAAACTAGGGTATTTCACTAAATATTTCCAAAACAAGGGCATTTGACTAAATAATTTCAAAAAGAAGGTTACCAAGCCAAATAATTCGTTTATTAAAGCATATATATCACCGACTTGCAATAGCTAGTTTGTAGGTTTTATGTAGTTATTTATTCATTAATTTATCTATTTTACTTTTTTGGCAGTTTGTTAAAGCAGATGTGTATGAAGTATGAATCATTATTTCGTAGGTTATTTATTCATTAATTTATCCAATTCATTTTTTTTTGGTAGTTTGCTAAAAGTATGACATGCTATGATTTTCGCAAATGATAAATCTAGAACCGTGCAAGAACCTTCACCCAAATTTCATTAAAAATTTAATCGTTGAATAGACTTTTCAGTGAATTTTCTGTACAGATGTTTTCAAGAAGGAAGAAAGCGTTGCTCCCCCTCCGCAATGAATAAAATAGGGAAGCATCATACAGACACTGAGCATGATTAGGGCGGTAACTAAACACCAAAAATAGGGAAGCATCGTATAGACAGTGAGTGAGCATAATTAGAGCATCTGTAGTCGTCGCATGCTAAATTTTGGGTATATAACAATTGGAAATTGGAAAAAGGAAATGTCCTTGTAGTCGTTCAAGCTATATTTGGCAAGTTGCATGTTTTTTTAATTTTGAGACGGAAGATTATCTTTCGTCGCAGTGCTTGCAGACGAAAATCGTTTAGGACGGAAGATAATTTACCGTCTGTCTATCGGAAAAATATTTTTTAAAAAAAGCAGAGTTCTTGGACGGTACTTTATCTCTCGTCGGAGGATTTTTTTTAAATTTTTCTTTCTTATTTTCTCATTGAATTGAGGGACAAAGGAAAAAAAAAAGGAAAAAAAAAACAAAACAAACAAAATGGGGACACAAAAAGACAAAAAAAAATTTTAAAAAAAAAAAAATTATTGCGACAAATGCCTGGGACCGTCCTAGGCATTTTGTCTTTTGCATGAATGTGTTGGACGGTACATTATGTATCGTCTGTCAAATTTTTTTAAAAAATTTAATTATTCGGATGGAAGATTATTCTTCGCCTGTCGAATTTGTCGTACGATGAATTGAAGCGACGGTATTTTGCTTGTCGTCCCACGTTTTGAGACTCATTTATCTGACGAAAAATAATCTTTTGTCAGCTATAATTTGACTTTTGTCAAACTGTTTTCTATATTTGGCAATCTACTATTTATGTGACATCCAAATTTTTAAATTTTGGTAGATGTCTACAACGCTCTTTTTTCCATTTTTTCTATTTTTTGGGTATTTAGCATACCATTACAGATGCTCTTAGAGTGGCAACTAAACACCATCTCGAAAATGTCGTTGTCTGCCTTAAAAACAGTGCCGCCGTCAAAGAAGACTAGCAGCATGAAAACTATGATTCACCATTTCCAATAAAAATGGATAGACTGTGTATTCATCCGTTTGCTACGCCATTGATCCCCACAGTACAAAAAACAGTCAATTAATTCAGATCACCATCTTTGAATTCTCTTTCTAATTTCTAGTGCTGTTGTACTATCTTTCCTGTATCTTTCAAGTAGAGACTTTCATGTACTGTTGTCGAATGCTTCCAATATCCTTTAGAGCATCCACAGTCGTTTGCTATATACCCAAAATTTGGAAAATATAGAAAAAATCTAGCTGCAGTCGTTGTCTAAAAATCCAAAATTTGGGTGTACGATGAACAGTTGCGTGCCAAATATAGCAGACGATCTGGCCAAATGGAAAATATAGCTCACGGAAGATTATAATCCGTCCGATCTAATTAACGGCAAATAATAGTCCGTCCCGTACAGAAAGTACGCTAGCCAATGATTAACCAGTTTTTTTTAAAAAAAAAAAAAAAAAAAATTCAACAGACGGTTGATAATCAACCGTCCGATCAAAATGACGGTGCATATTTAACCGTCTGTGCGTTTTTTTTTTAAAAAAAAAATTTAAACTGGGACGGTATATAATATACCGTCCGTCCTAATTAACGGTTCATAATGAACCGTCCCAGGTCTATTTTTGTTTTGTTTTTTTTTTTTTTTTCTGTCGTTTAGTGCATTAAAAAACACAAAAAAAAAAAAAGTCAACAATTTTGTTCACGTCACTACCAAAATGACGTTTCATAATGAACCCACCCGTTGATTTTTTACACCTGTCCTAATTTTTTACAATTTTGTACATCGGTTGTTGGGTTTTTAAAAAAAAAAAAAAAAAAAAAAAATTGAAGGAAGTCAACACACGGTAGATAATCTACCGTGTATTCTAATTGCCGGTGTATTAACATCCGTTCTTGGGTTTTTTTTTAAAAAAAAAAAAAAAAAATTTAAAAGGAATTCAACCGACGGTGGTTAATCTACCGTGTGATGTAATTAACGGTGTATTATCACCCGTTGCTGGCATTTTTAAAAAAAAAAAAAAAATTAAAGGAAGGTCAACCGACGGTGTATAATATACCGTTTGCGGAGATTGACGGTCGATTTTTTCCCGTCGTTGGGTTTTAAAAAAAAAAAAAAAAATTGAAGCAAGCAACGGCCGATTATATACCGTCGTATGAAATTGACGATAGATAATCTTCCGTCGTTTAAACGAAAACAAACGACCAATCGAAAATAGCTTGAACGACTGCAGCAACATTCTTTTTTTTCTATTTCTATATTGCTATTTATCCAAAATTTGGCTTCAACGACTGTGGATGCTCTTACAGTCGATTTTCGTAGAGACTTTCATGTACTGTTGTCGAATGCTTCCAATATCCTTTACAGTCGATTTTCTTTTTTCCTACAGTATTTTCGGAATAGGACAAGGATTCAAACTGTTCATTAAATTTATCTGTATAATAAAACACAAAGCAAGCTATCAAGTGGCTCTCCTTCAATCCTCCGAAAATTAAAGGCCCAGATTTAATCTTACAAAATATATTTTCCATCCCTCCGAAAGTTTTCCCCCAAAACTCAAATTCAAATCTCTCACCCAAAACAACTCCTATAATTTTTATTTATTTATTTATTTATTTAATTTCTCTCTCTCCCTCCCTCTTCAATTCAAAAAATTAAGAAAATAAAAATTTAAAAATTTAAAAAAAAATTAAAAATTAAAAACCTAAAAAAAATTTAAAAATTGAAAATTTAAAAATAATTCAAAAAAAACAAAAAAAAATTATATAATATGTTTTTTGCTGGACCGCCAAAAGTTTATCATATAATATATTTGTTGCTTCAATTAATTTGCTGAACCTCCAAAACTATTTTATATGATCAAACAAGGTGCATCGTTTCGAAAACGTGCCGTAAGCACGTGTCAACGGGCAAACCTAGTAATATCATAAAATGTGTATGTACAAAATATCAAATTATTTGGAAGCTTTTTTTTCCATACATCGCATGATGTTAATTTTACAACCAATTAAAGTATGGATAAACATCTCCAAACCACTTGATATTTTATGAAGATACATATTTTGATATAAATAACAAAATAAATGGTATTGATAGACTATCTAATTTTCAAGTTGTTTTTTTTCCCGTTTTCTAATAAGTTCATAAGAATGTTTAAAACATTTGATGATGATTAGTCCGAAACTGAATTTTTAGAATTCAGAATTCCGGAAATATCAGTACAACTAAATTTGGGAAAAAATAAGGGAAGAAAGAAAATAACATGCACATATTTACTAACATGTCCATCATTCAAAAATCACAATCAATATATAGAAAATTAATTTTTGACACAAAGAAGAACCTCAAATCCGGCTACTAGCACAATACAAGTGTATGTACTGCCTGACATAATCACAAGGCATCAGTGCATAACTACTACTAGCTAGTAGTTGCATCACCGATCCCGATAATTTATTTAAACATATATGGTTTTTTTTTTTTTGATAAAAGATGACCACAGTCATCGTTTCATTAATGGTAATTAAAGAAACAAAGTAGTACAATAGCATCTGTAATGATACCTACAAGACCCTAATACAACAATCGATACAAATTAGAAAAGCCATACATAAAAGCCACCCTAATATCCAACAACAAAAGTAAACTCCCAACTACGTTTCCCGACTGCCTGAGGGAACGATCCATCCTTTGCAGCTGTGTCTGGCTATTCCCCTTCATTGATCTTCATTTTCTTCCTAGCCTCCGCCGCACCTGCCCATTCATGAATAAGAAAGAAGATTTTATGCATTGGGATTGGAAATCTATAAGAACGGTTACGGAAGATTAATTCATTTCGTTCTAGCCATAGGTTCCACAAAGTTGCCGAGGTAGCTATATCCCAAGCCCTTTTATCTTCTAATCTAATGTGTTGTTCCCTTATGACCCCCCAAATGTCAGAGGTTGACCTAGGACTTTGAGAATAACCAAACCCCCTACAAACTAGCTCTCATGTTATCATAGCCTTAGGACATAGGAAGAAGATATGATTGATGTCCTCTTCCGCACTTAGACAGCTTCACCTAACGTCTGTTAGCAAGTTTCTCTTCCTGAGATTCACTTTAGATAGAATTGCATTGTTGTGCATTAGCCAGCAGAAAACATTAACTTTTAGAGGCACTAGCACTACAAGACTAATAGTCTTTACCGGCGTTTTTTTGCACATTTACCGGCGTTTATAAACCCCGCTGTAGATACCACTGGCATTTTATAAATCGCCGGTGCAAGTATCGCTGAATCGTGCGTCACTGTCGCTTAGGAACATTCACCGGTGTTTTTTACGACCGCCGGTGTAGGTTAAAACTACACCGGCAGTTGTAAAAATGCCGGAAAATGTGTGGTTTCGTTTGGAAGTACTGTTTTCGGCCATCACTTACACCGGCATTTTTAAAACACCGGTATATACTGCCAGTTTTTTGCTGAAAGCTACACCGGTGCTTTTAAAAACGCCGGTGTAGCTATATATATATATTTTAAATTTTTTTAAAAAAAAAACCTTCAGCACTCTTTACTAATCAAAACCAATTGCAAAACTAAAAGAGACCTATTATAATATATATGAATGAAGCATAATAGTATAATATCATCAAATTATAATCTCATAAACATAATAATGTGATCTTACCACATTCATAACCAAAATATGGAGTTTAAAATATTGAGTTACAAAGAGTGAAAAAGATTATTTTCACTGTCAAGATACTAACTGAGATGAAACTTATACTTTTATAATACTTATGAGATAACTGTCAATTGAAACCACAACATAAGTTCAAACAGGATTATTTCATCACTAGTCACTCCTCTGTAAATCATAGTATGCAACTTCAGTTACATAATCCATCTCATCATCACTTAAAACCAATGAGAAAGAACAATCTCATTTTCAAACCCAAGCAACAAGTATGAACATTATCTTAGAAACTGATACTCATCTAGACATAATGATATAATTGTATATAAAGTTTAGATAAAAAAAATTTCCATCACTAGTCACTCTTATATAAAAAAATTCTGGTGTGCAACTTCAGATACATTATCCATCTCATCTCATCTCCATTTCTGGATGGACACTAAGTGGAAAAGAGAAGCTTGGAAACAAAATTAGATACCACCACAAGAGTTAATAGCATCAAGTGCTATCCCTTCAAATCAATCCGAAGAAATAAATAAATGACTCAATTATGGGGGCAAACTCAAATCAATCCGAAGCTCTGCATGAATTACAAAGCAGGCTCAGGCTCAAAATAGAGCAAAATAGAGCAAAATAGATGAGGAGCATATTCCCTAGTCACATCTGCAACCAAGTCATAAAAAGCTCAAAGGAAGAAGAAGAATCACTGCTGCAACAAAGTCATAAAAAGCTCAAAGAAGAAGAAGAAGAAGAAGAAGAAGAAGAAGAAGAATCCTAAGACTCGATTTTATTTAGCACTTGAAAAATTCAGAAGTTGCATGAAACATGTGATTTCACTCTTAACAATGAACTAAAATGCAATAGGTGTTTATTTAGGAAGTATGGCAGTCCAAATAAATTAAACTACAACATGAACCAAGAGTATTCATTTTTTCTCTTCATAAAGGGGGATCAGAATTGATGATGAGATGTGAGCAAACATAAAGGGAATATTATTCCTCAGATATAAAACGTACCCCCACAGGTCCAGTTATCAGAAGCACATTTTTTAGAGTTGCTTCATCATCCATGTCAGATTCAATTTCGTATGTCTATCTTCACTATCTTCAGCAGTGTTTTGCCCCAAAAAATCCTTCCTTTTACTGTTTTGAGGAACTCTTTCATGCCATGACTTGAGCCATTCAACAAGAGACCTAACAGATTCACTATTTCCACATAAACTACATTCTGGCCAACAACTGATACGTTGATAATATGAAGTTAACCTAAAAGGCAGTGAAAACATTAAGAAGATGTTTGAGGTAAAGCTCAAAGCTTTGTATTTTCCACAGCCTTGTATCCAACTCAGACACATAAAAGAATAGGTTGTGCAAATCATAATAATCAGGAAACATCTTACAGAACAACTTCCAAGCCCCTATAAGATCAGGCACCAACTATACCTTGAAGCATTATTCAATTATAATAAATGCCCACAAATCAAGGAATATTCATAGTATAAAAATTAATCAGTATCACTGTATCAGAAAAAAGACAAATTGACCTTATAACTAGATAGAATTTTGGCTTTTCCATCCCTAGATTAGGCACTGTAAACTTCATCAGCAGATTTGGTCAGAATCCATAAGAATCATTTATACAACTTAAGAAAAAAATGCACAAGGAGTTCCATCATTATAAAATATGCATTCCATTGAGATTTGGAGTTGCATCTTCGACTGAGTATGACATATAAAATAAAGTAGTTTTAAATTTAAGTTTTAACCACAAGAAAATCTAGATTATGTATAAGCAAGGATATCGCTTAAAACATGAGTTACATACAAAATAGACCAACAAACACACAATGTTCTCAGTTTAGCACACATCAAACTTGTATTGAATAATAATAATCAACTCAAAATTTAGAAACATCATCATCAAGGCTAGCATCGCTATAGAAATACGCAGAATAAAAACTGTCGGCACCATGACATAAATCATAGCAGCTTAGATTGTGAACATCTGAGGGTCAGTCCATATCATGAAATATGAGATAAGCCCAGAAGTGTTTGATTGTGAACTCTTGATCAATTCTTTTACAAACCTTTCTTGAGTTTGAACACTACGATCCCGAAAAAGCTTGATAAGGCTTAACCATAGACAACTAAACTGAAATTAACATTTCAAAAGAAACTTCACAGCCTTCACTCTAATCACCAAATAAACAAAACCACCAAAATCAACTCCAAAATCAAACTAATAGCTAATTTCGAACTAATAGCTAATTTAACTAAAATCTTATCTTTCTTCGCTAAATCTACCAACAAGTTCACATCCAACATCTCACCTTTCTTAAATAAAACAATTATCCGATCTCCCCCTTCGCTAAATCATACTAAAATCTAAGCTTCAATATCTCTATACTCGCATCCAACCTTAACCAAACAAAAAACACAGGTCCAAATCCGATGTCTCCCCAATTCTCACATGTAACAATCGCTCACCAATTCACTGTCATCATCTAGGGTTCCAAACCAATTAAAAATTTTACACCTCGAAGCTGTGACAATCTACCAAACCAAAAAATTCAAATTTCGTAAGAATTTGAAGATTACCTTCGACGCTAGGGCGGGGGGGGGGGGGGGGGGTGGCTAAGAGAGCTGCCGCTTCGAGAAGGCGAAGATGACAAAGTGAACGACTTGGAGCGCAATCGGGAGCGCGAACACGACTCTGAAACGGAGCTTCAGCGAGAGCGAGAAGATGAGCCAGAACCGCCGGCCTCGACCGGTTTTCCCCATGGCGAGAGAAGAAACCCTAACCCTACGACGAAGAAGAAGGTAAAACCCTATAAGTGGTGACGGCGGAGGACGAGGCGGCGATGGGGGGAAGGGGCAATGGCAGAGGACGGGGCGGCGATGGGGAAAGGGTCGACGGCGGGGTAGGGGGGACGGCAATGGGATGGGGGTTTTCGATTGGGGAGGAAGGAGATGGAGAGAGAGCGGGAAAAATTGGGGGAAGGGGAAGGGAAATAAAATGAAAATGAGATCGATAGGAGTTGTTCTCTTATCCTTCACATTCACCGGCGTTTTAACTCTAAAATGCCGGTGTATACGTACATACACCGGCGTTTTTCACATACGCCGGTGTAGAGCTGTAATTTTTTCTCCTGCCAGATTATCTGTTCTCTACAGTGGTATTTCTAGCAAAATGCCGGAGTAGAAATGCCGGTGTAGAACTATTTTCTTGTAGTGTAGGGCCCCCAAATGATGCTTTCTTCTTTACATCTCAGCCCTCCGTCATTTATCCATTTATACATTGATGACACCGAAAAGACCTTTGATTCATCCCTGTCTCACCATCTTTCATCTATGCAATTGTTCGCCTGTCCCCCCTCTACTTGGATAATCCTGTTCAAATCTTCGAACTGGGCTATGCTCTCCGGTGTCAGGCTATCAGATACTGTCAATCTAAGCTTGCCGTTCTTCCAAACGTCTGCCACTGACGTATCTAGGTCTAGAGTTAACGCCGCAGCTTTTGGGTAGCGATTTTGAAGTGTCGTGTTACCGCACTATATATCCTTCCAAAATCTTGTGTTCTTACTGTTTCCAACCCTGCAATTAGTATTTGTGTTGAAAATCTCCCCTTGCCTCGTCACTCCTTTCCATAGGGGCGACACTTTGGCAAACGCACTTCTGCCTCCAAATCTATATTTTCTTCTTCTTCGGAATAGATCGAACGAGTAGCTCCACCAACCCTTGCGTTTGTTGGCAATTTTCCACCACCATTTACTCAGTAACGCTCTATTCATGTCGTGGAGATTCATGATTCCCATGCCTCCAAATTCTCTTCTCTTACATACTCTATCCCATTTTACCAAGTGGATCCCTTTGCTATCCTCATCCGTTCCATTCCATAGGAACCTTCTTCTCAACTTGTCAATCTTATTGATTACCTACTTTGGCAATTCGTATATTGACATCAGATAAAGCGGAAGAGTGTGAACTAAAGAAAATTAAATATGTTGCTCTTTAGCAAATTTTGAACCTGAAAAACCTAGCAATTCGTACGGTATAATTCATTCTTTTTAGCTTTGTAAAAAAAAAAATCATAACCTTCAGGATAATTGCTATAACAAAAAAAAAAAAAACAAGTTAGGAGTATTAAAAACGGATAGATAGACTGGGCATTCAACCCGTTTACTAAGCAAATTACCTTTCTAGCTACTAGAAATAACTATAGTCATTTGATACTAGATCGACGTAAGTAATGAATCGTCACTTACAGGATCACCATCTTTAAAGTCTCTTTGTTGTACTATTGTTCAGTGATTAAAAGTATCTTTGAAGAAAAGACTTTTCAAGTACTCTTGTATAAGTTAGGTCAAACATTTGATCATGACGTACTGTCCAAATCTATAGATATTAAGTTAGAATTCAGAAAATATCAACGCGACAGGGAAAGATTATGGAATGGAAGGAAGAAAATAAAATGTGCGTGTTTACTATCAACATTCAACAATCATAATCAATCAAGTTTTGACATATTAATACTGCCTCGCATAATCTTAAGGCACTAGTGTATAACTAGCTACTATTAGGAGATGGATAGAGTTATAGTCATCTCAAATCATCGGATTTCATATTTGTAACGAAAAGAAACCATTACTCTCAGTCTGTAAATCATCCATGAATGTTAAATATGCAAAGCGCTTGCGTTTTCTTATTTAAACAACACGCACACACGGACAAATATCAAGAATTATAGTTAATATCATTAACATTTAAAAATTAGAGTAAGCTACACAAACTTGAAAATATTTTACTAAGTATTGCCATCAATGTCAGCAATTTTTTTTAAAAAAAATCATATATTGTTTCTTACATCCATTACACATTACACATTACACGTGTGCATATAATCAGTTTACTTTCCAAAGAAACAAAATATAATCACTTTGATACATGCAGGTACTCCTATACAGTAGTTGCAATTTTCAAAGTTACTTTTAGATTTAATTGAGTGGCAATGGAATAGCAGGAAGAGGATTAGCCAAGGCCAACGTAAGCCCAAACCTCTCAGTCATGTTAACATCGCTCGCTTTCATCCCATCCGGTAACTTCCACCGAAACGAATGTATGAATGAGCCCAACATCAAATGCACCATCTGGTATGCCAGTGGAACTGCTGGGCAAATTCGTCGGCCAGAACCAAAAGGTAGCAACTCAAAGTGTCTCCCCTTGTAACTTATTTCGCTCCCAAGGAACCTCTCAGGTATAAACGACTGTGGGTCCTCCCAAAGGCTCTCATCTCGACCGATTGCAAACACGTTCACCATCACCCTAGTATCCTTCGGAATCGTGTACCCGCCCAACTCTACCGTTGTTTCGGCTTTGTGAGGTAATAAAAATGGAGCGGGTGGGTGCAACCGGAAACTCTCCTTCACTATTGCTTGTAAGTATGGTAAATGAGGTACATCTGATTCTTCGACTTGCCTTCCTGGCTCGACCACTGACATGATCTCCTCACGTGCTTTTTCCATTATGCTTGGGTGTCGAAGCAATTCTACCATTGCCCATTCAACAACGTTTGCGCTTGTGTCGCTCCCAGCAACAAAATTGTCCTGCATGGTTTTATATTCATAATTTCGATAAATATCATATCAAAGATACTGAGAAATACACAAGATAAATATTTATTTTACACAGGCCTGTAGGCTAAAGTTTACAGATAGTTTTACTTACCAGAAGTACGGCTTTAATACTTGCCCGATCGAGTCTAGTATCCCCTTCAACTTGCAACCGAACGAGCACATTCAACAAGTCATTATCATCCAACCTCGACACCTTCATCTTTTCCAGCCGTTGATCGATCATGTCATCAAAAATCTTATACAACTGCGCCATATTTTTCGCCACCTTCTTCTTCCTCCCTTGCAAATCTGCCCCTGCCAACCCTGGGAAAAAGTCGGAAATGTTGGGACTCCCCACTGTTTCCATAAGTCCCCAAACCAACTCCTTAAACTCCTCGGCTTTGTCCGAATTAATATCCACCATATCCACCGAGAAGAAAAAGTTGGACAACTCATTCATCATAGTACAGAGCGAAGCTCTTCCTATGTCGACTGTCTGCCCCATCCTCCCCCTCACGTGCTCCACCATCTCGGCCACCTTCTTCTTCCTAATGCAACGGTTAGTCTCAAGCGGTTGAGTTGAGAAGAGGTGCGTTTTCAGTATGGTTCGGATGTGCTTCCATTGGGGAGAAGGGGCCATACCAATGACCGACACGTGGCTGTGGCCAAGCGCAGAAAAGGCATGAGGCACGGCATGCGCAGAGATGGAGGAGTCGAGGGTTTGGAGCACTTGTTTGGCTAATTCAGGGGAGGCGACTACGACAGTGGTGGTTTGGCCAAGTTTGAGGGAGATGATTGGGCCATGGGATTTGTGGATCTTGCTGATGGACCGGTGAGGGGAGTCGCCAAGCTCGAGGAGGCTTCCGATGATGGGGAAGGGAGTGGGCCCAGGTGGGAGGTTTGAGGATTTTCGTTTAGGGAGGAGTTGGATGATGAATAGGAGTGAGAAAGTAGTGAGTGAGAGGAAGAGGTACAAAGGGTCGATAAGGTAATCCATGTTTGATATTGTGGCCAGTTATGGAAGTAAGTACGTAGTAGTAGCTAGGGAGTTATGGAAGTAAGGTGGATATATGTATGTATGTTTAAGTTTGGATGGTTTGCTAAAGAATGTGCCCTAACATGGATATATATACAAGTTGGTAAGGGAATTATTTTTTTCTCAATATATATCTCTGTCAAATTAAAATAAGAGTATTTTAAGTTACACATGATTTAATTGCTGGACTATGTCAAATTTGAGTAGCAGTCAACAACGCTAATTGAGCAGGATAAAATATTTCATGTTTGACATTAATTTAAAACGAGCTAATTAGTGGAATGACCCTCAATGGAGTGATTGTAATGCTCCCTGAATCTCTGATATAGTTTATCATTGACTACATTTTTTTCCCTCAGTGGAGTGATTGACATTAATTTATCTCTGATATAGTTTATGGAAAGGTGGATATATGAATGTATGTTCAAGTGGATGGTTTGCTGAAGAATGTGCCCTAACCGAAGATTTCTCTCTCTATATATATATATATATATCATTGTCAAATTAAAATAAGAGTATTTTATGTTCACTTGAGTTAATTACAAGACTATGTCAAATTTGAGCAGTAGTCAACAACTCTAATTGAGCAGGATAAAATATTTCATGTTTGGATAATTATGTTGATTAGGGTGGTAAATACCCCTTCGAAACCCGTTTGTGCTGTGTGACAAAAGACAAGTCAAGGAGGAAGAACTGCAAGAAAATGTGCATATTCAACTCCTCACTAGTCAATTAAATGTTTACGATTCAAATATATGGACTGCGCGTATTCAAAAATGCATATTTATTATAGTTAACTAAATGATTCCTAGTATAATGGATAAACAAAACTGCGAATTCAACTGATTTCCATTAATAAAGAAAACGAGTACTATAAATTAATCCTAGATTTAAGGAACGGTCAAATAAAACACTGTTTCTGGATCCAAAATTTGCTGGAGTCCATCTAAAATTGGTCAAGTAAAGCAGGGATATATATATAGTTGATTGAACCGAAACAAAAACTCTGACCTGATGCAGAAATTTCCTTCTACCTGCAGCTCTAGGAGCACGAAAATTAAACGGATTAATTGCATCACCTAGCGTGCATCGGAGTTTTCTCATTTGACCCGACCGTGATGCAAGCTGAGGAAAACAGATGCAGGGAGTGTTAGGATTGTGTCTTGTATACTGGTTGTTCAGATTAAAAGAAGGTAATATGAAACACGGAGGTCGAAGCGAGTAGAAGGAGAACATCAGCAGCAGCAGGTGCAGGCTAGTTGCGGTCGACCGGTCTTGGTGACAATCGACCGCACCCCCCGACCGCACCCCCGACCGCTCGTTGTACTGGAAAGTCAGAGAGTGGTACAGTCGACCGGTCTTGTCGGACGGTCGACTGCCCGCAGCGCTGATTCGTTTTTTGGGCTTCGATTTGTTAGGTCGTTTCAGCCCAATCTTCAACTCCATGTTAGATTATGCAGCTCCTATTCAGTTCTTTTCCATATTTTATCGGACGGCTGAGGATCAAGATTAGACCTAGGTTCTCTCTATTCTTCTATATATATTGTAAACTCTTCCAATATGAATATGAGTACTTCATAGATTCTTTTCTCCATTGCAAAGAGAGGCTCGAGAGAGAGAGAGTTCTTGGTGGGTGATTTTAATTCCTTGTGTCAAGTGAATCAGTAACTCCTTATAATCTCTTCTAGTTGAATATCAGATCTCCCTATATTTTCTCTCGGATTAAGCAAAAGCTAACCGAGATAAGTCATCGTTGTTGTGTTTGTGTTAGTTTGGTGGACCTACTTGCTTGCTCAATTTAGTCGCCTTGTCTACTTCGACTTCCTCATTGCTCTAATTAGTTCCGCTGCGACCAGAGGGCGTTTGTTGACGCCCCAATCCCAACAACTGGTATCAGAGCTTCAGGTTACCGGGTTCTTTGGTTAAGATGACAAGCCACAATATTTTGAAGATCAAGCAGTTCGATGGTAAGATAAATTTTAATCTTTGGAAGACTGACATGTATGATGTTCTTGTTCAAGAGCGGTTGCAATCAGCAGTAAAGAAGAAGGAAAAGCCAACTGATATGAAGGATGATATTTGGGAAGATATTAGTGAAAGTGCCATAAGTCTGATCCGACTATCTTTGACGGACGAGGTCAAGTGCAGATTTCTTAAAGAAACTGACGCGGCGAGTCTGTAGAAAAGACTCATAACTGACTACTTTGATTCGTCGTTATTAGATCAGATGTATTGGAAGAGAAAGTTATTCCGTTTAACTATGAAGGAAGGTATCGATCTCCAAGACCATATTACAGAGTTCAATAAGGTATTATCTGAACTTAAGGTGATCAATGCAGATGTGTGTGAGGAAGATAAAGCTTTCAACCTGATATATTCACTGTCGGATTCGTACGAGCCTTTGATCACGACCATGCTACATAGTAGATCTGCCAAGGAGAGTATTTCTGTAGATGGTGTAATCGAAGCATTGAAGGAAAATCAACTTAGGAAGGAGACCCATAAATCTTCATCGTCTATTCCTACAAGTTGTCTAGCAGTGGATGGTCCTTCGGGGGGAAGACAAAGTGCTTTGCAAAAAGATTCGATCCGTTGCCGATATTGTAAGAAGTCCGGGCATATCAAGAAAGACTGTTGAAAATTGCAGAATCAGGATAGCGCAAAGAATGGGAGTTCAGCCAATTTGGTTTGTGCCTTTGATTCAGACGATTCATGTCTTCTTGTTTTAAATTCTTTAGAAGTGGATTCTAGTTGGTTTCTTGACTCAGCGAGTTCTTCTCATATTTTCTCCGAGATGGAGTTGTTTTTTACTTATAAGTCTACTACGGGGTGTTATGTGACAACGGGAGCTGGAAAGATTTGTGAAGTAGTGGGTGAGGGGACAGTTGAGTTGAAGATGCCAGGTGTACACATGTTCACTTTAAGGGATGTTTTGCATATTTCTCTGCTGAAATGGAATCTGATTTCCTTGAAAACTCTTGATGCACGAGGCTGCAGGTACACAGCTCGTGGTGGAATTCTGTCTGTTTTTCAGGATCATCGTAAGGTGATTAGAGGTATGAGAATGGTTGGGCCAAGCCAAAATAATCTCTACAAGTTTTGGGGAATTCAAAATACTTGCGCAAGTGTTGCTCCTTTACCCGGTATTCCCGCAAGCTCAGCTAGTTTGCTGCAACAAGATTCATCGAAATGAGATCACGACGTTCGAATATCGTTCGAATATTTGAAATACTTTGGAGGTTCGAGGGCTTATCTGTAATTAACCCTTTATAATTATTTATTTTATAAATTTTTTTTAAAAACCCCTAAACTCCTTTCGCCTCTCCTCCTCTTTTCTTTTCCTCTTCCCGATCGAAACTAAAGCCGGCCGAACCCATTCGGCAATTTCCTTCCCCACCAAAATCTCCACCATTTCTCCACGATTTTTAAATTAAACTGAGGGGTATGTTAATTGAAGGGTGCTCTAGCTCGTGGCGGAGTTCGTTTTTCGAAAGAATTTCGAAAAGGTAAACCCTAGATTTTATTTTTGTATAAAATTTAGTGTGGCTAATTTATTTTGAGTAGACTAGTTATGGTAGGGAGATTAGGAGGTGTTGGGCATTGTAAAGGCAAGAGATTAGCAAATTATTGGAGAGTTTACAAGTTGCTAATAAATTAGGGTTTTGGGTTTGTAAAAGAAAATTTTATGTGTGAGAATTATCTTCTTCACGGTAGTAGAATTTTAGTAGAGCTATTAGAATAAGTTGGGGGTGATTTTAGTAATTGTTTGGGGATAAACATCCCGTAGGAATTTAGATTATTACGTGCATCGCATGTGTATCTCGGACGTTTAATAAAATGTCTGTGTGATATTAAGATAATTAGTATTATTGTTTTTCCGTGACTGGTTTGAATGATTTGAGCCTTAATTGCGTTGAAATTTGATAATAGGATATGTTAGCAGATTTGGATGTGGAGCGGCATGCTGGCGCTTCGAGTCTTCACGAGATGCTATGTGAGTATGAATGTATTTATGTATTTGTTATTTTAAGAAAATTATAGTATAATCTGAATGATTGATATGAATCCCGGAATAGGGTGTATGTTTAACGGGCGATATGAGCTTTATATCCTAGTGAATAATTTTGAATGACCACTATAACTGATATATGACCTATTTATAGGTTGGTATGATATATTGAGGTGTTGTAGCACTTAAAATAGGTGGAATGTATTGTGGATGCTCTATATTGGCTATATGTATGTGATATGTCAATTATATAATGAATGGCGGTTCATGTATTAATTGAATTGGAAATTTTGGGTTTACAACCGAATGGAAATGAAGTATAAGGGTGAGATTGAGTGTTGGTATACAATGATGTGACGATATAAGATATGGCAGGGATATATGAATGTAATTACCGATATGAGATATGAAGGGAAATATGAAATGATGTGTTTATTGATATGAGATATGTAAGGTATATGATGTTGATATGACTTTGGTTTGCAGTTAGAGGTGTTTTATGGCATCAAGCTACTATTAGTAATGAATCTGACAGTATATGAGTATATTATACCTCCAGTTATACTGGGAATCTGTTGTCATGACTAAGCTATCGGCCTTTGTCCTGGTATTAGTAGAAGGAATATGTTAATTATAGTGATATTTTTATATGTGATACATTGAAAGGGTGGTGATAATATGAAAAGAAAATGTTAATGGCAATAAGTTCGGTTGACTAAAGTTGATACCCCAGGATGGACCTGGGAGTGTAGATACCTCCGGATAGACCGGAGAGAGATATGATACCTCGGGTGGGACCTGAGAGAGAGTTGATACCCTAGGATGGACCTGGGAGTGTAGATACCTCCGGATAGACCGGAGAGAGAGATGATACCTCAGGTGGGACCTGAGAGAGAGTTGATACTCCAGGATGGACCTGGGAGTGTAGATACCTCCGGATAGATCGGAGAGAGATATGATACCTCAGGTGGGACCTGAGAGAGAGTTGATACCCCAGGATGGACCTGGGATTGCAGATACCTCCGGATAGACCGGAGAGAGATATGATACCTCGGGTGGGACCTGAGAGAGAGTTGATACTCCAGGATGGACCTGGGATTGCAGATACCTCCGGATAGACCGGAGAGAGATATGATACCTCAGGGTAGACCTGAGAGAGAGAGTTGATTCCCCAAGATGGCCCTAGGAGAGCAGATACCTCCGGATAGACCGGAGAGAGAGTTGATACCTCAGGGTAGACCTGAGAGAGAATTGATACTTCAGGCTAGACCTGAGATACAATGAATATAATATGAAATGTGAATGAGAAAGAGAATGAAGTATTTGGTGTAAAGATGAAATGAAATAATGAAGTAAGTGTATTATGAGTTATGAATAAAGATTAAATAAGTAATTACGAGATGAGAGTCGGAAAATACGAAAGTGTATTAATGTGGTTTAAATGAAGAAATTGTGTTATGATAATGAATACGGGAAGTAGAAAGAATGCATTATGTATCCTCTAAATGAAAGTAAAATACAGTATGATATGAGTGGTTCCACCTTGGAATTGTGTCAAGGAACTACCTGCCCGTTGTTTATGTGGAAATGGTGGAAACTATCTACCTTGGCATAATTCGCAGGGTGAGTGGGCATGATAGTGTTAGTGTTTAATGGAAATGAGAAATAAAGTGAAGTGAAGATGATAAGTGATTGAAGAGAAATAAATAACCAAGCTATCGGTTTGAGACGTGGTGTGATATTACCCAAACTGTGTGTTTGAGGTGCAGTGATTATTACCCAAGCTATCGGCTATGGGGTGTGACATGTTATGGCCCCAAATTGTGTTTGGGGATTAAGTGAAAATGATAATAAGAAATATAATCCTTATCAAAATGAGAAGTACTAAATGAAATAATGAGATGTGAATGAGCTATAAAACATGCTTTTGATGCAATGAGAATGAGCATTCTAATTAGTGATGTGCTAATGATGTGATTCTATGCAAGTACCTCCCATAGTGTAATAAAATGTAATAATTGTGTTTTACGTCATAAACGAGTGGGTTATTCTGGGAATGAATGCATCTGTTTAAGATGCTATAAAAATAGATAAGTGTGATGTTATTCATTAGAATAAATACTTGTAATATGAAAGTAGTTATGATAATGATGAATGCAGAAAGTATGTGTGTTATGAGTTTCTATCCATATAAATGGTTATTAAAGAAAGTTATAATAGCCTCATGTAAGTGATATTTATATAAATAGCGAAATACTAAGATGGGGATAACTATGAAGGAATGAATATTCGGGCTAGGGGATTTTAATTGAAAAGGAATTGATTGAATGGAAATTCGTATTGTGCGTGTATAAAACAAGGATATATATGAGGTTGATGTAAACTATATAGCGGAAAGGTGTGAATTATGGGAAATTTTGTGATTCGATGCTTATTTGACGAGTATTTGGATATAATTCGTATTGATGATATTTGTAAGTTCAGATATTCCAGGTGTACCTTCTTACATGATGTTTGTAAGTTTAAATTATTTTCTTAATACAATCTAATTCATTTGTTAGATTTTTAAATTATACTCACACCAGAAATGACTGACCCCTTAGTGTTTGGGGGGTTAGGGGAGTCTGAGGACTACCCTAGATCTCCCACTGTTGCAGGTTCTCATCAGTGCAGAGGTGAGGCGTGGATTGGTAGGATAAATTTCTATTTTAAAAATTTGTACTATTTAGTTATAGGAATAGTAAAATTTATGATTTAAATTGTATTATGGGTGTATAAGCATGTATATGACGATGGTGAGTATAGTGTGAGGTGGTATGGTATGTTTGTGACCCGTACCCATCTCGTTGTGGAGTACCGGACTCTGTGGTAGGTTTTATAAGGATTTTTCTAAAATTTTACCTCTTTTTTCAAAGAAATTTATAGTTTTTAATTGATATTTGATAATCCGTTATGAGTTTGGCCCCCAGAGCATTATTTTATATTGCCTGTGTGTATTTGCTCATTTTGGCCTGGGGAGCCAATAAAAATATTATGTGGATTGTGAGCTACGGAATTTTGAGCAGAATTCCGTAAGCTATCTGTGTTTCGGGGCAAAATTTACAGGGCAGACTCTGCCAAAATTTTTTCTGAAATATAACTTTCTTAGTTTATGTTTAAAGTGATATAGAAATTGAAAGAAATGATTTTGGAGTCAAAAAAAAAATTTTGGGGCGTTACATTAGTGTATAAAACATATTTGTGAATTGAATTCTTCATTTCATTAGAAATTGTGAAAATTGTATAACTTAAATTCATATGAATAATATTTCAATATTTTTTACCAATTTCACTCTTTCAATATTATTATTATTATTACGATTTTTAATATTTATTATTATTATTATTATTATTATTATTATTATTATTATTATTATTATTATTATTATTATTATTATTATTATTCTAAGTTATAAAAAAATTTAAAAATTTAAAAATTTAAAAAAATTAAAAAAAATTAAAAAAACCTATCTATCTAAACAGGCCAACCCGCAGGTCGACCTGACCCGATCCGGGTTGGACCCGAAAGGGTTCACGGGTTGGGCGGGTCGCCTTAAACACCTTTTGGCCCGGCCCGGTTAAGTCACCAAACCGGCCCGAACCCGCCCAAGTCAACGTCCAACCCGGGCGGGTCCGGCCCGGCCCGGCCCGTTCAACCCGAATGCCAACCCTAACTAGATTCATCGAGACGAGACCACGACGTTCGAATATCGTCGAGAGGTGGAGAAGCCTAAGGGTAGGTGGAGTTTGTGCGGAGTTTGGCAACTTCGTGAGTATATCTACTGAGGTGGGCCTTTGAAGGGTTACACTAAATTCGGTGAAATTGGGTAGAGATTATTTCAACTAGACGAAGAAGCTATTGTTCTAAGTTTTCTTTGCAAGTGAAATTTGTTAGAGTTTGGAGATGAGTAACACATCATATGATTGCACTCGTATGCAACCCAATATAGAGTTTGTTAGGATTGTGTCTTGTATACTCGTTGTTCAGATTAAAAAAAGGTAATATGAAGCACGGAGGTCGAAGCGTCGAAGCGAGTAGAAGGAGAACAGCAGCAGCAGCAAGTGCAGGCTAGTTGCGGTCGACCGGTCTTGGTGACAGTCGACCGCACCCTCGGCCGCTCGTTGTACTGGGAAGTCAGAGAGTAGTACGGTCGACCGATCTTGTTGGACGGTCGACCGCCCGCGGCGCTGATTCATTTTTTGGGCTTCGATTTGTTAGGTCGGTTCAGCCCAATCTTCAATTCCAAGTTTGATCGTGCGGCTCCTATTCAGTTATTTCTTTTTCAGGTTTTATCGGATGACTGAGGATCAAGGTTAGACCTAGATTTCTCTCTATTCTTCTATATATTTTGTAAACTCCTCCAATATGAGAGTGGGTACTTCATAGATTTTTTTCTCCATTGCAAAGAGAGACTCGTGAGAGAGATAGTTCTTAATGGGTGAGTTTAATTCCTTGTGTCAAGTGAATCTGTAACTCCTTGTAATCTGTTCTAGTTGAATATCAGATCTCCCTATATTTTCTCCCGGATTAAGCAAAAGCTAATCGGGATAAGTCATCATTGTTGTGTTTGTGTTAGTTTGGTGGATCTACTTGCTTGCTCAATTTATTCACCTCGTCTACTTCGACTTCCGCATTGCTCTAATTAGTTCCGCTGCGATCAAAGGGCGTTTGTTGACGCCTCAATCCTAACAGGGAGCGCCAGTCGCTCATATTTACTAACTTACCCATCTGTTACAATCACAATCGATAAATGGAAAATCAATTTTTAACGCATGCAGAGCCTTGATATATAACATTACTGTGCAGTGATTGCACGCTTTCTAGCTTATCATACAAAGTGAATATATACTGCCTCACATAAGCATTAGTTTCTATAAAAGTAATGGAAATTCTTACAAGCAATCAAAATTATATCATTTCCCAACCCTTCCTAAGTTGCAAAACGTCTGATTATAGGAACTGAACTCCGAAAAAGTTGCCTTGCACTTCTACCTTGAAAATTCATTAATTCTGCACGTACGGTTTGATTAAAAAAGAAAAAAAAATTGTTCTGCATGCACCTAGTATATCCTCAACAATGATGACATGATCACCACACACTTGTGCATTACATTTTGCAAACTTGATTTATCACCAAGTCTAAGAAGAAACCCATGCAGCGTAATAAAGATTGTACTACATCAAATGTAGACAAAGGTAGTGACCATATATAACATTCCATTTTTATTTTTTTTTTGAAGAAACATAACATTCGATATTGGTTTCATCAAATATTGACAACAGCCGCTTGATGCAAAAATTTATATAAATGGGAATACAACCTCACATTTTCTTCAAGAGAATTAAGCACCACCATGTCAGATTTAAGATAAGGATCACATATCAAGAGCATCAAGCGCCACTGTGTCAGGTCTAAGATCAGGGTCACACTGGTCACATAAAGTTTTACAGCAGTTTCATTGATTTTCGCTCGAGTCAAGCCAATTCATGAGAGGGGGGGGGGGGGGGGGGGGGGGATTGTCAAAATTCTAGAAAATTTTATACCTAAAACTGTGTTTTCGAACCCCTCTGCCCTGCGATTAAGTACTAACTGTGTTTCCAGGCATAATATATAAATATTTCTTCGCAATTTCTTTCCTTTTTATAGTCATTGTTTTCCAAAATATATACTCAAAACTTGTTTCGTACCGGTGCCTATTTATATCATACAAGTACTAAATGTAACAACGTACTATCACTTGCAACACAGATTTAAACAAAATCTAACTCGACTCCCATATGGTCACACCATCGCAAGTGCAGAGTTTCTTATAGTTTTCACCAACTCCAGCACTTCTCGCTATGACTGCAGCTGCAACACCAGAATCAGATTTATCCTCGGTTTCATAAACAACAATGGAACGACCAATAAGGTCTGCTATTCGAAGCATCTCTTTAGCACCCAAAAAGTTGGCTTCACCAGTCTCGAGAACTTCTAGTGTTCCAAGGTCGCCCACTGCCAGTACATAAATTTACACAGGTGTTGATTAAGGAAAACATCAAGAGTTCTTCAGTGAAAATATGGTACTTCGTATATACACTACAAAACGCACAGACTTTAGCGGCGCTTTTTAATGGCTATAGCGGCGGTTTTTGGCGCCGTTATAGCACATAACGGCGTTTCTAAAATCGCCGCTGAAAGCTGTTGGATTTATTGGTATATTCTCTCTATATAAATATAGCACGTGCATAGGTGTAACACGTGTAATGAACGTACAATTGATTGGATATTGGAACACGGGTTTGTGGGCTTATAACCCGATACCCAAACCAGTATTTAGGAATAAATACTGGCTTGTGATAGCAGTCTAGGTATTCCAATTTTGATACCTAGGGTGAATATCTCAAGCAACTTAGATCTAGAGATAAACCCTAATTTCCCAATTGTTAATTTCTCACAAAACCTAACAATCTTGAGATATTAATTAATTTTGTGAGATTAATTAAGGGGAATACCATCGGTTTGTTCAATCCCGTCGGAATCCTCTGGAGCCACCAGATCTCATCGGAACCCTAACGCCGTCTCTCGCGAAGACGATCGGTTGCCGTTCGTCGCTCGCCGATCGCGTCGCGAGGTCCATCGCTTGCCGTTCGTCGCTCGCCGATCGCGTCGCGAGGTCCCTTGCTCGCCATTTTCGTCGCTTGCCGATCCGCTGTGAAGTCGACCGCTGGCTGTTGCTGGCTGCCGCCGCCACATCCCCGCATCAGATCCAATGAAGGCGTCTGCGTTCGGATCTGGTGATGCCAGTGGAGGAGTCGCTGGGCTCCTTCGCCGCTCCTGATGCCGGGGTCTCGCGAACCCAACGGGCCTCGACTCACCGGGGCCGCTCTCACCCCCTCTCTTCTCCGATTGCAGTCGACGACAGCCTCCTCCTCAGGCGCCGACTCCGATCATCTTCTCTCTTCTTCATCTTGGCAGATTGGGTTTGTGTGTGTATGGAACCCTACTTTGAAGAAGACAGTGAAGGGAAGAAGGAGAGATCAGATTTGTTTTGATTTGATTTGTTGATTGGTTAATCATGGTGTTTGGTGTTCGGGGTCAAGGAAGGGATTTTAGTATCTCATTATCAGATCTGTTTAGACGCACACAATATGTTTGATGCAGGTTCTCTTTGGTGCAGAATAGTTTGTCGTTTGGATTTGTTCCCAACAGACATGAGTCTAATCAATTGAAGGGAAAAAGACAGTGAAAGATAAGTTCTTTACTTTTCTCGTATTAAATTTCTGTTAAATATCTTGCTAAGTGGTTAAGTTTAAGACCATATTAATCATTTGTTTAATTAAATACAAGTTGAACAGTTGTTTTTGGCTATGTGCTAAAACAAGATATCTATTTTGATAAGTTAAACTGTATGTTGACTATAAAATTCGGATCTCCAATAAAATTGTTGAGAATTAGATTGTGCTAATAATTTGTTTAATTGGCTAATCTTTAACAATTTGATGAATGTAGGAACTCTAATGTTACCTACAATTGTGTATGTTGGAGATGATGGATATGCTTCACGGTTGAATAAGTCTGCACCACGCAGGCTTCTCCATCGAATTTGGAAAACACTTCTAACTTGAAGTGTCGGTATGATCTAATCTAATTTTCTTAGTATTTTTTCATGTAATGAATGTGTTAACGTTTTGTGCGTTTGATCATATGATTGAGAGTTTTAGATCATAGTTATTCTCGCTTTGGGAAACTAGCATGTTTAGGGTTGTTAAGTGTTTTATCATACTATGTGTATAGATATTTTGACAAATCCATTGTTTCCAGTTTGTGTGAGATTACATATTTATTTATCTAAAATTTAAAATAAAATAAAATTGTATAAGATGTATAACAAATGTCTGTAACTTAGGAGAGAGCATCTCTTAATGTAGAATATGACTCTACTAGTTACGTTGTGTTCCCCCTCGTTCATTGTATTGTGTGTGCAAAGTTGAATTATAATATGTTAGTCATTATCTCATTTAGCGTTATGAAGATGATGAAGAACGTGTAAAGGAAAGAACTCTTTGCTCAATGTGTTTGAGCTAGTGGACATTGTTAGAACCATTAGAGAAAACAAATAATTTTTGAAAAATGTGATAGAGTAATTTTGTATTAACTCTTATAAAGTGCATATATTGTCAATCGTATGTATAAGTTGAGTTTAACAAATGAGACAGTTAATAATAATAGTTCTAATTGTGTTCTTGAACATAGCATAATTGGTTAAGATTTGAGAACTATATATTCAATTGTTTGTGAGGAAATGTGATCTAATTATCAAAACTGTGGGGAAATGGAGTTAAAAGCTATTGAGTCAAAGCTTTAACATCCAAGTTGTTTTGAAATTTAGAATCACTATGAACTATATATTAAATTGTTTGTTCTTGTTAAAACTCATAGCCCTACTAAATAACACTCCATTAAAATATGACAAATATGAAAGTTGTGCTCAGATTATAATCAGTAGAAAATTATTTAGTATGGTCTCTAGGAGCACACAACTTATTGAGTCAATACATTCTGATATTTGTGATCTCAGTAGCTTTGTGACTAGATGAGACGATTGTTGGTCAGAAGTATTTAATCTCTTTTGTAGATGATTAATATAAGTCTGTCATATATAAGAAGAATGAAGCACTTGTTATTCTTAATGAATTAAAAATTATAGTTAATGCTAAAAATCAAGGGTTCAGATTTGATAGAGGTGGTGAATATATTTTAACAACTTTAGAGAAGTTTGCATTGAGCATAATCTCTAGTTCACTCTTCTTACAACAGTCAAACGGTATTGATAAAAGTTAGAATCAAACACTGAGTGAAATGTTGAATTCTATATTATTGACTGTTGTTTGTCTTGTGTAATTATGAGTGATGTTGTATTGTTAATCATATCTCTAATGTGTTACTACACTCTAAATTGAATACACCTTGTAAATCATGGTATGAAAACATAAACAGTTTTGTTAAAGTGAAAATGTGTGTTGTGATACTTTTTTTAGAGTACATGACCCTAGAAGGCCTAAAGTATGACCTACAACAAATATTTGTGTGCTTAGAAAGTGCAGAATGTAGCTCTGTGGACAGATGTTGGATCTATCTAATTTGTGTTAGAAGAATATAGACTTGCAAAGTTCTTTGAGGATATGTTCATCAAAGATAAATGTATGAAATAATCTAGTCCTACAGACATGTTCAATGATTCATTGTTGGAATCAAGAACTAGCCTTACTGACACTTGAAAACTTGAATGACAAATGAGCTAAGAAGAGTCTTTAGTAGACAATGAGATAATTCTGTGTCATACAATAATATTTTAATTTAGTTGATCTGCCGAAAGGAACTAAAACTATAGTAAGTAAGTGGGATTTTGTAGAAGAAACTTAAATTTGATTGTTCAGTAGCAATTTTAATGCGTTTTAGTAGCTAACAGATTGACTGAGAAAAAGGGGGTAGATTTATTTGATGTCTACTCACATGTTTGTCATATTGCTACAATAAGTATTCTTCTTACCCTTACATCTATTGAAAATTTTTTCATTCATAAAGGATAATTAAAAGGCTTTGTACTTGATGTTTTGTACTGAACAGTTTTGTACTGGAAAGTTTTGAACTAATATGTTTAGTAAACAAGATTTACAATATAGTAAAATCATTGTATGTTCTTAAAACATGTATAGCCAACAGTTAAATAATTTGACAAATTTTTGAAAGAGCCTAGTATAAGAATCAAGTAATTCAGATCAGTGCGTTCAACTTTGTGGTGTGTCAAATATAGTGGCTATTATTTGCTTGTTCTGTTGACATGCAAGTTCTTGGAAGTGACCTCTCTATTATAAATGAAGTTAAAATTATGCTATCTAAAGAATTCAACACGAAAACCTAGGTACTGTGGACACCATAGGTATAAGGGTGAGTTTTCAGTTGGCAAGGGATAACTCTTAGCCAAACCCATCAAATCAAAATGTGTTTCAAAAGTGGGGATATAGTGATTGAAAGTGTGTTTTGAAATACCTTATGATTATGATAAAAGGTTGACACCTAATGATGGTACAACTATGAGACAGGTAGATCATTCTAAAGGAATTGACAGTCTCATGTATACAAAGATCTGCACTAGAATAGACATAGCCTTTGAGGTAGGTATGATCTGCAGATTCACTAATAATTCCATACACATTTGAGTGTCCTTAAGAGGCAAATGAGATACCTGAGTGGTATTCAAGAGTTTGCTTTGTGCTACTCTAGTCATTCTTTGAATGAATGACTGACCTGATGCATTATGATGCTCAGAATTTAGTGAAAGTCGATAACTAGTAGATATGTGTTTACACTAGGAGAAACAGAAATGTTATGGAAACAAAAAACAAACAGGCACTGTGCTATCATCCATGAAATCAGACCTCTATGTGTAATCCTCTGCAGGAGAAAAGGCTGAGTGGATTGAAGAAATTGTTGCTAGTTATCCATTAAGAAGTTTAAGTAACTCTCTAATTCTGTTATGCGACTATCAAGCTACAATGCACTGTAGCTCATAACTCACTCTATAATAGTAAGAAGAGTATATTAAGGCTGAAAGAAGCCTAGTTGAACTTTCTCATAGATAAAGTGCAATTGCGACAAGTATGGCTAATGCTCTTGCTAAGAGACTTGAAAGTGATCTAATTATCAAAACTGTGGGGGAAAGTGGAGTTAAAAGTTATTGAGTAAAAAGCTTTAACATCCAAGTTGTTTTGAAATTTAGAATCCAATTGGAGCCATAGAGAAGTTCAAACTTAAGCATCAATTTTAGGCAGTTGACATGTTTTAGATAATTTTGATGATTCGACATAAATTCCACAAATATATAATGTCATTCCAATTTTGATGGTATTATATATCTAGGAATTTACTTAGAATAATCATATTATTCCAATACGAAACATGAAAATTTGTCGATGTATTTCCGATGATTAAATTGTCCTAAATATCATTCCAATTTTGATGATATGTCTTTTATGGTTACATGTTTCATTCCAATTTTGATGATTCAATATTAAACCATGATTGAAACGGCAGTCTTTTCATTCCAATATGAAACATGGTATGGTTCTTGTGTAGAAACTATAAAATTCATGTACTTTACTTATTAAAGATACTTGATTGTGATGCTTGCGTTACATTTTTGCTAAGCTAATTATGAATTGTACTAAGTTCTTTTGTGGAACTAGATACTTTGTGAAATTGTTGGAATTCTTAGAGATGTGTCTCTTGATATCCTTGTTTTCAATAAGCTAGCAAAGATGGAATTGAATCTGTCAACATAGATTTCAAAAATAATGATTTGCTCAAAATGGAGGAGTAAACATAAAGCAGTGTGCAAGGATAGAATTTTAATTTATTTCTTTTGAGAATAAATTAGTCACTTGCTTGGTAAAAACTTTTGTTGAGTTTAAGACTCTTGTGTTCATGAGCTTAAAACTCATATTTTGTTCTTGAAGTTTATTTGCTTTGTTTGATTTTGAAACTATGACAGATTATTCCAGTTGGTTTAGTCTTTGTGAACTATTCTGAATTGGATATGGTTTGAAACTAGTTAATTATATTGGTTTAGTCTTGATTGAACTATTCAGTTTTATAATTCTATTGGTTCTTATGAAACTATATCTTTATGATGCTTTTCCTTTATGGACTGCTATCAGCCAGTCAGTTGTATACTGATCTGATGAGATAATCCTGTACTTTATATATTGAGAATATAGGAGGAGATTGTTGGATTTATTGGTATATTCTCTCTATATAAATATAGCACGTGCATATGTGTAACACGTGTAATGAACGTACAATTGATTGGATATTGGAACGCGGGTTTGTGGGCTTATAACCCGATACCCAAATCAGTATTTAGGAATAAATACTGGCCTATGATAGCAGTCTAGGTATTCCAATTTTGATACCTAGGGTGAATATCTCAAGCAACTTAGATCTAGAGATAAACCCTAATTTCCCAATTGTTAATTTCTCACAAAACCTAACAAAAGCGTCGTTGGAGTGTGCGTCGTTATAGCCATATAGGCTATCGGGGCGTTTTCCGTTGCCGCCGCTATAGATGCTAAGATATAACGGCGTTTCTAAAATGCCAGCATAGGCCGATTTCTATTTTGGGTTTTTAAAATGAGCTAGCCATTGCGGCGTGTCGAAAACGCAGTGGTAGATGAAATTTTTGTAGAATTCCAAAAAAAAAAAACCTATAGCGGCGCTTTTGAAGCGCAGCAATAGAGTTTTTTTTTTTTTGAAAATTCCTGTATCTATGCTGGCATTTTAGGATAAACGCCGGGATAGGTTTTTTTTTTTTGGGATTTTATTATAAAATTTCGAATTAAAAAACCTATAATTAATCGCATATTACAAATACCTATAGTCAGATTAAATTTAAATGTTTAAATCTCAAAATCAATAATAACATCATAATCAACAACCAAAAGTCACATATCACAAAAAATAATAACTAAATAGAATACAAAATATCTAACACATATACTGTCATACAACGAGTGTCAAATGTATAAGTTGTACAACACTTAGTTATTACAAAACATAGATATAATTCCTACAAAACATTTTTAAAAAAGTCAACATCCAACAAACTAGGGCTGGAGTCTCCTCATGTGGCCCGGTGTTGCCTCCAATTACATCGTTATTTTTCCCTAATGTATGTGCGTGACTGGAAACCGTTGGAATCCGCTGGCCCTGTAGAAAAACTTAAATGTTTCATCTTCAATTTTTCAAACAAAAGAAGAAATATATTGAATTCACAAGAAAAGTCCATTCCAATTAATGACAAACTTGCAATAACTAAAAGGATAATATATATAGATCGCTACAAGTTCGGCATCACAAGAAATTAATGTTTTCATGCACATTGTTTTACTTTGGTGCAAATTAAAGAAAATAGAGTTTCTCCACACAAAAATAATGCGATAACATTTTTTCGAGAAACACCATATTCTTTTATTCAAATTAAAGAAAGATTGTATTCCAAAATTAAATGAATATAGGGAAAAAATTAGATGTACAATACTAACGTTAACTCCCATTTAATTTAAGTTAGTTAAAAGTGAGTATTTAGTTGTATGATACTAATCGGTGGTTCAGTTGGAATTTCTTGTGACTGTTGCCCAATTAACGTCGCCATTTGGACCATTTGAGCCTTCAAACGTGTCACTGTTGCCTTCAATTGATCCGCATCGTCCTATGTAGGCCCGGCCCCACTGGAAGAACATGCACAAGAACTGAAGATGCTGGTTGGTGCTGGTTCTAGCCCCATCCCACACACACGGCCGGGACGCTCGCGTCCCCTCAATTCGGAGCGAACTTCACGCTGAAGCGTCAATGGATCCGCGGAAGAAGATGACATCTCCCCAATCTTCTTTCTGGCGTCCTTCTGCAAAAGATACCAAAGACAAATTTAATTTTAAAAATTATTTTAGTTAAAAATTTGAATACCAAATTAAAAATAATTTGAAAGCTTTATATTTACCACAATATCGGCTGCAACGTCATCCCTAAATTTTCCATCCTTACCATTGTGGGTAGTTTCAAAAAAATCTACATCGCCGACCCTCTCTCCCTCATTTGATGTTTCCTATATACAAGGACGATCAGTATTTAAAACTATAATAAAATACTTTAAATAAAATGAAATGGATGTCTGACTCATAAAATCAAAATTTATTATCCTTACTGCTAATTGGAATAGATGTCTATATACCTAAGATATGAGTTAACATGGTAGAATACTTCACCAAATAGTGAACTATGTATATAACTTGAAATAACTTAAGAGAGGTGTCCTTTATATTAGACTATGTATATAACTATAACAAAAGACTTCAAAAAAAACTTAAACCATAGTTTACCAGCTCATCTCGAACTACCGCAAAGCTGGCGCTCCCAGTAGTGTACTTCAATTTCAACATCTTTCGGCTTTTTACACCGATGTCAGCCTTCCTCTGTTAATGATTATAATTCGCAAAATCAATGAAAATATCATCAATAAAAAACAAAAGGATGGAAGTTGCGTTATTATATACCTTTCCCGTATCACTTCTCCAAAAATTGACAATAAATTGCCAATCTTGT
Source organism: Hemerocallis citrina (assembly GCA_017893485.1). NCBI lineage: Eukaryota > Viridiplantae > Streptophyta > Magnoliopsida > Asparagales > Asphodelaceae > Hemerocallis > Hemerocallis citrina. The sequence goes on from CM030362.1 coordinate 18,011,702, forward strand.
AGTGTCACACCCACGGGAACCGTCCTCGCATTCTCAGCCTCGGTCCTCTCTGGTACATAGTACTTTCCTTTTAGGAAGCTCTTGTGTCCCTCAATTTCCTAGAGACCGATTTATCCACTCATTCGTTAACAACGTCGGGGTAAGAAAATTTTTGCTACAAAATAACATTAATTATATATATATATATATATATAGTAACAAATATATAAAAAATTAAAATACATATACACACTAGAGCAATAGTTAAATTGTACTCAAATTGTACTAGTAACTGTTGTACTCAAATTGCAGCACAGTGTTTTCACCAAATTAAAAGAGAAAGAAAGAAATGAATTAAAGCTTTCATTGTAGACTTATACAAATAAATATGTGTACAAAGTATATAGCAAAGTATCATCACCAATATCCAAAATATACTTGTCAAAGTATCATCACTAATGAATTAAAGTTTTATTTTTTGGCAATAGATAGCAATCTGGATAGGGAAAGTTTTAGATGTAAGAGCATGAAATTTTAGATGCCTTAGGTAGTTCCTTCAGTTGAGGAATATCAAATCTTTTGTTTGGTGCAGGATCAACTTGACATTTTTGGGATGAGCAGGCATATTGAAGGATCACATATTGAAGGTTTTTAATATATCATATGTCAACACTATTCCTGATGGACATGAGAGGTATGGACCAAATATTGGAAGGCATGAACCAAATATTCCTGATGGACAAGAAGGCCAACAAGTTAAGAGATGGAATGAACCAAATATTGGAAGTAAATTCTAAGCGTCTTAATACTGATGTGAATGTGGACGGTGATTCTACACCAACTAATTTAACTGTCCATAGGCTTGTATCTGATACTGTAGATGGAGACGGCTTGTTTTATTTTACATAAGAAATTCTTGTATTAACAGAAAGGTTTATTTTTTTGTGTGTGGGAAAATCTCTAAAAAAATAATTCAGATAGAGGGGAAAGTGATGTTCCCGCTGCAACTTCTGCCTGAAATACTGCACAAATGTGTCTTCTTCTTTGCCATGGTGTATATGCAGTCTGAAATTTGAAATCACAGGAAACCCTAGTTAAGAAAGAGGACAACGGTTAAGTGGAGCTTAAAAATAATTGTCGATTAAAGAATCTGAAAATTGTTTACAAGCAATGCTTATATACAACAATTTCAGGTTCCTGCAAATACATTTAGATTCATGTTCAGAGTAGTTTTACTGGAGTACATCCAGTTGAGCATTTAGATTCATGCTCATCGATGGATGAAAAGCAATTTGTCCTATAACTAGGAATGATAAGAATAACTTAAAGTTAAATTCAATTATTCTTCGCCGAATTAGGTTATAACCATAAATACTTAGTTAAATTCAGCTGTTCTTTGCCAAATTCAGTTATAACTATAATATTTATCTTCAAGTTCTTGATCTTTCTTCGAATTCACTTGCTGGTCCTAGCCCTCGGATTGTGCAGCTTTCTTAGAACTCACTTACTGATATATATATATTTTCTAATTCTTTTTTTGAATTACACTGATATATATATATATATATATATAATTGACTTTCTAGTATATCCCACAAACCAAATTTATAATAGCTGACCTAACATGAATATAGTAGCAGTAACTAGCTAACATAGCAGTAACTAGCTACAAAAGATTAGGGTATATCTGCAAATTTCTATTTTCAGTAAAAGGAAAGACAACATTTTATTCGTTACCTTCTATTGTTTGGAAGGAAGGCACTTATTCAGATTGCTTTATTTTTTCTATTGTTGCTATTGTTTTTAACAAAAGTATCATTTTTTCCATTGCTGCTGTTATTGCTACCACTACTACTAGTAGAACAAAAAAAATAAGTTGTGAACAGCCATTCTACACATCGATACGTTTGTCGGGCATATTGTCATAACTAATTAGTTTATATTGATTAAGTGCATCTAAAGCATATTTAATAATGAGGAAACCAAAGAAGATCTACAACAAATTATACCCCTTCAAAAGATAATAGAGCAATATTTGGCAAGAACAAGCAGTATCCAACAAAACAAGTCTACTCTTAGCAAAGCTCTTTCACTCAACATTTATCTTTTTGTATGTATGTTTCTGTACGCATTGATTCTTCGTATACTATATACTTATGGTTATGCATTTCATCGATTTCATTTTATGCCTAGTTCTGCACTCTTCTGACACGGAAAAATCCAATTTCCTAACAGAAGGTGAAGTGGGATAATTTATATACCTTCGAGATAGCTGAGAGAAGTTATCATCCTCATCCCCATCCTTGTGATTAATGTTAACAAGAGGAGCTGCTGAAGGTAATGTAATTTCTCCCACCGGAGGAGCGCTCTTCACTACATTAGAAGCAGTCCCCTTTGATATGTCATCATGCTGCTAGAGAACACGCTGTAAGTCATCATTAAGTGCCAGACCCTGAAATAGAAGTCCCTCATCCCTGTGAAGTAATAACAGAGAGATTAGAATAGAACAATTTCAACGTGTGATACACTTAACAAGAAATCAGGACATTCGTACCCAGTACTATTCACAAGAGCCATTACACGTGTCCGATAAGTACGACATTGCTCAACTAGATCAACAATTACTAGAGGTGAAAGCAACATGAGACATGGACCGCAGTAATCCAATTTTTTTTATTATTTTGCTACTCCTAACACAATACAGCTCAGAGAACATGTATTAATACAAAACCATATTCATAAAAAGAAAACAGGTGAGGGTTTTAAAAAATGATTCATCTACTCCTACAAAAGAAAAATCACAAAAACTCGGATCTAATGATGGAACAACATGCACTACTTGATTTTCATAATCACATTGGCAATGACTGTAAATTCTGGAGCTTTACAATTAAACTAAGCATCTAGTTTTGAATACAATCAATTATGAGCAAGCACAGATGGGTCCATACCAAATTTAACATAATAGCTAACCCAATTTTTAAAATTAGGGCTTCTTGTCTGCAAACATAATAAATGTAGTATCAGAAATGCTAAAACACTGTCAGTTTTGAGTTAATGTGAGGAGCACTGGTTTTATTCCAAAAAATATGAATTCTCATGACACAAAGGGTTTAGTTTGGTGTTTGGCGAGGTTTCTGGTTAGCATTTATTTAACCAAGTGTTATGACTCCATTTAAGTGCCGTAACTCTCAAAATTCTTATGTGTCTCTTCATATTGAAATATGCTATAAGTAGAGCAAGACAAGTGTATCAAATGCCAAATGGGTATCTGATTTACTGTTAGTATAAGAGTTAGATATGTATGATGAAGATTGGAAAATAATTCTATGTAAAAAGTATTTTTTTCTCGGAGATCCGTAACTCACTTCATGGAGCCACTTTATGTAACTCAACCTATTTTTTTTCATTTTACACGATTGTTTCGTCCGACTTGTGGGTTATTTGGGCACTAAGGTCTATGAGATTAAGCGTGATGTTGCATTGCTTCGTTTAGTTGTGAAGCATGTCTTTAATTTTTGAGTGGAAGAAGGTAAATGAAGAAAAGTCAGAGAAATGCTAAGGGAGTGTTTGGTTGGAGGGGAATGGAGGGGAGGGGAGGGGAGGGGTTTTTTAAAATTTTTCATGTTTGGTTCATTTTTTAGGAGGGGAGGGGAGGGAAATGGGGAGGTGCAACACCCCTCATGAGCCAATTTTGGCTCCCCTCCAAAAGTGGGGGGATTTGGAGGGGAGAAAAATTATGTCTAATTTTTTAATGTGAATGGACTAAATTGTCCTTTTAGTTAGTTCTCTTTGAATTTTCTCCACCCCTTATTCCCCTGAAAATTATTTGGAAATATACGATCAAGACCCAACAATTGCATCGTACCATTGTCTGAATCTTGAATGATTAGATTCACAGACTTCATGTATGGATATGCGGAGTCCATAGCATGTCCAACTTCACGTATGTATATGTGAAATCCATAGCATGTCCAACATTCTGCCATCTTCATCTTCCTCTTCTTTCGGTGACCCTTTCACTCTGTATTTGAGTGCTTCTGTGGTGTTTGTTTGCTGCGAGAAGGGATGGACACCTTATGTCTGTAGTTGGACGAGACCGTTAGGATGTTAGGATGATCTGCGAATGATAATCAATGTTCAGTGCTAGGTAAAGGTTTTCTACCACGTAAGAGTTTGGTTGGATTAACTAAGGTCAAAGTTTCCTGAGTTTCAGAGATTCGACGTGAAGATTAACGAATGAATCTTAAATCCTAGGTAACTAAGAGGGGAAAAAAAACTAAATTAGTAATCAAAATCTATTGTATCTCGAGAAAAGTAAATTAAGAAGAAAATAAAAGGGAAGAATAAGAAGAAGAAAAAAAAATCTGCACACATAAAAAGCAAAACACATAAGGAGAAAATATATATTAAATAAAGAAAAAATATATATCAAATAAATAAAATAATAATAATTTGCACACTAAAATAATCAAATTTTGCGATTCAAATAGAAATAAATATATCACACACATAAATAATTGAGAATTAGCATAATTTCCTTCAAAATTTTAATTATTGAAGTATCTCCTCATCTCAGTAATATATTCTCTACCATGAGGAAAACTCACTTGTACCAAACAATTTGGAATGCAATTAGGGAATACAATTGTGAAGGGTATAATAGTAATTTTATTATAAAATCCATTCCCTCCCCTTGTGAACCAAACAAGAAGATAATTATTTTCCCTCCTCTCCCTTCCTTTGAACCAAACAGAGTCTTCATTAAATCCCTCCCATCCCTTTCCCTCCCCTCCCCTCCCCTCCCCTCCATTAAAATCCCTCCCCTCCCCTCCCCTCCTTTGAACCAAACAGAGCATAAATGTATTACATACTGATTTCTTCAAAATTGATTAATTTTTTGACATAGAGTTGATTGTTCTCTTCAAAATATTAAACTATGGCAGAAACTTTTAACTGCTGTGAAATGAAACCGATTAAATCCAAGTTCATTCAAAAGTAAAGCATCAACCACAACTAATCACCAGAAAAATCTGACATATAATTGAGTTGCAATTTCCCTAGAGTGAATAATAACTTTACTAAACACTAGTGGACATAGACGAGTGAATAATAACTTAACCGAAATTAGACGATTAGGGAAGAGAGCGACCGCTGAGGGAGATAGGACCATTGGAGATCGGCGGCGGAAGGATGAAGAGTGCTGGCGACGGCACGGGACCGGATTCGAGTAAGGGGCGGCGGCGATGGATAAGGGCAAGCGAAGGAGGTGCGGCGCGAGGGAGGTGAGGCGGTGAGTGGTGAGGGGAGAGAGAATCGTGGGTTGGGTTCGATGAGAAAGCGGCGAGAGTTTAGAGCGGGTTACATTAATTGGGAAATTGAGGGAAATAAAAAAGGGGGCGGGGGGTTAGAGCGGGTTAATTTTAGAACAAAAAATTTACCCTACCCATATAACGGCATATATATAGCCGCTGCTATAGGTGGAATATATAATGGCATTTTATATATAATCCGCTGTTTTAGAACAGAAATTTGTTATTAAAAAAAAATTAGCGAACGTTATAGAGGGCCGTCCCGGCGTGTATAATAAAAATGCCGCTACTGTTTGAGTTTATAGCGGCGTTGATGTCAAACACCGGTATAGAGGGTGTGTTTTTTATAAAATAAAATTCTTCTATACCTGTAGCGGCGCGTCTTGGAAACGCCGGGAAAGGTATGCCGCTAGAGGCCTAGCGGTTTGTAGCGACAGGGCAAAATAGAGCTGATTTATATTGCAGTAAATACAAATTAAATACGTAAATCTCTCTCCTAAGTATAAATCTCTATCAGCTGCACAAGTAATCTAGTTGTGTGCTAATTGATGATGGTAAAAATTGCAGAAGATCAGAGACGTACGATCCCTGCACGGATCTCAAAGCATCTACAGGTAGATTAGCCATCACAGGCCTATTTTACAGGCCTGGGCCAACTCCAAAACATGGGCTTCTCTCAAGTCCATAAAAAGTGACAGGCTAAGCCCACTAAGAGGGACACACAACTCATGTTGGCTAGAAGTCAAATCTCTTATCCCCTAACAGGGATATCTTATCTCTTCAGGGGGGAGACATGAAAGATCCAACGATCACGATTCGATCTCTAGAATGTCTCTCAGGCCTGCAAATACCTCTCACCCTCTTCAGTCACCAGGTAATCAACAATTCACCAGTTTTCACTCTCTTACTCTCTCTCTCTCTTTTTGGTTCTGACTTGAGCGTCGGAGGGTCTGTCACCGGGGTCACCCCCCCTGGTGTTTTAGGCGTTGTTGCAGGTCCGTCAGCCACATCATCCACCGTCGAGTTCAGATCACAGGAGGTTAATCAACGATCCAGATTCATTCTCAAGAGCCCTAACAGTTTATAACAGCTAGGTCATAGGTTTGACTTTTAGTAGTGTCATTCATTTATTAACTCACTATCTGTTTGCTCCCACACCAAAATAAGAAGCAACAGATTGACGCCGTCTGTGGAAAACCACTCCACAAGTCAAACTTTTCTCCATGCCACGAAACTAAGAGGGGCGGCCTCCAGCCGTCGCACCAACTCTTTTCGTCGGCCAACTTAAGTTCCTCCTATGGAAGATCAAATTCCTCCTCAACAGTAGCCCCTGGAGCCTAATCATCTTCCTGTCAATGGAGAGGCATCGGGGGGCTCCTGACAGAACTGTCCTGAACAGAATCCTCACAACGACTGCATCTCGGTCCACAATGCCTCGATTGATTCAATGGCTACATGAGTCCCACGGGGATCTAGAAATCTCAACCAAATCTAAGGCGACCTGTGAATAAAGCTAAACGAGAGGCGCGCCCTATCTAAAGCCTCCCGTTCAGGACATCAAGCAAGCCAGAGAGCCCAGCCTTCTAGAAAAATATCAAGTCAATCTTCCTTTTATAGGGGGCGACCAGCTAGGGGAAACCCGACGCAGGATGATCAACGACAACCTGGGCAGAACAGAGATCGTAATGCACCGGTCACCAGGGCCGAGCTTGATCAATTCAAACGTGAGATTCTCCATGCTCTCCAAGGAAGTCAAACTCAAAGCCTTCCCCTGAACGAAGGATCCGCTGACTCAACTGGATCCCAAAAGAAGGACGATCAAGTCCTCCGCCGAATCCAAGAGGTAGAGAAATGTCTCGAACAAATGAAGAATGAGGGGAGCACTCCAACAGGGCCTACCGCCCTAGTCGACCTCCGTTCAGCCGAACTATTCTCGATGCACCTATTCCAAGAGGTTTCAAAACTCCTCAATTCGAATCTTATAACGAGGAACCAGACCCGACAGACCATATCGAGAGATGTAAAATGCTCATGATGGTCTATAACGCCACTGATGCACTCATGTGTCAGACATTTTCTGCTACACTGAAAGGATCAGCTAGGGAATGGTATTCACGTCTGAAACCCAAGCCCATATTTTCCTTCGATCGGTTTGAAGAACTCTTCATCGCACACTTCATTACTAGCCGAATAACTGAAAAGACCAACGTCTCCCTGCTAGAACTGAAGCAAAAAGATGGAGAATTGCTAAAGGACTTTGTCAAGAGATTCACAGCGGAAGCGAGATCAATTTCCTTTCTAGACTCCTCAGTGGCGGCTGCTGCATTCCGCCACAACGTCAGGCATAAAGAGCTAAAAGCATCCCTCGCCAAGAGGCTGCCTCGCGATTTCACAGAGCTCTTAGAACGGAGTGAGAAGTACATCAGAGTTGAGTAAGCTCTCAACCCTCCAAACAAGAAAAAAATTACTCTCTGGGAACAAACGGAAGAGCCCAACTGAAGAAATGCCCAAAAAGTTTCAGAAAAACGGCGCAAGACTGTGCCACCCTCCTCCTACGCCTCGCTTCGACAAGTTACTCCTCTAAATGCAAGTACATCTGCCATTTTCATGGTAGTAGAGAAAGATGGGATAGTCCGTCCTCCTCCCAGGATGACGACACCCGGCAAAAGAAGAGACAAAAGCCTATGGTGCGCCTTTCACAAAGGCCACAGACATACAACTGATAATTGCAAAGCTCTCAAACAAGAAATTGAAGACCTAATTTAGTGGGGCTATCTATCTCAGTTTGTCCAACGAAACAACAATGCCGAAAAAACTCCGCCACGGGGGGCTAACAAGCATCCTGAAAGACCCTCTGAATTCAGGGATTCTGAACATATGGCCATTTTGCACACCATCCATGGTGGGCCCATGGGGAGAGATTCTAACTCCTATCGTAAAGCTTTTGTAAGAGAGTTTAATTTGGTTCATAATACTCTACCCGCGAAGGGTTCGGGCCTCTCAGTCTCCTTCTCTGACAAAGATCTCGAAGGCATCAAAATGCCTCAATGCGATGCACTAGTTATCAATCTAGGCATGGCAAACCATGAGGTGCGAGGTATCCTCGTTGACAATGGCAGTTCCGTCAACATCCTGTTCATAGCCACATTCGATGTGCTGAAGCTCTCCCGAGATCGTTTCAAGCCAGTCAGCTATACCCTTCATGGCTTCTCGGGTGCACCTATCCAAGTCGAGGGAATTGTCGTACTCGACGTAACAGTAGGGAAAGCACCAGCAAATCGGACACAATCCTTAGATTTTCTGGTAGTCAATGTTAAATCCGCATACAATACCATATTCGGCCGTCCAGGACTAGCCGCATTCCACGCCGTCGCTTCCGCGTTCCATACGAAAATGAAATTTCCAACAACAGCAGGCGTGGACAAAGTAGTAGGAAGCCAACAAGCAGCACGGGCATGCTACACAGCTACAATGGGGGGCTCGGTTCTCCCTCTCCATGCTGAAGAACTACTACGGGAAAATAATCATTGCCTCACAAAGCCAGCAAGCAAGCTCGAAGCCGCTACACTGGGCAGGCAAACTGGTAATTTTCGAAGTCGTCAAATAACTTCCTTCTAGCTCCAACCACGTCCTTGCTAGAACCCAACAGTTCTCTCAACTCCCTCACCCGAAGCCGCTCCACTCAGTCATGATAAACAATCAATCTTGCCTAAGCACGTCAGTTCATCAGAACATTTCACTGTCTCTAAGCAGGACAACGCCGGGGTCTCCCAGAAACAAGCAAGTTCAGACAAGGTCTACCAAGTTGTTCGATTGACGGCTCACCAACTTGAAGACCCAGAAGGCAAGGAAGTGTCAATAGGGACTTCAAATGAGCGACACCCTATGGAGTACAACGATAGAATTTGAAATGCGTTCGCCCAATAATGAGAGTGTTTGAAACACGCTTTCTGTAGATTTTTAAGATTTTGTAATAAAGCTAGCCACTAGAGCAACCATTTAGTTTTTCTTTCAATAAGAACCGTCATTACTAAAGCGGCCAAGCATGTAATAAGGGCCAGCCATGAGAGTAGCCCCTCTAGTTTATTCTTTAATAAAGATTAGTCATTTTATTTCTTTACATCTTGGTCAATTGAGCAAAACAAACAATGAGCTAAAAATGCCCAACTCATATTTAAAAGTGGCGCTAAACACTCATTACAAGCTTTCTACAACGCAAGTTTGGAATTCAGAACTCGAGAGTTGCAGCGTGCAAACATGCACGTTTAGAACACAACTCACCGATCGATCTGTTCCTGCAACTAGTTGAATTTCCTTGGAGTCTCTGAAACAGCGAGTTGAGTGCCATACTTATATACTTAAGCAGCACCAAACAATCGTCAGGCCTACTCATAAGACAGATTCGGAGTCCATACTCATGGCTCGACAGAGACTCTAATAATTTGCAATAACACAAATTCATAGTGCACTTCGCTATTCGATCTGCTCCTGCGATCCGTTAACACCTCGAAGACCGATTCGGAGTCCATGTTCATGGTTCAAAAGAGACTCTGCCAATTTGCAAAGAAGCAAGTTCAGAGTGCACTTTACCATTTGAGCTGCTCCTGCAACCTGTTAATAGTTAAACTAACAAGTTCGGAATCCATGTTCATGGTTCAGAGTTACTCTCGCAACGTGTAATCACACACGTTCAGAGTTCAACTCTCCATTCGAACTGTTCCTGCAACTAGTTAAATTCCCCAACAACAGATTAAGAGGTCCAAAATCATGGATCGAAGTTACTCTAGCAATACTTGTAAAAAGCCATGCTTGGAGTTCAACTCTCCATTCGATGTGATTCTAACAATCTGTTTGAGGACCCATACAGCAAGTTTGGAAAACAATTCTTCTTCAGAATTGTCCCTGCAGCTAGCTGGGTACAGGACAGAAAATTTTTCAACTCTGTCATACACCATCGACAGCTTTTTAAGCTATATGCAACAGACTTGAGCCCCTGTTATTTAGCGACAAAGAACCCGTCGATAACGCCTCAACCATGACAACAAGGACTAAGCACGTAAAGAGAGTTGTAGAATTATCACAAGTCCACAATTTCATATTCAGCGATACTACAAACATTTACAAGTAAGGAGTCATCAACCATATAACTTGATTTACAAGCCGTCCCTACGACTTACTGGGCGAGGAACGTTGTTCCTAAGAGACACGAGCCTCCTTGTAGAATGTCTGATAGCCTCCTCCTTTCCTTGGCTGCCAGCACCTTGCACATCAAACGTCGATCCCAGTGACTGTGACTGCTGACCGGCACACGAGACGCGTGACTTTCCACCAACCAAAGTCAAACTCAACAAAGTCGACGCTCCTCTCGGGGTGTTAAAAGGGCACCAACATTTTTTGCACAGCTCCTCCTACCTTCGCACTATCCTTCGCAACAGTCGTGGTGCTTTTCTTCGCTCCAACCAGCTGATCGTCCCTAGAACCAACAACATACGAGGTGCTTGCCGTCCGCAATCCACCAAGCCTCGCCTGGAGGCGATATAGCTCCAAGTCCTTCTCAATAATTATCTTCCTGAGAAAGGTGCGTTCCCCAATGCTGGCTTTTGTCACTTTCGAAGGCAGTGACAAGTTTGCCAGACGATTGGAATACAGGAGTGCTAACTCATAATCCCGCTCAACTAGCACCGACTTAAGGCAAACGGACTCCAACCATTCCTCATCCGATTGAACACGCAAACGGTCGACCGCCAACTCCGTTATGCGCAGTCGCTTGCAGAGGTGCTCCACCTCGTCACTACAAGGATCTCTGTCGGATCCTGCAGTCGTCTGTCAGCAAGCCCAAAAGCATAATCAGACATAGGATCAAAGTACAAAGTGTCACAAGCGAACACCGCTTCAAGGCACATCAACACAACATGACAAGCAATAACTAGTCTAGAAGATAGTTCTTTAAGCACTGAAAAGAAGATACAGGGATGCGGTGGCCAGTCCGCAGTTAGGCATCACAAAATCAAACTACAAGTCTTAGACGAAACAACCCAACAATAGACTGAAAAGACAAAAAGTACATTAAGGTGAATCAAGTATCCACCTGCTTCGGTATCATCTCAGACAAGGAACTCCCGGCCGTGCCTTTCCCCTTGTCCTTCTTTCCAGAACCGCTTCTCGTGCCACCCGTAGGAGTATCAGCCTCAATATCATCCTTCCTGTCGGGATCTTGTAACACCCCGCAAAATTGGAAATGACAATTTTGTTCTCGTATGTTACGCACGTGTATTTTGTAACGTGTTTTCACTACGTATTTTGATTACCGACTATTTATGCATTTCCCATATTTATTTTACCCTATTTTGAGTCAACAAAAATATTAAATTTCAATCTCTGAGTTTTACGTACTTTGTACGTATTTTTGATGCACGTATCGATTATGTGTTTTTACCACTACGTGCAATATTTTCTAAGTGTTCAAATTATTTATTTTAGGCATTCAAGTCTATTTTATAAACGGAAATTTATTTTTCCTTATTTTGATTAAAATATCATTATACGTGTAATGCACGTGTTTTCTACGTACGTAGCAATTACGTCATGGAATATATAAAATTAATAAATATATTTTTTTATATTGTATTTTTATAATTTTTAACATTTTTTCTTTTGATAAAACCGAATTTCGTATTTTTATGTTTTACGTGCTAAGTACGTGTTTTTCGGTGCACGTATTTAAGCTTATTCGTTTTCAAAATAAATTTTTGAAGCATGTGTATTTATTTTATTTGTGCATGATACATTATAAAATTTAATTAAACTATTTTTTTACTTACATTCTAAAATAATTATATACAGTATACTATACATCTCTAATATATAAAAGGTGTACTGTGGTAATAATATGTGAATATGTGTATAGGGAGAAGGGGCCCACATGTTGAAGGCCAAATGCTGCTGCTGTTGTCTGCAGTGCGCACGTGGTGCTAGTGGGGGGCCCGCTCACATGCAGAGGAGAACAGAGGCTATTCTCTTGGACTCTCTTATGGCGTGGCACAGTGGGGGCCACATTGATGGTTTCGGCTGTGCATTTCAGAGAGAGAGAGAGAGTGTGTGTGTAAGACCAGTTTTGAGTAGTGGGGAGAGAGAGGGTTGGGAGTTTTAAGAGTTTTGAGAGTTAGGGTTTTGAAGAGGTGAAAAAGGAGTTAGACCATCTCCAACGGAGGCTCGCCAAACCGTCAAAATCGCCAAAATAGCTAGAAATTCCCAAAATTTTCTCTCCAACGGGCTCGCCAATCGACTCGCGGATCTGGCGATTTGAGAATGGCTCGCGATCCGCTCGCCAGATCTGGCAATTTTCGAAATGGAGGATCCGCTCGCCAAATCTCTTTCCTCTCAAGCCGCCGGAGATCAGGGACTCCCAACGGTCTTCATCGACTAAACTCATCAGGTATCTTCTTCTTCTTTTTAGTTTTTCCATTTAGCCGCCCTTCAGATCTCAAAGGCAGCTGATTCTTATTGAAATTCCTCAGATGGTTCAGAGAGATGTTCAAAGAAGAACTCTGATCGGGCTCGAAGAGGAAGATGCAATTTGGATTCTTATCAGGTTACAGATACTCAAGATTACAGGTACTTCAAATCAGCTCTCAAATGAATTTAGTTATATTTCAAGTTTTTCCGAATTCTGGATTTTGATGTTAATGTTTAGGATATTCGCCGCGACATGGAATGTGGGTGGGAAATCCCCTCCAAGCCACTTGAATCTCGAGGACTGGCTCCATTCCTCTCCACCGACTGATATATATGTTTTGAGGTACAAATCTTATTTATAAGCTGAAATATATAAGCTGATGAATATAAGCCTTCAGTATATACTTGTGGATTGTGAAGTCTTGGTTTTAACTTTTATTTTATATATATAGATATATAGATTTGATTGAGTGTGATGCTTAGTTGATGGGTATGCTTATCCTAGTCATTTACTCTTTGGTTATTGAAATGATATAAACAAGCAAAGTATACCTTATATTTTTAACATAGTAAATATTCCTCGATTTGATTAATTGATAATTTTCGGCACGGTAGGCATTGCACAATGCTTAGGTTAGAAGAAAAAACTAATACTGGCATCAGGTTTACTAGGATGTTGAAGGGAGGTCTCTGGTTGACGTATCCAAAGGAGCAATTTATTTGTTCGTTTCACTTTTACCCAGAGGTGTTTTTGCAAGTTTTTTGAATTTTGATGGTGAAGTTTTGGTGATTGTCTAATTCTTTTGGTTGTATTTTATTTTCCTCAATTGAGGAAAATGAGCTTCATACTTGTATGAGAATTTTTTTCTCATATAGAGTTATACACACGGTGAAACTCTATATACTATCGGTACCATTCTTCATGTTCATTATATCATAAGAAACATGTGTATAAAAATTGAGCTCGTTTGTAGGATTATAACACATTCATCTCTTGGTGCCAATTATCGTGTTATTAAAAAACTGTTTATTTTGTGACTAATTGGAACATGAAGAAAAATCATCCAAACACTTGATTTTTTATACACATGATAATATGACAAGTACTAATCATGTAAACGCTGCCCGTCGTGCATTATAGGTCCCGTCGTGTGTATACAACTACTCAATATGAGAAAATCACGTGATATAAGTATGTAACTCCATTTCTTCTTTATAATTTGGAGTTTACTTGGTTCATGGACTCTTAGTTTAATTATTTCAATGCCTTCTGCCATCGTTTGAGTAGAAAAATTAATACATAGGAACTATTTTCTGTAATGCATGATGTGAACTTTATTAAATTAAAAGAGATGTTATTAACTTGTGAAGAAATTTCCAAACAATAAATTCTATACTTGGTAATAGTTATTAACTAACATGCCATATCACATTTAAACATTTGACTACTTTGATGTTAAGGTGATCCATTCTCAGTCACTTTCGAAGGAGAATATTCTAAATTAATTTCCAATTCCTGTGTTTATACTAGGCCTAATTTTGGTACTAGGATTTGCTATTACTAAGTTTATACTAGACCTAATTATTTGATTGAATACTGGACCTGATTATGATATCAGGATTTGCTACTTATTTCTGAGAAGAAAACATGGTGAACAGTTTTAAAACATTAATAAAATTTGCAGTATAATCAGGTCCACCAAAATTGCAGTCAATAGAAAGCCGAAATTTGAGTCGTCAGAGAGTGGCGTAGTTCGTATTGTGTGCTGAAATATTTGGAGAAATTTTGTACCCAGGTAGAAAACTAGATACTAATCATGGTTGTTCACATAGTTGTTTTTGTGAGTCTAATTCCTCACATAGCAAATATGATTTTAGAGGTTTTGAGCATACATTGGGATATAACATGTTAATTTTTGCAAGAGTAGAGAAGGCACCTATAGAATTTGTGTTTGTAACTGCTGGAGCAAAATTTCTGCATGACCAGTAATATTCTGTATGTATAAAACTACAGGTAATATTTGAATAAAATATATGGATCAATCAAGTAAACGATCTCTACTGCCTACATAATGTTTTGCTGATATAATGTTTTACCTGCATCTGCTTGTCCATGAAGCGAATCTACTTCTATTTGAATATCACGCACGCCAAATGCATATTTAACATGGTTTTTGTTATCCACATATTTTAATAGATTCTATCTTTGAATGTAAGAACTGTCATGGTGTGTCATATATTTGTCTGTAGTTTTAAGCAATTGACTCATTCTTGTAGTGTAAATGTCAATAACTTGATTTTATTGATTGGATATTCATTAGCTTATATTCCTTTTCAGCTTATATTCATCAGCTTATATATTTCAGATATACTTCAGCTTATATACATCAGATATGTTTCATATATGAGTGTACATTAGCTTATAACTATGAAATATACATCAGCTTTTATTTCAGATATACTTCAGATACTCTTGCATATTATTCAAGGTTTTTATATACTTGTATATATATATCAGTACATATAGATATATACATATGTTTCATTTTAGTGAAAGGGATTTCTTACCTTTGATAGAAATCCTGAAATCATTAATCACAAACCAACAAAATGCATTGGAAACTACTCAGTTGTACTATAAGTTATCTGTAAGTTAGTAACCGGATTGTCATGAACACCTAATACTCAAACTCTTTGATATTGTTATATAATCTTATCTTCCATTGTGAGGTTTTATTGTATTGACTCCAATACTATTTTTTGTTTTCATTTTTGTCATTGCCTTTGTTCTGCAGGTGAAGTGCCTGAACAAGCAACTGAGCAAATTATGGCCTTACATTGCTGAAGTAAGATGCATACCCTTACATACACATAGACAAATTATGGCCTTTCATTGCTGAAGCTGTGAGCCTGTGACATTTCTTGTTTATGCCTGGGTTATATAATCTGTAAGTTAGTAACCCAGCAGAAATTTTTTATATTTATTTGCTATGCTTCCTGTTTGTTTTTTTTTTTTCATTTATGTTGTTTTTGTGCAAACTGTAATTTTTCAGTTCGACAGGAACTCTTTCTGCAAACTGTAATATTTCTTTTGTCATGTTATCACTTTCAAGTAGGAAAAGCATTGTAGTTGCAGTTTGAGGCTGCTTTTCATATGGAAACAACAATGGCAATAATAGAGGGAAATTGGCAATGGCAAGCAGGATATTCTGTAACTTATAGAATGACTGTAAAAAGAAGCAGACAGATGGAGTAAGTATCAGAGATAGACGGATGGAGTATGTATGAGATATGGAGTATAGACAGATGGAGTAAGTATCAGAGATGGAGTATACACATATGGAATAAGTATCAGAGATAGAAGGATGGAGTAAGTATCAGAGATGGAATATCAGATACACAGATGGAGTATCAGATATCAGATACATTTATCCATTTGTTGTCATTTAAAAAAAATATTATTGTAACTATTTATTAGTAAACAAAAATTAAAACATTTATGGCTAGTCAAAATAGATAGCATGGTTGGAGTGTGAGCTTCTTTCACTAGCCAAATTATCATTTTGTTATCTATTTTGGCTATTCTAGCTAGCCAAAATAACTAGCGTGGTTGGAGATGCTCTTAGAAATGTGTAAGGTTGAGTGGGTAATTAAGGAGAGAGTTATTAGGTGAATAATTTTGCACTTTGGCCCTTTATCTTGTCCTATAAATACCCTAGTGTTCTCTTCCTTTTTCACACCAAAAAGTAAACCAAATAAGAGAAAGAAAAAGAAAGAGAGAATGCGTGTTCTTGTGCTTTGGAGTAATCTTGCTAGGAGAAGAAAGAATTGCTAGGAGCTAGGAGTTGTGCTTCCATTCCTTGTTCAATCTTCATTAGATGTGGGTGGTCTCTATATTTTTTAATTCATAGGTTGATTATGCTAGAATATGATAGTATTAATATAGATCAATTTGATGTGATGTGGGTGTCCTCATGCTTTCTAATTATAGAACAATGCATGCTATCATTTGATTGTTTATAAAATATATAATGTGCTACTTTTGATTAAATTGAACAAATACAAATTCATGTTATTAATAAGAAGAAACAATTTGAAAGTTAGTTTTATCTTCTAAATATGAATTAGAAATCTATGAGTTACTGTTAGAAAATAAATTCAGTTTATATGAACAAATTTCAGTTTAACAAAAGATTAGATTAATTGGAGAATTGAGTTTGTATGAAATAATGGGATAACAACGAGTTTAAACAAAAGTCTATGAGGGGACTTAATGTTGTTGGGCGCAATTGGCCCTATGGTCTGGCGTGGCGCTGTCTCCTCGTCGGCCTGGG
Organism: Hemerocallis citrina; assembly: GCA_017893485.1. Lineage (NCBI taxonomy): Eukaryota > Viridiplantae > Streptophyta > Magnoliopsida > Asparagales > Asphodelaceae > Hemerocallis > Hemerocallis citrina. The sequence continues at coordinate 18,028,782 of CM030362.1, forward strand.
TTCGAATCCTATTGGCCCAAATAACTTTTACTTTTGTTTTAAATTAAATCCAAAACCCGAAGGTTAGAATTTGGAGCTTTCGGTTGGGCTTTATGACAGCCAAGTCCATTGGACTTAGCAGCTAGCGGGTTGAACTTTGGGCGCTATCTGGCGGGTCATGGGTTCGAAACCTAGTAGCCGCAACTTTATTTTTTTTGGTTTTAAATGATTTTAATGAGTTTCTAAAGCAACTAAAAATTGGAGGAAAATTTATTATTCCTATAAAATGAAATGGAATTTATTTACAATAGTTTTAGAATTTTTCATATATATTTTGAGAGTTTAAAAGTGAAATTGAAATAAGAATGAGTTGAGGACTTCAAATTAACTTATATGAAAGTATGACTTTGAAAAGTAAACTATTGTTATGTGAATTGATTCTTTGGGAAAGATCTTACTTTCATTTTGGTTCAAGAAGAATTTGAGATGGTTGAGATATATTATATGAGTACAAAGTGCTTATGAAATTCGAGTAGTGAGTTTATGTTCGTGAAGAGAATTATTGCTTTTAAAGATTTTGAATGAATTAAGATTGAGTATAAATGAATCATGAATAGACAACGATCATGTTATGAATAAGTTAAAAATAAGAATATATTGAGTTAAGACATGATTATTGAAAGGTATGAATACCCATGGATTCTTGTACATGAAAAGTTGTGATCTAGAGGTGTAGAGAGACCCCAGGTACCGGCAAGTTGAATTATATAATTGATATATGGCTATGGGACTATCTCGGTTTTGTGATTAAGTCCGGGGGGGGGGGGGGGGGGGGGGGGGGGGGGGGTTGAAGCTAACTCTAGGGATTGTAATTGATTCATGTATTGAATTTAAGAACTAGACACATAAGTGTAGATGTAGTAAGACCTAGGCAAACGTAAGTGGGGCACTCTATGTAGTCGGGCGATGGGCTTGTTGCGGCGGTTCATCGGGACTATAGACCCAGTCGGGCGGTGTACTCCGGGACTGTGGTTGCTTCGTGGAAGACGAGCTTTTATTTTAAATTCGGGACTATGCGTAGTTGGGCGGATAGTTTGCCGTACTCCATGTATATACGTATATCGGGACTAGAGGGGCACTTACGGAAGGTTCGCATGACGAGGAGTCTGTATAACAGTCGGGCGAGGGATTTGTTGCGGCGGTTCTCCGGGACTGGGATCCGTACTCGTGGAACGTCTTAACTTTGTCTTATTACTTGGTAGTTTCATGGCGAGAGATCGAACCCTTTATTGTGGAGTACGTAGGTGCTTGCTCTCGGACTTATATAGTATGGGATGTATAGAATCCGAACAAATATGCATTAGTGTCATCTTAGTATAAAATGTGTGCATTAGGCATTAAGTCATCGCATACACTTACATATTTAGAATAATCACTTTTGACACTTTATTGTTCATTCAAATTTGTGGTTGCTAAAGTATGGAGATCGTTATGTGTACGGTATAGAGAGAATAGCCGAGTATAACATTTTCGTCAGTTGTGAGTAACTGACGTGCCCACAGCTTATTATGCAGGTAATGGACATTTTCATGAAGAAGTAAAGATGTTATGATGCTGTTGATTAATTACATTGATAAAGTTGTACAAGTTGTATTTTATTTTCATTATTGTATTTCTTTTTATTCGTCCGCTGTGTAAAACAAAATGTAAGAACTCTGATGTATGTTGAAAAGTTTAAATTTCCTTGTAAAATTGTATGAAGTGAAGTATAAAATTCCTGTGGAATCTCGAATTCGGTCTTATTGGAATTTGGGGCGTTACAGATCTAGAGGCTCACCAGATCGAAGCGTCACATGGTAGTCCTTCCCGTCAACACCGGGAACGCGCTCCCCCACATGTGAGATCGCCAAAGCATAGGACCTCAACATCAACTCTGAAGCTTCGATTTACACTCTGTGTGGACTTTGGCCACTTCCACCTTCACATTTGAGGCCACGTCAGCGCGGGTCTTCTCCAGCTCCAACAGAAGATCGACGTTCTTCTTCTCTAATGCCAACTCTCTCTCCTTGGATGCCTCTAGCTCGAGGCACATCCCCTCCACCTTCGCTATCGATGCCTCCAACTCAAGGTGCGTCTCCTGTTCCTTCTTCTTCATCCCTTCCAACTCCGCCTTGGACTCCTTGACGGCCTTCTTCTTGTCTTTTTCGACACGAGCAATGTGAGCCCTCATGTTCTTCTCTTCGGCCGCGTAAAAGTCTACCAAGTGCCCGAAGTGGCTCATCGCCTGTAACAAGGAGAAAACAGTTAAAAACATTACGATGCAAGAAAAGGGAGCGCGACATAAGCAACTAAGGAAACTGGGTCATACCGTCACATGAGCCATCGCAATCTCCAAGATCGATCTCTCGGGGGACTCCATCTTCAACCTCTCCCTATCAGAAGGGGTAGGGATGTGGCGACAGGCCTCAAGGCAAGCAGCGGAGTTCCCCAAAAATTTCTCATGGGCCTTCACATTCCAGTAGGGAGTGTAGACCACGTCTCTCTGACTAACAAGCACTGTAGCATTCGTAGCTGTCAGTGGTGCTGACGCTGCGCTAGCCACGACCGTGGCTAAAGAAGACCTGCCCCAATGGTAGGCGACACCCCAACAGGGGACTCAGTCTGTGCAACGGGAACCAAGGGCGGTAAGCTCGGGGAAGAAGAAGAATGCAGTGCCGTCCTTTTCTGCTTCTTCGGCTCCTCCTTCCTCTTGTTCTGTATCGCATCCCGCTCCGCAAAAATATCCTTAAAATCCATATTCGTCTTGCCTGTAAGATGAAACATGGAATAGTAAAAAATCATAAAATCAAAGTATAACCCCTGTTTTTCATTTTGTGTATTTTTTACTGTATTTTTCGTTTTGGTGTATTTTTCTCTCTTGTATTTTTTTCTGAACCGTATGTTGGAGTTGTTTTCAATATATACATATTCATTTTATTTCATTTTGAGATCTTTGTATTTGATTGATTGTCTCTTTTGTTTCGTTTTTCATTATTTTGATCTTTCCCTCATTTTTTGGTCTCGTTATCTTCATTTGTATATTTTTCCTTGGTGTTGTGGTGGTATTTTGGTTGTCTTTTTTCCACTCATATTAATTTGATCCCTAATAAGATTTTCAAAGCCAAAGAAATTCTTAATCCTATTTGCATTTCTATTCTTATTTGACCCAAAACCGAAAACCCATTTGTAAACCTACTACTAATTTTTGGATACCCACAACCCAATACCCATAAACCCACACCTAAACCCTATATATAAACACTTCCCTCACAAACCCTAAACCCTAACCCTAATTATCTCTCCCTCTAATCCGGCCCCCTATCTCCTCTCCCTCTCCTTGCGGTTGCACACCTCCTGTAGAACCCCGTATTTTCAAATATCATTTTAAATATTTGAAAATGAATTTAAACTAATTTTTGGAGATTTAATTAATATTTTCTAAAAGATTTATTCTTTTACACGTGCAAATAATTTCTTGCAAAGTTTGAAAGTCAAGTTTTCTTCATGAAAAATCATTATTTAATATTTGAAATTTATTTATAATTTTTTCAGATTTTTCTGAAATTAATTGGATCTATTTACAAATTTTGAGAAAAGAATGACCTTTTTGCAAATTTGTCATTTTTAGGGGTTAAAATGTAAAATATATTTTTCGGACTTTTTGAATAGTACCAATTGAGATTTATGAGTATATTTTATTTTCAAATCCTAATTTAAATGAATTTGATTGAATTTCCAAGAATAGAGTTATACATGTAAAATTGTATTTTGACGGGATTATTTTGTAAAATTGTTGTGAAACCCTAAACTCTTATTCCGGATGTTTAAAAGGATTTTTCCAGCCGTCATTTACTGGAATATACAGAATTTTGTGATTTGTTTTGGTGGAGCAAGAGGAAGTTTTGGATCTCGCAAAAAGGAAGGCTTTTCGTTGGATCTTCTCAATTCTAAGGTGAGTGACATTGTTTTGTTTTATTTGTTTTGTGTATGTTGTAGGTGAATGACATAATTGTTGTGGTTTTGTTTGCTTTCTTTGATTTGTGTATGACGTATGAGAATGGTATGAATGTTTAGATTGATTTGGATGTTGAATATGTTGGATGGATGAAAAATTAGATCCTTGAGAAGGATCCTAGATATTTGTTTAAGAATGATTTTAGATTGTTGGGAACTTAATATAATTTATTAGTAGGCTAAAAATGTTGGATTATCGCTGATTTGGTTGGGTTTGATAGATGTCATGCACTAACTAAATTAAAGATGGGATTTTTGGATTTATTGGTGAGTTGGATAAAAACAACTTGACCATGTTGATGATGAATTTGTTTTGTTTATGAATCAACTATAAAAAATAGTTGAGATTGAGTTGAGGAAGTTTGTGAATGATTAATGGTTTAGAGAACCACATTTTGAGGATTTGAGTTATGAGGATTTAAATTGGGAATTTGTGATTTTGTGGAAAATGTTGTTTGGACTTGGATTTCTCAAATGCTAAGTTTAAATCTAATTGTTTTGGTATTAATAAGATTTGAAAAGTAATACAAAGTTGTTTTGTCATATGACTGATTCTCAAAAATCCTAGTTTTGACATATGTACGACCTAAATTCTTCAGGCTATAGGCCGACAGTCGACTGGTACGACTTTTCAGTCGACTGAACGACCCAGCCGCTGTATCTTTAGTTTTTCTTGAAAATCCATTTTGGACAGTCGACTTAGACCCATTTTCAGTCGACTGATACACTTAGAATTTATTTTTCAAAGTTATCGTAGATTTTCTCTGGTAAGTCGACTTATGACCTTTTAAGTTGACTTATATTGTATTTTAAGTCGACTTATGACTTTGCAAGTCAACTTATAACACTTAGAATATTTTCTTAAAGATTTCTGGAATTTCTCTCTGGTAAGTCGACTTATGTTTTTATAAGTCGAGTTATGTTCTTATAAGTCGACTTATGTCTCCTTTAAGTCGACTTATGTTTTTATAAGTCTACTTATGATCTGGTAAGTCAACTTATGTTTTTATAAGTCTACTTATATTGTTGGTAAGTCAACTTATGATTTTTATAAGTCATCTTATATTGTTGGTAAGTCAACTTATGACTTTTATAAGTCAACTTATATTACTTAAACTTATTTTCTTAAAATCATGCATATTATTCTCTCTGGACAGTCGACTTACTACAGTATAAGTCGACTGGTACTGATGAGTTTTCGTAACTTGAATGTTCTTTCGAATGATCAGTCTTCAAATATTTTAGTCTATACTTTATCTTCTGTTAAGCATATGATTTTAAGATATTCAGTTGAGCTATTTATGATGAAAAGTTGGTTTAGACATTTGAATTTGAGTCTCTAGAGGATGTGTATGACCCTAGTATACCGACATTGAGTTATTTTGTTGAGGCCTGTTGAGGCATTTCAGTTATTCAGTTTTGAGTTAAGTCCGGTAGGGTACACCAACTCTAGGAGATTCGTTGAGTAATTAAGTAACCCACAAATAATAAGGACAGGCACTAGTGGTGATATGATGAACGAGAACATGGGTCAAGTACCTCAGTATGGCTTTCGGTGTGGGATTTAATCTCCAGAATTATCATGGTAGATTACTTGTGGTGTGGGATATATCTCCGGAATTATCACGGTAGAATACTTGTGGTGTGGGATTATCTCCGGAATTATCACGGTAATTACTTGTGGTGTGGGATTGATCTCCGGAATTACCGGAGTCGAGGCGACGCACATGTGGTATTCGTGTGATGAGGTCATTGCTTTCAGTGTGGGATGATCTCCGGAATTATCACGGTAAAATGCCTGTGGTGTGGGATCTATCTCCGGAATTATCGGGGCATGAGCTAATACTCACAGTTTATCTTTATCTCGTAGTAGTCATCGTGTTAGGATTAGTTGCATAACGGGGGCTTGAACCCTATGAAGTGAAGACGTTAAGGGCTTGCACCAGACCTATGTAGAATGGGATGCATAGACTCCGACAAGTACGCATTAGAGAGTCAGCATATAGAAATTGTGTTTTCTTGACTTGGTTTTATGCATGTGGTTTCCTGTTTTCTACACTTAACACTTAGTTTAGTTTCACTTGTTGTTTACATGTTTTCATGCTACGTCATATTTCATGTATTCTTATTTACTACATGTTGTTTAAGAATCCTTGCTTAATATTTATTTATATTATTTGTTTGCTTTTATGACACTCACACCATTTATGGCTGACCCCTTTAGTTTTGGGGGTTAGGGATCATCTCTAGCCTCATGTGTTGCAGGTTGTTGCTTAGAGTTTGGAGGTTGGAAGCTTGAGATAGTTTTGAGATAAATTGATTTATTAGATTTTGTGTAAATTATGTAAAAGATCGTGTTGTAAATAAAAGAAAACTATGACTGAGATGTTTTAAATTCCGCTGTGCTATGTAAGTGATTGTTGTAATAAAAGTTGAAAATTTTAGTGGTGTTGATTGTGTTTAATGTTACATTGAAGTGGATGCTGGGATTGTGCCACGTATTTTCTAAGTTATTATATTAGAAATTCGGGGCGCTACAGAGATTGGTATCAGAGCATGCTTCAATAGTAATACTAAACATAGCATAAAAATAACCTAGGTGTGGACACTAGAGTGTGAGTACCTAGGTATGGACATTAAAGAGTGAGTATCACATAGAACTGAAACATGATGTTTTACCTTTGGGATACAATTGAGGTTTTGCCAAAGGATATTGATGTGAGTTTGAATTGTGTGTGATGCTCTAACTTTTTCCTCGTTTTGCAGTATTCAGAATGGTTGCACCCAGGCCCAGGAATGGTGGTAACAATGAGGATGGATTTGGTAGTTCTCGAGGAACTGGAATTGATCTTGAGGCTGAATTCGCCAAGGTGTATCAGACTCTGAATGCACTGATGGCATTCAATTTGGCACAAACTCAGAATCAACAGCAGAATCAGCAGCAAAATCATGGAGCTGGACAGGGATTGGTTAATGCCGACCCTATCAAGCATATCGAGTCCTTTAAGAGGATGAGGCTGCCAGTTTTTGCGGGGCAATCTGATCCAACCGCAGCTGATGATTGGATTAGGAGGATGGAGACAATCTTCGAGATATCGGAGACTCCGGTAGCCAATAAGGTGAAGTTGGCTATGATGCAGCTGGAAAAGGACGCTGGTGTCTGGTGAGAATCGCTGAAGAGGACTTTGAAAAACCAGCCAATGACTTGGGAAGCTTTTCTAGAGGAATTCAGGGATTGCTTCTTTTCCCTAGATGTTCAGGAGAAGAAGGCGACCGAGTTCTTGAACCTTCAGCAGGGTAGCATGACCGTGCGGGAGTATGAGACCAAGTTTGCTCAGCTTTCGAGGTATGCACCAGAGTTGGTCGTTGACGAAGAGAAGAAGGCCAAAAAGTTTGAGCAGGGCTTGAGGCCAAACTTGAGGTCGAGGATGATCCCGTTGGGTATCAGAAGGTTCGACAAGCTGGTCAGGAGAGCAGCTATGACTGAGGAGGACATGAACCAGTTCCAGAAGAGGCAAGATACATGGAATCGGAACAAGAGGCCAGCATCAGGTCAGAGTGGGAAGGGATTCTCCGCAAAGCAGATCAAGTTCAGTGATCCAGTGCAGAAGGCACCTGCAACTCAAGGACTGACTTGTTATTACTGCAAGGAGACAGGACATTACAGGTCAGCGTGTCCGCAGTTGGCGAAGTAAACTTGTTCCCAATATGGACAGACTGGACATTCTAAGTCGCATTGTCCACAATTGAGGAAGGATGGTTCAGGTGGAAACAAATCCCAGAGGCAAGGGCGAGTTTTTGCATTAACCGAGGAGGACGCGGGTAACTCGGAAGATGTAATACAGGGTATGCAAGAATTTTGATTTTTATTTTAAATCAATGTAATAAGTAAAACCTTTATTTGAGAACAATTGGAGATTGAGTATCACTCTTCTTACAACAGGAATTGTTTTAATTAATGGAATAAAGGCAAGGGTTTTATTTGATACTGGTTCATCGCATACTTTTGTATCGCCAAATTTTGCAAAGATCTTAGGTGTGGAACTCAAGTTGTTTCCAGGCAGGGTTTTGTCGGTGGCAACGCCATCAGGTGAGGAGTTGATTGCGGATCGATATTATGAGGGCTGTGATATCGAGATTGACGGGAGGTTGTTCGGCATTGATTTGATCGAGCTGCAAGTCTTAGGAGTGGATGTCATCGTGGGCATTGATTGGATGGCAATATATGATGCCACAATTGAATGCAAGCAGAAGGAGGTGTTGGTGAAAGCATCAGGTGGACCCGCAGTGACTTTCCAAGGGAAGAAGAAGATTCCGAAGGTGGCTACAATGGTATCCAAGATGGTTATTTCAGATGAAGTCAAGGGTATTCCGGTTGTCCGAGATTTTCCTAAGGTGTTCTTGGATGATTTTCCAAGATTACCGCCGTAGAGAGACATGGAGTTTTGCATTAATGTTCAGCCGGGGAGTGTGCCGATTTCTAAGGCAGCGTACAGGATGGCACCTGTAGAGCAGGATGAAGTGAAGAAGCAGATTGAGGAGCTGTTGAGCAAGGGGCTTATTAGTCCGAGTTCTTCTTCGTGGGGAGCGCCAGTGTTGTTGGTCAAGAAGAAGGATGGGTCAATGAGGATGTGCATTGACTATCGGGAGTTGAACAGGGTGACTATTCAGAACAAGTATCCACTGCCGCGGATTGATGATTTGTTCGACAGGCTTCGAGGAGCAGCGGTGTTTTCGAAGATTGATTTGAGATCGGGGTATCATCAGGTTCGAGTCAAGGAGGAAGATGTGAGTAAGACAGCTTTCAGGACTCGTCATGGGCTCTATGAGTTTTTGGTGATGTCATTTAGGTTGACGAATGCGCTAGCAGTTTTCATGGATATGATGAATCGGGTTTTGAGGCCATTTATTGACTCCTTCGTGGTGGTTTTCATTGACGATATCTTGGTGTATTCGAAGTCGGAGGAGGATCATTCTACGCACTTGACAGCGGTATTACAGAAATTGCAGGAGCATAGCTTGTATGCCAGGTTGTCGAAGTGTGAGTTTTGGAAGTCTGAGGTAGCTTTCCTTGGTCATATCCTTTTTAAGGAGGGAGTGGCCACTAATCCTCAGAAAGTTGAAGCAGTGAAGGATTGATCCAGGCCAACGTCTGTGAAGGTAGTTAGAAGTTTCTTGGGTTTAGCTGGTTACTACAGGAGATTTATCCAGGGTTATTCTCATATTGCAGTTCCTTTGACAGGCTTGACCCGGAAGAATGTGTCATTTTTATGGACAGATAAGTGCGATGAGAGTTTCCTTGAGTTAAAGGAAAGGTTGACTACTACACCTATCTTAGCTTTGCCACAAGCTGAGAAGGATTATGATATCTTCAGTGATGCATCTTTCAGAGGTTTGGGTTGTGTCTTGATGCAAGAAGGCAAAGTTATTGCTTATGGTTCGAGGCAATTGCGTCCGCATGAGAAGAATTACCCGACACATGATTTGGAGCTAGCAGCTATCATTTATGCCTTGAAGCAGTAGAGGCATAATGTTTATGGTGAGAAGATTAACATGTACACTGACCACAAGAGCCTGAAGTACATTTATCAACAGAAGGATCTAAATCTTCGGCAGAGAAGGTGGTTGGAAGTATTGGAAGACATTCGTCCTGAGATCAAGTATCATCCAGGCAAGGCGAATGTGGTGGCTGATGGACTTAGCAGGAAGAGTAGTTTATCAAGTTTGATCACTACTCGAAGTGAGTTGGCAGCAGAGATCGATCAGGCAGGTATCGAGGTGGTGCTGCAAGGTTTAGGGGCGTCTTTGGCTCAGTTGAGGTTGCAGCCGTCCTTGAGAGAGAGGATTGTGGAAGGTCAGAGAACAGATTCAGAGATTCAGAAGATGCTGCAATAGGTTTCAGAGGGCAAGCTATCAGAGTTTCGTGTCCAAGATGGAATTCTTTGGTTGGGTGAGAGGTTGTGTGTTCCAGATAATACAGATTTGAGAGAGAGTATCTTGCAGGAAGCACACAGTACCTTGTTGTCAGTTCATCCTGGAGGCACGAAGATGTACCGGGACATCAAGCAGCACTTTTGGTAGTCTGGTATGAAGAGGGATGTAGCAGATTTCGTGCCAAGGTGTCTGACTTGTCAGCAGATCAAAGCAGAAAATCAGAGACCTGGAGGTTTGTTACAACAGTTACCTATTCCGGAATGGAAATGGGAGAATATTAGTATGGATTTCATCACGGGTTTGCCGAGGAGTTCGAAGGGCAATGACTCGATTTGGGTTATCGTGGACCGTTTGACTAAGTCGGCTCACTTCCTAGCCATGAAGATTACTTGGTCGATGGAGAAATTGGCTGAGTTGTACATTGGGAAAATTGTGAGACTTCATGGAGTTCCTGTGTCGATTGTATCCGACAGAGATGTAAGGTTCACTTCAAGGTTTTGGAAGAGCCTACAAGCAGCTTTAGGCACCAGAACTGATTTCAGTACCACTTTTCATCCGCAGACCGATGGTCAGACGGAGAGGGTGAATTGAGTGCTGGAAGATATGTTGAGGGCTTGTGTTATGGATTTCAGTGGTAGTTAGGAGAGATACTTGGCATTGGTTGAGTTTGCTTATAACAACAGTTACCATGCAAGTATCGGGATGGCACCGTATGAGGCTTTGTACGGGAGGAGGTGCAGGACACCTGTTTGTTGGTATGAGGTTGGCGAGAGGCAGATGTATGGTCCTGAGATCGTGCAGCAGACATCGGAGCAGATTGAGCTGATTCGCAAGAGGTTAGTCGAGGCTCAAAGTCGGCAGAAGAGTTATGCTGATACTCGATGAAGAGACTTGTAGTTTGAGGTTGGGGATGCAGTTTTCCTTAAGGTGTCTCCGACCAAAGGAGTGATCAGGTTTGGTAAGGGAGGCAAGTTGGCACCAAGGTATATTGGGCCATACAGGATCATGGAGCGGATTGGCAAGACAGCATATAGATTGAAACTTCCAGAGGAGTTGGCACAAGTGCATGATGTATTTCATGTGTCATTATTGAGGAAGTATGTGCCAGATCAGAATCATCAGTTGGTAGAGATTCCTGAAGGATTACAGGTGAACTTGAGTTACAAGGAACGGCCTGTTGAGATCGTTGATCGTAGGGAGAAAGTTCTTAGGAGCAAAGTGATACCTATGGTCAAGGTGTTGTGGAGGAATCAACAGTTCGAGGATGCCACTTGGGAGCCAGAGGATCGCATGCAGAAGGATTTTCCTGAGCTTTTTGTATAAGTGTATTTCTTTTATGTGATTGTGATTCTTTTGAATGTTTGTACCATTGATTGAGTTATAATTCTTCCATTTTGATTATGTTGGCCTATGCAATTGTTTGGACTATGTTCTATTTATGAGATATTGTTTCCTTTGTTGGTATGTGGTTTGGACTCATTAGTAGTAGTTCTGAGAACAGAACTCTTCTAAGGAGGGAGTGATGTAGAACCCCGTATTTTCAAATATCATTTTAAATATTTGAAAATGAATTTAAACTGATTTTTAGAGATTTAATTAATATTTTCTAAAAGATTTATTCTTTTACACGTGCAAATACTTTCTTGCGAAGTTTGAAAGTCAAGTTTTCTTCATGAAAAATAATTATTTAATATTTGAAATTTATTTAGAATTTTTCCAGATTTTTCTGAAATTAATTGGATCTATTTGCAAATTTTGAGAAAAGAAGGACCTTTTTGCAAATTTGTCATTTTTAGGGGTTAAAATGTAAAATGTATTGTCTGGACGTTTTGAACAGTACCAATTGAGATTTATGAGTATATTTTACTTTCAAATCCTAATTTAAATGAATTTGATTGAATTTCCAAGAATAGAGTTATACATGTAAAATTGTATTTTGACGGGATTATTTTGTAAAATTGTTGTGAAACCCTAAACTCTTATTCCGGATGTTTAAAAGGATTTTTCTAGCCGTCATTTACTGGAATATACAGAATTTTGTGATTTGTTTTGGTGGAGCAAGAGGAAGTTTTGGATCTCGCAAAAAGGAAGGCTTTTCGTTGGATCTTCTCAATTCTAAGGTGAGTGACATTGTTTTGTGTATGTTGTAGGTGAATGACATAATTGTTGTGGTTTTGTTTGCTTTCTTTGATTTGTGTATGACGTATGAGAATGGTATGAATGTTTAGATTGATTTGGATGTTGAACATGTTGGATGGATGAAAAATTAGATCCTTGAGAAGGATCCTAGATATTTGTTTGAGAATGATTTTAGATTGTTGGGAACTTAATATAATTTATTAGTAGGCTAAAAATGTTGGATTATCGCTGATTTGGTTGGGTTTAATAGATGTCATGCACTAACTAGATTAAAGATGGGATTTTTGGATTTATTGGTGAGTTGGATGAAAACAACTTGACCATATTGATGATGAATTTGTTTTGTTTATGAATCAACTATAGAAAATAGTTGAGATTGAGTTGAGGAAGTTTGTGAATGATTAATGGTTTAGAGAACCACATTTTGAGGATTTGAGTTATGAGGATTTAAATTGGGAATTTGTGATTTTGTGGAAAATGTTGTTTGGACTTGGATTTCTCAAATGCTAAGTTTAAATCTAATAGTTTTGGTATTAATAAGATTTGAAAAGTAATACAAAGTTATTTTGTCATATGACTGATTCTCAAAAACCCTAGTTTTGACATATGTACGACCTAAATTCTTCAGGCTGTAGGCCGACAGTCGACTGGTACGACTTTTCAGTCGACTGGCACGATCCAGCCGCTGTATCTTTAGTTTTTCTTGAAAATCCATTCTGGACAATCGACTTAGACCCATTTTCAGTCGACTGGTACACTTAGAATTTATTTTTCAAAGTTATCGTAGATTTTCTCTGGTAAGTCGACTTATGACCTTTTAAGTCGACTTATGACTTTGCAAGTCGACTTATAACACTTAGAATATTTTCTTAAAGATTTCTGGAATTTCTCTCTGGTAAGTCGACTTATGTTTTTATAAGTCGACTTATGTTCTTATAAGTCGACTTATGTCTCCTTTAAGTCGACTTATATTTTTATAAGTTTACTTATGATCTGGTAAGTCAACTTATGTTTTCATAAGTCTACTTATATTGTTGGTAAGTCAACTTATGATTTTTATAAGTCATCTTATATTGTTGGTAAGTCAACTTATGACTTTTATAAGTCAACTTATATTACTTAAACTTATTTTCTTAAAATCATGCATATTATTCCTTCTGGACAGTCGACTTATTACAGTATAAGTCGACTGGTACTGATGAGTTTTCGTAACTTGAATGTTCTTTCGAATGATCAGTCTTCAAATATTTTAGTCTATACTTTATCTTCTGTTAAGCATATGATTTTAAGATATTCAGTTGAGCTATTTATGGTGAAAAGTTGGTTTAGACATTTGAATTTGAGTCTCCAGAGGATGTGTATGACCCTAGTATACCGGCGTTGAGTTATTTTGTTGAGGCCTGTTGAGGCATTTCAGTTATTCAGTTTTGAGTTAAGTCCGGTAGGGTACACCAACTCTAGGAGATTCGTTGAGTAATTAAGTAACCCACAAATAATAAGGACAGGCACTAGTGGTGATATGATGAACGAGAACATGGGTCAAGTACCTCATTATGGCTTTCGGTGTGGGATTTAATCTCCGGAATTATCACGGTAGATTACTTGTGGTGTGGGATATATCTCCGGAATTATCACGGTAGAATACTTGTGGTGTGGGATTATCTCCGGAATTATCACGGTAATTACTTGTGGTGTGGGATTGATCTCCGAAATTATCGGAGTCGAGGCGACGCACATGTGGTATTCGTGTGATGAGGTCATTGCTTTCGGTGTGGGATGATCTCCGAAATTATTACGGTAAAATGCCTGTGGTGTGGGATTTATCTCCGGAATTATCGGGGCATGGTCTAATACTCACAGTTTATCTTTATCTCGTAGTAGTCATCGTGTTAGGATTTGTTGCATAACGGAGGATTGAACCCTATGAAGTGAAGACGTTAAGGGCTTGCACCAGACCTATGTAGAATGGGATGCATAGACTCCGACAAGTACGTATTAGAGAGTCAGCATATAGAAATTGTGTTTTCTTGACTTGGTTTTATGCATGTGGTTTCCTGTTTTCTACACTTAACACTTAGTTTAGTTTCACTTGTTTACATATTTTCATGCTACGTCATATTTCATGTATTCTTATTTACTACATGTTGTTTAAGAATCCTTGCTTAATGTTTATTTATATTGTTTGTTTGCTTTTATGACACTCACACCATTTATGGCTAACCCCTTTAGTTTTGGGGGTTAGGGATCATCTTTAGCCTCATGTGTTGCAGGTTGTTGCTTAGAGTTTGGAGGTTGGAAGCTTGAGATAGTTTTGAGATAAATTGATTTTTTAGATTTTGTGTAAATTATGTAAAAGATCGTGTTGTAAATAAAAGAAAACTATGACTGAGATGTTTTAAATTTCGCTGTGCTATGTAAGTGATTGTTGTAATAAAAGTTGAAAATTTTAGTGGTGTTGGTTGTGTTTAATGTTACATTGAAGGGGATGCTGGGATTGTGCCACGTATTTTCTAAGTTATTATATTAGAAATTCGGGGCGCTACACCCCCACACCCGACCAAGCCACCACCAGCCCGGCCACCACTCCAGGCTGCCGACACCCATCTCCGGCCTACCCCATCCCAATAGCCCTACAAATCCAAGCCCCTTCTCCTTCCCTTGCCAACACCTCCTTGCACCTCCTACACACCACCATCATCAACGATCTTGCACCACATAATCCCCCCTCTCTCTCGTGGTGTTCTCTTGTGGCTGCAGGCCATCTTGATCATCTTTCGCTTTGAGGAGTTTCGTTCGTGACGAGATTCTTGCTTGTGTTGCTTGGATTCATGGATTAGCAGATTTTCGTTCGTGGGTTTTTCTTCTATTCGTGATTGCATCGTTCTTCATCCTCAATTAAGGCAAGTAACTTTTACTCAAATTCATTTGTTTGATACAAGTCCAAAAGTTCACCTATAGTATAGTTAGGTCTAGAGACGACTCTTGTTTGTGTTTTTCTTGATGGTTTTTATCTCTATTGCGAAAATATGACCATAGATGACTCACGACATAATATGAATATGAATTAACCTAGGATTCTCTCGTTCTTGATTTTTGATCGTGTATGTGTGTCTTTGGTGTGAATTCGTATTTTGGTTGAGACCCATGTGAAATTTTTGGCATGGACATGTTAGATACCCTAAATCATGATTTTTAGACACTTGGTAGACTTGATTTCATGTTTGGATGTGTTTGGATCAATTTTCTTGAATCTATGTTGATTTTGTTTTTAAGGGAAAAATCTGTATTATGTCGCTGTTTTGTTTTGTTTGCTTTTTTGGACTATTTTAAAGTCAGCAACTTAATTTTGGTATATAACATGAGTTTTAGATAATTTCATCTATTTTCAAATCCCTCTGACCTTTCTTGATTTTGATTTCGTATGATCGAGTTTTAACTGTTTTAGTATAGAGGTGTTGACCTTTTCTAGATTCTGTTTTTCGGTAAATTTGATAACAAACTATTTTAAAGAACTATGCTACCTATATTATTTTGATAAAAAACTTTGGCTAGTATTTCTTTATCAAGTTAGGGATTACCCAGAATTTTGGTGAATTTTATTGATAAGTTTTATGAGATGTTTCACGCTCGTTTATGAAATCTATACTTGCTCTATTTTGCTCGCTATTCTGTAAAGAACCTTATTTTCACTATGATTCCTTTTACTTTATGAAAACTTTTTGTGAAATGTGAAAGTTAGTTTATTTTATCTATTTTCATATCCCTTTGGCAGAATTGGATTTCGTTTCCCTGGTTGCGAGATATCTTAGTTTTCGTACAGCAGTGTTGGGAATTCCAGATTTGTCAAACTATGGTTTATTGATGCCTTCCTATTTTTGATGACTGATCTAATTTCTCTGAAAAAATATGAAACATTATATTTAGATACTGGACATATAGGGGAATACCCCAGATTTTTCGTGGATTTATTTAATGTGTTTTCATGTCGTTTTCCTGTTCTTGAATTCGTTTTCCTGATTTCTGGCTGAACCTATTTTTTGTATTAATACCAGTTTTGAGTTTTGATTTTGTGAATTAGTATATGACTTATTTATATTCTCTGGATTCGTGTGGAAGTCTATTTTCCAGATCCTTCGACAGTTCGACGGACCCAGATGTTTTTGTTTGTAATACTGGGAATCACTGTTTTACTACAGTAGGGTCTTGCTGTCCTGAACTTGAGATTTGACATTTTTATTCTTTTATGAATTATCTTGCACACGTACATGTTTATCTTGCAACTTGAACTTTTCACACGATCATGCCACATTATTCTTGATATGCTTTGCACACCTACATGCATGTTTGACATTAATAATAAATAACCAAGCCGGGGTTAAGGAAAAGATCTAGTAGTGGATAGTGCAGAAACGTGTACTCGGAAGAACCTAGTGGTTATTGGAGCATGTTTACATGTGGAACTTGACACGATATACATGACACGTACACACATGACACTGGAGATTGTTTGGGTTTTGGAGCTTGTTTACATGATACATGATTACATGATACTTGGAGCTTATCCCTAAGTACATTGCCCTGTATGGTTCCCTACAAAATCTAAAGCGAAACTGTTTGTTGTAGCAACCATGTAGTAAAAACCGGGATGCATGAAGTGCTACCTAGATAGTAATAACTACAAGACTTAAACATGACACTTGAAC
This sequence comes from Hemerocallis citrina, assembly GCA_017893485.1. Lineage (NCBI taxonomy): Eukaryota > Viridiplantae > Streptophyta > Magnoliopsida > Asparagales > Asphodelaceae > Hemerocallis > Hemerocallis citrina. Next base: position 18,045,590 of record CM030362.1, read on the forward strand.
ATGATACATACTTACATGACACTTGAACATGATACATGCCTACTTGAGACTTGACTACATGATACATGAGATTTGATACTTGATACATGCTACATGATTACATGATTCTTGATACTGGTTACTTGATGCATGACACTTGTTTACTTGACACTCGACACATGCTATTATACTTACTCATCTTGCCATGTTATGATTTATATCCTGTTATCATGATTATACCATGCTAGGTTTGTTATATAGATTTACCTATCCGATGTACTTGTATCCTGCATTATAAGTGACCCGTAACTTGCAATTGACGGGTACTTGTTTTTCTTCTTCCTTCTCCTGCAAATTTACTAATTGCAGATCAGGATGGTCAGCTGCTAGATGGTATTGGCGAGATGATGTATTAGTGCTGAGGTTTCTGCTTTAATATTATTATTATTTGTTGCTTGAACTTGAATAAAATATACTTGATTATTTGGATATTTATTTGTATTTGGGTGATGTGACCCAGAATATTTGACTTGTTCAGAACCTGATTATTTGAGATTATTGTACTAGGTTTCAAGTAATTTCTGTTGGTATCTTGTTTCAAATTATGCATGCCTGGTTGTGTCTTTTGCTTCCGACTCTGATTATCTTGTGAAATATTGTAAAGATTCTTGAACAGCTTATGGATGATGAAAATCAATCGCTGGGCTTTTGTCTCGTATTCGTATTCCATATTCTTTTTGGGAAGCGGGGTGTGACACAAAGAAAAGCAGTAGAGGCATAAATCAAAAAGCTAGAAATCGAAGTAAGCATGGATAACAATGCATGAAAATAGTAACAAGAAAATCATACTAGGAACGGCCGGTTTTAGGCCGCCTTCAAAGAGCACTTCGTTGGTAATATCTTGCCACGACAACACCTTCAGCCCCAGAAGCGCGTCGCTAAGGCTCTTCTCCTCTACGCCCATTATCGGCTTCGCTTGCACCACCGAGGGAACCGTTTCCCTCCAAGTAGTGGGAATTCCCCACGTCTCGGCACTGCGAACAATGAAGAACTTCTCCATTCAGCATCTTACTGATCGAGGAGGATCAACCAGCCCCCTATTCCTACGAGGGCTGGGATACCAACGTTCCTCCATTTGGTTAAGTCGGATAAGCTTGAAATGTCTTCTAAACACCGTGAGACTCGGCACAGCTCTGAGCTGGCGGCACTGCAAGACGAAGCCAATGACGTTCCTCTATGTGTTCGGCATCAGCTGCACCGGGCACTACTAATACCAATTAACCACCTCTTTGACAAAGCCTACTATCCCGTGACAACTCCAAGGTTGAACAAAACTCTCTTGATTAAAACTAACTCCAACAATCCAAGCAGAATATTACTCCTACCTCAACGAGAAAACACCGCGACGGAGATGATCCAATTCCGAGCAAAAGCGAGATTTTTTGGAAGACTAGAAGATGGGTACACTCACATGAAGATGCACATATATGTATTTGTTGTCTATACGCGAAACATATATGAATATTATTGTGTGAACCCAATCCCTAGTTTAAACTTCAAACAACAGAAGAAAAAAAAACAAAACAAAACAAAAGATCTCACTGTTTCGTAAAGGGAGAAGGACATCGGATCGGGTTGGGTTTGCTACCCAAAATCGCAAGCAAAATCAAGCTAAAATCAACTAAGGGTGTTAACGGGTCGGATCGAAACCCAACATCGCACCCGCTTCTTCTCTCCTTCTTCTTCTTCGAAATTTTCCTGCCAAAGCCTTCTTCAACTCTTCGGCAAAAACCCAAGAATGGAGCTCACCCAAACTCGTTGTCACGCCATCTTGAGCCACCGCCTCGACCAAGCAGAGCTCCACCGCTCACCGTCAAGCCCCTACGATCGCTCCAAGCCATGGTCCTCCTCACCGAAACCTATGAAGTACAAAAACAGAGCTTGAAAAACTCTAACTCTGTAGCCCGGCGAACCCATAGCTCGGCGAAGATCACCACTCCGTAGCTCGGCGAGAGCTGGAGCTCCATAGCTCGGCGAGATCCCTGTAGCTCGACAAACCCGTAGCTCCGTAGCTCGACGAAGATCACCACTCCGTAGCTCGGCAAGAGCTGGAGCTCCATAGCTCGGCGATATCCTCGTAGCTCGGCGAACCCATAGATCTGTAGCTCGACGAAGATCAGTACTCCGTAGCTCGGCGAGAGCTTGAGCTCCATAGCTCGGCGAGATCCCCATAGCTCGGCAAACCCATAGCACCATAGCTCGGCGACGAAGCTCGAGCTCGATAGCTCGCCGGAGCTCCGAATCCCCGTAGCTCGACCATGTGAAGCTAGCTTGACACTCCTAAAGGTCGACAGGGGCATGGTAGCTTGGTGAGATCCCCAAGATCCAACGGCACAAGCGGTAGCTCGGCGAGTTGGTTCGCCGAGTTGAAGGGTAGAAGAAGGCGACTAGAGGCCGTCGGATCTCCATGAGATTTGCACATCCCGTGATCAACGCTTCAGAGATTTTTTAGCTTGATCAGAGCCTTTCCATCGACGGATCTCCTCAGCGCGCGAGCCCATCTTTGATCCGCGCTTCAGATCGATCCAAACGGCAAGCCCAGATCTGATAAATCGGAAAATTAATTAAAAATCAATTAAAAGTCATTTTTAATTCGAAAAATTGATTAAAAATTCAAAAATATTAATTTTAATTTGGAAAATAATTTAAAAATCCAAAAAATAATTAAAATTGAATTTATTAATCATAAAATTTGAAAGAGTAATTTTGAGATTATAGAACATTCCATAAAATTCGAATAAATTCGAAGAACTATGAAAAAATTCCCAGAAAATTCCAGAAAATTCGGAAAAATCCGAAAAAATATCAAAAAGTTCAGGAATGCATTCACTGCCTTCAGAAGCAATAGATCAGTTCCAGGTATCTCCGAACACTCCGACTGCTAAAATTATTCGCCAGATTCTAAAAATAAGATGTACTACTTCCCAAAAGCCATGAAAACCGTCTTCCGGGAGTGGGAAACTTATGATGATGGTAAAAATCGCAGCAGATCAGAACCGTACGATCCCTATACGGATCTCAAAGCATCTACAGGCAGATTCGCCATCACAGTCCTATTTTACAGGCCTGGGCCCACTCCAAAACATGGGCTTCTCTCAAGCCCATAAAAAGTGACAGGCTAGGCCCACTAAGAGAGAAACCCAGCCCATGTTGGCTAGGAGTCAAATCTCTTATCCCCTAATAGGGATATCTTATCTCTTCAGGGGAGGAGACATGAAAGATCCAACGGTCACGATTCGATCTCTAGAATATCTCTCAGGCCTATAAATACCCTTCCCCCTCTTCATTCACCAGGTAATCAACAATTCACCAGTTTTCACTCTCTTTCTCTCTCTTTCTGGTTCTGACTTGAGCGTCGGAGGGTCTGTCACCGGGGCCACCCCCGGTGTTTCAGGCATTGTTGCAGGTCCGTTAGCCGCATCATCCACCGTCGAGTTCAAATCACAGGAGGTTAATCAACGATCCAGATTCATTCTCAGGAGCCCTAACAGTTTATAACGACCATGTCACAGGTTTGACTTTTAGTAGTGTCCTTCATTTATTAACTCACTATCTGTTTGCTCCCACACCGAAATAAGCAGCAACACTCTGTCAACAATTTTACCATAAGGCAGTAATTACTAAAACAGCTTTACCTATCAAGATAAGATTTTGCAAACAATCTACATGTTTTTTTTTTGGCACAGGGGGACAGTCTACAAGATGGTAAGCCATTACTCATATACAGAAGGTAGATGCTTTGTTACAATGACTACGCAATATTTAGGACACATGAAATATCAAATTTCTAGAGAAAAATAGTGTTCAGAATCATGAAATGGTATCGTGAATGAGAGAATCTAGGGTTGTGGTAGTATTCTTGCCTATGATGGGGGAGGTTAGGCATATAACACAATCTCAAAAGTTTTTCTTTCTCTAAAGGGAGAGAATGTGACTTATCCACCACATTCATCCCACAAGTGTCTGGAAAAAACTATATTAAAAATTATTTCTGTTCTTTTCTTCTGTTCCTTTGAAAAAAACCAGTTCGGGTACTATTGGATATATAGGTATATTCTCAATATAATAGAATATTATTGTGTATAATGTTCTATGGGGCAACACGTGCTTTGCAAATGTTATATGTTTAATTGTTGGACCGGGTCGAGTGGGCATAAAGCCCAGTACCCTAAACCCAGTTCATCTCATATAAAAGCTGGTCTAAAGGTAGTGCTCTGTGATATTCCAATACTGATAATTAAGCAGGGTATAATATCTTAAGCGGCTATGAGATAAAACCTAACCCTAATTACTCATCCTGATCTCTAACAATCTTAAGATGTTATACAAGTAAAATTACTGAGATTGAGAGAGAGATGGTTCGTCGGAATCTCACCCCTGTCGTTGGCCGCCGCTCAATGACTACATCTGCAACTGTCGATCGCAACTGTAGCCGCCATCACCGGTCATCGATCACGACTGTCGTCGCAGTCATTCCCATCAACGATCGCGACCGTAGCTGGAGTCGTCGCAGTCATCTGCGACTGTAGACGTCGCTATCGAGGAAGATCGAAGGGCTACCCATCGCCGGCGAAGACCTTCCCCTCTTTGGCCGCGCTGTCGAAGTAGAGCACCGCAGATCCATGTCGTCGCTTTCGGTCGTCTTCATCCTCTTGATCGGCCGCTATTGTTGCTGTTTAGGGGTTTGATTGGATCAGATCGAGGTGGTGGAGGAGCCGCCGCCGCCGCCGCTTGGAGTTGCCGCCGCCCCTGAAGCCGGGGTCGCGTCTGCCGTTGCCGGAGATCGTCGAACCCAGCCGTCGATGCTGCCTCTTCCTCCACTTTCTTCTCTATTGTTCTTCTTGTGAGATAGTAGTCGAAGAAGTAAACAACTCAGATCCAATTTTTTGATTGGACATTTTTGGTGTTTGGTGTTTGGACTATTGGAGCAGATCCATATTCAGATCCAGTCAAAAGAAATTAGACCTGGATAGATCTAAATTAAAGATAAGTTCTTGACCAAATTTAAATTGGTATTTAATTATTTGTTCGTATTAAGCATTGTTTAATTAAATGCAAATTTGAACAATTGTTTTAGCTATGTGCTAAAATCAAATATCCATTTTGATAAATTAAATTATAAATTTGCATCTCCAATTAAATTGTTGTGAATTAGATAGTGCTGATAATTCGTTTAATTGGCTAATCTTTAACAATTTGATGAATGTAGGAACTTCAAAGTTACTTACAAATTGTGCGTATTGGAGACGATGGATTTGCATCACGATATAATAAGTCTGCACTATGCAGGCTTCTCCATCGAATTTGGAAAACACTTCTAACTTGAAGTGTCGGTATGATCTACTCTAATCTCTTAGTATTTTCATGTGATGAATGGGTTAATGCTGTGTGCGTTTGATCACATATTTGAGATTTTTAGATCATAGTTATTCTCGCCTTGAAAACAGCATGTTTAGGATCGTTAAGTGCTTTATCATACTATGTATATAGATATTTTGACAAATTCATTGTTTGCAGTTTGTGGGAGATTATATATTTGCTTCTCTAATAATTAAAATTTTTGTATAAGATTTATAACAAATGTCCGTAACTTAGATAGGAGCATTCTGTAATGCAGAATATGACTCCATTATTTACGTTTTGTTCTTTATCGTTCATTGTACTGTATGTGCAAAATTTAATTATAAAATATGAGTCATTATCTCGCTTAGTGTTTCGAAGATGATGAACGAATAAAGAAAAATATAGCTCAATTTGTTTGAGCACGTGGACATTGTTAGAATCACTAGAGAAAGCAAACAATTTTGTAAAACGTAATAGAGTAATTTTGTATTAACTCTTATAATGTGCATATATTGTCAATCGCATGTATAAGCTGAGTTTAACAAATGAGACAATTAATAATAATAGTTCTAATTGTGTTCTTGAACAATAGCATATTTGGCTAGGATTTGAGAACAATATATTCAATTGTTTGTGAGGAAATATGATCTAATTATCAAAACTGTGGGAAAAATGGAGTTAAAAGCTATTGAGTCAAAAGTTTTAACATCCAAGTTGTTTTGAAATTTAGAATCACTATGAACTATATATTAAATTGTTTGTTCTTATTAAAACTCATAACTCTGCTAAATGACACTCCATTAAATATGACAAATATAAAAATTGTGCTCAGATTATGATCACTATAAAATCATTTAGTATGGTCTCTAGGAGCACACAACTACTTGAGTCAATACATTCTGATATTTGTGATCTCAGTAGCTTTGTGACTAGATGAGACGATTATTGGTCAGAAATATTTAATTGCTTTTGTAGATGATTAATATAAGTTTGTCATATATATGAAGAATGAAGCACTTATTATTCTTAATGAATTAAAAATTATAGTTGAATGCTAAAATCAAGGGTTCAGATTTGATAGAGGTGGTGAATAGGTTTTAACAACTTTAGAGAAGTTTGCATTGGGCATAATCTATACTTCACTCTACTTACAACAGTCAAACAGTATTTATAAAAGTTAGAATCAAACACTTAGTGAAATGTTGAATTTTATATTATTGACTGTTGTGTAATTATGAGTGATGTTGTATTGTTAATCATATCTCTAATGTGTTACTACACTTTAAATTGAATACACCTTGTAGATCATGGCATGAAAACACAAATAATTTTGTTAAAGTGAAATTTTTTGTTGTGATACTTCTGTTAGAGTACATAACCCTAGAATGCCTAAAGTATGACCTACAACAAATATTTGTGTGTTTAGAAAGTGCAGAATGTAGTTCTATGGACAAATATTGGATCTATCTAATTTGTGTTAGAAGAATCTAGACTTGCAGAGTTCTTTGAGGATGTGTTCATCAAAGATAAATGTATGAGATAATCTAGTCCTACAGACACGTTCAATGATTCACAGTTGGAATCAAGAACCAGCCATACTGACACTTAAAAACCTGAATAACAAATGAGCCAAGAAGAGTCTTTAGTAGACAATGAGATGATTTTGTGTAATACAATAATACTTTAAATTAGTTGATCTGCCGAAATGGGCTAAAACTATAGTAAGTAAGTGGGGTTTTGTGGAAGAAACTTAATTTTGATTGTTCAGTATCAATTTTAATGCACTTATAGTAGTTTAAGAATTGAATGAGATAAATGGGATAGACTGATTTGTTGTCTACTCACATGTTTGTCATATTGCTACAATAAGTATTCTTCTTACCCTTACATCCATTGAAAATTTTTTCATTTATAAAGGATATTTAAAAAGTTTTGTACTTGATATTTTGTACTGAACAATTTTGTACTGGAAAGTTTTGGACTAATATGTTTAGTGAACAAGATTTACAATTTAGTAAAATCATCGTATGCTTTAAAACATGTAATATAGCTAACATATAAATAATTTGACAAATTTCTCAAAGAGCCTAGTATATGAATTAAGTAATTCAGATCAGTGCCTTTAACTTTGTGGTGTGTTAAATATAATGGTTATTATTTTACTTGGTTTTATTGACATGCTTGTTGATTGGAAGTGACATCTCTATTATAAATGGAGTTAAAATTGTGCTATCCAAATAAATTTAGCACCTAAGTAGTGTGTACACCATATTATATGTAAGGGTGAGTTTTGGTTGGCAAGGGATAACCCTTAGTCAAACTCGATAAATCAATAATGTGTTTGAAAAGTGGGGATATAGTGATTGAAAGTGTGTTTTAAAATACCTTATGATTATGATAAAAGGTTGACACCTTATGATAGTGCCGCTATAAGACAGGCAAATCATTCTAAAAGAATTGAAAGTCTCGTGTATACAAAGATCTGCACTAGAATAGATATAGCCTTTAAGGTAGGTATGATCTGCAGATTCACTAATAATCCCATACATATTTGAGTGCCCTTAAGAGTCTAATGAGATACCTAAGTGGTACTTAAGAGTTTGCTTTTGTGCTACTCAAAGTTTAGTGGAAGTCGACAACTAGTTAATATGTGTTCACACTAGGAGGAGCAGAAAAATTATGGAGATTAAAAGGCAAACAAGCATTGCGTTCTCATCCAAAAAATTAGACCTCTATGTGTTATCCTCTGCAGGAGAAGAGACTGAGTGGATTGAATGACTTATTGCTAATCATCCATTTGAGAAGTTTAATATAAACTCTCTAATTTTGTTATGCGACTATCATGCTATAATGCACTGTAGCTCATAACTCACTCTATAATAGTAAGAGGGGTATATTAAGGCTGAAAGAAGCCTAGTTGAACTTTTTCATAGATAAAGTGCAATAGTGACAAGTATGGCCAATGCTCTTGCTAAGAGACTTGAAAGTGATCTAATTATTGAAACTGTGGGGGAAATGGAATTAAAAGTTATTGAGTCAAAAGTTTTAACATCCAAGTTGTTTTGAAATTTAGAATCCAATTGGAGCCATAGAGAAGTTCAAACTGAAGCATCAATTTTAGGCAGTTGACATGCTTTAAATAATTTGAAAAGTTCTATGTAAATTCTGTTAATATATAATTTCATTCCAATTTTGATGATGCTATATATTTTCATAATTTACTTAGAATCATCTCATTATTCCAAAAGAAAGCATGAAAACTTGTCGATGTATTTCCGATATTTAGAATGGTTGTTATATCATTCCAATTTTGATGATATAACTCTTTTATGGATTCATGTTTCATTCCAATTTTGATAATTCAGAATTAACCATAATTGATTTGACTATGCTATCATTCCAATATGAAATATAGTATAGTTCTTGTGCAGAAACTATAATAGTTCTTGTTCTTTATCTTGTTAAAGAAACTTGATTTCGATGCTTGCGTTACATCTTGCTAAGCTATCGTTGAATTGTACTAAGTTCTTTAATGGAACTAGACACTTTATGAAATTCACTAGAATTCTTAGAGACGTGTCTCTTGATATTCTTGTTTTCAATAAGCTAGCAAAGATGGAGGAGTTGAATCTGTCAACATAGATTTCATAATAATGATTTGCTCAAAATGGATGAGTAAACATAAAGCAGTTTGCAAGGATATAGTTTTTGTTTATTTATCTAAAGAATAAATTTGTCACTTACTTAATAAAACTTCTGTTGGGTTTAAGACTCCTGTGTTCATAAGCTTAAAACTCATATTTTGTTCTTGAAGTTTAATTGCTTTGGTTGATTTTGAAACTATGACAGGTTTCTCTAGTTGGTTTAGTCATTGTGAACTATTCTGTTTTGATATGGTCTTTGAACTATTTGATTATTTTGGTTTAGTCTCATTTGAACTATTCGAGTTATAATTGATTTAGTCTGTGAACTATATTATTTTTGTGAGCCAATAATTTAACGGGGCATTGCCTAATATATTGAGAATATAGGAGGAGATTGTTGGATATATAGGTATATTCTCAATATAATAGAATATTATTGTGTATAATGTTCTATGGGGCAACATGTGCTTTGCACGTGTTATATGTTTAATTGTTGGACTGGGTCGAGTGGGCATAAAGCTCAGCACCCTAAACCCAGTTCATCTCATATAAAAGCTGGTCTAGTGGTAGTGTTCTGTGATATTCCAATACTGATAAGCAGGGTATAATATCTTAAGCGGCTATGAGAAAAAACCTAACCCTAATTACTCATCTTGATCTCTAACAGTTACATGGTTGCTAGGTAGCATAGGTGCTTCCAAACGACCAACGTGTTCGTATCGGATGCGTGTCGAATGCCGATACTCGTTGGGTACTCCCGGGTGCGTATGCAAACTTTTGATACATTTTTGCAATTTTTAGACAAAATTATGTTTTGATAAATGGTTGGGACCCTAGTGTAATTTCAAAAACTAAATATTTTATCTAATGCTTAAACACAAAACAAGTATACCAATTATTTTGATAGTTAGATTATCAATTTTTTTTCCAAAAATGCTCATGATTATAATGGCGGCACTTTTTTTTAGTCAGACAACGACATTTTCGAGATGGGTGTTTAATTACCACCCTAATCATGCTCACTGTCTATACGATGCTTCCCTATTTTTGGTGTTTAGTTACCGCCCTAAGAGCATCCACAATGGTTTGCTATAATTCTCAGTTTGCCATTTTTTGAGAAAGCAAGGGCTGCAATGGTTTCTCATATTGCCATTTTTTAGCAAACGATCTATATTCGTTTCTCATATTTGAGAAACAGAATAGCGATTCTCAAATTATAGAGGACGGGATATCATATCCCGTCTGATCTATTTTTATTAAATTTTTATTAAAAAAACACCTCTCAAACGGGAGATAATATCCCGTCTCAATCAGATGGGATATGATATCCCGTCTGAGGGAAATTTTTTATTTATTTTTTTTATTTTTTTTTAAATGAACGGAGGTGATTGGCCGGAAAAAACAAGAAAAAAGGAAAAAAAAAGAAAAAATGGTCAGACGGGGAATGATTCCCCGTCCAACCAAAAAGTAGGTTTAGTCAAAAAGTAGGTTTAGTCAGTAGGTATTAGTAGTTAATTATAAGGTTAAAGTAGTTGTAAGTAAGCTTGGTTATTATTATATTAATTAATTTATTTAATTAATTTAGTTTAATAATTAATAAGTAATTAACTTTTTAAATTTAATTTCAAAACGACAGACGGTATATCATATACCGTCTCTCAATTTTTTGGCAAAAATATAGCAAACGACCACTGCAGCGATTGCTTCTATTTGCTATTACTGTAGCAGCCATTTTTTGGCAAATGAGAAACACCACTGTGGATGCTCTAATCATGCTCACTGGTTGTAGGATGCTTCCCTATTTTATTTAGTGCGGAGGGGGAACAGCGCTTCCTTCCTTTTTAGAAACATCTGTACACGAAATTCACTGAAAAGTCTCTATTCAACAATTAAATTTTTAAAAAAGTTTGGGTGAAGGTTCTTGCACGGTTCTAGATTTATCATTTGAGAAAATCATAGCATGTCATACTTTTAGCAAACTACCCAAAAAAATGAATTGGATGAATTAATGAATAAATAACCTACCAAATAATGGTTCATACTTCATACACACCTGCTTTAACAAACTGCCAAAAATCTTATCAAAAAAACAAACTGCCATAAAATAAAATAGATAAATTAATGAATAAATAACTACATAATACCTACAAACTAGCTATGGCAAGTCAGTGATATATATGCTTTAATAAACTACCAAAAGACAAAATAAATAAATTAATTAATGTGGTAGACAAATCAAAATAATAAACCTACACTTGCCTTTAGCAAACAATAACTGAAAATTAATACAGATAAATCAAGGAATAAATATCCTTCAAACTACCATCCATTGACTACCCAAAAAAAAAACAGAAGAAATAATCTATGAATAAATAACTTACAAACTATGACAAGTCCTCATACGTATGCATTAACAACCTACCAAAAGATAAAATTAATTAACTAATTAAAATAATACTAACATGCAAACTATGACCAAACTATGATTAGTGTAAGTCGATTTTGAAACAAATACTTTAGTTGAACTGGAGCCAGTAAAATCAATTTGATGAGCATTTTTGACTGCTTACCAAAAATGAAAGACTTTTAGGTAGCGTTTGGCCCAACTTGAAATTAGCTTCTCTTCTTTTTTAGAAGGAGAAGCTGGGCCAAACACATATTTTGAAAAATTCTGTTGGATAATGGCTCGATTCTGGTTCAGTTTGTTTATATCCATCGTATCTGCAGCACATCAGTCGACTGACTATGGGAACCAGTCGACTGTCCAGAGAGAAGTTTTCAAAGGCTAAAGATACAGCAGCAGCAGTCGACTGAAGAGGGGTCCCAGTCGACTGTCCCGAACTATTTGTCAGTCGACTGATAGGTATACCAGTCGACTGTCGGCGGGTTTGTAGACCAGATTAGGCCCATTTCGAAAGGTCCATTAGTTTTCCTATAAATACACCCGTTAGGGTTTTGTAAAAGAGTAACACCTCTATTCGTTTTGCAGCCGTCATCTCTTGTAAAGGGTTTGTTTCACCCATTGGTGATTATTTGAAGAAGAAACCCCAACCGCCCCGTGGATGTAGGCACTTGTTTGCCGAACCACATTAAATCTGTGTGTCCTTGTGTTTGTTTGTTTTTCTGTTTTGCTTCGCTATTTCTCTCTTTGATTGGTGGTCCATTAGTATTCCGCACAACAAGTGGTATCAGAGCTTTCGGTTCGACCTAGAGGGAGATGGCGAGTGAAGCAGATGCAACCAAGGATGTTGTGGGATCAAGTTCGTCCAGAACAACGATTCACAACGCAAAATTTGAAGTTGAAAAATTTGATGGAACAAACAATTTCGGGATGTGGCAGTGTGAGGTGTTGGATGTTCTGGTTCAACAAGAACAGGATGTTGCTTTGGAGGAAGAAAAACCAAAGAATATGTCCGATGTAGATTGGAAGAAGTTGAATCGAGTTGCGTGTGGGACTATTCGGCTCTTTATTGCGAAGGCTCAGAAGTACGATTTGATGAGGGATACCATTGCTGCGGTGTTGTGGAAGAAACTCGAAGACAAATACATGAGGAAAAGTTTGGAGAATCGGCTGTATTTGAAGAAGAGACTTTTTCGCTTCACCTATACTGAAGGTATGTCTAAGAACGCTCATGTTGAATCATTTAATAAATTATTGGCTGATTTGTTAAATTTGGATGAGCAAATTAAAGATGAAGATAAAGTCCTAATTCTGTTGAATTTATTACCTGAAAGTTATGATCATTTAGCAACTACTTTACTATATGAAAAAGACACTGTTAAATATGAAGATGTTGCAAATGCCCTGTTGAATAATGAAACTAGGAGAAGGGATAAAATGGTTGATAGAGAAACTTCTGAGGCATTGATTGTAAGGGGCATAACTGAGACCAGATCTGAGACCAAATCTGGGAATAAAGGAAATGATATGGCTAAAAATAGGGATTAATCGGAACCGTCCAAATCGGGCACGAATCTTAAAGTCCAGGGGTAGAATGGAAATTTCACCTGCAAATAGGGTCCGAAATGGGTACTAGGTCTCTCCAATAAAGACCCAATAACCCACAAACGGATCCGCTTCAATTGGGCGCGGGTCTCAACCAGCAGTAAAGCCCGATCAGAGGGATAGAATTAAGGCTCCTGATTAGATCCTAATCAACGGCCCCGATTCATGCCTATCCCTCCACTGGGAATTAGGGATTACATTCCCAATCTGTTTACAAGGAGAATATTCCTTATCAGATCACGGGGATTACGTTCCTAATCTGTTCCCTAAGACGCCTATAAATACCCCCCATTCATCTCCATTGAGAGGTAATCAACTCTTCACCAGTTTTTGTGCTCATTCATAGTCTTCCTAGATTATTGACTTGAGCGTCGGAGGGTGCGTCGCCGGGAACAACCCCGGTGTCTCGCACTTTTTGCAGGTGCACGGCGGGAGCGACAGACGACGCCTCAGGGAACAGGTACGCAGGTCTTTCTATTCAGTTTCCCCAAGAATCCACAAGTTCTATCTGTTTGCCCCCACACCAAATTTAGCGGCAACAGATTGGCGCCGTCTGTGGGAAGCAAACGAATAGAGACCTCTCCTCTTCCCGGTGAACAGGTCTTCTCCAGCCATGCCGCCTCGCAAGGTCAGGTCAAGAGGGTCTAATCGAGTGCCCAACCCTGACCAACAAGAAGTCCTTCCTGATCCCGCTCAGCAACAAGGGCAACTCCCTCCTACCATGGAAGAGCCGCTCCAACGGAACCCTCCACCTCCTGATCCAAAGGGTCCTCACCCCCAGAAACAGCCTCTCCACCAAGAGAACCTCTCCATCCACAACGCCTCCAGTGCCTCCATGGCCTCCCATCATCCCCGAGCCTCTGGTCGCCACAATGCCCATCCCAAACGCCCGGAGGATGACGACCTCCGTCGTCATCTGGATGAAAAACGGGCTCGGGGGGAAGCCTCCCGCCAGCAAGAGCGATCCCCCCGTCACCGAGAGCACAGGAGGTCCCCCATCCGCAGAGGGAGAAAGGACTCCCCCGATTATTACCGAAGAAGGCGCTCTCCCGCAGGTCGGCAGCAGCCTAGGAACAATGAGGCACCCATCACCCTTGCCGAGTTCCAGCAGTTCCAAGCAATGGTACAAAAGGCCCTCAACCTCCGTCAAAATCCCAATGAGCCGAGGGCCCCATCCCCTCCTCCGGTCCGAAGCCCTCACCAACGGTCTCCCTCTCCTCGTCCTGCACCAACCAACTCCCGGCGCACCCCGAGTCCTCGTCGTTCCCGAAGTTACCGTCGCCGCAGCCCTCGCTCCCCCTCATACGAAGACGAGTCCCGTGGCCCGGCGGATTACCGTCGGAGGGATGACATCATGGACCGTCGTCTTAACGAGGTGGAAAAGCTCCTGGGTCAGATAAACCGAGAAGAGGAACTCAGGGGAAGGACCCTACGTCCTAGCCGGCCCCCATTCTCCCGAACCATAGTGGATGCCCCTGTACCGTTCGGCTTCAAACCTCCCCAATTCGAGAATTACACAGGGGAGACCGATCCAGTTGATCACATCGAAAGCTTTAAGACTTTAATGCTCCTCCACCAAGCCTCCGATGCCCTCCTCTGCAAAACATTCCCCGCGACACTCAAAGGCCCGGCTCGAGAATGGTACTCTCGTCTTGCCCCGGCGTCGATATTCTCCTTCGAACAGTTCGAAACCCTCTTCATCACCCACTTTGTCAGTAGCCGAAGGACCGAGAAAACCAGCATCTCACTATTGCACCTCCGTCAGCAAAAGGGGGAAAAACTGAGGGACTACGTGAAGAGGTTCACAGCTGAAGCTAGAACCATTGCCTCCCTCGACCAATCGGTCGCTACCGCAGCATTCCAATCCAACATTCTCAATTCCAACCTCCGCTCCTCCCTCGCCAAGAAACCCCCACATGACTTTTCCGACCTTCTCCTTCGCACCGAAAAGTACATTCGGGCTGAAGAGGCCGAGCAACAACCCAACTGGGAAGTGCCCGCCTCCGGGCTTAAAAGGAAGGGGGCAGAGGAAGAAGGAGCCAAGAAGCTCCAGAAGGATAATGCCGGCCAGCGCCGACCTCCCCCTAGATTTGAGAAGTTCACTCCCCTCAACGCTAACCTCTCAACCATCTTCATGGAGGTCGAAAAAGACGGGGTCTTGCCTCCGGCTCCCAAAATGAATACTCCCGCCAAGAGAAGAGATAAAGAGAAATGGTGCCGCTATCACCGGGACCATGGGCATGACACCAACGACTGCCGTGCTCTGAGGAACGAAATCGAAGCCCTTATCCAGAGGGGACAGCTAACGAAGTTTGTAAAAAAGGACCGAGCCGAGCTCCCTTCCCCGCCTCGGGGGGCTAACAAGCGTCCGGAAAGAGAAGAGACGCCAGACTTCGAGGAAGAGCGAGTCCTCCACCTCATCCATGGGGGTCCGATGGGAGGCTCCTCGAACTCCTCCCGGAAAGCGTTTATCAGAGAGGTCAATTCAGTCCGAACCACGCCTCCTCCCAAAGGCCTCGGAGTGCCAGTTACCTTCTCCGACGAAGATCTCGAGGGAGTTCGTATCCCACATTGTGACGCTCTCGTCATCAGCCTCCACATGGCAAATTTCAAAGTGGAGAGGATCTTAGTTGACAACGGCAGCTCCGTCAACATCCTGTTCCTCTCCGCTTTCAAAGGCCTAAAGCTCTCCAGAGACAGACTCAAGCCCGCCGGTTACACTCTCCATGGGTTCACGGGGGTTCCGGTAACTATAGAAGGGGTGATCACCCTCGATGTAACTGCCGGCCAAACCCCTACCACCAGGACGGAGCCGATGGACTTCATGGTAGTGGATGTTCCCGCTGCCTACAACGTCATTTTGGGCAGGCCCGGCCTCGCGGCTCTGGAAGCAGTTCCCTCGGCATATCATCTGAAGATGAAGTTTCCCACCCGATCCGGGGTCGGAGAAGTAAGGGGAAATCAGGAGCAGGCCCGGAAATGCTACATGACTTCGACCCTTGGGCCCGTCCTCTCTTTAGAGACCCTGGAGATTCCCCAAGATTCCACAAGACCGACCTCCGAGCCAGCGGACGAACTGGAGGAGGTGCTCTTCTCCGAACAAGAGCCGACCCGCAAGTTCTTTGTAAGCACGACCCTCCCGTCCGCCCTATACTCAGATATTGTGAAATGCATCCGAGCCAATCAAGACCTCTTCGCATGGTCCGCAGCGGACATGCCCGGTATCTCCGAAGAACTCTTAGTCCACCGCCTGAGTGTTGATCCGGGGTCCAAACCGGTTCAGCAGAAGAGGCGTAAGTTCGCCCCCGAGCGACAGCTCGCTATCAAAGAGGAGGTAGATAAATTGCTGAAGGCCCGATTCATACAGGAAGTAAACTATCCCGAATGGTTATCAAACGTAGTAATGGTGAAGAAGTCCAACGATACTTGGAGAATTTGCATTGATTTCACCGACCTCAACAAAGCCTGTCCTAAAGATCCCTTCCCTCTACCGAGCATCGACACTCTGATTGACGCAACCTCGGGACATGAGCTTCTGAGCTTCATGGACGCTTTCTCGGGTTACAACCAGATAAGGATGTTCCCGCCGGATATCCCGAAGACGTCTTTTGTGACCGACCAAGGCCTTTATTGCTACAGGGTCATGCCATTCGGCCTAAAGAACGCAGGGGCAACATACCAGTGCCTCGTCAACAAAGTTTTTCAGGCTCAGATCGGCAGAAACATGGAAGTATACGTCGATGACATGCTGGTGAAAAGCATCCGAGGTATCGATCATGTGACCGACCTCCAAGAAGCATTTGATGTTTTAAGAAGGCACAATATGAGACTCAACCCGAACAAGTGTGCGTTCGGCGTCTCATCAAGCAAGTTCCTCGGCTTCATGGTTAGCCAACGAGGAATAGAGGCGAATCCGGAGAAGATCAAGGCCATACTGGACATGGCCCCCCCTAGAAATGTCAAAGAAGTTCAGAGGTTGACTGGTCGCCTAGCCGCCATAGGGCGCTTCCTGTCAAAGTCCGGGGAGAAGTGCCTCCCGTTCTTCAAAGCCCTCAGGGGGGCTAAAGGATTCGAGTGGGGGCAGCAGCAACAAGACTCCTTTGACCAGCTTAAAGCTTACCTCGTCAATCCCCCTCTTCTTAGCAAACCAGTACCCGGCGAACCGCTCTACCTCTACCTTGCAGCTTCCGAACAGACGCTCAGTGCGGTCTTAGTCAGAGAAGAAGAAAGGGCTCAGAAGCCCATTTACTACGTCAGCAAGGTACTCCGGGACGCCGAACTCCGGTACCCGAAGATTGAGAAAATGGCGTATGCCCTGGTAATGGCCGCGAGAAAACTTAGACCCTACTTTCAGTCCCATTCGGTGGTCGTCCTTACCGACCAGCTGCTGAAACAGATTCTTCACAAACCCGAGACTTCCGGTCGCCTCATGAAATGGTCGATCGAGCTGAGCCAGCACGATATAACTTATCGGCCTCGGACTGCAATCAAGGCACAGGCGCTGGCCGAATTCATAGTTGAGACTACAATCTCCGAGTCTGGCCAAGCAGCGAAGGGACCCCCCGTCTGGTCGGTCTACGTTGACGGGTCCTCTTGTAATGAGGGAAGCGGGGCAGGAGTCATCCTGGCAGGACCAGATGACTTCGTCCTCCAATACTCCCTCTGGATAAATTTCAAAGCCTCAAACAACGAGGCCGAATACGAAGCACTGATAGCCGGACTTCGAATGGCCCGAAATGCTGGGGCAAAACGGCTACAGGTCTTCAGCGACTCCCAGTTGATTGTCAACCAGGTCCTCGGCGAGTATGAAGCCCGCGACGATAGGATGGCTAAATACTTGTCCAAAGTAAAGAGCCTCATGGTGCTGTTCGACGAGGCTCTCATTCAAAGGATCCCTCGAGAAGAAAACGCTCAGGCCGACGCCTTATCCAAATTAGCCTCCTCTTCCCTCCAAGGTCTGGAACAGACCGTTTTGATAGAAGTCCTCCTGAAGCCGAGCATAGAGGACGAAGCGCCAGACTCCGCTGAGACATTTCCCGTCCTTCTCGAAGATAATTGGATGAAACCCATTGTTGAATTCTTAAAGGACGGACTCCTCCCTGAGGACCCGAGGGAAGCGCGAAGTGTCAGGACCCGAGCCGAGCGTTTCACTTTGATCGAAGGCATCCTATATAAACACTCCTTCACCCAGGCGGAAGGTCGGCCTTACCTAAGGTGCCTGTCCCCTAGCCAAGCCGACTACGCCCTGCAGGAACTCCACGAGGGCATCGGCGGAGCTCATTCTGGGTCCAGGGCTCTAGCGCGCAAAGTGTTGAACTATGGATATTATTGGCCCACTCTACTGCGGGACGCGGAACGACACGTTCGGCAGTGCAGCTCCTGCCAAAAGTATGCAGACATCCGACGCCTTCCACAAGCACCGCTAACCTCCCTATCAAGTCCGATCCCCTTTGCTATGTGGGGAATGGATTTATTGGGACCGTTTCCACCAGCTCCCGGGCAGCTGAAGTTCCTAGTCGTGGCAGTCGACTACTTCTCTAAATGGATAGAAGCCGAGCCCCTGGCTACAATCACTGAGCATAGAGTAGTTCAATTCTTCTGGAAAAATGTAATTTGCCGCTTTGGTGTCCCCCGAGTCATAGTCACAGATAACGAGACACAGTTTACTGGGGCCGCCTTCCGAGCCTTGTGTGAAGACCTCTCCATACAACACTGATTCTCCTCCGTCTCCCATCCCCAGTCGAATGGCCAGGCCGAGAACGCCAACCGACAGATTCTTGCGGGGATCAAGAAGAGGTTAGACAAGTGTTCCAAGGGCCTATGGGTCGACCAGCTGCCAAACGTACTCTGGAATCACCGCACCACCAAGCGGACCCCAACAGGCGAGAGCCCATTTAATCTCACCTATGGGGCCAAAGCCGTCATCCCCCTAGAAGTCGGGATACCCTCTCCTCGCCTGATCGCTTATGAAGAAGAGCAGAATGCTAAAGAGCTGAGAACAAGCCTAGATCTGATAGACGAAATCCGAGAGAGAGCTGCCATACGCCAGCAAGCATACCGAAGAAGGATCGAGCTAGCATACAACAAAAGAGTCCGCCCAACGGACCTCAAAGAAGGGGATTTAGTCCTTCGGAAGTTGGCCATCTCATTCCCCGGGCAGAAAAGCAAGCTGGCCCCGAACTGGGAGGGACCGTACAAGATCTCGAAAGTAATCCGCCCCGGTACATACAAGCTAAAGGATCTCGAAGGCAGAGAAATTCCCAGGACTTGGAACGCCGACCATCTTTTGAAATACCAAGAGAAGGCAACTACGTCTCTCCAAGTAACTCGAGATGTCGAACCGTTCCCTTCCTTTCTCTAGTCATAGTTTGTCCTTTTGTTCTTTCTTTTATTATTGTAATAACGGCTAGCAACTTTAGAAGCAGCCGATCATTAGATGTTAATAAATGAAGTTTCTTCATGTTTTCACTACTATTACATCCCTCTGCTTGTAACTCTTTAATGTCACAATGGTTCCGGAGTCCAACACTTGGCTCGATTCTACTTCGCGAGCTCGCTCCTAAGCGAGCTAGAAGTAGCTCGCCATTCGAAAATGCTCCCACAGCCGTTGAATGGTACGGAGTCCAACACTTGGTTCGACCCTACTCCGCAAGCTCGCTCCCAAGCAAGCTAGGGTAGTTCGCCATTCGAAATTGCTCCTACACCCCTTAAACTGACAATGGTTCCGGAGTCCAACACTTGGCTCGATTCTACTTCGCGAGCTCGCTCCTAAGCGAGCTAGAAGTAGCTCACCATTCGAAAATGCTCCCACAACCGTTGAATGGTACGGAGTCCAACACTTGGTTCGACCCTACTCCGCAAGCCCGCTCCCAAGCGAGCTAGGGTAGTTCGCCATTCGAAATTGCTCCTACACCCCTTGAACTGACAATGGTTCCGGAGTCCAACACTTGGCTCGATTCTACTTCGCGAGCTCGCTCCTAAGCGAGCTAGAAGTAGCTCGCCATTCGAAAATGCTCCCACAGCCGTTGAATGGTACGGAGTCCAACACTTGGTTCGACCCTACTCCGCAAGTTTGCTCCCAAGCGAGCTAGGGTAGTTCGCCATTCGAAATTGCTCCTACACCCCTTGAACCGGCAATGGTTCCGGAGTTCAACACTTGGTTCGACTCTACTCCGCAAGCTCGCTCCTAAGCGAGCTAGGGATGGCTCACCGTCCTAAAAAACGCTCCGACGACATTAACCTAATCAACCAAGTGTACAACTTGGCTCGACATTACTTTGCGATTTCACTCATGAACGACCTAAAAGAAGCTCGCCATTCGGAGTTCGACAGTTTAGAAGTTACGCCATGACAGACAACATTCACAGGAATAAAACACGCAAGTTCAGCAATAACGCATTTATTGATGAAACAGATGTGATACAAAGGCGAACACAAACAGGAGCACGACTCAACAAAGGAAATTTACAATACCGACTCGTCACACTTAACGAAAAGCGAAAGATAAAACAAAAAGCTCGCGGAATTGACCACTTCAGTGCTTCTTGGGAGCCGGAGCATTCCGCTTCAAGGACACTCGAGAATGGCGACGCCTGTCTCCGGAGCGCGATCCCAAGCCGGCAAATTGGGACGTGTCCTCGGCACCACTCCTAGCAGCTACCCCGACGGACGCCCCGCTCGAGGAGATTGCCACCGAACTCTGCGCATCGCCCGGGCTAGGTTGGCCGATCCGCTGACGGGTTGCCATCTCGTAGAAGGTGATGCCCCGTTCACTCTCAGCGCGAGTGCATGACGTGCTTCGAACGTTGATCGGCCCTGAATGCGGCTTCAGACGGGCCACTTCCGCCTCCAACTCCGAGATCCTATCCCGTAACGAGTCGTCTTTGACGTCAACTTCAAAATGTGGGGGAATCGCGGAGTCCGGGACTCCAGACCGGCTAGCAATGAGGTGCCGAAGGTGGGTAACCTCGATACTTTTATCCACCGTCGCTCTCTTCAGCGCCTCGACTTCAGCAGTCAACTCGACTCGCTCGGTCGTCAGCTTGGCCACCTCCGCCGTCAGCCCCTCACCCTCACTCCGAAGCTTCACCTCTACGGACTGCAGATGCTGTATCTCAGAAAGCAATTCGTCCCTCTCCGCTGTTATTTTGCACAAGTTATGACGAATGCACTGAACACGAATCTCATTACTGAAATCAGTGGGCAAGTGTTCACCTTCGGGTATGAGCTCGGCGATTCGGCTCTCCAAACGACGAATCTCAATATCGCGCCGGCCAAGGACGAGCTGGAGATGCTTCCTCTCGCTTTCGGCTCGGCGCAATCCGAGCTCGACCTCATAAAGCTTCTCCCTACACCTAGCCAGACACAGCCTCGTCGCCCCTAGGCCAGCCTCGGCTCTAACTTCCTCGTCCGGGCGGGAAAGCTCGACGTCTTGGGGAATCACCATAAGCTGCAAAGAAATCGGAGTAATCAGCAAAAACGTTGAGCGTGGCCGAAGCACCGCACTTGGAAGAATTTTCATCTCTAAAAACAAGGTTTGACAGTTCGGCAAAAGAGGGGGCATAAGACAAAAACTTCCGAGCACCGACACTTGCAAAAATTTTCCTTTCATTAACATCAAAAGAAGCGGTGGCCAGTCCGCTATTAGGCGTTACAAAGTTCGAAAGGAAAAACAAAAAAAAAGGGGAGCAGAAACAATCAAAAACAACAAAGCGAAAGGCGGATTCAGGGCCCGACCTCTTTCCCCGGGCGACGGGGTGGGGTAGACGCTTCCTTTGCCGAAGGAGACGCCGCCGCCAGCGGAGTGGTCGTGGTGCCGGTGGCCTCGCCAGTTACCCCGGCGTCGGCATCAGCGTCGCCCTCCTCCTCATCCTCTTCCCCTTCGGACTCGGGGTCGAAACCCTCGACGTGTCCGGGGAAGAGTCGCCATCCCGAGACGTCCACCCCGGGGTAGGCTTCTCGCACCCGGTCGAGGGCGGTGGCGAAGGCCTTCGCCATGTTCTGCGCGAGGTACCCCTGGGCCTTCTCCAGGGTCGCGTCCTCCGCCGCCTTCACGGCCGCCGCCTGCTTCGCCTCCGCCTCGACCAATTGGTTGGCCGACCCCTCCTTCTCCCGAAGCAGCTCGCCCTCCAGCCTTTTCACTTCGGCCTCGAGATGCTGGATCCTGGCCGCTCGACCCTCGTGCTCGACTCGGAGCTTGTCGAGCTGGTTCGACATCCGAGCCTTGTCGTTCCGAGCCTGGTCGGACTCCTGCTTCAGTTCCTTCTCCAGGGCGGTCAGCCTCTCGGTGAGGTGACCAAAATGGACGACGATTTACAAAAAAAAAAAAAGAAAGGACTCTGAGAGTTAGAAAAATTTTGTGATTCAAAGGGATGAAACGAGCGAAGGGGACACGGAACTTACCGATACCGCCGAACGAGCGATCTCGATCACGTCGTTGCCTTCCCTCCCCGCGTCCATGGCGGCACGGTCCTTCGGGGTGGCGAGATGCTTCACGGCCTGCATACTCGCAAACGAGTTCCCGAGGAACCCGTCATGCCTCCGGACTTGCCAGTCCGGGATATGGATCCGCTTGTGCTCCTCCGTCAGGAGCTCCTCGCCTGCCACGGTCAACGGCGGGGTCGGCATGGCGAGGGCGGCGGCAATGGGGAACTCCGCCGCAGATGCTGGGGCCGAGGTCGACACCACGGCGACGACCGGGTCGTCGGCAATCTCCACCGCCTGGGCGGGGCCCTCGATCCGCGGCGCCTTTGAGGATGAGGGCAGCTTCGACGCAACCCTCTTGCGCTTCCTCGACGCCTTACTGGCGAGCCCCGCCCTGAGCGCCAACACTGCCTCGTAGTCCATGGATTCTGCATCAAAAGCAAAAAATGATTAGCACCAAAGAAAAACAAGGCAGCAAGTACGGAAAAAAGAACTTGGCGAAAACCGCGTACTAGGATCTACGCGGCAGAGCCCTCCCCTGTAGAGAACGTCTTCCGTCAGATCCTTCCAATCGTACTTCGGCCGATCGAGGAGGGTCCGGACCGCCGCTTCTTCCTCCACCGTAAGCCTCGGCAACGCCGTCGCCCTCTTGGGCACCCCTTCTGCCCAATTTGTGGGGATCGGCCATGCTTCCCGACTCCGCATGACGACCCACTTCTCTCGCCAGTGCTTGATAGAGTCGGGGCAGACGACGAGCCTGCCGCCGTGCCTCGGAGTCAGATAATACCGGTACTCCGACTTGTTCCCCTGGTGGAGCCAATATATCGTCCGAAGCACGTTCAGCTGCGGCTCGATCCCTGCGGCCTGGCAGTGGAGAACGAAGCCATTAATCACTCGCCACGCGTTCGGCATGAGCTGAATGGGGCAGACCCCGTACCAGCTCACCACGGTAACGGCGAACGCGTGGAGAGGCAGCCGAGCACCGGCGATGAAGGCATCGACCGGCCAGCAACACATGGTCACTGGCAGCGGCGAATTAGCCCTAACACCGAGGCCCGGCAGCATGATTTCGTACTCCTCCGGGATGAAAAAAGAGTCCCGGATCGCAGCCAGTTCCTCCTCGCGCAGGATCGACGCCGCGTCGTCCGCCTCCGTCGTCTCCCTTGCTTCGTTCTCCTCGAAGGACCTCTCCCTCCCATGGACGATCCGCTCGGCCTGGTCCTTCGGGAGCTCCCTGACCCTGTGCAGCCCCGTCAGCGGACCTGGTAGCTGTCCGAACTCCCCCATCCTCTTCGGATCCACGATGATGGAATCCTTGCCGAACACCTTCCCATTGGGTGGATTCGGACTCGAGGCCTCGACGCCTTCAAGGGAGGGCTCGGACCAAGAGACTTCATCTGAGACAGAAGCTACAGACATAATTTATAAATTACCTTAAGGGCTGCCGAAAAACCTTGCCTGAGTCAAACGCCGGTCACCGGAAAACTCGCCTGAAACACAAGAGAACGCCTGAGCAAATGAGGGAAGAAATGAGAAATGAGAAGGGGGGGAGGATTTATAGAAGAGGGACACACACCACGAGGCTAATGGGCCTGTACGACCGGCCCATCTAAACCAAGCGGCGGAGCGATCCCAATCGTCACCTCGATAACTTCAACGAATCATGAGTTGCATTTAATGCGCACTCCATCTGATGGAAACCCAGGGGTCACTGCAATTAATGAACGTCCCATCTGTCAGGGTTGTCAGAATTGTCAGAGGTGTCAGGGGTTCAAATGGCGCACAGAAAAGACAAACCCCTAAAAAACGACAAGTCTGGGAGCGCGGCACCCACTGCCGAGCATTCGTGACACCGACCCTGTTGTAGGGAAAAAAGTCACGTTCGGCACCCACTGCCGAGCATTCGTGACACCGACCCTGTTATAGGGAAAAAAGTCACGTTCGGCACCCACTGCCGAGCATTCGTGACACCGACCCTGTTATAGGGAAAAAGTCACGTTCGGCACCCACTGCCGAGCATTCGTGACACCGACCCTGTTATGGGGAAAAAGTCACGTTCGGCACCCACTGCCGAGCATTCGTGACACCGACCCTGTTATAGGGAAAAAAGTCGCGTTCGGCACCCACTGCCGAGCATTCGTGACACCGACCCTGTTATAGGGAAAAAGTCACGTTCGGCACCCACTGCCGAGCATTCGTGACACCGACCCTGTTATGGGGAAAAAGTCACGTTCGGCACCCACTGCCGAGCATTCGTGACACCGACCCTGTTATAGGGAAAAAAAACAGGTTCGGCACCACTGCCGAGCGTTCGTGGCACCGACCCTGTTATAGGGAAAAGTCAGGTTCGACACCGCTGCCGAGCGTTCGTGGCACCGACCCCCTTATAGGGAAAAAACAGGTTCGGCACCACTGCCGAGCGTTCGTGACACCGACCCTGTTATAGGGGAAAAAACAGGTTCGGCACCACTGCCGAGCGTTCGTGGCACCGACCCTGTTATAGGGAAAAGTCAGGTTCGGCACCACTGCCGAGCGTTCGTGGCACCGACCCTGTTATAGGGAAAAGTCAGGTTCGGCACCGCTGCCGAGCGTTCGTGGCACCGACCCCCTTATAGGGAAAAAACAAGTTCGGCAGATCGCCGAACTCACTCCTGACGCTCGCAGCCCTGCCGAACTCGCTTCCCTCTCTGGAAAAGCTCGCCGAACTGCACACAGACCTCGGCCCCTTCGCCAGCGAACTCTAGGGGGGTCTAAAGCGTGGTCCAAGTATACAAGACCCCCGAACAACGAATTGACACTTCGCGAGGTTAATAGGGTATCCCTGCAAGAACACCACATGACCATAGGAGCTCAGGAGCGACTCAGAGTTCAATCCGCTTGAAAAATCACCAAACTACCTCCTTCAAGATTCAAACCCTTCCATTTGGGCTCCGAAACAACTCCGCCAGCCATTAAAACAGCTAAACTACTCCTCAAAGGCCGATCAAGCTCAGCCTTTAGGAGTGGGGGGCTCGTGATATGGCTAAAAATGGGGATTAATCGGAACCGTCCAAATCGGGCACGAATCTTAAAGTCCAAGGGTAGAATGGAAAGTTCACCTGCAAATAAGGTCCGAAATGGGTACTAGGTCTCTCCAATAAAGACCCAATAACCCACAAACGGATCCGCTTCAATTGGGCGCAGGTCTCAACCAGCAGTAAAGCCCGATCAGAGGGATAGAATTAAGGCTCCTGATTAGATCCTAATCAACGGCCCCGATTCATGCCTATCCCTCCACTGGGAATTAGGGATTACATTCCCAATCTGTTTACAAGGAGAATATTCCTTATCAGATCACGGGGATTACATTCCTAATCTGTTCCCTAAGACGCCTATAAATACCCCCATTCATCTCCATTGAGAGGTAATCAACTCTTCACCAGTTTTTGTGCTCATTCATAGTCTTCCTAGATTATTGACTTGAGCGTCGGAGGGTGCGTCGCCGGGAACAACCCCGGTGTCTCGCACTTTTTGCAGGTGCACGGTGGGAGCGACAGACGACGCCTCAGGGAACAGGTACGCAGGTCTTTCTATTCAGTTTCCCCAAGAATCCATAAGTTCTATCTGTTTGCCCCCACACCAAATTTAGCGGCAACAGGAAACAAATCTCGTTCCAAATCGAGAGGAGTTTCAAATGACAGAAAGATACCAGCCAGAGATGAATGCACTTTCTGTCATGAAAGGGGGCATTGGAAAAAGGATTGTCCTAAGCTACGAAATAAGGAAAATTCGACTGCAAATGTGATTGTTGATAATGTAGATAGTGACGATGATTTCTCTTATGCACTTACAACTAGTCCCTCACTTTATCAAGAAGTATGGTTTCTTGATACAGCAGCCTCCTATCATATGTCTTGGAAAAAGGAGTGGTTTACTTCTTTAGAGTATATGGATGGTGGGGTAGTGTTGATGGGAAATGATGCACCATGTAAGAAGGTAGGAATCGGGAAGATTGAATTGCTAATGCACGATGGTCTTATTAGGGAGCTTTCAGATGTATGGTATGTTCCAGATTTGAAAAAGAATTTGATTTCACTTGGTGTTTTGGAGGCCAGTGGATTGAAATTTGCTAGTGAAGGTGGCATTCTGAAGGTGACTAGCGGATCACTTGTGGTGATGAAAGGGCAAAGGAAAAGGAACTTGTTTTTCTTGCAGGGAAAAACATATTTGGGTCAGGCTGCCAGTGTAACTGAAAGACCTAAACAGGTTGTTCCCGACTCTACTAGGTTGTGGCATATGTGACTCGGGCATGCAGGAGAAAAGGCCTTGCAGGGGCTTGTGAAGCAAGGGTTGCTTAAGGATGCTAAAGGGTGCAAGTTGGAATTTTGTGAACATTGTGTGTTAGGTAAGCAAACCAGGGTGAAATTTGGTACAGCTGTACATCAGACAAAGGGTGCACACAGATGTTTGGGGCCCTACTCAGACACCTTCTATGAGTGGTAGACACTGGTTTGTTACATTTGTTGATGACTACTCCAGACGAGTTTGGGTATATACCATGAAACACAAAGATGAAGTTTTGACATTGTTCACAAGTTGGAAGAAGAAAGTTGAAAACCAGACTGGAAGGAAGATTAAGGTTCTGAGGTCGGATAATGGAGGGGAATACAAGAACGATCCGTTTCTGAAGTTGTGTGAAGATGAAGGGATCCAGAGGCACTTCACAGTTAGGAAGACTCCACAGCAAAATGGGGTTGCAGAAAGGATGAACAGAACCTTACTTGAGAAGGTGAGATGTATGCTAGCACAGTCTGGATTGAAGAAGACATTTTGGGCAGAAGCTGTTATATATGCAAGCCACATCGTCAACCGTTTACCATCAGCAGCACTTGAAGGCAAAACACCTATTGAGGTATGGAGTGGTAAACCTGCATCTGATTATAGTTTTTTGCATATATTTGGTTGTCCTGCTTATTTTCATGTAACTGAAACTAAACTTGATGCAAGAGCCAAAAAGGCTATATTTGTTGGTTTCAGTACTGGTGTCAAAGGTTACAGGTTGTGGTGTCCAGAACAGAAGAAGTTAGTAATCAGCAGGGACGTTACCTTTGATGAGACCAGCATGATCAGCTCGGGACAGTCGACCGGTCCTCTTATGCAGTCGACCGGTGATCCTAATCAAGAGAAGCAGAAGATAAGCTTGGGACAGTCGACTGGTCCTCTTATGCAGTCGACTGGTGATCCTGATCAAGAGAAGCAGAAGATAAGCTCGGGACAGTCGACTGGTAGATGCTCTCAGTCGACTGGTGCGAGAGTTCTCCAACAGGTGGAGTTAGAAAAGCGTTCAGTTGGAAATTCTACTCCTGTCCAAAATGAAGATGATGTGGTTGATACTGAGGATGAGGAAGAAGTTCCTATCCAAGACCCTCCCCAGCAGGAAGAATCAATTGCAACAAGAAGGCAAAGAAGAGATATCAAACGACCATCTCGCTTTACAGAAACAGTTGCATTTGCTCTTCCCATCGTTGATGATGAAGTTCCCTCCAACTTCAAAGAAGCTACTAGAAGTTCAGAAAATGCATATTGGAAAGTTGCTATGGATGAAGAGATGAACTCTCTTCATAAGAACAAGACTTGGGATCTAGTGCAATTGCCAAAGGGAAAGAAAGCTATCGGTTGCAAGTGGGTATATACGAAGAAAGAAGGTCCAAAAGGCAGTGTTCGGTTCAAGGCTAGACTAGTTGCAAAGGGGTATGCTCAACAGGAAGGAATTGACTATAATGAAGTGTTCTCTTCAGTTGTGAAGCATCCTTCTATTCGGATTTTGTTGGCATTGGTAGCGCAGTTTGATCTTGAATTGACACAGATGGATGTAAAGACTGCATTCTTACATGGGGACCTGGATGAAGAAATTTATATGTTGCAGCCAGATGGGTTTAAGATTGCTGGGAAGGAAAATTATGTTTGCAGGTTGAAGAAGTCTCTCTATGGGTTGAAGCAATCTCCAAGGCAGTGGTATTTGAGGTTTGATCAGTTTATGAAAGTGCAGGGATATTCCAGAAGTGAGTATGATCATTGTGTCTACTTCAGAAAATTGCAGGATAGCTCTTTCATATATCTGTTATTATATGTGGATGACATGTTGATTGCCTCTAAAAATGCTAAGGAGATTCAAAATTTGAAGAATTAGCTGAGTTCTGAATTCGAGATGAAGGATCTTGATGAAGCCAAGAAAATACTTGGGATGGAGATAGCTAGAGACAGAGCAAAGGGCATAGTGAGTTTGACACAGAAGCAATATCTTTTGAAGGTGCTGAAACGGTTTGGTATAGATGAGAAAACTAAACCAGTCAGTACACCCTTAGCCACTCATTTCAGAATTAGTGCTTCTCAGTCTCCAAGTACAGATGAAGAGAGACAGTATATGACTAATATACCTTACACTAGTGTGGTTGGCAGTTTGATGTATGCCATGGTTTGTACTCGACCAGACATCTCTCAGGCGGTGAGTATGGTTAGTCGATATATGCATGATCCAGGCAAAGAGCATTGGCAAGCAGCTAAATGGATTTTGAGGTACATAAGTGGCACCACAGATGTGGGTTTGAAGTTTGAAAGGGATGATAATATTAGCAGGTTATTGGTGGGTTATGTTGATTCTGACTATGCAGGTGATCTAGATAAGAGGCGGTCTACTACAGGCTATTTGTTTACTATGGCTAGAGCACCTATAAGTTGGAGGTCCAATTTGCAGTCCACTGTAGCATTGTCTACTACTGAGGCTGAATACATGGCAGTTGCTGAGGCCATGAAGGAAGCCATTTGGATTCATGGACTTTTGAAGAGCTTGGGAATTCATCGGGAGAAGGTGGAGGTACACTGTGACAGTCAGAGTGCTATCTATTTAGCGAAGAACCAAGTTCATCATTCGAGGACCAAACATATTGATGTCCGTTATCACTTTGTGCGTGATTTGATAAAGGATGGTGATATTCTTCTGGTGAAGATTGGGACAGCTGATAATCCTGCTGATATGTTGACCAAAGTTGTTGGGGCAGCCAAGTTCAAGCATTGCATGAACCTGGCTAATATTTTGCATGCTTGATGATTTGGAATGGGCGGTTGGAATGGTGCTTCGCTTTGTTTGGTTAGTATGTGATATCATACTAAGGTGGAGTTTGTTTTTGTTACATTTGGTGATGAGCATTTGTTTTGGAGTATTTTTGGAGATTGCTTGGGCTACTTGGAAGATCTCGCCAAGGTGGAGATTGTTGGGATACTTGGAAGATCTCGCCAAGGTGGAGATTGTTGGATAATGGCTCGATTCTGGTTCAGTTTGTTTATATCCATCGTATCTGCAGCACATCAGTCGACTGACTATGGGAACCAGTCGACTGTCCAGAGAGAAGTTTTCAAAGGCTAAAGATACAGCAGCAGCAGTCGACTGAAGAGGGGTCCCAGTCGACTGTCCCGAACTATTTGTCAGTCGACTGATAGGTATACCAGTCGACTGTCGACGGGTTTGTAGACCAGATTAGGCCCATTTCGAAAGGCCCATTAGTTTTCCTATAAATACACCCGTTAGGGTTTTGTAAAAGAGTAACACCTCTATTCGTTTTGCAGCCGTCATCTCTTGTAAAGGGTTTGTTTCACCCATTGGTGATTATTTGAAGAAGAAACCCCAACCGCCCCGTGGATGTAGGCACTTGTTTGCCGAACCACATTAAATCTGTGTGTCCTTGTGTTTGTTTGTTTTTCTGTTTTGCTTCGCTATTTCTCTCTTTGATTGGTGGTCCATTAGTATTCCGCACAACAAATTCTACAGAAGAAGAAGTATCTTATTTTTAATGAAGAAAATGAGCTTTCAAAGAAGCCCTCCAGACTAACTTTTGGCTTCTCCTTTTCTCTTTTTTTACCTCTTTTCTTTTTTTTCCCCTTCCCACATATCAAACCCTCACAACACAAATTTTCCCCCTTTCCCTTCCCCTTCCTCGCCGAACAGTCGCCGCCATCAAATGCCGCCCTATCCTTTCTTCGCCGGACGTCATCGATCTCTCCTTTCTGACGTCGTCGATCTCTCCTTTCGAACGCCGTCAAACAGACGTAATTAATGATGTTTTCACTCTACTTTTTATCTGAAGTATCATCGTCCTCAATTCCTTGAATATCAAGGTCTAAATTTTTAGGTTCGCAAGATGCATCATTATCTGCAGATTTAAATTTCACATGACTGATCAATGAGAAGCTTTTTTGAGCAGAAATCAGGACAGGGGATGTGAGGATTCCATCAATGAAAGAAGTCATAGGAATTTAAATTATAGATTACACAAAAGAAATTAATCACTTCCTCACGAAATTTAAATTATTAGCATGCTTTCATGAAGAATAGAACGTAGTGCAGATGATACCCAATTTTCAAGAAGCAAATTTCTAATATTTTGGTCCTTCAACATACTCATTTTTTTTTGTTTGAGCCATACAAGACAAATTAAAACTTTTGCTTTATGTTTAATTCGACAGAAAACACTATCCTAATTACAGTAAAATCAACTAAGCTGGTCCACAATCTATATAATAAAACACAAAGAAAGCTATCAAGTGGCTCTCCTTCAATCCCCCCCAAAATCAAAGGCCTAGATCTAACCTTACAGAACATATTTTCCCCCCAAAAGTTCCCTCCAAAACTCAAATTCTAATCTCCCACCCAAAACAACTCCTATATTTATTTAAAAAAAAAATTTCTCTCTCTCTTTCTCCCTCTTCTATTAAAAAAATTAAGAAAATAAAAATTTTAAAATATTAAAAATATTAAAAAATTTAACAATTTAAAGTTTTAAAAAATTTTAAAATAATTCAAAAAAAAATCAAAAAAAACATATAATATGTTTTTTGCTTTATGTTTGCTACTTCAATTAATCTGCTGGACCTCCAAAACCATTTTTTATGATCAAACAAGGTGCACCGTTCCGAAGGCGTGCCGTAGGCACATGTCAACGGGCAAACCTAGTATTCTTTACATATTATAAACTGTTGGGAATTAATTTCTCCCCTCTGTGCACCTTATGGGGGGACCCCTTCTGCAGGCCCAAGCCCCACCTTGTGCAGTAACGATCATGGGGGGACCCCGTCTTCGGGCCCTAGCCCCATAACTGTACACCTCATTCTTCTCACCGAATCAAAATTTTCTCCACCTCTTTCTTCACATCCCGGACACTCCGCGACAGTTGAGACAAACACCCCGGAAGCTGCGATAAGTGAGCGCCCATCATGGAGGGACACCGTCTTGGGCCCAAGCTCCACAATCGGTCTCATGGTGGTAAAATACTAGTATGTAATAAGTTGTCTCATGGGGGGACCCCGTCTTCGGGCCCCAACCCCACAACCGAACTACAACTAGACATACCAACCCGGTAGAAGTCCAGCAGCCCATACAATTGAGGGGGGGGGGCTCGAATGTTGCCGCCGCCCAACTCACACTCTCAGAAACAAACAACCCAAAACATAATTAAGTCCCCAACACACAAGCAAGTCACACAGCAAATCCCAACTTGGATCTGAAAATAATGACGGCCATGACGGTGGAGGTGAAGGGGTCATTCGTCGCCATTCTCTCTCTCTCACTCACTCTCTAAAATGCCCAAATCAAGCTCACTTTCTCAACAATAAATTCCTCTCACTCTCTCCCCCTCTCTCTCCCACTAAAATGCCCAAATCGACAAAGCAGCGGCTAAGCAAAGTCACCAACGGTGATGCGGCGGGAGTCAGGCAACACCACAACAGCAGTGGAGGAGAGGGAATTGGAGAGGCGTCAGCACAGCGAGGGAGAAGCTTTGGCGATGGTGCTTCGGCACGAGGGACAGTCGGGAGGAGCCATCGCAGTCGAAGAGGGTAGGCGACGAACGGCCGGCTTCGATGAACGGCTGCGACGATCGGCCTCCGTCTTCGACGAACCGCCACCCAACAAAACGCGACTGGAGACCTAGGGTTTTGAGATCGGGGACGACCAACGGCCGGCTTCGACGAACGGCCGCGACGAACGGCTTCGACGATCGGCCTCCGTCTTCGACGAACCGCCACCCAACAGAACGCGAATGTAGATCTAGGGTTTTGAGATCAAGGAAGGGGGAGGAGATGGCCGGGAGGGGACGACGGGTGGGGCGGCGGCGTGGAGGGTGGCCGCCACCGCCCCTAGTGTTTTTTTTTTTTTTTTTTTGGAGAACGGGAGTTGCCAGTGTTGTGAACTTGTTGTTTTAATTAGTTGTGCATTGGTTGTGAGAGTTATGTAACTAGTAATTTACACGTGCAATGCACGACTTAATATATATATATATTTTTACAAGTTAAAATTTCGATGTAGACTGGCCTCGAACCTGAGACCTCTTTTATATCATTTATACATGGACAATGCATGTCTTATTGGCCTCGAACCTGAGTCCTCTTTTATATCATTTATGCATGGACAATGCATGTCTTATTATAAAAAATAATTAAAATAAAAACTATGATGTGGTGAGGACTCGAACTTGAAACCTCTCTCATATTAGTCACACGCATTGATAGATTTACAAATGACACTACGACCTTCTTCTATTAAGATATTAGAGATAGGTTCGTAAGTTTTGTACTATTTTAGTGGGTTGCTTAATAATTTTGTAAATTTTGTATTGTTTTGTGTAATGTTTTATCTGAATGTTATACATTTTTTAAACTTGGATTGAGAAGATTCGAAGAAAGTGGGAAACTGAGCAATGTATGGTAGGAGGTTGCTTGCACTCACGATAGAGAAAGCTGAGTCTGTAAATGAGGATGAGAGGTGAGGGTTTATTGTAGATAATTTATCATCACACCCTCGCTCTATTTAAACTAGTAATTTATACATGCGATACATGTCTTTATAATATATATATATATATATAAACGTTGTGTGGCATCGAACCTAAGACCTTCTTTATATTAGTTATAAATATGCATTGCAAGTGTTTGTTTGGTTATAATATACACATTTGTTTGATTACAAATGTAGTTTGTTTGGTGACAAACTCTTCTAATAAAATGGTAGAGATATTGCTAAGTCATTATTTACATTTTTAAATGTACATGACAGCAACTGCACATTCAACTATGTTAGCAACTACACATTGGTTTGGCATGTATGGTCTTGGGAGAAATGGGTTTTAAGAGAAACGTTTTAAGCTGTGTGATATGGGTCAGATGACGTGGCCTCTCCTGGGCCACCGGATCTCGTCAAAGCCCACCTTTTCCTGATCATCAAGTCAACAGAAGTCCAACGGGCCGTTACCACCTCAGGCCCACAGGCAAACGGGTCCGACCCGGCCCGCTCAGGTCCTAGAACCGTTTGTCTCTGCCTATAAATACCAGACCCCCTCCTCATTACAGCAAGTAATCAAACTTTCTACCCCTGAACCCAAGCCACTATTGCTTTTCAGAGTAACCGACTAGATCGTCGGAGGGCCCGTCGCCGAGACTTCTCCCGGTGTTTCTAGGCAGTTTGCAGGAACCCCGGACCGAGCCAAGCCCCCAGATCCAAGCCGAACTGCTGGATCCGAGCCGAGCACCCAGCCCTTACCTCACCGCTCCTACTTCCGAGCCGGCTCCCGCTACCCAGGGTCGAACCAGGGCCAGCGCATCAGGACTTCCACTATAAAAATTACAAGAACTCACACATGTTGCCCCCACACCCTAAAAACAAACAGCATCAGGTTGGCACCGTTTGTGGAAACTTTCCTCCTAAGTATTGTCGTTCTTCCGAGCTCAGCCAGAGTCGTCACCTCGGGTCCGAGCCCTCCCATGGCTCCCAAAGCCCGAAGGGCCGTCACCTCGGCACGACATCTGGACCCCCTACATCATAGCTGTGCTAATGGCCAGGGTTCCAACCAACCTCGGGTCAACAGTGTGGCCCGACCATCAAGTGCATCGGATTTGCGCCGCGTCATCTCGGATAGGCAGGCCAGCTAGACGAGGGAAGAGGCCGCTTCCAACTCGGTCTCGAACCATCATCGACAGCCTTCCCAGGTGCGCGATCCCTCGCAGGACCCGGTGGGGCAAGCCCCCATCACAAGGGTCGATTCCAGAATTTTCGGGACGAGATTCTCCAAGCCATCCGAGGCGGCTAGACTACCGAGGTCTGCCACAGCTCCGACCCCCAGTCTGGAACAGGAGTCGGCGAGTCCCGCGGATCGGCTCGTCCTTAGGAACAGGCAGAACTGCCTCGCCCATCTTGGCGAGGGCGGACCAGCACCGGGTTGTGGTCATCGACAGACCGGGCCTCCTTTTTCCCCCCAAATCCTCGAAGCCGAGATCCCTCAAAATTTCAGACCTCCCCAATTCGAGACATACAATGGCGAGGGTGATCCTGCTGATCACATGGAGGGATTTAAGACTCTCATGATCATTCACAGTGCTGCGGATCTACTCCTCTGATGCGTTCCCTGCTACTCTCCGTGGACTGGCTCAGGAATGGTTCTCCGAACATACCCCCCGGCTCGGTCTTCTCTTTCGAGCAGCTAAAGGCGGGTTTCCTAGCCTACTTCGTGACCAGCAGGAAGGTTAAGAAAACGAGCTCTTCCCTTCTGGACCTTAAACAGAAGGATGGGGAATCCCTTCGGGAGTTCGTTCGGAGGTTCACCACCGAGGCGAGATCAGTTTCCTCCCTCGACGCAGGGGTCGCCTCCGCAGCTTTTCGACACAATGCCCGCCACGGCCAGCTCAAGGCCTCTTTAGCCAAGAAGCCACCCGTGGACTTCCCTGACCTACTCAATAGAGTCGAGAAGTATATTCGGGCCGAGGAGGCCCTAAATCCCAAGAGTGCCAAGGAGGCCACTGCAAAGGGGAAGCATAAGGTCGATGACGCTGAGCCTTTCATGAGACTCACAAAAAAAGCAACTGGTCCCAAAATGGTCCCCCAAGTCCCCCGATTCGAGAGATATACGCCCCTGACTCAGAACATCTCGGTGAACTTGATGGAGATCGAGGACAAAGGGATTGTCCTCTTCCCTCCCCGACAGATGAACAACGACAAGAAGCGAGACCAAGGTTCAACTACCGCTTCCACCGAGACACCGGGCACGACACAGACCATTGCAGAGCCCTCATAGACGAGATCGAAGCTCTCATCCAATGAGGGTATCTAAGGGAGTTCGCCCAGACCAATCCCAAAGACCGAAGAGAGCCGAGGAGCCTGAGGCCTTTGTCTCCTCCCCAGATAGCCAACCAGCGGCCAGAGCGGGACCCAGAACCAGAGGAAATAGGAGGACAGGCTACCCTGCACTGCGTCCATGGCGGATCTATGGGGGGGGAATCCAAGACTTCTCGCAAAGCCTTTATCCAAGAGGTCAATTCTGTCTGGGACCATCCCTCCCCCCGTGTCCAACAGCTGCCTGTCTCATTCTCGGGAGAAAACCTCGAAGGCATCCGTCTTCCACACTGCAACGCCCTCGTTATCAGCCTTATCATGGCCAACTTCGAGGTTCGCCGCATCCTGGTGGACAACGACCGCTCGGTTAATATACTATTCTTAGAAGCATTTGAGAACCTCAAGCTCTGCCGAGAAAAGCTCAAACTTGTCATCTACACCCTTCATGGGTTTTATGGCATCCCTATACAAATTGAGGGGATTGTGACACTAGATATAACTGCAGGCACGACCCCCATCATCCGAACTGAGTCTATGGATTTCATGGTGGTCAACGTTAAGGCAGCATACAATGCCATCCTCGACCGACCCAGGCTCTGCTCGTTCCAGGCCGTCCCCTCGGCCTACCATTTGAAACTGAAGTTACCCACCAACCTTGGGGTCGGGGTCGTCTAAGGCAACCAGGAGTCGGCTCATTCGTGTTACACGACAGCGGTCGGGGGCGGTGTATTTCCCCTCGAAGTGGTTGTACTCCCTCTCGAGAGAGACCATCCAGAGTTAGAACTGGAAGACGAGCTGGAAAAAGTCTCGTTCGAGGCAGATAACAAAGCCAAACATTTTCGTGTGAGTCGCATCCTGTCCCCAGACTTGAAGCAAGGCCTGATCGATTGTGTCTGCCGCAACATCGACCTCTTTGCCTGGACCCCATCCGACATGCCTGGGATTTCAGAGGACCTTATCATGCGCCGACTGAGCATCACCCCGGGCTCCAAACCCATTCATCAGAAGAGACACAAGTTCGCTCCGGAGAGGCAACAAGCCCTGAAGATAAACGGTTTTCCACTCATTTTATTCAGGAGGTCAGCTACCCAGAGTGACTGGCCAACGTTGTTATGGTGAAGAAGGCCAGTGGAAACTGGAGGGTCTGCATTGACTTCACAAACTTGAATAAGGCGTGCCTGAAAGACCCATTTCCTCTGCCAAGCATCGACACCCTGATCGATGCAACATTGGGTCACGAGCTACTGACATTCATGGATGCCTTTTCAGACTATAACCAAATCTGCATGTTCCCTCCCGATATTGCTAAGATGTCTTTCGTGACTGACCAAGGTCTATATTGCTACTGGGTTATGCCTTTCGGGCTCAAAAATGCTGAAGCCACCTACTAGAGGCTCATCAACTGGGTCTTCAATGATCAGATCGGTCGCAACATGGAGGTGTACATCAACGACATGCTCGTCAAAAGCCGGCGAGGTCAGGACCATGTGAATGATCTTGAAGAAGTATTTGGCGTCCTCCGATCACATGACATGAGGCTCAATCATGCCAAGTGTGCCTTCGGCATATCCTCCGGAAAATTTCTCGGGTTCATCGTCAGCCAGTGCGGCATAGAGGCGAACCCCGAGAAAATCCAGGCCATTATCGACATGGCCCCTCCCTGAAATTTTAAAGAGGTTCAGCGCCTAACAGGGAGGCTGGCGGCCATTGACCGCTTCCTTTTGAAATCCAGGGAGAAGTCACTTTCCTTGTTCAAGGTTCTCCGAGGAGCCAAAGGCTTGGAGTGGGGGGACACCCAGCAACAGGTGTTCGAATAGATGAAGTCCTATCTCGCCATCCCTCCACTCCTGAGTAAATCCGAACCGGGCGAACCACTGCAACTATTCCTCTCATAGATAAATGCTGATTTTATCTATGATTTTAGAGCACGTGCTTTATAGCAAACTATCACTCATAGATAAATGCTGTGAAGGCGATCGATGAATAGGACCCGCACGAGGTATGCGGGATAAAGGCCAGAAATAAACAATGAACTATGGGAGGTAGGGTTTTCTATTTATTTAATGAGAGCTGTTGAGCCGTTGGAACTTGACATTGACTGGGAATCTCATAATCTGAAACATAAAATATTATATTTAAAAATATATCTATACTATTATTAAGCAAACCCCTATTTTAGCGGCTTTTTACTATTATACCCTCACAAACATAAAGGGATAAAAAATCTATAGGGGTATAAAATGTAATCTGAGCATCTTAACAGCAATGGGAGCATCTGCCTTGACATCTTAAAGGAACAACCATTTACAAGGTCAATACTTTTCTCGGAAAAAAAAACATTAATTCTTCATGCATTGATATGGGTGTTCTCAGATTAATATATGTTAACATTAATTCTTCATGCATTGTGGGTGTTCTCAGATTAATATATGTTAACATTAATTCTTCATGCATTGAAGAAACATTATACTATTATTAAGCAAACCCCTATTTTAGCGGCTTTTTACTATTATACCCTCACAAACATAAAGGGCTAAAAAAATCTATAGGGGTATAAAATGTAATCGGAGCATCTTAACAGCAATGGGAGCATCTGCCTTGACATCTTGAAGGAACAACCATTTACAATGTCAATACTTTTCTCGGAAAAAAAAACATTAATTCTTCATGCATTGATATGGGTGTTCTCAGATTAATATATGTTAACATTAATTCTTCATGCATTGTGGGTGTTCTCAGATTAATATATGTTAACATTAATTCTTCATGCATTGAAGAAACATTTAATCTTAACATAAATTAATTAATTAATATCATCTTGAAGGAACAACCATTTAATTGAATGCACTGATATCAGAATTCAGAAACCATTTCCAAAGTCAATACTTTTTCTCGGAGAAAAAACATTAATTCTTCATGCATCTTTCATTTAATTGAATGCACTGATATCAGAATTCAGAAAGACAGATCCATTCATACCTCTTCATCCCCTTTATTAACAACAACCCATTCATACCTCTTCAAACCATTCGTTTTCATTTATTTCCCCCTTTTCTTCTTCTTCTTCTTCCTGGTCAACCCGAACCTTCACCCTAACCCTAAAACCCAAATTCGATTCGTTCCAATCCGATCCGATTTCAAATTGAAATTAGGGTTTAATCAGAATGCAGCAGCAAGTGCAGTAAAGCCAGCAAGCTTTGATGTAGCAAGCTCTTCTTCAGCAACAGCGATCGCTCTATCCTCATCTCATCGCTCCTCCTCAGGTCTTAAAAACTTTCCTTTTTCTAAGTATAAAGTTTTGATCTTTATTCGATTCCAGTTTAGGAAAGGTATAATTTTCAGCGAATTATGTAGTTTAACAGTTATTTTCTATTCGAATTATGTAATTTTTTTCATATTTGGCAGTAATGACTTGGTATGTGAGGAAAGTAGGGACCAAGCAACCTCCTATTTCTGTACTTTCTGTTTAGTTTTAGATTCAGAATAATTTTCAACTTGATCTTGGAATTGACTTCGTCGGTTGGATACTCACTTTCTCTTCAAGTAAGAGCAATGCTCAACTGCATTGAAGTAGTGAGTTTGGGACCCAGCATTGAGAATGTCAGAGAACTGAACTGACTTAGTTGCTGCGAATTCATGGAAGAATTTCCCCCGGTCTACATACTTGTCATTCATTAGTCTGTGGAAAGTATTGCAGGAAAGGTAGACAGAATATACTTAAATATGTAATCTATGAGTTAATAGTAGTAGTCAAAGATCATCATTTTAATAGTATGGAAGTCCTATAGTTAGCAAAGAGTTTGGATTGTTTAATGCTATAGTTCTACAAATTTGAGACTTGGGTTTACAAATCAGTTTCATAAAGCAAGCATGTAATTTGAGACTTCACAATTTAATGATTCTCCCATATTCTAATGTATAACGTGCCGCAGGTGAAGAGCTATCCAAAAAGCAAGCTGTTCAGGAGTCAACTATCAGAAAACTAAGGGCCCAGGCATGTGATTCGATCTAATTGTTCTGACATATTTTGCACGTTGTTTAGTGATTTCCATGTACTTACTTCCATTACTAATTTTGATTATTGTATTTAAACCAGATCAGGGAACTTGAAGAAGAAAAACAAAAGGCTTAACTCAAAGCTTCAGGCAAGTGATTGATTAAGTTTCATAATGGTTAGATCTTTTGTTGTACTTAAATTGTGCAAAGATATATATTTTTTGCAATTTATGCAGCTAGGAAATACATATGGCTTAAATAAATCTCAAATTCAATTGTTGTAAACCTGTTTTTGTTGAGGTAGTAGGCTCATTGAAGGAATTTAACCAATTGTTTACTCATATAATCTAGCATGTATCTCATTGAGATTGCACAAAGGCTGAAATTCTATATCTTATAATCTTTTCTCTGTTCACATTAAATCTCTCCCTCATACAGCTGTGTTGTTTAGGTTTATAGTCACTATGGTATTGGCTTAAAAGATAAAACTATATTATAGATTATCATATAGATTATTTACAATATTGATACTCTTTTTGCTAGATGAGACTTGCTATTCATTTGTAATTTCGAGTTATGGGAATACATTGATCAATGTTTGTTGTGAATAAACCTTTTTATATCACTCAAAATGAGATCATTATATGTGATGTTATTTCGTAAAAAACTGGATCTTACTTTGAAATAATCAGCTCACACTATTTGTTTCTCATACATAGGCTTCTGCTCAGGGGTTTTAATAATCAGCTCACACTGTTTGTTTCTCATACAAAATCCCCACTGAGAAGATGCCAAGAAATGCCGGTTTGAGTGATATTAAGAGACAAGCAAGATCTGCATCCCCATATCATGTAGTATATAATAATCAAGAAGGTATCCTCCCGAAACTACTATTCTTTTATAAATTAAAATCATTGTCAATGATGTTCTAATTAATATGCACCTTTCAACAGTTCATCATGGCAGACATAATTCTACGACAGTTCATCCGGCAAGGAGACGCCATAACTGTGCTAGAAATTATGTCGACATAAACATGATGCCAGTACACGTGTTATCAGAATCCAAATTCTGCGAAAAATGTGGTGCTAAGCTGAAACAAGAGAGATATGTTGTAGGAATGGAAAAATCTCACTACCCAAGTTACAACGCCTGTCGAATTGAAGATGTTATATACTGATCAGAGTGAGGAAGGAAAGCATTTCAGATATAACATTCGGACATACAATCATATGTTTGCCTTCACTTCGATGGGAGTTCATTACGATGCAAGTCTCGCCAATGGCTGTGACGGAATTTATACTTTTAGAGCCCAAGGGGCGATATACCATAGGATAGGAAGTCTACTACCTGTTCAACGCCCTAATTGGATAGGTAGTCTACAACCTGCTGGACCCCTTAGGCCAAGATATCTACAATTGTACATATATGATACTGAGCATGAAATCGAAAATAGAATGAGGGAAAATACTGGGATGCGGACACACATAGTTGAAAAACTGAAGACGATCTTAAATCACCATAACCCTTTCGTGCATTAATTTAGGCGAATGGCTGTGAGAGAGGACTTACCAAATTGTAGATTGTTGCTTAAAGACCATTCTTTGGGAGGTCACCAGTATAATCTTCCTACAGCATCTCAGGTTGCAGTAATTATAGTCGGAGGTGAAGATCTAACAAATGTTGGACCCCGGGAAACTATTGTGGAAACAATGGAAGGCAACTTACAGCTGATTCCAGACACGGTCGGTTATTATGATCCTCTCCAGTACCCACTTTTACTTCCGTATGGGAACTATGGATGGGATGTCAACACCCATTGTTTAAATGGACATCAAGTTACCTGCCGGGAATTTTATTCGTATATGCTTTAGGTAGTGTACTAATATGAACTATATATATTCCTCTTTCATACTATACTGATAAATAATGTTTTTGTTACAATTACAGATTAGAGCAAATGATACATCAGTACTACTTCGTGCCGGTAGATTACTACACCCATATATTGGTGTGCTGCAGTTGTGGGCTAAGTTCCACCCATATATGATGGAAGATTACTCTTCAACGAGTACCGTGAATGTGAATTCAATCATGAATCGTCTATTACGTGATCTGAACATCATACTTCAACAGTATGATAAATGTAATGCAGATTATGGTCTTCCTGTACCCACATTTGATGATTTTACAAGCGGATCTACACAACAAATGATTGAAGATGAGAGATCCATTATTGTTACGGATGATGATTTAAGCTGTATAAATTTGTTGAATTCGGGCCAGAAGCATGCTTTTGATGTGATTATCGAAGCTGTTAATTCGAAAAAAGAGATGGTATTCTTCATTGACGGTCCAGGTGGTACTGGCAAGTCTTTTTTGTATAGAGCAGTATTGGCATACCTTAGAAAAGAAGGACATATTGCATTGGCAATAGCATCGTCCGGAATTGCAGCCACGATATTACCGGGGGAAAGAACTGCTCACTCTAGGTTCAAAATTCCTATTAAAATTGGGCCTAAATCAACTTGCTATATTAGTAAACAGGACGACACAGCCGATCTCTTACGAAGTAGCAGTATTATACTTTGGGACGAGGCAACAATGGTACATCGGTATGCTTTTGAAGCATTTGACAGAACCTTAAGAGATTTGACAGAAAAGGATGTCCCTTTTGGAGGTAAAATCGTTATACTTGGAGGTGATTTTAGACAAGTGCTACCAGTAGTACAGAAT
Source organism: Hemerocallis citrina (assembly GCA_017893485.1). Taxonomy (NCBI): domain Eukaryota; kingdom Viridiplantae; phylum Streptophyta; class Magnoliopsida; order Asparagales; family Asphodelaceae; genus Hemerocallis; species Hemerocallis citrina. The sequence continues at coordinate 18,087,909 of CM030362.1, forward strand.
GGTACAAAATCGCAAACTATAGATGCATGTATTGTTAAGTCTGCAATTTGGGAAAGTGTAAATGTTGTCCATCTTATAGAAAATATGCGATCAAGAACAGATCCTAACTTCACAAGTATTTTGAAAGATATCGGAGACGGGGTAGCGACTACATATGAAAATGAAATGGTAAGAATTCCGGATGAAATGGTTATACCATGGACATGTGACGATACAATAACTCATTTAGTCTACACTATTTATCCAAATCTTTGTGAGAATGTGAATGACAAGAGCTACATGGTGGAAAGAGCTATAATGGCACCAATTAATGAGTCCGTGGATAGTATAAACAACACTACCATTAATACTTTTCCAGGTGATTGTAATCTAAATTAGTTTTAATCTCTTCTATGTAAAGGCTTTGACTATTTATAAAAATAAATAAAGATTTTCCTATGTATCCATTTCTACTAACATAAATTTAAACTATACCATTGTCAGGTGATGAGAAAGTATATTATTCTTTCGACAGCGTAGAAGATGATGAGAGGAATCTATACCAACAAGAATTTTTGAATGAGATTTCTCCAGGAGGATTGCCACCACATAAGCTAATTTTGAAATACGGGGCACCAATAATTCTTCTACGAAATATAGACCCAAAAGCAGGTCTTTGCAACGGGACAAGATTATTGTGTCGAGGTTTTTATCAGTACTTGATCGATACAGAAATTGTTACTGGAATTTCAGCAGGAACACGAGTTTTCCTTCCTAGAATACCACTAAAACCTTCGAAAAGCATAAGCTTGCCGTTCAAACTAATTAGAAAACAATTTCCTGTGCGTCTGTGTTTCGCTATGACCATAAATAAAGCGCAGGGACAAACTATACTGTTCGTGGGGATTTATTTAAAAGATCATGTTTTCAGTCATGGGCAACTTTACGTGGCTTTGTCAAGAGGAATTTCAATGAACTCCACCAAGATAGCTATTCGTGAAGGAAAATTGTCCGGGCAAGATGGAACATACACAAGAAATGTTGTCTACAAAGAAGTGTTATTCAATTAGAAAGCCCAGCTGTAGTTTTATTTTGGTTGGTACTACATACTCTTCTATGCACTTTTACTTTTTTATATGGGTTTGGGTTTGGTTAACAATGCATTTTGAATTTTGTATATCATATAATGTATTATTGAAGTTTGATTATATAATCGTTCACACTTATATATTCTATTATTTAAGCCTGCTATTTTTTCAAGTTAAATGTTTTACTATTTCTTTTCTTATAAGATATACAAATTCATCCCATAATGGCTAATGATTAAATTTTTTTTATAGTTGCATCGCACGTGCATTATATTAGTATAAATATATTGAAAGAGAATAGTTCCATTATCAACTTTCTATATATATCACCACCTTTACGTACGTTTCTAAGTACACTTCCATAGCCTGGTAGCACCTACAATCAAATAAACATGGATTCCTACGTCATTGACCCTGTGTACCTCTTGCTCTCACTTGCTACTTTCACCCTCCTCTTCCTCCTCCAACTCTTACCTAGGCGAAAAGCCTCCAACCTCCCACCTGGGCCCACTCCCTTCCCCATCATCGGAAGCCTCCTTGAGCTCGGTGACTTCCCCCACCGCTCCCTCGCCCACCTCGCCAAAGCCCACGGCCCTATCTTCTCCATCAAACTTGGCCAAAACACCACCATCGTCATCTCCTCCCCTCAAGCCGCCAAACAAGTCCTCCAAACACAAGACTCCTCCTTTTCTGGTCGTACAAGGCCGCATGCCCTAGATGCACTCGGCCACAACAACTCCTCGATCATCGTCATGTCCCCTTCACCTCAATGGAAGTACCTCCGAACCCTACTCAAAACACACCTCTTCTCAACTCAACCAATTGAAGCTCACCGGAGCCTGAGGAAGAAGAAGGTGGAGGAGATGGTGGACCACTTCAGGGGAAGGATGGGGCAGAAGGTAGACATAGGACGAGCTCTGCTCTGTACTTCACTGAATCAGATATCGAACTTGTTTTTCTGGATGGATTTGGTGGATATTAATTCAGACAAGGCCGAGGAGTTTACGGAGTTGGTTGGAGGACTTATGGAAGCAGTGGGGAGTACGAACATTTCCGATTTTTTCCCGGTGATGGGGGTAGTAGATTTGCAAGGAAGGAGGAAGACAGTGGAGATATATTTGAAGAACTTGCATAGGATTTTTGACGACATGATTGATCAAAGGTTGGAGAGGTTGTCGAGTTTGAGTTATGGTGGTGATTTCTTGGATGCACTTGTCCAGTTGCATGTCCAAAAGGACTCTAAACTCGACCGGTCGGGCATTAAAGCCTTACTTGTGGTAAGGAAAAATTTAACCGTTATTTTCTATTTTTATTGTGAAAACAAAATAAAGAATTTCTGTTATTAAACAAAAAAAAATTAAAAAAAAAAATTTTGAATGTTGAGAGACTTAAAGTGTACAAAAGAAAGTCAAGTACGTAGCAGGTCTAAGATTAATTTTTTGTATTTTTCTCTTATTTTTACTTGGCGTAAAAATTATTGTACTTGTTTATTCCTATTATTTTATTGGGCTGGAGTCGCAAGACTCATCCTTGATCTCAAAAAAAATTATCGTTAATGCACTGTAGATTAAATTATGAATGTATATATAATCACGCAGGACAATTTTGTTGCTGGGAGCGATACCAGCTCGCTCGTGGTAGAATGGTCGATGGCAGAACTGCTCCGACATCCGAGCATAATGGAAAAGGCACGTAAGGAGCTCATGTCAGTGGTCGGGCCAAAAAGGCAAATAGAAGAATCAGACCTACCTCAACTACCATTCCTGCAAGCAATAGTGAAGGAAACTTTCCGGCTTCACCCACCGACTCCACTCTTGTTACCTCACAAAACTGAAACAACTGTACAATTGAGTGGGTACACGGTTCCCAAGGATACTAGGGTGTTTGTTAACGTGTGGGCAATGGGCCGAGATGAGAGCATTTGGGAGAATCCAGAGTCGTTTATACCTGAGAGGTTTATGGAGAGTGAAGTCAATTACAAGGGGAGATACTTTGAATTGATACCATTTGGTGCTGGTCGACGAATTTGTCCAGGATTGCCATTGGCACACTGTATCGTGCATCTGATGTTGGCCTCGTTGATACATTCTTTTAATTGGAAATTACCAAATGGGATGAAACCAAGTGATCTTGACATAACTGAAAGGTTTGGGCTAACATTGACCTTGGCGGTTCCTGTTTCTGCCATTCCATTGCCAGTCAGCTAAATCTTAAAGTGACTCAGTAAATTTGAAGTACTGATTACTAGTCGATTTCAAAGTGATTGAATTTTGAATTCTTCTGTTCATAATTCATGCTTGTGATTCTAGTAGCTACCTACTGTTACACATATTCCAAAAATATAACAATCTTTCAAATAATTTTTGCTAGTCCGTCATATCCGAACATGTAATGCACTCAAGCAAAGACTGTAAGATCATATAAAGGTGATTAGTTTTTGAGTTAAATAAAACTATGATTACTTTAAAAGGTGGTCCATGGAGAGTTCCACAAAGTAGCTACAAGCATTCTATAAGAGGAAATTACCCCCCTCACATATGAGGCTCTCTTTTCTCGAATTTTTTCCAAACTACCCCACTTTTTGAAAGTTTTTTCCAAACTGCCCTACTTTTTTTAAAAAAAATTTCAAACCTTCCCACTCGGTCTTTGAAAGACCGAGTTTAGTTAAAACTAACTCGGTTTTTCAAAGACCGAGTGTTAGTCTTGGATTTTTCGAATTCTAACACCCGGTCTTTGAAAAACCGAGTTATTTTTAACTAAACTCGGTCTTTCAAAGACCGCGTGGTCATTTTGGTAAATACTTTTGAAAGTGGGTCAGTTTGGTAAATACTTTCAAAAAGTGGATCATTTTGATAACAAGTTCGGTTTGTAGAAGGAAAAAACACCAATTAAGAACTAGAGACCATTTAATTATATAACAAGTGTTACATAATGCTAGCAAACCACAAGCACCAACTTGATTATTTGGAAACTATGTCTAATATTAAACTATTTTAAATTATTATTGTATAATCAAATTAAACTTTATCGGAACCTAACTAATAGTAATAACATTTTACACTAGTTAAAACAAAATATGAACAGAGAAATATGTAATAAATGAAAATAGTGAATATTATAGTTAACTATGAATATCAATAATAATTACTTAACAACCACATTTTAATATTAAACATAGAAAAGGGAGTTCCTGACCTAGGCCACCCACTTTTTCGGAAAGTACTCTTTTCCTTCCATAGACTTTGCGTCTTAAATTTTATGAACCTAAAAAAATATAATAATTTGTTAAGTGTTTGCACTTTTAACTTTAGTACTGTAACCATTTATAGTATTTTTCCCTTCAAAATTTAAATTCCTTTAGTGTTGCACAGTCAGTAGAAAAATTCTGGGCCAAAAGATGGAAGCTACTTATACCGGAACTTTGGCAAATAGTCCTCTTGAAAATCAATTCGGAGTAACCACAATAATCGAGACAAGGAATGCTATATGGTTCCAGATTCTACTTCTCGGGGTGTACATGAATGATTGTAAGTAATCACACGACGTAACAATGTCAATCTTCTTCTTTTTCCTTTTTTACCTTAAAGAATCTTGGAAATTCTCAGTGAAGAATATGCATCACTTTTTTGTTACCAAATATGCAGAGGTCATGAAATTAGTTTAAGTTAGTTTCTTTTAAATTACTTAATTAAGGAATTTAGTAAAATTTGCATCTACCTACTTGTGCATACATATTATGATGTTCCGTAAACATATATGTCAATGGACTCAACTTGAGTTGGCGACACATGTTTACTGACATATATGTTTATGGAACATCAAAACATGTATGCACAAGTAGGTAGCTGCAAATTTTATTAAATTCCTTAATTAAGTAATTTAAAAGAAACTAACTTAAACTAATTTCATGACCTCTGCATATTTGGTAACAAAAAAGTGATGCATATTCTTCACTGTGAATTTCCAAGATTCTTTAAGGTAAAAAAGGAAAAAGAAGAAGATTGACATTGTTACGTTGTGTGATTACTTACAATCATTCATGTACACCCCGAGAAGTAGAATCTGGAACCATATAGCATTCCTTGTCTCGATTATTGTGGTTACTCCGAATTGATTTTCAAGAGGACAATTTGCCAAAGTTCCAGTACAAGTAGCTTCCATCTTTTGGTCCAGAATTTTTCTACTGACTGTGCAACACTAAAGGAATTTAAATTTTGAAGGAAAACATACTATAAATGGTTGCAGTACTAAAGTTAAAGGGGCAAACACTAAACAGATTATAAAATTTTTTTAGGTTCATAAAATTTAAGACGCAAAGTCTATGGAAGGAAAGAGTACTTTCCGAAAAGGATGGTGGCCTAGGTTAGGAACTCCCTTTTCTATGTTTAATATTGAGTACTTTCTAATAATTATTATTGACATTCATAGTTAACTATAATATTCACTATTTTTATTTTTTTCATATTTCTCTGTTCATATCGTGTTTTAACTAGTGTTAAAGTGTTATTACTATTAGTTAGGTTCCGATAAAGTTTAATTTGATTATACAATAATAGTTTTAAATATTTTAATATTAGACATAGTTTCTAAATAATCAAGTTGGTGCTTGTGGTTTGCTAGTATTATGTAACACTTGTTGCATAACTAAATGGTCTCTAGTTCTTAATTGGTATTTTTTTCCTTCTACAAACCGAATTTGTTACCAAACTAACACACTTTTTGAAAGTATTTACCAAACTGACCCACTTTCGAAAGTATTTACCAAAATGACTATGCGATCTTTGAAAGACCGAATTTAGTTAAAAATAACTCGGTTTTTCAAAGACCGGGTGTTAGAATTCGAAAAATCCAAGACTAACACTCCGTCTTTGAAAAACAAAGTTAGTTTTAACTAAACTCGGTCTTTCAAAGACCGAGTGTGATGGTTTGGGAATTTAAAAAAAGTAGGGCAGTTTGGAAAAAACTTTCAAAAAGTGGGGCAGTTTGGGAAAAAATTCCTCTTTTTCTATCCAAAATTCTTTAAAGTCACTTCCAAACTGAAGAAGATTCAGGTAGACTATCTAATTTCCAAGTTGTTTTTTTTCCGTTTTCTAATAAGTTCATAAGAATGTTTAATACTTTCGATGATTATTAGTCCGAAACTGAATTTTAGAATTCAGAATTCAGGAAATATCAATACAACTAAATTTGGGAAAAAAATCATAGATGAAAGAAAATAACATGCACATATTTACTAACATGGGTAATGCTACACCTACAACCTTTCTTACAAGCATTTCTTTTACAACCTTATGTGGCACAATCTCATTGGAATGTATTGTAGAGTAGGTTGTAATGGGTTATACACATTTCCAATGAGATTGTGCCATCTAAGATTGTAAGGTTGTAAAGGTTGTAGGTGTAGCATCACCCTTACTAACATGTCCATCATTCAAAAATCACAATCAATATATAAAAAATTAATTTTTGACACAAAGAAGAACCTCAAATCTAGCTACTACTGCAATACAAGTGTATACTGCCTCACATAATCACAAGGCATTAGTGCATAACTACTACTAGCTAGCTAGTAGCTGCATCATCGATCCCGATAATTTATTTAAGCATATATGTTGTGAGTGTGAACTAATGAAAATTAAATGTGTTGCTCTTCAGCAAATTTTGAACCTGATCAGAAAAACCTTGCAATTCATACTGTATAATTCATTCTTTTTGGCTTTGTAAAAAAAATTCATAACTGATATGGCTAAAAATGGGGGTTAAATCGGAACCGTCCAAATTGGGCACGAATCTTGAAGCCCAGGGGTAAAACGGTAATTTCACTTACCAACGGGTCTGAAGCGGGTACTGGTTATCTTCCCCGAAGACCCACTTACCCGCAAACGGATCCACCTCAATTGGGTGCGGGTTTCCACCCGCAATCAACCCGGTCCAGCAGGATAGAATTAGGGTTTCTGATTAATACTAATCAACGGCCCTGATTCATGTATATCCTTTCACTAGGAATTAGGGATTACATTCCTTATCTATACACAGGAATTACATGCCTAATTTGATCCCCTTATACGCCTATAAATACCCCCCATCCATCTCAATCAATCTTTCTCCAGTTTTTGCGCTCTTTCATAGTCATCCTAGATTACTGACTTGAGCGTCGGAGGGTGCGTCGGAGGGAACAACGCCGGTGACTCGCACTTTTTGCAGGTGTACGGCGGGAGGGACGATCATACCCCGACGGAATAGGTATACAGGTTTACTATTCAGTTTCCCTAAGAATCCACAAATACTGTCTGTTTGCCCCCACACCAAATTTAGCGGCAACAGATTGGCGCCGTCTGTGGGAAACTAACGAATAGAAACCTCTCCTCTTCGCGTTGAACAGATCTTCTCCAGCCATGCCTCCTAGGAAAATCAGATCGAGGGGGTCCAATAGAGGGCCAAACCCCGATCAGCAGTAAGAAGTTCCCGTCCAGCCTATCCAACAGCAAGGACAACTTCCTCCACCAGCAGAAGACCCGCTCCAACAGGACCTTCCTCCTCCAAATCAGCCACCTTCCAAGGGTCCTAACCCTCAGAAACAACTTCTTCACCAGGACCGCGTCTCCATCCACAACGCCTCTTCGGACTCTATGGCCTCCCATCATCCCCGAGCCTCTGCTCTCCACAATACTGCCCTCAATCGACAGAAGGAAGATGATCTTCGCCGTCATCTGGATGAAAACCGGGCCCGAGAGGGAACCTCCCGCCAGCGCCGTCCGGATGAGCGGTCTCCTCGCCGCCGAGAGTACAGAAGGTCCCCCATCCGAAGAGGGCGGAAAGAATCCCCCGAGGATTACCGAAGAGGGCTACACTCCCCTGCAGGTCGGCAACAGCCTGGGAACAATGAAGCACCCATCACCCGTGCCGAGTTCCAGCAGTTCCAAGCGACCGTCCTACAAGCCCTCAATCTCCGTCCCAACAACAATGCACCCAAAATTCCCTCGCCTCCGCCGGTCCGAAGCCCCCGCCGGCATTTCCCATCTCCTCCTCCCGCTCCTAGCAACTCCCGGCATACTCCAAGTCCTCGTCGCTCCCGAAGTTACCGTCGCCGTAGCCCTCGCTCTCCCTCGTACGAAGACGAGTCTAGAGGCTCGGCTGATTACTGTCAGAGGGATGATACTGTGTATCGACGTCTTCATGAGATGGAGAGGCGCCTGGGCCAGTTAGACCAAGAAGAAGAACTTAGGGGGAGGACCCTACGTCCCAGCAGATCCCCTTTCTCCCGAACCATAATGGAGGCACCTATGCCGATCGGTTTCAAACCTCCCCAATTTGAAACTTACTCCGGGGAAACTGACCCCGTTGATCACATCGAAAGCTTTAAGACCCTGATGCTCCTCCATCAAGCATCCGATGCCCTCCTTTGCAAAACCTTCCCCGCAACTCTCAAGGGCCCAGCTCGAGAATGGTACTCTCGCCTTGCCCCCTCCTCAATATTCTCCTTCGAGTAGTTCGAAACCCTTTTCGTCACCCATTTCGTAAGCAGCCGTAGAGCTGAGAAGACCAGCATCTCACTGCTGCACCTCCACCAGAAGAAGGGCGAGAAATTGAGAGACTATGTGAAGAGGTTCACAGCTGAAACCAGGTCCATAGCATCCCTCGACCAGTCGGTCGCTGCGGCAGCATTTCAATCTAATGTCCTCAATTCCAACCTCCGCTCCTCCCTCACCAAGAAGCCTCCACAGAACTTCTCCGACCTCCTCCTTCGTAGCGAAAAGTACATCCGAGCCGAAGAGGCCGAGCATCAACCCAACTGGGAGGGGTCTTCCTCCGGGTTTAAGAGAAAGGGAACAGAAGAGGAAGGAGCCAAGAAGCTCCAGAAGGACAATGCCGGCCAGCGCCGACCTCCCCCTAGATTCGAGAAGTTCACTCCCCTCACCACTAACGTCTCAACCATTCTGATGGAAGTCGAAAAGGAGGGGATAATACCACCTGCTCTGAGGATGAACACCCCCGCCAAGAAGAGAGACAAAGAGAAATGGTGCCGGTATTACCGGGACCACGGGCATGACACCAACAATTGTCACGCCTTAAAGAACGAGATAGAAGCCCTTATCCAGAGGGGGCAGCTGATCAGGTTTGTAAGAAAGGACCGAACCGAACTTCCTCCCTCACCTCGGGGGGCTAACAAGCGTCCGGAACGAGAAGAGACGCCCGACTTCGAGGAAGAGTGAGTCCTCCGCCTCAATCATGGGGGCCCAATGGGGGGCTCCTCAAACTCCTTTCGGGAGGCATTTATAAGGGAAGTCAACTCAGTCCGAACCACTCCTCCTCCCAAAGGCCTCGGAGTGCCTGTCACATTCTTCAACGAAGATCTTGAAGGAGTTCGCACCCCACATTGTGACGCACTCGTCATTAGCCTCCACATGGTGAATTTCAAAGTGGAGAGGATCCTAGTGGATAATGGCAGCTCCGTAAATATCCTCTTCCTCGGCGCTTTCAAAGGCCTAAAGCTCTTCCGAGATAGACTCAAGCCCGCCGGTTACACGCTCCATGGGTTTACGGGAGTGCCAGTGACTATTGAAGGGGTGATTACCCTTGACGTAACCGCTGGCAAAACTCCTACTACCCGAACGGAGTCGATGGACTTCATGGTCGTAGATGTCCCAGCAGCCTACAATGTCATTCTAGGCCGGCCTGGCCCTAGCCGCTCTTGAAGCCGTCCCTTCTGCCTACCATCTCAAAATGAAGTTTCCCACTCGGGCCGGAGTAGGGAAAGTAAGGGGCAATCAGGAAACGGCCCGAAAGTGCTACATGACCTCTACCCTCGGACCTGTCCTCTCCTTAGAAACTCTGGAAATCTCCCAAGATACCGCTCGACCGACCTCCGAGCCGGTGGACGAATTGGAGGAAGTGCTCTTCTCTGAGCAGGATCCAACCTGCAAATTCTTTATTAGTAAGACCCTCCCGTCCGCCCTATGCTCAGACATTGTACATTGCATCCGGAGGAACGAAGACCTCTTCGCTTGGTCAGCTGTAGATATGCCCAGGATCCCCGAAGAGCTCCTGGTCCACCACCTGAGCGTTGTTCCGGGGTCCAAACCGGTTCAGCAGAAGAGGCGCAAATTCGCCCCCGAACGCCAGCTCGCTATCAAAGAGGAGGTGGACAAGCTCTTGAAGGCCCGGTTCATACAGGAGGTCAACTATCCTGAGTGGTTGTCAAATGTAGTAATGGTGAAGAAGTCCAATGGGACTTGAAGAATTTGCATTGACTTTACCGACCTCAACAAGGCTTGCCCCAAAGACCCCTTCCCTCTTTCAAGTATTGACACCCTGATCGACACAACCTCGGTACATGAGCTCCTCAGCTTCAGGGATGCCTTTTCAGGCTACAATCAGATCCGGATGTTCCCTCCGGATATCCCGAAGACCTCGTTTGTGACCGACCAGGGCCTCTATTGCTACAGAGTCATGCCGTTCAGTCTGAAGAATGCAGGCGCTACATACCAACGTCTCGTCAACAACGTTTTCCAGGCTCAGATTGGCCGGAACATGGAGGTGTATGTAGACGACATGCTCGTAAAGAGCATTCGAGGAGTTGATCATGCGACTGACCTCCAAGAAGCGTTTGACGTTCTAAGAAAGCACAATATGAGACTCAACCCAAACAAGTGCGCGTTCGGAGTCTCCTCGGGGAAGTTCCTCAGCTTCATGGTTAGCCAACGAGGAATTGAAGCAAACCCGGAGAAAATCAAGGCCATATTAGACATGGCCCCTCCCAGAAATGTTAAAGAAGTTTAGAGATTAACAGGCCGCCTAGCCGCCATAGGGCGTTTTCTCTCGAAGTCCGGGGAGAAGTGCCTCCCTTTCTTCAAGGCCCTCAGGGGGGCTAAAGGTTTCGAATGGGGGCAGCAGCAACAGGAGTCCTTCGACCAGCTTAAGGCTTACCTCGTCAATCCCCCTCTCCTCAGCAAACCGGTCCCTGGTGAACCCTTCTACCTCTACCTGGCAGCCTCCGAGTAGACCCTCAGTGCAGTTTTGGTGAGGGAAGAAGACCGGACTCAGAAGCCCATCTACTATGTCAGTAAAGTGCTTCGGGACGCCGAGCTCCAATACCCGAAGATAGAAAAGATGGCTTATGCCCTGGTAATGGCCGCGAGAAAGCTTCGCCCGTACTTTCAGTCCCATTCGGTGGTCGTTCTTACCGACCAGCCACCGAAGTAGGTCCTCCATAAGCCTGAGACTTCGGGTCGCCTTATGAAGTGGTCAATCGAGCTGAGCCAACACGATATTACTTATCAGCCTCGGACAGCGATCAAGGCTCAGGCGCTAGCCGAATTCATAGTTGAGAGTACTATCCCCGAATCCAGCCAAACAGTAAAGGGACCACCGTCTGGTCAGTCTATGTTGACGGTTCCTCTTGCAATGAGGGAAGCGGGGCCGGAGTCATTCTGACAGGCCCAGATGACTTCATCCTTCAATACTCCCTTCATATAAACTTCAAAGCCTCGAACAACGAAGCCGAATACGAGGCGCTCATTGTCGGTTTTGGAATGGCACGAAATGCCGGGGCGCAGCGCCTCCGGGTCTTTAGCGACTCCTAGCTAGTCGTCAATCAGGTCCTCGGTGAGTATGAAGCCCACGATGACAGGATGGTTAAATACTTAGCCAAAGTCAAAAGCCTCATGGCATTGTTTGAAGAGGCCCTCATCCAAAGGATTCCCCGAGAAGAAAATGCTCAGGCCGATGTCCTATCCAAATTAGCCTCCTCTTTCCTTCAAGGCCTCGAACGGACTGTTTTGATAGAAGTCCTCCTTAAGCCCAGCATAGAGGACGAAACACTTTACTCCGTAGAAATATTGCCCGTCCTCCTCGAAGACAATTGGATGAAACCCCTCGTCGAATTTTTAAGGGACGGACTCCTCCCCGAGGATCCCAAAGAAGCGCAAAGGGTTAGAACCCGAGCCGAGCGTTACACACTAATCGAAGGTGTCCTGTATAAATGCTCCTTCACCCAGGTGGATGGCCGGCCCTACCTGAGGTGCCTTTCCCCCAGGCAAGCCGACTATGCCCTGCAAGAACTTCATGAGGACATCGGTGGAGCACATTCTGGTTGTAGAGCCCTAGCACGCAAAGTGTTGAACTACGGATATTTCTGGCCCACTCTCCTACGGGACGCTGAACGACACGTTTGGCAATGCAGTTCCTGTCAGAAGTACTCCGACATCCGACGCCTTCCACAAGCACCACTCACCTCCCTATCAAGTCTGATCCCCTTCGCAATGTGGAGGATGGATTTACTAAGGCCATTTCCGCCAGCTCCCGGACAGCTTAAGTTCCTAGTCGTGGCAGTCGACTATTTCTCGAAATGGATAAAGGCCGAGCCCCTGGCCATGATCACCAAAAACAAGGTCGTTCAATTCTTCTGGAAGAGCGTGATCTGCCGATTTGGCGTCCCCAGGGTCCTAATTACGGACGACGGAACGCAATTCACTGGGGCTGCCTTCCGAGCTTTATGTGAAGACCTCGCCATACAACACCGGTTCTCCTCCGTCTCTCATCCTCAGTTGAATGGCCAGGCCAAAAATGCCAACCGACAGATCCTCTCCGGCATCAAGAAGAGGTTAGACAAGTGTTCCAAAGGCTTGTGGGTCGATCAGCTTCCCAACGTGCTGTGGAACTACCGCACCACAAAGCGGACCCCCACAGGTGAGAGCCCATTCAATCTCACCTATGGGTCCGAGGCCATCATCCCCCTAGAAGTCAGAATACCCTCTCCTCGTTTGATAGCTTATGAAGAAGAGCAGAACGCTAGAGAGCTCAGAGCAAGTCTAGACCTGATAGACGAAATCTGAGAAAGAGCTACCATACGTCAACAAAGCTACCGAAGAAGGATCGAACTAGCATACAACAAAAGAGTCCGTCCAACGGACCTCAAAGAAGGGGACCTGGTCCTCCGAAAGTTGGCCATCTCGTTCCCAGGTCAGAAAAGCAAATTGGCCCCAAATTGGGAGGGGCCTTACAAGATCTCCAAAGTAATCCGCCCCGGCACATACAGACTAGAAGATCTCGAAGGTAGGGAGATTCCCAGGACTTGGAATGCCGACCATCTCTTAAAGTACCAAGAGAGTACAACAACGCCTCTCTAAGTAATTCGAGATGACGAACCATTCCTTTCCTATTACTTGTAGTGATTTTCTTTCATTTTTCCTTGTAATAACGGCTAGTAACTTTAGAAGTAGCCGATCATTGGTTATTAATGAATAAAGTCTTTTCATATTTTTGCTACTGTTTACATCTCTGTTTACATCTCTGCTTTTAACTCTTCAACCTAACGATGGTTCGGAGTCCAACACTTGGCTCGATTCTGCTTCGCAAGGTCGCTTCTAAGCGAGCTAGAAGTAGTTCGCCATTCGGAATTACTCCCACAACCGTTGAACTAATCTAACGATGGTTCGGAGTCCAACACTTGGCTCGATTCTGCTTTGCAATTTCGCTCCTAAGCGAGATAGAAGTAGTTCGCCATTCGGAATTACTCCCACAACCGTTGAACTAATCTAACGATGGTTCGGAGTCCAACACTTGGCTCGATTCTGCTTCGCAAGTTCGCTCCTAAGCGAGCTAGAAGTAGTTCGCCTTTCGGAATTGCTCCCACAACCGTTGAACTAATCTAATGATGGTTCGGAGTCCAACACTTGGCTTGATTCTGCTTTGCAAGTTTGCTTCTAAGCAAACTAGAAGTAGTTCGCCATTCGGAATTGCTCCCACAACTGTTGAACTAATATAACGATGGTTCGAAGTCCAACACTTGGCTCGATTCTGCTTCGCAAGTTCTCTTCTAAGCGAACTAGAAGTAGTTCGCCATTCGGAATTGCTCCCACAACCGTTGAACTAATCTAACGATGGTTCAGAGTCCAACACTTGGCTCGATTCTGCTTCGCAAGTTCACTTCTAAGCGAACTAGAAGTAGTTCGCCATTCAGAATTGCTCCCACAACCGTTGAACTAATCTAACGATGGTTCGGAGTCCAACACTTGGCTCGATTCTGTTTCGCAAGTTCACTTCTAAGCGAGCTAGAAGTAGTTCGCCATTCGGAATTGCTCCCACAACCGTTGAACCTAACGATGGATCGGAGTCCTCCTCTGGCTCGACTTTACTTCCCGGCTCGCCTAAGGGCGAGTCGGAAGTAGGTAGCCATTCGGAACTGCCCCCACGACCATCGAGCCGAGCGGACGAGGGACCGACCCTCGTATATGGCAAAAAAACCTTCCGAGGCGAAACCACCGTCAGATCGTCTCAAAATATGTGCTAGGGTATGATGGACGGACCTAACAACGCCACGTGTCCACAAAATGACAAGATAGCATTTTCTTGGGACTTGCGCCCCCCTTCTCGTGATCCGCGCCCTGATCACGATCCACCGTCCAGATCAAGCCACGTGTCCCCAGCCTCGAGACATTTACACCACTGCCGAGGAACCAAGACGCACCGGTATACACCAAGCAAGAGTCGGGACCACGGCCTAGGCGCAAATGGCGTGGCCAAGGCGCTCGACGGAGCACACTTGCGGTTCATCTCAAACAAACTAGCTAAAGCGATTACAGCACAACAAGAAGCCAGACAACTCCAATTTTATTAACACAACTTAGATAAATTTACAAAAAGATTACAACAAAAGACAGTTCGGAAGCCCAAAGACACAACACGACCCGTTTACTGCCTCCGCGGAAGGGGGACGCTCCGGTTCAGCGATAACTTGGGTTGGCGCTTCTTGACCTCCGAGCTCGTCTCTAGGCCAACGAATCGAGACGCCCCCTCACCGCTGGCCCTGACGGTCGCTCCAACCGAAGCACCACTCGAGGACACCGCTACTCCACTTTGGGCGTCGACTGCTGTCCGACCGACGGTGAGGGTTCGGCTCGCCAGTTGGTAGAATGTAATCCCTCGCTCAATCTCTTCGCGAGTGCACGAAGTACTCCAGACATTGGCCCTCACCGGCTGAGGTTTGAGCCGAGCAACCTCTTCCTCTAGTTCGACGATCCTGTCCTTCAACGTGTCGTCCTTCACAATTACTTTGAATCGAGAAAGTTTCGCCAAACCAGGATACTCGGCACTGTCAGATATAATGCTGCGTAAGTGGGTCACCTCGATGCTCTTGTCGACCGTCACCCTTTGCAGCTATTCTACCCTCCTTGCAAAGTCTTCTCGTTCAGCCGAAACCCGGATCAACTCTTCCTCCTTCGCAGATAGTTCGGCCTCGACTATCCGTAGATGGTGCAGCTCGGCCAACAGCTCACTGTTCCTCCTCTCTACATTATGAAGTATTCTCCTCGAGACGATCCTCCCGGGACTGCTGAAATAACTCCGCGCGGCGCCGAGCCGCCGCGGTGATACGAGTTTGCTCGGCAATCTGAAATGAAAGAGGGACAACATTGAAGAACTACATGACCGAACCAAATACTTAGACAGACAAGTTCAAAATCAAAACACTTTTTTCTTTCATCAAAGCGGTGGCCAGTCCGCAAAAGGCGTTACACTGTTTATAAAAGAAAAAACAAAAAACTACAAAAATTTACGAGGGGATCAGGGGTCCACCTGCGTCGCCACTTCGACCACGGGCGCGTCGCCAGGTGGCCCCTCGTTCCTCCCCTCGACCTGGGGATCCGCCACAGGAGGGTCGGCTTCCTCCCCTCGTCCCCTTCGGCACCCTCCTCCTCATCGCCTGAAGGCGGCCCTGGCCACAGTCTGTAGCCGACCCGCTCGAAGCCGGGGACACGTTCCTGAACATGGTCGAGTGCCCTCTGATAGGACCTCTCCATGTTCTTAGCCATGTGTTTCTTCGCCTCAGCCTCGGCCTCGGCCTCCACCTCGGCCCTGATCTTCACGGCCAGCGCCTCCTTCTCCGCCTTCAGGTCGGCCAGAGACTTCGCCGACGCGGCCAGTTCCTCGGCAGACTCCGCATCAAGTCGCCCCTTGGCTCTTTCCAGGTCGGCCTCAAGATCGGCAACCCGGACTTCCAAGGCCTCGGCTCGCCTCTGCTCGGCCTCAAGTTGTCAGACCGCCTTGACCTTCTTCGCCCTATCTTTGTCGCTGGCGGCCTTCAGCTCCTTCTCCTGCTCGGCGAACGTCTTGAGAAGGTGGCCGAAGTGGCAAGTTGCCTGCAAAGACCGCGATAAGCGCAATACACAAGCTGAGCAGTAAACTTGAAGAAATTCGCAATGAGAAACTTACCGATACGAGCGACCGAGCCACTTCGTAAGTGTCGTCGCCGACCGTTCCCGCCTTCAGTGCGGCTCTGTCCTTCAAGGTCGCCAGGTGCTTGACGACCTGCACCGACATCTGCAAGTTTCCGAGGAATCCGTCGTGATTCTTCACCCGCCAGTTCGGCACGAACAGCTGCTTGTGCTGTTCGGTCAGGAACTCCTCGGCCGCCTCAGTCAACCTCGGAGCCTCGAGCGACAACACCGCGTTGACATCGAAGGCCCCTTCAACCAGGGCCGAGGCTACAAGAGCCGAGGGCTCCTCGGCAACGACCACCTCCGAAGGCGCCTCAGTAGTCGGAGGAGGCAGGGTGGTAGTCGAGGCAACCTTGGGCTGCAGAGTCGACGAGGCAGCCACGATCGTCCTCATCCTCTTCCTACCCCTGGCCAATTTAGACATATCGGCCATCATGGCGTTGAAGTCGATCTTCATCGCTTCTGCATCAGACAATAAAAACTGAGTCAGCAAGACGAGCTAAACACTTGAAAGAAAAACGAAAATAAACGAGATGTCAGGAGCATACTCGGGTCGATGGGGCTAAGGCCGGACCCGAACAACACCTCCTCCGTCAACTCCCTCCAACTCAACAAGGGGAGGGCCATGATCTTCCTCGCCACCTCCTCCTCGGCCGCAGATAGTACGGGGTCGGCTCTAGCAAACTTGGGCACCTCCGGTTTCCACCAGGTCAGAATTTGCAGTAATGGTTCCCCCCATAATATAAAAAACTTCTCTTTCCAACCCTTAATTGAGTCCGGGTTTTCTATGATCCTAACACCCTTCCTCGGCCCCAAGTAGTACCGATGCTCTGTCTTGTGCATCCGATTTATCCGGTACAGGCCTCGAAAGACCGTCAGGTCCGGCTCGACTTTAGCTTTGCGGCACTGAAGCAGGAAAGCGTTCACATGACGCCATGTGCTCGGCATAAATTGGGTCGGCGCGAGGCAGAACCACCCGAGGATCTGGAGAATGAAGGGATGCAACGGAAAACGCAGCCCGGCATTCAAGGAGTCGAAGTTGAACATGCACATATCCGATGACGACAGCTTAGAATTCGCTCGCATCCCAGCACCAGGAACCATCAGCTTGTACTCCGGAGGGATGGCGAATCCCTTTTTGATCCGAAGGAGATCCCTCTCGGATAGCACCGAAGTAATCTCATCGGCTTCGGTTGGAAGAGCCGGGTTGGGTTCTTCGAGGACTTTTGACTTTCCGATGATTGCTTTCTCCAAGTGGTCGCCTTCGTACTGCCTAACCCCCGAGTGCCCGGACAGAACAGAGGGATATCGTCCCATCTCGGGGGCTTGCTTCGGGTTTTCTATGATCTCCTCGACCACGACAGATTGGGCCGCCACCCTCCTCCTCTTCTTCCTCTCCTTCCTCGCCTTGGTCGCAGACGGCTCGGTGACTTGTTTTCCCTTCCTTCGGATCTCTGCCCTTCTCCTCTCCTCGGCGCCATCATCGCCCGAAGACGAGGCCTTACTCCTCGAGTTCACTCTTGACATCTCTAGAAAAAAGCTAAGGCTAGTAGACTGACCTTTGAAGTGACGTTCACGGTCGGAATGTACTCGTCGGAAATCGTCTGGCCCACGCGACAACTAACGTCACCACCTTGGAGCAAAAGTTGCTGCTAGCAGAGAGCGCAGAGAGTAAAAGTGAAGTTTTGGAGTGAAAAGTGAGAAATGAGCTTGGGGGTGGGAGAGTGAAAACTTATAACCCCAAAAGTGGTGGGCCTCCTTGGGAACCTAAAAAGCCCACTAAGAAGCCAAAGTGTCAAGCGGAGAGTTGCGACGTTTCGAAAAGCAAAAAACTCCCCAAACGACTTAAGTCCACGACTCGGCCATCGGTCTGCTAAGCCGAGCTATCGAACAGCCAGGCTAAGCAACCGAGCTACTGAGTCCCTTCAAAACATTTAACTCCACACTTCGGCCGACGTCACTGAGCCCCCGAGTCGAGATGACGAGGAACCGACCCTCGTATATGGAGAAAAATCTTTCCTAGGCAAATTTGTCGTTGGATCTCTCCAAAATTTGCGTCAGAATTCGATGGACGGTTCAGATTGCGCCACGCCCACAAAACGACAAGATAGCATTTTCTCGTGATCTGAACCCTATCCTCGTGATTTGCACCATGATGGACGGACCAGATCTGCCCACGTACACCCTTCGAACTGCCTGCCATCGGCCTGCTCAACCGAGCTACCGAACAGCTTGGCCGAGCAGCCGAGCTACTGGGCTCGGAAGAGTGGAACCAGTAGAAGGCATCCTTCAAAGTCTCCACACCTCGGCCGACGTCACTGAGCCCCCGAGCCGAGATGACGAGGAACCGACCCTCGTATATGGAGAAAAATCCTTCCGAGGCGAATTTGCCGTCGGATCTCTCCAAAATTGGCGTCAGAATTCGATGGACGGTTCAGATTGCGCCACGCCCACAAAACGACAAGATAGTATTTTCTCGTGATCTGAACCCTATCCTCGTGATTCGTACCATGATGGACGGACCAGATCCGGCCACGTGCACCTTCCGAACTGCCTGCCATCGGCCTGCTCAAACCGAGCTACCGAACAGCTTGGCCGAGCAGCCGAGCTACTGGGCTCGGAAAAGTGGAACCAATAAGAGATGCATTCTTCAAAATATCCAACACAACGCCTCGGCCAACGGCACTGAGACTCCGAGCTGAGGGGACGAGGAACCGACCCTCGTATATGGCGAAAAAACTCGCCGACCTACCTCAACCATTGGATCTTGTCAAAAAGCACGCTCGTCATGACGGACGGTCCAGATCTCGCCCCGTCCACTAAATGACAAGATAGCATTTTTTGGGGATCCGCACTGGGATGGACGCTCAGGATCATGCCACGTACCTCGGCAAATTCCGAACCGAGGGGACGAAGAGCCGACCCTCGCATACGACAAAGCATCCGGCCGAACCAAGGAGACGAGGAACCGACCCTCATAACTTACAAGATACAAGGCCGAGCCGAGGGGACGAGGAACCGATCCTCGTATATGGCAAAAAAACATGCCGACCCATATCAACCGTTGGATCTTGTAAAAAAAGCGCGCTCGTCATGATGGACGGCCCAGATCTTGCCACGTCCACTAAACAACAAGATAGCATTTTTTGGGGATCCACGCTGAGATGAGCGGCCCAGATGATGCCACGTACCTCGGAGTGTTCCGAGCTGAGGAGCCAATCTTCCGAGCCGAGGAGCCGAGGAGCCGACCCTCATATATGGCGAAAAAACCTGCCGAGGAACAGGGATCGTCTGATCATTCAGAAATTCGCACTCCGTGCTGATCAAGGGTACAGATCACGCCACGTCATAAATCGGTATTTAAAAATCAATTTTTATTTATTTAAATCGTTTTATTTATTTAAAAATTGCGAAAAATCGCTAAAAATTCTGGAAAATTATCCAAAAATTCTAGAAAATAATTAAAAATTCAGGGGGTTATTTTTGAACCACTGAACAAACAATTGTTGTCTAGAATGTATTGTTGAGGTCCCCGAACAACTAGTTGACACATCGCAAAATTAAATACATAGCCCGAAAAAATAGATAAAAGCTGTCAAATACTCGATACGACTTCGGAACATCATATGGCTTCAAAAAAGGAAGAAGTTACCTTGCTACCCACTTCAAGATTCAAAAATCCCCCATTCGGACTCCGATACAACCCCACTAGCCACTGAAACAGTCAAACTACTCCTCAAAGACTGATCACACCCAGCCTTTAGGAGTGGGGGACTCGTGATATGGCTAAAAATGGGGGTTAAATCGGAACCGTCCAAATTGGGCACGAATCTTGAAGCCCAGGGGTAAAACGGTAATTTTACTTACCAACGGGTCTGAAGCGGGTACTAGTTATCTTCCCCGAAGACCCACTTACCCGCAAACGAATCCACCTCAATTGGGTGCGGGTTTCCACCCGCAATCAACCCGGTCCAGCAGGATAGAATTAGGGTTTCTGATTAATACTAATCAACGGCCCTGATTCATGTCTATCCTTTCACTGAGAATTAGGGATTACATTCCTTATCTATACACAGGAATTACATGCCTAATTTGATCCCCTTAGATGCCTATAAATACCCCCCATCCATCTCCATTATGAGGTAATCAATCTTTCTCTAGTTTTTGCGCTCTTTCATAGTCTTCCTAGATTACTGACTTGAGCGTCGGAGGGTGCGTCGCCGGGAACAACCCCGGTGTCTCACACTTTTTGCAGGTGTACGGCGGGAGCGACAATCATACCCCGACGGAACAGGTATACAGGTTTACTATTCAGTTTCCCTAAGAATCCACAAATACTGTCTGTTTGCCCCCACACCAAATTTAGCGGCAACAATAACCTTTAGGATAATTGCTATAACAAAAAAAAAACCAATTTGGAGTATTCGAAACGGATAGATAGACTGGGTATTCAACCCGTTTACTAAGCAAATTACCTTTCTAACTACTAGAAATAAGGCAAAATTTAAAAAAAGTCACAATAGTTTGGCCCAGTTTAAAAAAATGTCACATAACTTTTTTTTATAAAAAAAATCACACAAAGTTTAACTTTCAAATCACAGAGTTACTCACCGTTAACTGGGTTATACGTGCATTGCACGTACTCAAAAAAATTGTCAAAAATTCTCCCGTATTTAATAGGGTTAGAATCGTTTGCTCGTCCTCTTCTTCCCCAATTAGTAACCGGTAAAAAAAAACCCAAATTAGAGGAACCCTAATTTTCAGAGGCTAATCTCGTCGATTTGTTTCCCTAACCCTGGAAAAGAAAGCGTTTTTGAGATACTTCACTGAAAGGCCCCAAATTGGAGACGTTGTGAAGGTATTGGAGACGCTGTGAAGCTTTTGAAGGTGCCTCACTCAGCAATTCCTCTACCCAATTTGTGTGCTGGGCAAATCTAACGAAAGTTGGAATTTCTGAGGGTGTTTTGGGATCGATTTGAAGTTCAGCTATCGAGGAAGGGTAGTTCTACAATTTGTTTCTTTTCTTAAATTTGTTTCATATATTTGGTGGGTTTTGTATTATGAATCTTTTTTGAAATCTAATAATAATCTGGTGTGGGGGACCATTGTTGAGAAGTTTTATATTGTTAATATGGTGTGGGGCTAGGGTTTTGAAAAAGGGGATGTCGAGCTGTAAGTGTTAAGCAAGTTTGCTTTTTTAAAACAGTGGCTGTTATAGAAAACAGTGGTTTTAAAGATGTGATGTTTGAGATGAATATTGTTGTGAGTGTAAGTTTGATCTCATTTGTTAAATCAATTTATTGGATGTCATGCAGGAAAATGTTAAACCTAAACATTCACTGCAATGGGTATTCTGTGAAGAATCGTACTTGGAAATACGTGGGAGGGAAGAAGGGGAGATATAGATTCGTCATCCCCGAATTGACCAAATGGAAAGCGTTGAAGAACATCCTGAAGAAGGTGGCTGATTACAATGAGACACATCTTGTATACTACAAAATTGGAGTAGGAGATTTTGCCTACAATTTCATGTTGGTAGATGATGATGTCAAAACTAAGGAGATGTGGGATGAACACAATGTGGAACCCGATGTTGGTGAAGTGTATTTGTATGTTGATAATCGAATGGGGGTTATAGAACAAACCAGCATTGATGAGGTGGAGATGGAAGGTAAATTTTTTGTGTATATTGTTCCATAACTCTGCATTAATTTTAAAACGAATTGATGTGCTAATATATCTATCTTCTCTTGTTGGAATTTGATAACTTTGCAGATGATATTACCATCCTAGAAAAGCCTATTGAAGTTGTTACGATTGTTGATGATACGCAGTTGAGGGGAGTGGAACAAACCGGCATTGAGGTTGTGGAGATAGAAGGTATTTTTTTGTAATTTTATCAACAGCCTTGCATACAATTTTGTTTTCAATTAACGTACTAATATATATATCTTATCTTGTTGGACTTTGAAAACTTTGTAGGTGATGTTCCAATTGAAGGAAAACCTATAGAAGTTGCTTCGATTGTTGGTGATACGCAACTGAAGGCAGTGGAGCAAACCGACATTGAGGTTGTGGAGAGGCAAGGTAATTTTTTGTATTTTTATAAACAGCCCATAAAATGTTGTTTTCAATTAATGTACTAATATATGTATCTTCTCTTCTTGGAATTTGATAACTTTGCCATGATATTACCATCCAAGAAAAACCTATCGAAGTTGTTACGATTGTTGATAATACGCAGTTGGGGGGAGTGGAACAAACCAGCATTGAGGTTGTGGAGATGGAAGGTAAATTTTTTTGTATTTTTATCGACACCCCTGCATACAATTTTGTTTTCAAACATTGTACTAATATATGTATCTTCTCTTGTTGGATTTTGATAACTTTGTAGGTGATTTTCCAATGCAAGAACAACCTACCGAAGTTGTTACAACCAATGAGATACCTGATGTACCCATTGATATCCCTAGTCAGTCCACATTTCTACATGAAGATGTAGTAAATGTCAGCATGGGTGCGAAAAAAGGAGGCAGTAGGCCATCTACTTCAAGGAGTAAAGTAGAGGAGAAATTATGTGGAAAAGAATGTGACGCACTCTCTTTGGGGTCAGACTATGCTGATAGTGAGGAATTGGGAGATGTAGTCAGCTCAGATGATGACAATCTGGGGAACATACAGTACAATGAAGAGAGACATCTGGTGGATCCAGTGATTCTAGTCGGTATGGAGTTCCCACATGCTCGAGACTTTCGAGCATGTTTACGAGAGTGGGCAATCAGGAATGGTTATGATCTTTTTTGGAGAAGAAATACTTCGGTGATGATTACAGTTGAATGTGCATCTCAGAATCGGTGCCCTTTCTATGTTGGAGGTACATGGAAAGAAGCTGCAAGAGTATTTAGGATTGTTTCCCTATGTGAAGAACATACATGTGAGAGGGGAATGGAGAACAGTCAAGTGAGTGCTCCTTGGTTAGCTAACAAGTACCTAGGGTCCTTCCGAGATGATCCAACCTGGACTGTTAATGCCTTCATTTCATCGGTCAATGAGATTACGATGTGACCATCAACAAACAAACAGCTTATAGGGCAAGGAGAATGGCCATTGATGAGGTGGATGGGAAGCATGTAGAGCAGTATCGTAGAATATGGGATTATGCGAATGAAATGTTGAAGAAAATGCCCGATACTACTATAGTAATCAAAACCGAAAACATTGTAGGTTGTGAGGATAAAAGATTTGGTGGTATGTTTGTGTGTTTTGGCGCACTTGTCAAGGGAATGTTGAATGGTTGTCGAAAAATAATTGGGATGGACGGTTGCCATTTGAAAACTGTCTCTGGTGGTGTGTTACTGACGGCATGTTCAAGAGACCCCAACAATCAAATGTGGCCAATTACATGGGCGGTGGTAAGCGTTGAGAATAAGGAGACTTGGACATGGTTTTTGACTAACCTGATAGAAGCAATAGGGGTCGTATCATTGCGGGGATGGACCTTCATCTCGGATAGGCAGAAGGTACTAATTCGTGTTGATATTTTAATTCCTTAAATAGTTTTGTTACTAACTTTCATGAGAAGTTATTATTTTAGCACAAGTGATTTGAACATTTCATCTAATGCATGGGTTACTCAAGACATTTAAGGAACTAGTCCCTGAGGCTCAAGTCAGGTATTGTGTACGGCATCTATATGCCAACTTTGCAAAGAAGTTTAGGGGGCTAGACCTAAAGGGTCATGTATGGGCTGCGGCACGGTCGTACACGAAGCATGGGTGGGAGACTTCAATGACAGCAATGAAGAATATAGATGAGGATGCCGCAAAGTGGTGGATGGATATAGGACCAGATAAATGGGCAAGATCACATTTTCAAGATTCTAACAAGTGTGATCTACTCTGCAACAATATATGCGATGCATGAAACAAGTACATTATGGAGGCCAGAGATTGCCCAATAATTACTATGTTGGAAAAGATCAGACGACTGGTTATGGTGAGGCTGCAGAAGAAAAGAGAGATGATTGCAAAGTATACTGGTATTGTCACTCCAAAGATAAGAGAAAAGTTGAGGTCGCAGTATGAAAGGTCAAGAGCTTGTTTCATTTTCAAATTATCAGAAACTATGTACAAGATAATGGAGCATGGGACCAATTTTTGTGTCGACCTAGAAGCAAGATCTTGCGACTGTGGAGAGTGGCAATTAAGTGGGGTGGTCTGTAGGCATGCATTGGTATGCCTAAACAATGCAAGGAAGAGTGTGGAGGAGTATTGCGACACAAGCTACAGTAGGAATATGTATGTGAAAGTATACAAAGGTATCCTTTTTTCCTTAAGTACTCACTACTTATTTTAGCATCTAATACAATCAAGTTTCTTCATTTCAATTTAATACATCTTATTTTTTGTAGGCACCATAGACCCAATTCCGAACTCCATACTTTGGGACGAGTTGGAATATGCGAGGATACTACCTCCAAAAATGAGAAGGGCTGCAGGTAGACCACCTAAAGCTAGGAAGAAAGACCCTGACGAGCCAAAGAAAAAAAATCCAGGAGTCCAAGCTACCATGCAAAGGGCAGGCAGGGGTGGATATAAACTCAAATGTACGAGGTGTCAACAATTTGGGCACAATGTCAGAAGGTGCAAGAATGAAGTGGCATCACCACCACCACCACCAGAAAGATCCCCCAATAAGGGTGGAAGACCGAAGGGAAAAAAGACTGATGAGGAGGTAAGTAGGATAAGGAAGACATTGGCTAATGTTGGGGGATGAGAGGCTGGAAATGAAGCTAGTGGTAGTGGTATAGGTAGAGGTATCCGTCGTGGAAAGTCATGTGGAAGTGCAACTGATGCTAATCCACTAGGATTTGGTACCGGCAAGAAGATGTGTGGGAGAAAAAGGAAGGAGAATGAGCCATATGTGCAAGGAAGTCAACATAAGAAGCAAAAGGTAAGTATAAAAAACAATTTCATATTGCAAGAATTAGTTCATACAATGGCATACTGTACATGGCCTTGTTCATTTTTTTGTGACAACTTATAGGTG
Organism: Hemerocallis citrina; assembly: GCA_017893485.1. NCBI lineage: Eukaryota > Viridiplantae > Streptophyta > Magnoliopsida > Asparagales > Asphodelaceae > Hemerocallis > Hemerocallis citrina. Next base: position 18,113,239 of record CM030362.1, read on the forward strand.
TCAAACAAGGCAGATGTGCCTACAGACAGTCAAAGCCAGACTCAGCCTACCCAAGAATAAAGCCAGACTCAGCCTACCCAAGGCAGATGTGCCTACAGAAAATCTGTTCATCTGGTTTGTTTTCAAGTGGAAGTGCATTCGGTGTCATAGTTAATGTATCAATTTTTTTTGAGTTTGGTGCACTAGTTGTCTTCCAACCAGTTTAAATTTGGTGCATTATTTTAAGTTTTTTTTGCTACAGGGTTCATAATTCACATTTGACCCAATCTTATTTCAAATGTTTGTTTCAAATGTAGGGAAGTAGAGGGAGAATGTTTGGATAAGGGGTCAGTAGAGTTTGTGTACAGGGTATGAAGCTTAGATATGAAACTGCAAATGTGGATATGAAGCTTTTTTGGAGAAGAAATTTGGATATGAAGCTTGAAATATGCATCAGTGGGTTTGTATACAGGATTACTAAATTTTGGCAAAGAAATTTGAAATGTACAAAAAAAGTCAGTTGAGTTTCAATGGTTTTGTGTACAAAAAAAGTCAGTGGAGTCAGTGGAGTTCCAATTTTTGATTCCTAAGAGATATAAGAATTTTTGTATTGTCATGGTTACTCAACTATTTTGTATTGAACATGTACTATGAAATTTAATACAATGTGTTGAACATCTCAACTGTCTTGGTCTCAGTTTTGTTGATTGATCTGATTTAATGCAATGTGTTTAATGCAATGTGTTAAATGAGATTGATCTGATTTGCAATGTTGGTGATGCTCCTAGATGTCATTTGTTTGAGGTGTTGGATTTTGTCGAATGTGCAATGTGTTAATTTGTTGTAAATGTGTTGTCAGTATAAGTGAATATGTGAAATATACACACTTACAAAGTTGAAAGAAAACCTAATCTTGTGAAATATACACACTAAAAATTTTGAGAGGAAAACCTGATCATGTGTACATTATGTACATTATCAATAGTTTAGGGATGTTTTGTAAATGAAACTAATAATTTTGTGATGTTTTTTTAAAACAAAAGAATACTTTTGTGATATTTTTTTAAACAAAACAATAGTTTTGTGTTGTTTTTTTAAACTAAACAATAGTTTTGTGATGCTTTTTTAAACATTTTTTTACATCTATTAACATTTCAAACACTACATCTATTAACATTCATAACCACTACATCTATTAACATTTCGAACACTACATCTAAAATGAAAAGATTTGCTTTTATTCATCATAACCACTACATCTATTAACATTTCAAACACCAAATGAAACTCCGCAAACAACCCAAGAATTCATAAACATCGAGCAGACAAGTTAAAGCATGTTTCACATTTCAAAACACATCGATTACATTGTCATCAAGATACATTCATTGAACAGTGCAATACTGCTATTTGAAGACATACAATATGAAAACAACAAATACAAACAACGACAAAGCAAACCCCTTCACTGTTCCCTCCTTCACCTTCAAATCGACCACCTTTTTTCGCAATGAGTCGCACTCCACTTCCAAATTTTTTAACCTACTGGCTGTTTCCTCAATTACCAAACTCATCTTCACATTCTCCGCCATCAAATCAGAGTATTCTTTCTCCCTCTTGTTGTCTCCCACAATTTCTACCCACCTAAAAAAACGGCAATTATCAGTTTTCCATCTTGGGCATCCAGCGAAATATCTTCCAGCATTGGTACAGGTACTAGCTATCTTAACTACTACTGGCTCCTTGTGATGACACAATAGGGTTCCACCTCCATCGCAATTCTTTGTGGACCTCCTCATTGGAGCTTTCGAAATTGTGGAATCTGCAAGAGAAGTATGCAAAGATTTAAATTGTACAACAAAAAGATTATATGAGATATGGAAACATCAAAATTATATGATAGATTTAAGTTGAAATAACGATTCAACCTGACATGGAGCTTTTAGAAAGAATATTCACTTCCGATTACAGCATCAGATCTGGCAAGAAAGATGAATATATGGGTTGATTGTAAAAAATCTAGTCTCATACTACATTAACAACAAAAAAATTATCAAAATTCGTCCACCCAAACAACACTTTCATTTGGTTCAAACAACATCAGAATACCAATACCGATACCAACATACAAAAATATAATAATTTGACAAAGTTCGATTGCTTCGATACACTTTAGGATTGGGAGCTATTGCCGAATCGAAGAGTCAATCCCCAAAATATTAATACTCTAGGTCAGATTTTGGAATGGGAGATAACTTGTACAAGATTCGCTGAGCTCCACTCCAAGATTAGGGAAGAGTACGTTGTTGATTGAATCTATGGGGTGAGTTGGGGTGAGTTAGGGTTCATTGATTTGGGGGTATTTTTACGGTAAGGATAAGGAAGAGGTCAGGGGTATTTTTGTCACGTATTTTGAGTACGTGCAGTGCACGTATAACCCAATTAACGGTTAGTAACTCTGTATGTTGAAAGTTAAACTTTGTGTAGTTTTTTTTTTGAAAAAAATAATTTTGTGGTTTTTTTTAAACTGTGCCAAATTTTTGTGACGTTTTTTTAAATTTTGCCCTAGAAATAAATGGTCATTTGATACTAGATCGACGTAAGTAATGAATCGCCACTTACAGGATCACCATCTTTAAAGGCTCTTTCTTGTACTATTGTTCAGTGATTAAAAGTATCTTTGAAGAAAAGACTTTTCTTGTACTCTTGTAGAAAGGTTGCCAGCTGCAGTATACTTTAAATTAAGTCAAACATTTTGATCATGACGTACTGTCCGAATCTATAGATATTAAGTTAGAATTCAGAAAATATCAACGCAACAGGGAAAGATTATGGAATGGAAGGAAGAAAATAAAATGTGCGTGTTTACTATAAGAGCATCTCCAATGGGTCTCTATTTCTCATCTCTATAATGGAATATTCCTGAGAATATTCCGTTATAGAGATGAGAAAATAAAGACCCATTCCAACCATGCATCTCTATAATTTATAGGAATTTTTGATTAGTTTTGTTATAAATAATTTTACATTAAATTGCTTATATTAATATTCTATTTGGGAGAAAAAAAATTATGCTGTTGGAAATATCTCGCCGAAAGCTTTAAAACGAGGCTAATATTTTGGACTACCGGGCTCGAACCATGACATCAATGAGTTGCAAGCGTCAAATCTATTCGCTAACCTAACTCAAGGTATTACTCCTCCTGCTAACTATACAATTCAAGGTAAAGAATATGTTGTCGGTTACTATTTAGCCGATGGCATATACCCCAAATGGTCAACCCTTGTACAAACTATTTCCCAACCCCAAGGTCCAAAGAAACAATATTTCGCAATGATGCAAGAATCATGCCGAAAAGACGTGGAGCGTGCATTTGGAGTCCTTCAAGCACGATTTGCCATCATCAAAGGGCCATCACGTTTTTGGAATAAAAGTGTACTACATGACATCATGTCTGCGTGTGTTATACTGCACAATATGATCATCGAGAATGAATGCGATGACTCTGAAAGACTAGTTTTGTCTACTCCTGCAATTATTCAGAATACTCAAGAGATTGATGTCAACGAAGCTGAGCAATTCCAACGATTTCTTGCTCGACACAAGCAACTCAAAGACAAAAATGCTCATATTGCACTTAGAAATGCACTGATAGAGCATTTGTGGGCAAGACACGGCAATGAAATGGATTAAAAGTTGGGGATTATTAATGTTATAATTTTAATTTTTTTTAATTATTCAGTTCTATGTATTTCAATGTCCAACGTTTGTATTTTCAATTAATGATTCTATGTATTTGTCGTTTATCTATTTCCAATTAATGATCACATTGTATGAGTGGGTAGTCTTTTTAAAATATGTTAAGCTAATACAAAATAACTAAATAATCTTATTATAAATATTGTATCAATTATTTTTTTCAAACAATAAAAAAATATTCAAAATTGGTCTCATTTTAAAGATATCGTCGAGACATTTCCAACTGTACCAAAATAATAAAATTTTGTTTAATATTTTATAAGATGCATTCACGAAATATACAATACACATTTTAATTAAAGGATATGGAAGGAATTCTTCAAAAGATATTAAAGTAAAAAAGGGTAAAATGAAAAATACAAATATTGAATAGTGATTTGGAGATGAGATCAAAAGTCTCCAAATATGGAGACGGTTTTGAAGGATCTCCATTTTGGAGATGGAGATAGAGACCCGTTGGGGCTTCATTGGAGATGCTCTAAGAGCATCCACAGTCGTTTTTCTCAATTCTCATAAAATGGCGGCTACAGTAATAGCAAATGGACGAAGTGCTTGCAGTCGTTGTTTGCTAAATTTTTCTCATATTCGTTAGAGACGGAATATGATTCACCGTCCCAAGTTTTTTAATTTTAAAATGGTGTAGGACGGGAAATCATTCCCCATCTCTCCCAAAAAAAAAAAAAAATAGCTGGCTATTATCGGACGGGGTATCATACCCCGTCCATGAATTAAACGGAGAGATGGTGGGACACGAGGGGATTTTTAAAAAAAATGATCCAATTCAACATCGGAGGGGATTTTATAGGTTTTGTCAGAGTGTTGAGAGATGGTGGGACCTATATGTTGAGAGATGGTCTGAGGGGATTTTAAAAAAAAAAAAAATTTGTCAGAGTGTGGGACGGGGTTTGATACCCCGGACGAGGTATCATTCCCCGTTTGAACAATTTTTTTTAAAAAAAAATTGGGTTAATTAGAGAGACGGGGTTTGATACCCCGTCCGGGGTATCATTCCCCGTCCATCCTCTTTTAAAAAAAAAAAAAAAAAATCAAGAATTATTGGGACGGAATATGATCGTCCGTTTGATACGATTAAAAAATATTTATATCGAAGAGACGGGGTATCATACCCCGTCCTTTATAATTTGAGAAAGCTCAGTTCGTTTCTCATATTTGAGAAATGGAAATAAAAGCTTTGCCAAAATATGAAAAAATGAGAAACGACTGCAGCGCTACTTTTCTATTCGTTTGCTATAATTTGAGAAAGTGGGAATTATAGCAAACGACTGTGGATGCTCTAAGCATTCAATAATCATAATCAATCAACTTTTGACATATTAATACTGCCTCACATAATCATAAGGCAGTGTATAGCTAGCTATTCATCGGATTTCATATTTGTAACGAAAAGAAACCGCTACTCTCAGTCTGTTAATCATCGGTGAATGTTAAATATGCAAAGCGCTTGCGTTTTCTTACACGCACGCACTCACAAATATCAAGATTTATAGTTAATATCATTAACATTTAAAAATTAGAGTAAGTTACACAAACTTGAAAATATTTCACTAAGTACTACCATCAATGTCAGCAATTTTTTTATAAAAAAAAAATCATATATTGTTTCTTACATCCATTACACATTACACGTGCGCATAAAATCAGTTTATTTTCCCAAAAGACAAAATATAATCACTTTGAAATATGCAGGTACCACTAAACAGTAGTTGCAATTTTTGTATTTTATGGAGTTATCGTATTTGGAGTACTTGCAATAACTGGATATTTGGAGTTATCGTATTTTATGGATGATAATGTTGATCTCAACTGTACATTTTTAATTAAGAATTATGGCAACCATGTAAACTACCTTTCATATCAGGTAGCGGTTTTATTAAGTAGTCAAAAAAACGTGTGGTAGTTAAACAAAGCAAATAGAAGTTCAAGTAAAGCTAAGACATTTTTGTTTTGAGTTCTTTGATGCAAACTCTTAGGTAGTATTCTTTTTCTCCTCTTATAAAAAATTTACCTCTTGTAAGATGTGGTCCCCTTCTTATAAGAATTTTTTTAGTGTTCTTTTTTTTTATCTCTTATAAGACATTTTTTTCAAAATATCTTATAAGCCTAAAAAACTTTTAGTAGCCTCTTTCAAATTATTATAAGACTTCTATCAGTTAAAAAGTCTATATTACCCCAAAGTCTATATTATAATTGTTACTAATTAAACTAGTTTATATATTAGTCTATAGTAGCCCCGAATATGCTATCCTAGAAAAAGTGTAATCATATACATAGTTGACTGTAATATGCTATCCTAGAAAAAGTGTGGGAATTCATTCTTCACAATCTCGAACAATTATGTTAGGGATGTTGTCGAAACACTGATTTATTTAAAGATATATATATTTACGTCCAGTAAGTACATTACTTGAGTTGTGGCTAGTTGATTTGTTCTATTATGATGCCACCATGTTCAAATCCTGCAGCCAGTCAGGTTTTTTTTTATTTTTTATTTTTATTTATGTATTTATTATTTATTACTTATTATTTATTTTTTATTTATTTACAGCTAAGGAAGAATTTATATTAGCCCATTGACCTTAAATTTTTTTAATCCAACTTCTTTGAAACAAATTATTATTATTTATATTTATACATACTAATTTTCATACTAATTAAAAGTCTATAGTAGCCTGGAATTATAATTGATGATTTACATTGATTTATGAATTTAACTTGCCATTAAACTAGTTTATATATTAGTAATTTGAACTTATCTTTTCTTGTCCTTCATCTCACTATTTTTATACTTTGGGGGTAATATAGACTTTGGGATAATATAGGCTCTTGTAAGAGGTGAAAAAAGAATAGAAATCTCTTATAAGAGATTCTTATAAGCGGTTATTTTCATATAAAAAGAACACCTCAAAAAGAGGCTCTTACAAGAGGCTCTTACTGTAAATCTCTTATAAGAGGTAACCTCTTATAAGAGGAAAAAAAAAAGAACAGTACCTTAACTATCTCAACTACTTTTATATAGCCCCTATAAAAGTGGAGTTAATTTCTATTTTCTTTCAAATCAGGTTAGTTTTGGTATTATCTTGTGTTGTCGCTAAATTTGGTGTGGGGGCAAACAGATAGAATTTGTGGATTCTTAGGAAAACTGAATAGCAAACCTATATACATGTTCCGTCGGAGTTTGACGCTGACTCCTGCCGTACACCTGCAAAAAGTGCGAGACACCGGGGTTGTTCCCGGCGACGCACCCTCCGACGCTCAAGTCAGTAATCAGGAATGATTAAGAAAGAGCGTAAAATTGAAAAAAGATTGATTACCTCTTAATGGAGATGGATGGGGGGTATTTATAGGCACCGCTGGGATCAGATTAGGAATGTAATCCCCCTGTGGTTAGATAAGGAATGTAATCCCTAATCCCTAGTGAAGGGATAACTATGAATCAGGACCGCTGATTAGGATTTAATCAGAAACCCTAATTCTATCCCTTCTGGACCGGGTTTGCTGCGGGTTGAAACCCGCACCCAGTTGAGGCAGATCCGTTTGCGGGTAAGTGGATCTTCGGGGAAGATAACCAGTACCCGCTTCAGACCCGTTGGAAGGTTAAATTACCGTTATACCCCTGAGCTTCGAGATTCGTGCCCAATCTGGATGGCTCCGATTTAACCCCATTTTTAGCCATATCACGCAAGCCCCCCACACCTAAAGACTGAGTTTGATCAGCCTTTGAGGAGTAGTTTAACTGTTTTAGTGGCTAGCGGAGTTGTATCGGAGTCCGAATGGAGGATTTCGAATCTCGAAGGGGGTAGTGAGGTGATTTTTGAAGCTGTAAGCCGTTCTCGTGCTTCTCTGGATGTCCGGCGGTTTTTATCTATTTTTTCGGATTAATTGTTTAATTTTGCGATGTGTTAACCAATCGTTCGGGAGTCTTAGCAACACATTCCAGGCAATAATTGTTTGTTTAGGGGCCCAAAAATATTCCCCCGAATTTATAATTATTTTCTAGAATTTCTAGCTAATTTTTCCGAATTTTTAGCAATTTTTTCGCAATTTTTAAATAAATAAAACGATTAAAATAAATAAAAACTGATTTTTAATACCTATTTATGGCGTGGCTTGATCTGGGCCCTTTATCTGCGTCGAGCGCGATTTTCTGGGCGATCGGACGGTCGTAGTCGCTCGGCGGCATTTTTTCCCATTTTGGAGCTCGGATGGACACTTGCTCGGCAGCTGACTGGAGGTCTAAGGGTTCGTCTGTCCAAGCAACTTGGCGCGATCTGTGCCGTCGGATCCCGGCACGAATCTCGAGGAGGCACGTTTCCCAAAAAAAGTTATCTTATCGTTTAGCGCACGTGGCACGATCTGGACCATCCATCACCAGAAGGGCGAATTTCTGGAAGATCCAACGATCGTAGTTGCTCGGCGGCTTTTTTCTCCGTTTTGGAGCTCAGATGGGCACTTGCTCGGCAGCCGACCGGGGGTCTAAGGGTTCGGCTGTCCGAGCGATGTAGTGCGATCTGAGCCGTTGGATGGTGGCACGAATCTCGAGACGGACCCAATTCCCAAGAAAATGCTATCTTGTTGTTTAGCAACACTGGTAAGATCTGGGCCGTCTGATCGAGATCTTACACGAATATTGAGAGAAAAGTGATTTTTCTCCGTTTTGGGGCTCGGATGGGCACTTGCTCGGCAGCCGACCGGAGGTCTTGGGGTTCGGCAATCTGAGCAACATGACGCGATCTGAGCCGTTGGATGGTGGCACGAATCTCGAGACGGGCTCAGTTTCCAAGAAAATACTATCTTGTCGTTTAGCGACGCTGGCAAGATCTGGGCCGTCTGATCGAGATCTTACACGAATGTTGAGAGAAAAGTGATTTTTCTCCGTTTTGGGGCTCGGATGGGCACTTGCTCGGCAGCCGACCGGAGGTCTTGGGGTTCGGCAATCCGAGCAACATGGTGCGATCTGAGCCGTTGGATGGTGGCACGAATCTCGAGATGGGCTCAGTTTCCACGAAAACACTATCTTGTCGTTTAGCGACGCTGGCAAGATCTGGGCCGTTTGATCGAGATCTTACACGAATGTTGAGAGAAAAGTGATTTTTCTCCGTTTTGGGGCTCGAATGGGCACTTGCTCGGCAGCCGACCGGAGGTCTTGGGGTTCGGCAATCCGAGCAACATGGCGCGATCTGAGCCGTTGGATGGTGGCACGAATCTCAAGACGGGCTCAGTTTCCAAGAAAACACTATCTTGTCGTTTAGCGACGCTGGCAAGATCTGGGCTGTCTGATCGAGATCTTACACGAATGTTGAGAGAAAAGTGATTTTTCTCCGTTTTGGGGCTCGGATGGGCACTTGCTCGGCAGCCGACCGGGCTCTTTGACGTTGGGGTCGGATCGCACGTCGCTCGGATTTTGATCCCGTGTGTGCCGAGCTATTCGACTTGTATCGAAACGTTTTGCCTTTTCGCCAATCGTTGCTGCTCGGGTACAAAGTCGTTTGGGCTTTCGTAACGCTTCAAAAGCCGATCAAGAGTCGCACCCTTACGTTACGAAGTCCAAGAGACTTTTTCTTTTACTATAAGTCTTCACTCCCCCACCCCCAATCTCATTATTCACTTTTTCTTTCTCACTCAAGTTTTTACTTTTCACCATCGAAGTTTTTAGTTCTCAGGTGGCACTGCTAGCTGTCGCGGCAAGGAGTTTCTTTGCTCCGGCGAACTTTTCCGGCCGTAACAGTCACCTCAAGGTCAGTCTCTCTCCTCTCTCTTTAGAAAAAATGGTTAAGATTACTTCTTCAGATGAGACCCCCGCCTCGGACTGAGTCGTTAGCCGAGCGGGTAAAGAGAAGGAGGTGGTAGAACCGACCGAGCAGACCGTGGTCCGGCCGAGCGAGAGTGGGGAGGTCACCGAGCCACTCCAGGAGGTTTCGGCGAGGTCCCAGAACGGTAAGGGAGTGGTTACGGTCATAGAGCAGCCGAAGATGGTAGGGGAGTTCGGTCGGCAGCCAATCGCTCTGTCGAGCGTGGGGGGAGTACGGAGCTACTCCGAAGAGATGCTGGAGAAGGTGACCCAGGGCACCGCCAAGTCCGTAGAGGAGAACGAGCCGAGAGAGATGTCCGAGGTGGACCATATCTCTTCGGTCCTTACTGAGGCTGATCTGCAACGGATCCGGGCTGGATTCCAGATCCCTGCCGAGTATGGGCTACTTCTCCCCGGACCTGGTTTCCGAGCCTACACGTCGTCTTCGGCCGACACGTGCATTTTTCCGGTCGACTCCTTGGCCGCCGGGCTTCGTTTGCCGTTGCATCCGTTCGTTGTTGAGGTCCTCAATTGGTACGGCCTGAGTCCTGCCCAGCTGATGCCGAACACTTGGAGGCACGTCTTGGCATTTGTTCTTCAGTGTCAAGAGATCGGCGCCGTGCCAAGTCTGTTCCTCCTTCGGAGCCTCTACCGTCCTTGCGAGCCGAACAGGAACGAGCAGAGGTTCTACCTTTCGCCGCGGACAGGCGTGAAGTTGATCGAGAACCCGGACTCGATCAAGCATTGGAAGGAGAAGTACTTCATTGTCCGAGCTCCCGAACCCTGGGCAATTCCGATAGCTTGGTCGAGGGATGGCCTGCCCAAGCGAGCAAAGAAGGAGCCAGTGCTTAGTGACGAGGAGATGGAAGTCCTCAAGAAACTCCTTGGCCTGCCGACGCTTAGTTGGAAGGACATCATCGAGGAGGCTTTGTTCCGAGGGGGTCTCAGTCCGATCGACCCCAGTACGCCTCTGGTATTCTTACTTTTTCCTTGAAGTTCTTGAAAATTTTCCTAAGTTTTTTCATTCGGTTTGTGCAGAGTCTTCTGGTATGGACTATAGGGTGTTGATGGCGAAGGCCAAGGCGGCTAGGGAGCAGGAGGCGAGGAAGAAGAAGAGACCCTCGACAGGGCCTCAGGGCGGCCGAGCGCCAAAGATACCTTCGGTCCCAAAGACTGCCGATCTGCAGGTGGTCGAGATACCGGAGGCCGATCCCGAGCAAGGCTAGGTCATGGCCTCCGATCTTCCTTCCTGGGATGCACCGACTCCAATGGCGAAGACAGATGCTCCCGGCTCATCGAGCGGCGCATTCAACGTGAGCGCGGCGTTAGCCCTTCAAGTCCCGCCACTCACTGCTGAGGCGGAGAAGATTCTGACCGAGGAGCATAAGCAGATCTTCGTCCCCGACTGGCAAGTAATGAAGGTCGACGGCTTCTTGGGGGACGGCAACATTTGTATGCAGGCGGTGAAGCACCTGCCGACCCCAAAGGACCGAGCGGCGCTTAAGTCCAGGGAGGTCGGGGATGCTACAATGCAGATTGCTCGGAACACGATGTCGGTAAGTAGACCGAACACTTTCTTCTTGAAGCATTTTTTTCGAAATTTTCTAAGTTTTTATGTCCGGCTTCTAACTGTTTGTTCTCTTTTCAGACCCTCTGCCACTTCAACTTTTTGCTCGAAGAGTTCGCGAGCAAAGAACAGGAGCTGACAGCACTGTACGACCAGGGGAGGTCGGAGCGTGCGAAAGCTGTGAAGCTGTTCGAAGCTGAGCAACTCCTCTCGGCAAGGCGCGGTGCTGAGGTGGCGGGGTTGGAGGCGAAGCTGGCCGAAGCTATGCAACAGTCGGCGGACGAGGCAGCCAAGCTCGAGGCCTCGGAGAAGGAGAATGCCGCGCTCAAGGAGGAGCTGGCCAAAGCACGGTCGGAGGCGGAGAAAGCTCGGAAGGAGACCGAAAGGGTCATGGCCAAGCACCAATCGAAGGTGGCGAAGGCAAAGAGGACTGTCCAGCAAGAGGCCGAGGAGCATATGTTTAAGAACATGGAGGATGCGTACGGCCGAGCCCTACTTCATATCGCAGCTCGAAACCCGGGGTTCGACACCTCCTCCTACCACTTCTACGACCCTGTGGAGGGGGAGGAGGAGCTTCCTTCGGCAATGCTCGGCCCCGAGGGACAGGCCGACGGTGTCGAAGGCACGGGCGAGATAGGGGCCAAGGGTGAGGAGGAGGACGACTCCGAGGACGAGGACATGGGAATCATCGGGGGGTCGGCAGACCCGAGCGACAAAAAGGTCGACCCCTGACTTGGTTGCTTCTTTGGTCTTCCTTTTTCTTTTCTTTTTTTTGTAAAGCCTGACTGCGGACTGGCCACCGCTCCTGTAATGCTTTTTGAGTTTTGAATGAAAACACTTTTTGTTTGGCCAAAAATTCTCCAAGTGTTGGACCTCGGATTTATCTTTGTTTTTCAGGTGAAGTTTGGTCCGATCACAGAGGTTTCACATCTTCGTAAGGAGCTAAAAGAAACGAAGCGAGCGCTTTCTCATAGCCGAGAGCGGCGGTTTTATATGCTTTTGAAGCTGGAGGAGATAAAAGCAGCTGCGATGGGGTATTGTCGTGAGTTGAAGCAACTACGGAAGCAACCCCAAGCTTCTCGTTCCGAAGGTGAGATAGAGTTGCTTTGTAGGGAGCTTTTCGTTGTCGAGCAAAAGAATAGCGAGCTCTTGGCCGAGATCCGTCACTTGGAGGTAACGGAGAAAGAACATTCGGCGGAAGAAGAGAAGTTAGCTTCCGAGTTTGAGAGGTTGTCATCCGAACGCCAAGAGTTGTTGGCCAAAATTGACAAGCTTAGGAGGATTACGATAGACAGGGGGATCGAGGTCACCCATTATCGACGTCTTGCGACCGTTAGTGCCAATGTTGCGGGCTCGTCAAGACCTCCTTGTTTGAAGATGTCGGCAAAGGATGATGTTTTGAGAGATAGGATTATCGAGCTGGAGGAAGAGATCGCGTCACTCAAGCCACTGCCTGAGAGGGTCAACATTCGTAGTACGTCGTGTACTTGCGAAGAGCGCGAGAGAGGGATTACTTTCTATGAACTTGCGACTCGTTTGCCTGTGGCGAGGCGGAGTCCTGCTGACGCTCAGAGTGGTGTCACTGTCTCGTCTAGTGGCGCCTCAGTTGGTGCCACGGTTAGAGTTAGCGGCGAAGGGGGATCTCGTTTCGTTGGTTTGGAATCGAGCTCGGAGGTTAGGCATCGCCGCCCCCACGTTTTCTTGAACCGGAGCGTTCCCCTTCCGAAGAGGCACTAAACAAGTTGTATTATGTTCCTTTAAGTTATTGTAAAACTCTGCTGTAGCGTCGGTCTAGTTGTATGTAGAGCTACTTTATTTGAATAAAAACCTTGCTTTGCTTCTGCTGCTGCGTTGGGGGTATTGGCTTCATGTGTAACTCTAATTTTTGACAACTCACTCAAAATCAGAAGCAAATCTTCTTTCTTTCATGCGATCGGTCGTGGGAGCAATTCCGAATGGCGACCCACTCCTAGCCCGCTTAGGAGCGAGCTTGCGGAGTAGAATCGAGCGAAGTGTTGGACTCCAGAACCATCGTTAGAGTTCAACGGTCGTGGGAGCAATTCCGAATGGCGACCCACTCCTAGCCCGCTTAGGAGCGAGCTTGCGGAGTAGAATCGAGCCAAGTGTTGGACTCCGGAACCATCGTTAGAGTTCAACGGTCGTGGGAGCAATTCCGAATGGCAACCCACTCCTAGCCCACTTAGGAGCGAGCTTGCGGAGTAGAATCGAGCCAAGTGTTGAACTCCGGAACCATCGTTAAAGTTCAACGGTCGTGGGAGCAATTCCGAATGGCGACCCACTCCTAGCCCGCTTAGGAGCGAGCTTGCGGAGTAGAATCGAGCCAAGTGTTGGACTCCGAAACCATCGTTAGAGTTCAACGCTCGTGGGAGCAATTCCGAATGGCGACCCACTCCTAGCGGGCTTAGGAGCGAGCTTGTGGAGTAGAATTGAGCCAAGTGTTGGACTCCGGAACCATCGTTAGAGTTCAACGGTCGTGGGAGCAATTCTGAATGGCGACCCACTCCTAGCCCGCTTAGGAGCGAGCTTGCGAAGTAGAATCGAGCCAAGTGTTGGACTCCGAAACCATCGTTAGAGTTCAAGAGTAAAGGTAGGGAGATGTATGCAATTTTTACAAGTAAGATATGAAAAAACTTTCTTTATTGATGACTAAGCTGGCTGCTTCTAAAGTTGCGAGCCGTTATTACAAGAGAAAAATAAAAGAAAATTATTACAAGTAATAGGAGAGGAACGGTTCGACATCTCAAAGTGCTTAAAGAGGCGTTGGTGCTCTCTTTTGGTACTTTAAGAGATGGTCGGCATTCCATGTCCTAGGGATCTCCCTGCCTTCAAGGTCTTCTAGTCTGTACGTGCCGGGGCGGACTACTTTGGCGATCTTGTAGGGTCCCTCCCAATTTGGGGCCAATTTGCTCTTCTGTCCTGGGAATGAGATGGCCAATTTTCTGAGGATCAGATCCCCTTCTTTGATGTTCGTGGGGCGGACTCTCTTGTTGTATGCCGATTCGATCCTTCTTCGGTAGCTTTGTTGACGAATGGCAGCTCTTTCTCGGATCTCATCTATCAGGTCTAGACTTGCTCGGAGATCTCTTGCGTTTTGCTCTTCTTCATAAGCTATTAGACAAGGAGAGGGTATTCCGACTTCTAGGGGGATAATGGCCTAGGACCCATAAGTGAGATTGAATGGGCTCTCTCCTGTGGGGGTCTGTTTGGTGGTGCGGTAGTTCCACAGCACGTTGGGAAGCTGATCGACCCATAGGCCTTTGGAACACTTTTCTAACCTCTTCTTAATGCTGGAGAGGATCTGTCGGTTAGCATTCTCGGCTTGGCCATTCGACTGGGGGTGAGAAACGGAGGAGAACCGGTGTTGGATGGCAAGGTCTTCGCATAAGGCTCGGAAGGCAGCCCCGGTGAATTGTGTTCCGTTGTCTGTTATCAGGACCCTAGGAATGCCGAATCGACAGATCACTCTCTTCCAAAAGAACTGAACAACCTTGCTCTCGGTGATCGTGGCCAGGGGCTCGGCCTCTATCCATTTCGAGAAGTTGTCGATCGCCATGACTAAGAATTTGAACTGTCCGGGAGCTGGTGGGAACAGCCCTAGTAAATCCATCCCCCACATTGCAAAGGGGATCGGACTTGATAGGGAAATGAGTGGAGCTTGTAGGAGGCGTCGGATGTCGGAGTACTTCTGATAGGAGATGCATTGCCGAACGTGCCGTTCGGCGTCTCGTAAGAGAGTGGGCCAGAAATATCCATAATTCAACACTTTGCAGGCAAGAGCTCTGGACCCCGAATGTACCCCGCCGATGCCGTCATGAAGTTCTTGCAGGGCGTAGTCGGCTTGCCCGGGAGAGAGGCATCTCAGGTAAGGCCGACCATCTACCTGTGTGAAGGAGCATTTATATAAGATACCTCCGATCAGTGTGTAACGCTCGACTCGGGTTCTCACTCTTCAAGCTTCCTTGGGATCCTCAGGGAGGAGTCCGTCCCTTAAGAATTCGACGAGGGGTTTCATCCAATTGTCCTCGAGCAGGACAGGCAGCGACTCCATAGAGTCGGGAGATTCGTCCTCTATACTTGGCTTCAGAAGGACTTCTATCAAGACAGTCTGCTCGAGTCCTTAAAGGGAGGAGGAGGCTAGTTTGGAGAGGGCATCGGCCTGAGCATTTTCTTCTCGGGGGATTCTTTGGATGAGGGCTTCTTCAAACAGTGCCATGAGGCTCTTGACTTTGGCTAAGTATTTAACCATCCTGTCATCGCGTGCTTCATACTCGCCGAGGACCTGATTGACGACTAGCTGAGAGTCGCTAAAGATCCGGAGGCATTGGGCCCCTGCATTTCGAGCCATTCTAAGGCCGGCTATGAGTGCCTTATATTCTGCTTCGTTGTTCGAGGCCTTGAAGTTGATACGGAGGGGGTATTAGAGGATGAAGTCATCTGGGCCTGCCAGAATGACCCCTGCCCCGCTTCCCTCATTGCAGGAGGATCCATCCACATAAACCGACCAGACGGGTGGTCCCTTCACTATTTGGCTGGACTCGGGGATGGTACTCTCCACTATGAATTTTGCTAAGGCCTGAGCCTTGATCGCGGTCCGAGGCTGATAAGTTATATCGTGCTGGCTCAGCTCGATAGACCATTTCATATAGCGACCCGAGGTTTCTGCCTTGTGGAGGACCTGCTTCAGCGGTTGGTCCGACCACCGAATGGGACTGAAAGTACGGGCGAAGTTTTCTCGCGACCATCACCAGGGCGTAAGCAATCTTTTCTATTTTCGGATAGCGGAGCTCGGCATTCCGAAGTACCTTGCTCACGTAGTAAATGGGCTTCTGAGCCCGGTCTTCTTCTCTTACCAAAACTGCACTAAGGGTCTGCTCGGAGGCTGCCAAGTAGAAGTAGAGGGGTTCACCAGGAATTGGTTTGCTGAGGAGAGGGGGATTGACGAGGTAAGCCTTGAGCTGATCGAAGGACTCCTGTTGTTGTTGTTCCCATTCAAAACCTTTAGCCCCCCTGAGGGCCTTGAAGAAGGGGAGGCATTTCTCTCCGGACTTCGAGAGAAAACGACCTATGACGGCCAGGCGGCCTGTCAACCTCTGAACTTCCTTAACATTCTTGGGAGGGGCCATGTCTAATATGGCCTTGATTTTCTCAGGGTTTGCTTCAATTTCTTGTTGGCTAACCATGAAGCCGAGGAACTTTCCAGACGAGACTCCGAATGCACATTTGTTCGGATTGAGTCTCATGTTGTGATTTCTCAGAACATCAAATGCTTCTTGGAGATCAGTCACGTGATCGGCACCCCGGATGCTTTTTACAAGCATGTCGTCGACATACACCTCCATGTTTCGGCCGATTTGAGCTTGGAAAACCTTGTTGACGAGGCATTGGTATGTGGCCCCAGCATTCTTCAAACTGAAGGGCATGACTCTGTAGCAATAGAGGCCCTGGTCGGTAACGAATGAGGTCTTCGGGATATCCGGAGGGAACATCCGGATCTGACTGTAGCCTGAGAAGGCATCCATGAAGATGAGGAGTTCATGTCCTGAGGTGGCATCAATCAGAGTGTCAATACTCGGAAGAGGGAAGGGATCCTTGGGGCAAGCCTTGTTGAGATCGGTAAAATCGATACAGATCCTCCAAGTCCTGTTTGACTTCTTCACCATTACTACATTCGACAACCACTCGGGGTAGTTCACCTCTTGTATGAACCGGGCCTTCAAGAGCTTGTCCACCTCCTCTTTTATAGCTAGCTGACGTTCGGGGGCGAACTTGCGCCTCTTCTGTTGAATCGGTTTGGACCCCAAAACAACGCTGAGGTGGTGGACTAAGAGCTCCTCAAAAATTCTGGGCATGTCTGCAGCTG
Source organism: Hemerocallis citrina (assembly GCA_017893485.1). Classification (NCBI taxonomy): domain Eukaryota; kingdom Viridiplantae; phylum Streptophyta; class Magnoliopsida; order Asparagales; family Asphodelaceae; genus Hemerocallis; species Hemerocallis citrina. Next base: position 18,130,235 of record CM030362.1, read on the forward strand.
ACCAAGCGAAGAGGTCTCGGTTCTTTCGGATGCACTGTACAATGTCCGAGCATAAGGTGGGCGGGAGGGTCTTGCTAACAAAGAACTTGCGAGTTGGATCCTGCTCAGAGAAGAGCACTTCCTCCAATTCATCCACCGGCTCGGACGTCGGTCGGGCAGCATCTTGGGGGATTTCCAGAGTTTCTAAGGAGAGGACTGGTCCGAGGGTAGAGGTCATGTAGAACTTACGGGCCATTTCCTGATTGCCCCTCACTTCCCCTACTCCAGCCCTGGTGGGGAATTTCATCTTAAGATGGTACGCCGAAGGAACGGCTTCTAGAGCTGCTAGGCCAGGTCGGCCTAGGATGACATTGTAAGCTGTAGGAACGTCCCCAACCATGAAATCCATCGCCTCCGTTTGGGTAATAGGAGTTTTGTCAGCAGTTATGTTGAGGGTAATCACCCCTTCAATAGTCACTGGTACTTCCGTGAACCCATGGAGCGTGTAGCCGGCGGGCTTGAGTCTGTCTCGAGAGAGCTTTAAGCCTTTAAAAGCGACGAGAAAGAGGATGTTAACGGAGCTGCCGTTGTCTACTAGGATCCTCTCCACTTTGAAGTTCGCCATGTGGAGGCTGAAGACGAGTGCGTCACAATGAGGGGTGCGGACACCTTCAAGATCTTCGTCTGAGAATGTGACGGGCACTCCGAGGCCTTTGGGAGGAAGGGTGGTGCGAACCGAATTGACTTCTCTTATAAATGTCTTTCGAGAAGAGTTTGAGGAGCCCCCCATTGGGCCCCCATAGATGAGGTGTAGGACACGCTCCTCTTCGAAGTCAGGCGTTTCATCGCGCTCCGGACGCTTATTAGCCCCCCGAGGTGGGGGAGGAAGTTCGGCTCGGTCCTTTCTAACGAACCTTGTCAGCTGCCCCCTCTGGATGAGGGCTTCTATCTCATTCTTCAAGGCCCGACAATCATTGGTGTCGTGCCCGTGGTCCCGGTGATAGTGACACCACTTCTCTTTATCCCTCTTCTTGGCGGGGGTGTTCATCCTTGGAGCAGGAGGAGTGATCCCTTCCTTCTCAACTTCCATCAGAATGGTAGAGACGTTAGTGGTGAGGGGAGTAAATTTCTCGAATCTGGGGGGAGGTCGGCGCTGGCACGTATTATCCTTCTGGAGCTTCTTGGCTCCTTCCTCTTCTGTTCCCTTTCTCTTAAACCCGGAGGAGGACCCCTCCAGATTGGGGCGGTGCTCGGCTTCTTCGGCCCGAATGTACTTTTCACTTCGGAGGAGGAGGTCAGAGAAGTTCTGTGGAGGCTTCTTGGCGAGGGAGGAGCGGAGGTTGGCATTGAAGACATTGGACTGAAATGTTGCTGCAGCGACCAACTGGTCGAGGGATGCTATGGACCTGGCTTCAGCCGTGAACCTCTTCACATAATCTCTCAACTTCTCACCCTTCTTCTGGTGGAGGTACAGTAGTGAGATACTGGTCTTCTCAGTTCTACGGCTACTTACAAAATGGGTGACGAAGAGGGTCTCGAATTGCTCGAAGGAGAAGATGGAGGATGGGGCAAGGCGAGAGTACCATTCTCAAGCCGGGCCCTTGAGGGTTGCGGGGAAGGTTTTGCAGAGGAGGGCATCGGAAGCTTGGTGGATGAGCATTAGGGTCTTGAAGCTCTCGATGTGATCGACGGGGTCAGTCTCCCCGGAGTAGGTCTCAAATTGAGGAGGCTTGAAGCCGATTGGCACGGGTGCATCCATTATAGTTCGGGAGAAGGGAGGTCTGCTAGGACGAAGGGTCCTTCTTCTAAGCTCTTCTTCTCGGTCTAACTGACCCAAATGCCTCTCCATCTCATGGAGACGGCGATAGACTGCATCGTCCCTTCGATGGTAATCTGGGGAGGCTCTTGACTGGTCTTCATATAAGGGAGAGCGGAGGCTACGACGACGGTGGCTCCTAGAACGGCGAGGACTTGGTACATGCCTAGTGTTGCTGGGAGCTGGAGGAGGAGATGGGGACCGTCGGCGAGGACTTCGGACTGGAGGAGGAGAGGGAATCTTCGGAGCATTAGTGTTAGGACGGAGATTGAGAGCTTGTAGGACGGTCGCTTGGAACTGCTGGAACTCGGCACGGGTGATGGATGCCTCATCGTTCCAAGGCTGTTGCCGACCTACGGGGGAGTGTGGCCTTCTTCTGTAATGCTCGGGGGACTCTCTCTGCCCCCTTCGGGTAGGGGATCTTCTGTATTCTTGGCGGTAAGGAGATCGCTCATCCGGACGGTGTTGGCGGGAGATTCCCTCTCGGGCTTGCTTTTCATCCAGATGGCGACGAAGATCCTCATCCTTCTACCGGTTGAGGGCGGTGTTGTGGAGACCAGAAGCTCAGGGATGATGGGAGGCCATAGAGTCCGAAGAGGCGTTGTGGACGGAGACGTGGTCCAGATGGAGAGGCTGTTTCTGAGGGTTAGGACCCTTAGGAGGCGGCTGATTCGGAGGAGGAGGGAGGTCCTGTTGGAGCGGGTCTTCCACTGGAGGAGGAAGTTGCCCCTGCTGTTGGGTAGGTTGGATGGGGATTTCTTGCTGCTGATCGGGGTTGGGTCCTCTGTTGGACCCTCTGGATCTGACTTTCCTAGAAGGCATGGGCGGAGAAGATCTGACCAACGGGAAGAGGGGAGGTTGCTATTCGTTAGTTTTCCACAGACGGTGCAAATCTGTTGCCGCTAAATTTGGTGTGGGGGCAAACAGATAGAATTTGTGGATTCTTAGGAAAACTGAATAGCAAACCTGTATACCTGTTCCGTCGGAGTTTGACGCTGACTCCTGCCGTACACCTGCAAAAAGTGCGAGACACCGGGGTTGTTCCCGGCGACGCACCCTCCGATGCTCAAGTCAGTAATCAGGAATGATTAAGAAAGAGCGTAAAATTAGAAAAAGATTGATTACCTCTTAATGGAGATGGATGGGGGGTATTTATAGGCGCCGCAGGGATCAGATTAGGAATGTAATCCCCCTGTGGTTAGATAAGGAATGTAATCCCTAATCCCTAGTGAAGGGATAACTTTGAATCAGGGCCGCTGATTAAAATTTAATCAGAAACCCTAATTCTATCCCTTCTGGACCGGGTTTGCTGCGGGTTGAAACCCGCACCTAGTTGAGGTAGATCCGTTTGCAGGTAAGTGGGTCTTCGGGGAAGATAACCAGTACCCGCTTCAGACCCGTTGGAAGGTGAAATTACCGTTATACCCCTGAGCTTCGAGATTCGTGCCCAATCTGGACGGTTCCGATTTAACCCCATTTTTAGCCATATCATCTTGTTAAACAAACCAATAAATAGGGACCACTACTTTGTTGGTTTTCTCTTTGTTAGAAAATTATTCTTATGATCAAAATTGTATATGATTTAATATAGGGAGTAAAACTAACTATTGGATCATTTCAAATAATGTGTTGAAAAATGAGATATCTTATAATCAATAGTTTTTAATTCCTTGATTTGGATTACTGAGTTATTGATTAAATTTAAAAAAATACCAAATTTTAATGACACATTGTCAAATTTCAACATTTCAACATTAAATTAAGATTGCAGAGATGACCAATTGTGCATGGTATATATTGTAGTGCAATTGGATTTTCCAACAGAATTGTTTCAATTAGACATTAATGAATACAAGTAACTGGAAATCTCAGGTCAGTAAATCTAATTCAGCAAAAAGATTTTCGATATTTTGAAAGAAAGTGTTGGTTATTGGTGGCTCTTGATGCCACATATTTGATATTCCTTTCCTTGACAAGATTCAGAGTGGTATACCGTATCAACTCATAGTTCTTACTATCGATTTCCCTTACTTTTACATTAAAAATATGTGTGTTTTTTAATCATAATTAATTTGCAGTGATCGGCTACCGGAAAATGCATCCTATATGAATTTTCCTGACCTATTTTGGGTACTGAAGTATTTGTATTGAAGAAGAGATGTGAGAGAGAAATTAGGGAGAGAATATTTCAAATGACAAAAATTGTCCATTTTTTAAAAATAAATTTTTATCATCTATTAAAATAAATATTACAAATCGTACGGCAGTGAGCGAATGTAGAGTAGTCGCAAAAAATATTAAGAAGTTGTGTTAGTTAGGGGTTTGCATTCTAAAAAATGCCTTTTTGTTTTGGAATAAGATTAATAGGCAGGTCATAATTTGTAGATAATGTGTTAATTAATTTATTTTCTTTTGTTAGATTTTGCTAAAAACATGTGTATCACAAACTGACCGTAGTTTTTTTAGATTATCTATTCCCTCGATTATTTATATGTACTCATTTTATTTTATTTTTGTAGTTTGTTTAAGCATGGGTTGACTGTGTGCCTCAGTATACTTATTTATTCATTATATTTTATACTAACTAGTATCTTCCACAGAGGCCACAGTAGGTTACTTATTTACTTAGTTATTTATTCATTTTATTTTTTTTGAAAGTTTGGTAAAAGCATGTGCTGATTCATAGACTTTTTTCTTTTTTCTAATTTCTTACTTTGATATTTTTTTGATAAAAAGATGACTAAGTCATCGCTTCATTAATTAGGAGTTAACGAAACAGAAAGTGAAATACAAGTAGAGCCCGAAGGCGAACAACATAAAGGTTCCGCTGCACTAAGGCAATAGCAAGAACTACTCAAAATACATCAAACAAAACAAACATCCATTGAAGAAAATACAACTGCTCCTTGAACCTCCTCCCTCCCTTGAACTACTCCTCCTCATCCACTCTCCTCTTCTTTCTGGCACTGAGCAACCCTGTCCATTCAAAACAACAAAATTGGATTTTATGCATCAGAACAGGTAATTTATGATCAACGCTATTGAAACAGAGATCGTTACGGTCTAGCCAAAGGTTCCACAAGATCGAAGCCACTAGTAAATCCCAATAAATTCTAGTTTCCCTCCTGTGCTCTCTAATCTCCCCCCAGACCTCCGCACTAGCCCCTGGACACTGAGCCACCCCGAACGCTAGACCTAATTTTCCCCACACCCATCTCGCTCTGATGCACCTAAAAAATATATGATTCGTATCCTCTTCGTGATTTAAGCACCTATTACAAGAAACGCAATCCAGGATACCCCTTTTCCTTAGGTTAACTTTTGACAGAATCGCATCATTATCCACCAACCACAAAAAAATTTTCACTTTAGAAGGAACTTTGATTCCCCAAATAACCGCAGCACTCGCATTCCTTAAACCTCCGTCATTCAGCCTTTTATATTGTGAAGAGACCGAGAACTTGCGCTTTGCCTCCAAAGACCACCATCTCTCATCTTCTGGCTGTTGCGTGACATGGCCTTCGCTGCGAATGTAGTTGTTGAGCTATTGTAGTTGGAGGATAGATTCTTGATCCAAAATCTCCTTGACCTCTAGTCTCAATCTATTGTTCTTCCACACATCGAAAACAAGAGTATCAATGTTGATAACTGCGCGCCCCTGCAGCTGCTGGAAACAATCCCATCAAAGAATTACTGCCACACCACCTATCTTTCCAAAATCTTGTATTCTTGCCTTGCTTCACCTTACACAGGGTGTTGCTATAAAAAACATCCCCTGTCTTAAAAACCCCTTTCCAAAGACACGATTTCCTACTAAGAGGACCCCTACCCCCGTATCTGAACTTCTTCCTTGCCCGGTAGTTGGTCAGAGACTTACACCACCAATTGTTACGCCGACAATCCATTTTCCACCACCACTTACTTAGAAGTGCAGTATTCATGTCCCTAAGATTGACGATGCCTAAACCCCCAAATTCTTTCCTTTTGCATACCCTCCCCCAGCTGATGAGGTGGATCCCTTTACCTCCATCGTTTGCTCCTTTCAACAAAAACCTCCTACGGCATTTGTCTATCCTCTGGATAACCCATACCGGTAATTCGTAAATAGACATGAGATAGATCTGAATACTGTTGATGACGGAGTTCAAGAGCGTGATCCTACCCCCTAGGGTCAAGAATCGACCCTTCCAGCCTGCCAATCTTTTCTCAATCCTATCAATAAGGGGCTGCCAATCCTCCCTAACAAGCTTCCCTGGCCTAATCGGAACCCCTAGGTATGTAAGCGGGAACCCTCCTTTATTGCATCCAAGCATATGTTGAATCGAAGAGATGGGGATAGAGCATTCTTCACTAAGCTGTATGACACAGCTCTTAGAGAAATTGACTTTCATGCCCGACCATGCCTCGAAGCACTTCAATACCGACCCCATTGCAATGATATCCTCCTTGGAAGCCGAGCCGAATAGTAGAGTGTCATCTGCGTACTGAAGGATTGATATAGGATCAGGAAATGCTTTGGTTTTAATGCCGAAGATCGGTCTTTTCTTACTGCCATTCACAATCATTTCCGCTAGACCATCTGCTACGATGGCAAATAACAATGACGAAAGTGGGTCCCCTTGCCTGAGACCTCTCTTGCATCGGATTTCTTTTTCCTGTTCCTCGTTCATCAGAGGAAACGATTTGCCTCCTCTAATGCATCGAGATATCCATTTTCGCCACCTTTCGCCGAACCCCTTCAGTAACAGAACCTCATCAACCGCATCCCATTCAACCGAGTCATAAGCCTTTTGAAAATCCACTTTAAAGAGGAATCCATCCGATTTTTCTTTGGAGGCTCGAAAAATGATTTCGTGCGTCGAGGCAACGCTATCCATAATGTCACGACCTTTAATAAATCCGCTCTGAGAATCCCCAATGATATCCTTTAGAATTGGCCCCAATCTATTGGCCAACACCTTGGTAATGATCTTAAAAGAGCCATTGAGGAGACTGATTGGTCTCAAATCTCCAACCTCTTTAACCTCAGATTTCTTTGGTATCAGAGAAATGTTCACGTAATTGATTCTATCTAAGTCTGCCTCTCCATTATAAAAATCTAGAACAATGGCCATAAAATCCCTTTTGATGATTCTCCAATAGATCTTATAAAAGAAAATTGGAAATCCATCTGGGCCAGGCGCCTTATCCTGACCCAACTCGTTGATAGCATTCACCACTTCTTCTTCGGAGAAACAACCTTCAATACATTCACTACCATTAATCCTGGAGTCTTCCCACATGTTCGGTTTCAAGGAGCACCTATGCTCTCTTCTTTGACCTAGCAGCTCCTTAAAATTATCATTGATATGAGCCTTGATTCTATCCTCATTCTCGCACCAAACTCCATCCACCATAAGTCCAGCTATGTGATTTTGACGCCTTCTTCCATTGGCAATCCTATGAAAGAATTTGGTGTTCGCATCCCCCTCATGCAACCACTGAAATCTAGAGCGTTGCCTCCAATAAAACTCTTCCATCTTTTGAATATGAAGGATATCTTGTCTCTTGCTGTAAAGCTCCTCAAATTCACACCCTAATAAATCTCTTTCTTCCTCTATAAGTTCTAGTTGCTCTATCCTCTCCCCTATAACATCTTTGAGTCTTTGGTTTGTGCCAAACTCAGATCTGGCCCAAGATTTCAGCTTAGTTCTTAGTCTTCTGATCTTTTGAATCCAACAACCCACCGCTGATTGAGGCTCCGTCGGCTCGTTCTAGCACTCCTCTATGATCTTTGACAACCCATCGCACAACGTCCAAGATTTTTCAAATCTAAATTGACGCGTACATCGTTTTTGTCCCACTCCACAGTCCAAGAATAACGGTGTGTGGTCAGAAGTGAATCTAATCATAGCAGTTGCCCTGGCTAGTGGGAATTCATCTTCCCATTCAGAGGACACTAAAATTCTGTCTAATTTGGCCAATGTAGGGACAGGTTGTAAATTTGACCAAGTGAATTTCCTATTCGTTGGTTCGATTTCCACTAATTCTAAAGCGCTGATAATCGCGTTGAACTGATCCCTATCTCCCCTGGATGCGCCTCTACCCAAGTGTTCATGTTGAAATCTAGTAATGTTGAAGTCGCCTCCCACAACCCAGGGTTCCCTACATCTAGCTCTAATGCTCCTCAATTCGTCCCAGAAGAAGCTCCTCTGGGCGGACCCATACGGACCGTAAATAGTAGTGACCGTATGGGTCCAATTATCTGCTCGACGCCTTAAAATAATCGTAACTGAAAATAAGCCCGCAACCTCGTCAATAATCTCAAACAATCTATGATCGACCCCGATAGCTATCCCCCCTGAAAAACCTCTCGACGATTTGAACCTCCACTCAAAAGCTCATATTCCTTTAATGTTCTGAAACTCCGTCGGGGACGGATTTTCCACTCTAGTTTCCTGAAAAGCGCAGATCGAAGGTCTATGCCTAATAATAGTATCACTAATGAGTCTCTTTTTAGACTTCTGTCTCATCCCTCTCACGTTCCAAAAGATATATAACATAAATAACCGTATCTTCGAACACCTATAATCTAGTCGCCCCTGCTACCCTCTACAGGTCTATATGACTCTTGCTAACCCCTCTAATAACATTAACCCTGAACATTTGCTCTTCTCTATTGGAACCCATAGCTAGACCGTAAAGACTAGCGAAGTAAATAAGCGAATCGTCATTTAACAAATTAAGAACTGAAAAATCAGCTGAAGAATTACCTATACAAGCAGAGGTAGGTTCTTTAGTCTTCGCCGCAGCTCTAATGAGGTCCTCCTCACTTGGTCCACTAGAGCCCCATCTGTCCATCTGTCTCTTGCTTTTCCTCTGATAATCCACATGATGCTTGATCGCCCCTTTTCCTCTGCCGTCCCCTACACTCCCCCCAGCTAACTCATTAACTTGTTTAACCCATTTTTCATGCTCTGAGTCATATGTACTTCCCCCACTATGAAGACCATCTAATGCATCTATCATTCCGTTCAAGGTATCGGGGTCAATAACGTTATCATCTTGCTCTAAGGAAGCTTCTGAGTCGACCTCGGCTCTGTCAATGTGCTCCCCTAGACCATCTATAATCTGATCACCCAATAAATCATTTTCAGCTATCATCTCAGTGTCATCTAAAATTCTTTCCTCTGTAGCCCGCTGCTAAAGCCCAAGCCCATGTGATCCTTCCTCTGGCCCATCTACAACCAAAGGGATATCTGCTGGTTCACTCTTAGGAATAATAGCATTATTGGGCTCAGAACTTGGGCCGTTAACACATGTACCCATCACCACTCCCACCTGAATATCTGGGTTTTGAATTTGAGCGGCAACCTCCGCTCGGTGCTCTAGTTCTTCTATAGCACGTTGGATAGCCAACTGCAAATCATCTTTACTCATCGACGCGAATCCCGGGTCCTCCCTTGATAACTGTTCCGATGCAACAATATCCGTGCTAGGCGATATTTTGAGAATCCCTGGCTTTCGTGTCTGAGTTGATCTAACCCTTGTACCATCGATCCTATCGCCTATCACCTCATGCCGCAGAAGAACCGAAGGTCCCTTAGAATCCTCCTTACTTTCCGCTAGCTGTACCGTCGATTTGAACGCCTCATCGAGATTGGAACCATATTCATCAACAATCTTGATGGGTTCCTGCGGTTGGAAATTTTTTGAACGGCCCAGATCCTTCGCTGCCGAATCGGATGGACCTCCTTCATCGTCAACCTTCGAACGCATCGAATACGCATCTTTGTACCTGTCATCCGAATGCTCATCATCTTCCCGACTAGAGACTTTGGCGAAAGAAACGTTCTTCTTCTTCTCTACGATTACTTTGACATCAAAGAAGTCACCTTCGAACTCCACTTGTACCATGGACGGAATGGCTGCGAAATTCTCACATCCCACTCTAATACGAGCAAATTCCCTCCGCGATTGGATTGTAGTACTCTTATCTACCTCCACCAGGAAACCAAAAGGACGCACTAGATTCTGGAACCCTGATCGCAACCAGCAGTGGAAGGGAAAGTTGAACAGACGAAGCCAAACGGAGGGCAATTCCTGTGTCTTGAGCGCTCCTAATTTGCGAGACCATTGGGAGAAGGTGACGAAGAAGTCGTCGGAACCCATACCTCTCTTCCCCAGAACTTCATTCAGTCTTTCCTCGTCATGGCAATGGACGATGAAGGTGCTAACATTAAGACGCTGGACTTTTCATTGTAGTGTCTGCGAAGTGGTAGTGTTAGCGTAGAGCAACCTCTCGATATCTTCCGCCAACGGATTCCCGCTCTGAACCTTGATAACACAGCAGAAACGGAATCGACGCTCAAACTCTGCCATAAGAGGGGTGGGCGTGATGGACGCTTTAATCATCGCCCTACCCCCCGCGTGGCTTTCTTGTGTTTTTCTGTTGAGGGATCTGGTCGGAGATAATGTTCGTGGGGCTGGTGACTGGACCCTTGGAGCAGAGGATGCTGGTGACGGCTTCTTCTTCATATAGGGACACTCTTTGGAAATATGGCCAGATCGACAGTAGGCATAACAAAACCAAGGATTGGGGCACTGCGAGATGGTGTGTCCCCAAAGAGCGCACTTGTGGCACTGCTGGCCAGCCCCCGTCGATGTCGAATCCTCTCTAACTTGCTTTTTCTCCGCTTTGATGAGCTTGCACGACCGAACAAGAAGCCACTCACCCTCGTCGTCTTGCTTTGTGATTCTAGCTTGCTCCGTCGCTAAGGTCCGCAGAGTTGAGCTCCTTACTGGTGAAGTCTTCCTCGCAGCTCCCATGGCAGCTTCCACGTACGAGAGGCGTGGTTGAACCTGCTTAGCCTTGGCAAACTCTCTAACAGGCGATTCATCTCTTTTCTTCTTTCCCTTATCCAGAATCTCAGCGCCTCTAAAAGACTCTCCCTCTATGGGACGAATGTTGATCTCTGTGGAGAGAGCAACCCCTCGATCTATTCGAGTTGTCCAGATCCCTCCAAGCATCTAGCCTTCTATCCCCTCGCCGGGCCACGGAATCATCCCTCCTCCTTTTGGCCATGTCCCTTCCTACGTCGGAGTCGAAGTCTGTGGACTTTGAAGGTCTTTGATAGGATGAGCTATGGTTGTTGTTGTTGTGAAGATGAGGGTTAAGGAGTGGGGACCTCTCACGCTCTCGTTCTCCTCTCATGGTGAAGCTGTTCGTTCCTTTCTTACTTTGATATTGTTCACGGCATATATATATATTATTTATGACATACCTTCAGACTTGTAAAAAGGTTGAAAGAATAACTCAGACTTGCAAAGATATGTCCAACACACGAACTAAAATGCACCACATATAGCTAGCTAGTACACTTAATTAATCTTTATGTACTAACTCGTACATTCCACGGTCAAACGAAGAACCTACACCAAAATTTCCCTTGGAGCAATCCCAATCGTCCCTTAAAATCCCCACCCCATCAGCATTTTCACAAAAAACCCCTCCCCAACCGTTCTGCATCAGGTGGGCCCAGTGGCGGAGATAGAATTTTCATCCAGCGGAAGCGAAATCATAAAAACCAAAAATTTATAAAAGTCCTTAAACATCCACATCACAATCATATTACAAAAGCAATTAAACAAACATTGTTATATTACAAAACTCCCATACGCGACTTCATATTATGAAATATTTTCATGATATCATTATTTTTTATTGACTTCAATGTCCTTTTCTCGACATATGCAATCAAACAATCATTAAACTATTCATCTCCCATCTGGTTGCGAAGCGAAGTTTTTATAAGCTTCATAGCTGAAAATGCTGTTTCACAGGTTGTCGTTGCCACCGGTAGGAGTAAGGCCAACTGCATAAGTAAATACACCAATAGATAAACAATATGTCTTCTAGTCTGAACCATTTTTTGAGTCAAACCATTATTTCCAATCAGATTAGAAAACTTATCAGCACGTGTGACATCTTCAAGGTATGTATTAAGTTGGAAACTCAAAGCCATCAAATCAGTAGGAGAAAAATCAACTGGGTAAAATTTTGCAAATTGCAGTAGCTTTACCTCATCATAAGCAGAGAATGAATCTCTTGGATCAAGTCAAGCAATGCACAACACAAACTGAGTATTTACTTCATCGCAGCGATGGTTCATAAAATATCTCTACACGGTAATGATGAAGGTTTGTCAGTTCCTTGGCTCGACGACGTGATCTCCCAGGCTACAAAAGTTTCATCCATGTTTGGAAATGAAATTTCATTTTTCTTGCAAAACTCACAAACTTCTTCTAAGAAAGACTCACATTCGTTTTCCCTCAATTTCTGTAATTGTCTTTTGGTTACACCTACAAGATTGATTGCATTTAGAATATCTTGGTCCCTTCTCTGTAATGGTTGAGATAACTCGTTACTGATTCCCAATATGGTTCTCATCAAATGAAAATTAAATACAAATTCAAAATCAAATAACTTCAATAGTACATTTGCATCTCCATGTTGGTCATCCTCATCAATAACTTCAAGTACCTCAACTATTGAGGGAAACAAGTGAATTACACACAAAAGAGTATTAAAGTGCGATCCCCAATGTGTGTCTCCTGAGCACTTTAGTGTAGCTTCTTGATTCAATCCTCGCCCTGTTTTAATTTCACCACTACTTATTCCCGCAATCAATCTCTTAAACTGTTTATCCCGAAGAATATCATATCGTTTTGCTGAACTTCCAACAATATTGCACAATTTGGTAATTAAGTTGAAGAATGTGGCAATAATCCTATGTTTATGAACAACACCAACAAGTGCTAACTGTAATTGGTGAGCAAAACAATGAACATAAAAGGCAGACTGGTTTTCTCTCATAATCAAGGTTTTGAGACCATTATTTTCACCCTTCATGTTGCTAGCTCCATCATAACCTTGTCCACGCAATCGTGATATGCTCAATCAATGATTAGCAAAAAGAATATCAATTGTCTCCTTCAAACATATAGCAGTTGTAGAAGAAACATGTACCGCTAAAAGAATACGTTCAACGACACAACCTTTTTTTTTCACATAACGAAGGCATACAACCGTTTTTTCTTTCACGGATATGTCTCTAGATTCATCAACTAAAATAGAGAACAAATCACTTCCTAGATCATCCATGATTACATTTGTGATCTCAGCTACTATTGCTTTCACAATATCCTTCTGAATCATTAGGGTTGTCAGCTTATTATTCTCTGGTGCATTGTTCAAAACAACTTTTTTTACTTCTTCATTATCTTCAGCATAAAACTCTAGTACTTCAAGAATGTTTTCCCGATTATCTGATTCATCAGATTCATCATGTCCTCGAAATGGAAATCCTTGACGCAAAAGCAATTTAATAACTTTAATTGAAGTAAGTAAACGCGTGCAATATCCTATTCGAACTTTGTCTGATTACTTTACCAACTGAACATCTATATGTTGTCTTTTATTTATTAAATTAAGACACTTCTTCATGTACGAATTATGAATGCTATTATGACCTCCTACATGCTCTTTGAATTTGTGTGGCCCTTTCTTTCAATTTGTAAATCCTTCACCAACAAACTTGTCACCACCACTTTGAGAACCACTTTCGAGCTTGAATAAATAACAACATAAACAGAATGCAGCATCTTTAGACACACTATACTCCAACCAACTCCTATTATGGTGTTCATGAAACCAATTAGGAAGAAACTTTCTTTTCTCGTTGCCAAAATTCCTAGAATTCACATTCCCATTCCCATTCCCATTCCCAGTCACTCTCTTATATGTTAGATTCTATATTTATTAAGAGATACCATACAGAAGAAGATGGTGGGAAAAGTACGATCTCTACTCAGAGAATCAGTACTATGTAGTCTGTTCAGATTAGTAGTTGAAATCTCTAAATGGAATGATTAGGTTGCCTTGGCAAAAAAAAAAATTCACATCATCAGCAAATACAAGGAACGAGTTTACAGTGGAACTTCAGATCATCAGCAAATACAAAAAAAATTCACATCATCAGTAGCATACTAGCAAATTGCAGTAGAACTTCAGATTCACCAATAGACATTCCGAAAATTTCAAACAAAAAAAGGGGAAATGAATGAGTACCTGGCTCTGGCTGAATAGCTAGAGTTTCCGACCAGTACCACCACCTCCTCCCTTTGGACTTTGGAGCAATGAGTTTGGGAAATGGAGGTTTGGAAATTGGGGGATTGGATGGGGATCTAGGGTTAGAGACAAAGAGGAGGGGATCTAGGGTTTCGATTGTGGACCTATCACCTGTGGTCGAAATTTGGAAATGAAGGGAGTGAAGACCGAAGAGATGAAGAGGAGCTCTGGCCCTCTGGAGTGGAGCGGCCGAAAATTTTCGTGGGCCGAAAGAGACCGGGGGGGGGGGGGGGGGCCCTATGGTCCTCATGGCAAAATGAGGGGGAGCGAAAAAAAAAAAAAAAAAAACCTATGGGCCTATTATAGGCAGCCTGCCCAGTCCAGGGTGAGCGGCTGCTCACCCTGGGCCAGCAGTGCCTCCGCCCCTAGGTGGGCCCCCATCCCCAAATTTTTGGTGATTCGTAAATGGAGCCGCATATACAGATCCATTTTTGGAACCATATTTTCATTTTTTTTTGCAAAAACCCCCTCCTTTAATCCAAAATTTGCATACACAATATATTTATGGAATATATTAGTATATATTTATTTGTTTGATTTTTTTTACTTCTTTTATATTTTTTATTTATAGAAAAAATTTATACTATTGTTAAATTTTTAACAAGATCTCTAATATGAGACCAATATTGAATTTAGTCCTGATTTGTTTTAAGTGTAGAAATTATTCATTGTTTTTAGTGTAGATGTTAATTGTATTATAACTATTTAATTAGTTGTATTATCTTTTTTGTATTTACAAAATTAGCTTTGTGCAAAAAAAAAAATTACAATTTTTTTTTATGAAACCCCAAAATGGGGTACCATTGGAGCTCCTCAATAGAAACCCCAAATCAAAGTGGCATATTCTAAGAAATATGCCAAAATGGAACCCCAAAATGGGGATGGAGATGGGGTTCCATTGGCCTTGCTCTTAGAAGCCATACAAAATTGACTCATTCAATAAAGCTATATTATTATGCTCATTTGATTATGATGGAAAACACCCTCCCCAAACCGTTTCGTTGTCCAACAAAGACGAGTCAAAGAACATGAACTACTAGAAAGAAAAAAAAATGTACAATCAACTCCTCACCGTTTACTAATCAGATAGATGGGCGTACTAAAAAATGTATTAATTAAACTATTCACTAGTGTATATATATAGAGAGCGAGTGCAATCTTCTATTGCAAACGCTAATGTAGTGCTTACAAATGTGCAAACTACTTAATTCGCCATTGTCAATGACGGATTAAGGCATATTAAAAATGAACCCGTTGTTTTCAAACAACTGGTTCATTATAACTTAACCCTTCATTGGCAGTGATGGGCTTAAGTGATTTACACATTTGCAAACGTTATAGTGCTTTTGCAACGGAAGTATATATATATATATATATATATATATATATATATATATATATATATATATATATATATATATATATATATATATATCTGTGTGTGTGTGTGTGTGTGTGTGTGTGTGTGTGTGTGTGTGTGTTTCCGTGGGGACGTGCCTACAACACGTTTTCAGAACAATGCAGCATATGAAAAGCCCTGTAAACAATAATATATATGCAATCCATTGTAGGAAGTAATGAGAAGCCAGACAGATGATGTTGTTTGGTTCTGATGAAAAACTTGCTCTGTATATCAGGAAGGAAAAATATTTGACTATTAACTTTGGTGTTCTCAGGGTATTCTACTATCATATGTTAATATAATTTCTAAGATGTACACTATAATAATGTTTATGTATATATAATACTTGATACATTTACTTTCCAGTCTTTCGGATGCATCAATCAGAAACTTCCATCTTGTAGTTTATGTAGTTCAAGTTTGAATAGTAAGACAACAATTAGTTGTAAACAAATTTCCATATTTCCATCAGCATATGTTGAAAAATAATTATAAATAGGGGTGTAAAATCTAACATCTTAGAACTTTGATGGCGCAAAATGATCAAATTAAACTTTTGAGAAGATATTTTCTACTTTGAGCGTAACTTTAAAGGTTGAAATTTACCCATGTGAATAACTATTTAAATCTTTAATTGCATTTGAAATCTATCAGAGAACTCCATGAAATTTTCTACATGAGCAATCAAAAGAACCAAACAAATCTCGAAATTTACAAACATGAAATTTGAAAATCTAAATTTCTGAGTAGAGAGAGAAATGAATAGGAGAAAGTGAAGAGATGAGAGAGATAATAATAAAGTGATGATTATTTATGTTTTGGGGAAAAACTTTTGGAGGTAAAATGGTTTTTTGGTTAAGAGTGAATGTGAGTCAATGATTTTGTTTCAATTGAGGGAAAGTCACTTGATAGTTTTTTTTTCTTCAAATTGCCTTGTAATATATATATATATATATATATATATATATATATATATATATATATATATATAGGGTAAAAGGGATATGAGCAACTTGCTCATTTAGTAAATGAGCAATTGATTATGTGGCATGCATGTAATACATTGTACAACTAACCTTTTTAAGGGTTTTTCAATCACATGTATACCACATCATCAATTGCTTATTTACTAAATCAGCAAGTTGCTCATACCCCTTTTCCCCATATATATATACTAGATTTGCCCGTGGGCACGTGCCTATGGCACGTCTTCAGAACGATACAGTATATGAAAAGCCTTGTAAACAACAATTATGTAGTTCAAGTTTGAATAGTATGACAATAATTATTTGTAAATAATAGTCCATGTTTTCAATAGTATATGTTGAAAAATAGTTATAAATGAGATTTAAAATCCAACTTCTTATAATTTTGAGGGTGGAAAATGATGAAATTTAACTGTAGATGAGATATTTGTTATTTTCAATATAACATGAGCAATAAAAAAAACAAAAAAAGATCTGAAAACTTACAAACCTGAAATTTGAAAATCTAAATTTATGAGTAAATGGAGAGAGAATGAAAGAGAGAAAAAAAAAAAAGAGAAAGAGAGAAATGGAGAGAAATATGAAAAAGTGAAGAGAAGTGAGAAATTGTAATAAAGCAATGATTTTTTTTTTGTTTTGGGGGAAGAAAAAAATGGTTTTTTTTAGGGGGACTTTTTGGGAGGAAAATATGTTTTGGTAGGATGAATCTGAACCCATTAATTTTGTTTCAATTGAAGTGTAACCATTTGATAGCTTTTTTTTTTTCAAATTGTCTTGCGTTTTATTATATAGACAACAAGTACTTTGAACATAAACAAGTTAAGTATTTTTTTAATAACAATAACGATTATACATAAAAGTTTGCAGCAAATATTTATTTGTGTCTGGTGCTTGATGCATTCTTAATCTATCCAAAATTCCATACCAAAGTTTAACTAGCAATTGATCCGTAATGGAGAGGTTTGAGCAGTTAATTTGCCTGCTTTACTTGACCAGTTTTCCGAGACAATCAAATTTTGGATTGCCAGCTTCTTGGGCATATGAATTACGTCGATCTAGAATCAATTGACTAGTTTGGTTGGGTTTTTATTATTATTATTATTATTATTATTATTATTTAAAGAAGGATAGTTTGCTTAGTAAACGGTTGAATACTATCATTCTATCTATACCAGTAATTTGCACTTGCAGTGGACGTTGTCATCAATTTTTTAGTTACCTACACATGAAATGTACGTTCTAATCAATTTTTTTAATTTATTTTATGAAGTAAATAATAAAATGTAATCTGAGCTCGAACCTGAGACCTCCCTTTACTCTTACATACTCTTTACAAATTATCTCTGGTGACACAAACTTTTATGTTATATGAGTGATATTTTTGTAAATAATTATGTTGAAAATAAATTTGAACATTGAGGGTATTATGGTAATTAACAACAGTTGAGTAAATGAATGGTTAATATAACTCTCACTTAAAAATAAATAGTTGAAATTATATAGTTGAATACCTACAAATTACAGGTTGTCTGCAAATGACAACCCTAACTCTCTCATTATATCATTATAATATTAGAGATTAGAGATTAAAGATTTCTACAACAACAACAACGACAACAAAGCTTTTTTCCCAACTAGTTGGAGTCGGCTATATGAATCCTGGTTTTCCATTCTGCTCGGTTTAGCGCAATATCTTTTGTAATGTCACAAGCTATCATATACTTTCTGACTGTTTCCATCCAAGTTAGTTTAAGTCTTCCTCTACCCCTAACTCTACCCTCATTATTTATCGAATCAGTATTTCTAACGGAAAAACTACTAGCTCTACATGTGACATGTCCAAACCATCTGCGATGATTCTTTCTTAACTTATCTTGGATTGGAGCTACCTTTAGCATGTCTCGTATATGCTCATTCTAATTCTATCCTTCCTTGTTTTACCACACATCCATCTTAGCATCCTCATCTCCGCTACACTCATTTTTTGAATATGTTGTTTCTTTGTTGCCCAATACTCTGCTCCATACATCATTACTAGTCTAACAGCCATCCTATAAAAAATTTCCGTCAACTTCAACGGTATACGTTTGTCACACCAAACACTACTGGCCCTTCTCCACTTAAGTCACCCTGCTTGGATCATATATATAACATCTTCACAAATCTCCTCATTTATTTGTATAATCGAGTCTAAATATCGGAAACGGTCTCTCTCGGGTATTTCTTGACCATCAAACTTCACTGCTTTCTCAGTTATGTTCCAAATATCATTAAGATTAGATATTAGAGATATATATGCATTACAAAAAAAGAATTATGTATATAGGGTAGATTGTTATCACTATCTATGATGGTTAGCAATTTTTGTTGTTGAAATACTCCTAACTTGTTTTTCTGTTATAGCAAAAGGGTTTGCACTCTCTTTTACATAAATTAATTATAGAGGATATTCTCTCTTAATTTATTTTTTCTTTCAAAGCCAAAAAGAATGAATAATACCAGAATTCGTTAGGTTTTTTAAAGGTTTAAATAAAAATGAGCATATTTTAGTTGGATTTTCTTTGGCTCACAACATAAATGCTTGAATAAATGATCGAGATCGATGATGCAGCTAGTTGTATTAGTTATGCACTAATGCCTTGTGATTATGTAAGGCAGTATATATACGTTAGTATAGTAGCAGTAGTAACTAGTATTGAGGTTCTTCTTTCTGTCAAAAATTAATCTTCAATATATTGACTGTTATTTTTGAATGAAGGATATGTTAATAATTATGTCCATGTTATTTTCTTCCTTCCGTGAATCTTTACCAAATTTTAGTTGCATTGATATTTCCTGAATTCTGAAGTCTAAACATTCAGATGTGGACTAACCATCATTAAATGTTTTAAACAATCTTGTGAACTGATTAGCCCAGCTTGAAAATGCTAGATATATAGGCATATTTTTTTTTTTTTGATAAACAGGATAGAGCCTTCGGCTCCAACCTAGCAAAACACAATATATTAATAGAACTTTTGTATAGACAAGCAATGCCGCCGCCATCATACAAACACAAGCTAACGAAATATTAGCTACCGAACGAGATGATCAAGCGCCAAAATGACCAGACAATGAGCACGATAGAAGACGGAGGAAAACAACGAACAGCAAAGAACCTCTCGCTGCCGCTCCGACCGCCTAGCGCAGATTGGGGGGGGGGGGGGGGGGGGGGGGGGGGGGGGGGGGGGGAGTACCCCGCCGTCCCTCGAGAGACCAAGCCGGCGATAGACGAGGGCCACAACTGACAAATCTTCATCAGTCCAAAGCCGCAACCGCCACAGCACAGGAATTGGCGACCGCATAGCTTCAAGACATCCAAAACACCTAGAAGGCCAGTAGCATTTGTAGAGCCTCAGGGGAAGGGACAGAACCCCCAACCACAACAAAAGAGCGTTGACGGAACCAGCCAATCACAACAGAGAAATGAAAAAAAAGGAAGGAATTAAGCCCTTAACGGGAGAGAAAGGCAAAGCAACAACAAGCTACGACATCGTTAGGAGCCCAAAGAACATAAACACACATAGCACATAGAAAGAATCAACCTCCAAGGGGAGGGAAGCCAGATTGCCACAATCACACAGAGGGGCAAAGAAAGTAAAAGCCACAACTGGGGGGGGGGGGGGGGGGGGGGGGGGGGGGAGCCAAACCAAAACCACTAACCAACAACACAGAACCCTCACCATTATTATCAGAAGAAAACACCAACAACTGCAATAGGCGGGCTATAGCACAGGAAAACTCCTGCGACAAAGTCAAACCTAGCCTAGGCATAACAATCAAGCCAATAAGGAGAGCATAGAAAAATTGAATGAAGATAATAAAAAGATACAACCATAAGCATTGACAGCCCCCTCACGGCGGCCACCTCCTACGTCGCAGCCAAACCCAGCCCAGGCATAAAAACAAAGCCAACACAGAGATCAACAAGAAATAGAATAATAATAGATACAATCAAAAGCAGTAATAGCCCTATCTGGCGGCCAGACCCCACACCAGGAGGGTCCACAAAAATAGACCAACATAATAATCCGACCATAGTGAAGGTGGAACCACAACAGAACAAAACCATCGGAAATATGGGTCACCCTAGCCAGATCAAACGGCAGACTAGAGGAGGACAAACCAATCATCCGATAAACGCTGAGACCAGCAAAAGGCTAAATCAAAAGTCTGTCATGGTGCAAGGATAGGCAGCAACCACATTAACACCTGGGTCAGCTCTGCAAACCGAGAAAGAAAGAAAAGAATCATAAAAGTTAAGCTAAGTAAAGGCAGAAAGAAAAGGAAAAAGACGAAAGAATCTAGACGGACTAGCCAGTGAGCATAAATGGTTAATAACCAAAATCGAAAAACTGAAGAATACACCACAGCACACAAGCTAAGCCCCCAGTACAACGGAACCAAACCATGTCGACTTAAGGTGGCCGAAATGTATTGTGAAAGAAGATCTCAAACACAACCTCCAGCTTGTACAGATGTAACTTATTAAACTTTTGGTATGATAAGTTAGAAGACCAGAATTTGGTAAAGAAAAGGAGGTCTTTGACAAGAGTAGAAATGGACCGATCAGTTTTATTAAAAAGACGGTTATTCCTTTCGGTCCAAATAATCCACGTCAGGGCCATCATAGATAAATCCCACGATTTATGGGCGGATGGACTGACAATGGAGTCTCTCCAGGAAGACCACCACGAGAAGATGCAACTAGGCCGGGAGTTGACACTCCAAGCATTTAAGCACACCGTCCATAAGGGGGATAGAACAGAGCATTGCAAGAACAAGTGGTGGGAGTCTTCATGGTGCGTGAGGCAGAACACACAAGACTGTCCCAAAGCCAAATTCCTCTTATTGAGGACATCGACCATCAGAAGTTTGTCTTGGATGGTAAGCCACACAAGAATTTTCATTTTGAGAGGAGCATGGCATCTCCAAATAGAACTAGCCGAGGGAGAAGAGACTCCCTCGTGGTTAAGGAAGGAGTAAAAGAATTTGACAGTAAACACCCCAGAGGCCATCCATCTCCATGAAATATCTTCATTGGAGTTCCATGAATAAGGCTGTAAGTCAACGAGAAGGCGAGCATAACTAGAAAATGCTAAAGGGGGGAGAGCCCTTCGGAAAGGAATCATCCATTTGATATGACCGGACTCCCCTCCCGCATAATCTGCCACAGAGGCGAAGGGATCAGTGGTTAGACGAAACAAATCTGGAAAGATCGGCGTGATCCTAAAATTACCAAGCCAAAGGTCATTCCAGAAGGTGGTTTTGGAGCCATCAGAACAAATTTTGAGAAGACCAATGCGGAACAGAGTCACATCTTTCCACACTCCTTTCCAGAAAGGAGAAGCTGGGTGGGAAAGAGAGGGGAAAAGTTCCCAGATTTTACGACGCGAATGATATTTGTGAATGATCATGCGGGCCCAAGAGGCGGAATCATCTTTCAGGATACGCCAGAGATATTTCCCTAAAAGAGCCAAGTTTTGGTTCCTTAGATTAAGAATACCAAGACCTCCATCTTTTTTGGATTTACACACCGTCGACCAATTACAAAGGCTCTTTCCTGCTCTATAATTGGTCGAACCAAACCAGAAGAAGTTTCTTCTGATCTTGTCAATCTCCTAAATAACCCAGGATGGTAAGTAGAAGAAGGACATCATATAAAGAGGAAGCGTTGAAAGCACCGAGTTGAGCAGAATCAGTCTACCCCCACGTGAGAGAAATCTCCCCGACCACGAATTAAGTTTAGCCTCCACCCTATCAATCAAAGGCATCCAATCTGCCGCATGAAGTTTCCCCCAGCGAAGAGGAATACCGAGATAGTGAATAGGAAAAGAGGCGGTAGCACAATTAAAAAATTGGGCAATCTCGACCAGACAGTTGGTGGGACCACCTAACCAAAGGACAGAAGTCTTACTGAATTTGATAGAAAGCCTCGAAGCTAGTTCAAAAAGATAGAGGAGAAGTTTAAGATTACGCAGGGTTATGCCAATAGGAATGGAGAAAAGGACTGTGTCATCTGCGTATTGAAGATTAAGGACTCCTCTGAATCCTTGGAAACCTCCTAATCCCTCAATGAGATTGGCATTCCAAGCTTTTGAAAGGATCCGACTGAAAACATTGGCAACAAGAGCAAAGAGCACGGGGAAAGTGGGTCTTCTTGGCCCAGACCCGCCTGCATTTAAACCTATGCCCTTCAGAACCATTAATAAGAATGGAATAGGTGTCTGCCATGAGGCTAGCTTTAATCCAAGCAATCCATCTGGGCCCGAATCCACGGTGGATGAGGATATTGAAAAGAAACTTCCAATCGACTTTGTCATAAGCTTTTTCAAAATCCAGCTTGAGGAGGATCCCCTCTCTACCGGAATGGTGACAATCAGAAATGGTTTCTTAAGTCATTGCCTCACTATCGAGGATAAATCTATCTTTAATAAAACCCGATTGGGCCACATCAATGAGAGACGGAATGACCAGGTTAAGGCGAGAAGATAGAACTTTCATAATGACTTTAAAAATGGTATTAAGGAGGCTAATAGGTCTGAAAGCGGTGACCCTGTTAGCACCAAGAGCTTTGGGGATAAGCACAATATGAGCATAGTTAATCCGATCGAAGGATAAGCCACTCTGGTGAAGATCGGTGAACCTGTTAAACAGATCATCTTTGAGAGGCTCCCAGAACTTTTGGAAGAAAAAGGAAGGAAAGCCATCGAGACCAGGAGCTAAATCGCAATTTAGACCAAAGACCGCAGCATTGATTTCTTCCATAGTGAACAGTTCATCCAGACTGGAAAGGTTATGATCTTCCCCACCATAAAGCTGATTCCAGTCCAGGAGAACAGAGCGATTGCCCAAAGTACCAAGAAGGGACTTATAGAAGGAAAAGCATCGTGGAATTCAGCATCGGTATTCATCTCCACGTCATTAACAAAAATGGACGATATCCGATTGCAACGTCTACGATGAGAAGAAAAATTGTGGAAAAATGAAGTATTGGCGTCTCCGTCCTTAAGCCATCGAGCCTTCGCACGTTGGGCTCACTTCAAATGGTCAGCTTGAAGCAAGGAAGCATAATCTTGCTTATACTTGATCCGGGAAGCCCTCAGATCCTCGGAGATGGGACCCGAATCTTCGAGGGAATCAATGGAGTTTATGGAAGAGAGAAGAGAATTTTTGAGATCCTGAGTACGACCGAATCTTTCTTTGCGCCATATCCTACAGCCGTGCTTTAGAGCATGTAGTTTGAGAAGAATCCAACCAAGCCCATAAGATCCAACCACACTAGCCAAGCACTTGGTAATCAAGTTAACAAAAATTTGGTCATCTAACCAAAATTTTTCAAACTGAAATTTTCTAGGGTGGGGAAAAGAGAAATTAGAATCCAATAAGATAGGCACATGATCTGAACAGGGGTTAGGTAAAGCTTTAGCAAACAAATTTTGGAAAAGGCCAGCCCACTGATGGGAAACCAAGAACTGGTCAAGCTTAGCCATGGAAGGGACTAATCGCATCTTGGACCAAGTAAATGATCTCCCATTGATCGGGATATCAACCAGCTGGAGCTGACGGATACAATCATTGAAACGAAGGGAGCTATTTAAGGCAGAAGGATTACCGGTCCTTTCGTGGCCAAACCTGGTGACATTAAAGTCGCCACAGGAAAGCCAAAGGCCCTGGATGAGACCAATAAAGGAATTGAATTCTTTCTAGAACGATTGATGGCGTTCCGCGGTACTCGGACCGTAAACCGAAACCACTGTCAGTTCACAGTTGAATTCGAACCAATGGAAGGTAACGACTAGGAAGAACTGTAGCCTGCGAATGAAGACTAGTTGGAATAGAGCCTCTTTGAAACCAAAGAGAATGCCTCCTCCCGTATCTATCGAATCCAATGATATCCAATTGGATATCATTCATCCACCAATAGACCGGAGGGTGGAAGGGAAGATGGAGTGAATTTTAGTTTCCACTAATGTGATTAAATCACAATGGGCAGAGGCTATAAGTTGGTAAACAGCATGTTATTTCAAGGCACTGCCAAGCCCCCTAATGTTCCAGGCCACACTAATCATAAACAGGATTGAACTCCTTCGCCCACTGAATTTCGAGATTGCAAATAAGATCCACTTCTTGGGAACGGGAGGAATCTAATAAAAAAACCCATGTCTGCTACCAGTAGAAGGAGTATAGGTATATTCCCATACATAACCAAATACCATTCTGTATTCATTCATGTGGGTAACACGTCCACGTGGTGCACAGTACATATCATTTGAGCAGATATCAGTTTTGGGCTCTTGGGCCTAAAGTCCAATACCCAAAGTAGTGCATAACTTTCTATATATAATATATACTAGCTAGATATGGTAGTCTAGGTATTTCAATATGATATATAGGGTGTAATATCTTAAGCGAACAATGTTTTTTGTAACAGTGTGAAAAAGACTTTGAGTTTCTCTCTCTAGATTTTCTAGGGAGAGAGGCACCCAAAAACCCAAAAACCCAAAAACCCAAAAAAAATGAGAGAAAGAGAGGAAGCACTCGACGTTCGGGGAGAGGGGAGGAGCCCCTGCCCCCCCCCCCCCCCCCCCCCCCCCCACACACACACACACACACACTGGAGCGGTGGTGAGTTCGTCTGAGAAACCAACTAGGTGTATATATTTGGGTTGTTTTTTTATTTTTTATTTTTTTGAAGTTGTGATGTATAAATGCGGATGACGCGGCGAGAATGAACGATGACAAGATGGCTGGCATCGAGGGCTGGTGCTGCATCGCCGGGAGAGCCAGCGTGGGAGTCGGAGTGGCTGCTGTCGGTGGGAGATTGCTAACATCAAGGTTGGTTCTGCGAGGCACCGGGGCAGGGTGCTACGCTGCCAAGAGAGGAGGGGTTTGCGTGTGGGAGGGGATTGTTGCCGGTGTTCACAACACTGGCATGAGGATTGTTGTTGCTGGTGTCGGGGATGGCTCGGCTGGTGGGTTTGACAGCAACATCGGGGTGCTGTCGTAGGCAAGGTGGATGAGGCATCGGTTAATGGCTTTGATGGCGGAGTGGCTGGCTCTGTAGAAGTGATCGTTGGAAACAACGGGGTTGAAGGTGGTTACCTGTAGGAAATGTAAAAGGATTTATCGGGTTGAAATTTCAATTTTAATTTGAGTTTTGAAATTCAATTTAGAATTTGGGAGTGTGTGTGTGTAGGGGGGGGGGGGAATATTGAAGAAATTTGAATTTCCAAAGTAGATTTTTGAAATTCAAATCAAATTCGGGGAGTGTGAATGAGAAAAGTTGGATGATATTTGAATTTCAAATTAGACTTTGGGAGTGGTGAGCATGATTATTGGCTTTGATGTGGACTCTTGATTGAATTTAAGGAGTCACTTTTAGGTGTCAAAATAGCTCTTCATTGATCGCTCGTTGGTGATGGTGTGAATCCTCACCGATGAGGTGCATGATTTTTTAGACATCGTTAGGTTTGATGTGTGAGTCATCGATATGGTGGTAGATGTACAAACTGTGACTGTTGTGCTAGATGTGCAAGTTGTCACCGGTATGGTTGAATGCGCGAGTCATCGCTAGTTTGGAAGTTTTAGCAAGTTATTGCTGTGGTGAGAGATGTGTGAGCCGTTGCAAGGCCGTCACTAAGGTCACGAACAAGAAAAGTGCCACCGTAGAGGTGAATGAGCTTATTGTTCCGGATTAAAGAAAGGACAAGTGGTCACCAGAATGGTGGATAGGCAAGTCGTTAGCAGTATATGGATTAGGCAAGTCGTCTCCGGTGTGTTGTACTGACAAGGCGTCACCGAATGGGGATCGGGAAGTCATCGCTGAAGTGGTGTTCAGGTAAGTCATCGCTTGAAGGTGAAGTGGCAAATTGACACTATTATTGGTGCTCGATGAGTCTATCAGTTGATTGATCGATAAGAATTTGGATGCGTGTCATCTGATGTGTGGGAGAACGGGTTGCATGTGTCTCCGTCTACAAGTTTAGCTTGATGATGGACAAGTTACTCTTGTAGGCTTAAATTTGCAATGGTTTCCCGTTGTTCCATTTTAGGAACGGTTTGATGTAATTTATTGTACTACTTTGTTTCGTTAATTTTTTATTAATAAATCGGTGATGCGGTCACCTTTATTTTCAACAAAAAAAAATAAAATAATAATAATAATCTTAAGCGAACCTACTAACCCTAAGTTTTTAGTATGCTCTTGTTATCTCTTGGTCAATACTCAATAGAAAATTCGATAGTATGCATGCTTTACTTGACCAGTTTTTGAAGAGAATCAAAATTTTGATTGCCTTCTTGGACAAATATATGGATTTTTGCCAGCTTGGGAGGAGAGTCAAGAGACTAGCTAGATATTGGAAGCACTGTACTAATAGGATATTGGAAAACATTTTACAACAGTACAAAAAAGAGACTTTACTACGAAGATATTGGAAGCACTGTACCAGAGCACACGAAAGAGACTTCAAAGATGGCGATCCAATAAGTGACGAATCCTTAATTTAACCGATCTAGGATCAATTGACTAGTTTTTGGTACTAGAAGAACAAACTGTTTTAGTAAACGTATGGTTGAATACGAAGTCTATCTATTTGATTGGGAAAATACTGATTAATACAGTTTTCATGCATGCTCTTCATCTTCTTTGGCTACACTTGTTTTTAGTCGGACACCAACGGTTTCGGGACGGCGTTTACCACCCTAGTCAAGTTCACTGTCTATATGATGCTTGCCTATTTATTCATTGCAGAAGGGAGAGTGTTTCCGTTGTGGAAACATCAGGAAATTGACTAAGAGCTTAAGAGAAATTTGGGTGAAGGTTCTAGCACGGTCAAGCAATCCTCTTTCTAGATTTTTTATTTGATAAAAAGATGTGACGTAGGGAAAAAATGACCTGGCACATCCTAGGCCATCCGATCTCCCCGAAAAGCTCTCACCCATGATCATCAGATCACCCTTAAGTCCATGGGCTTCTACTCCGCTAGGCCCACGGGTATACGGGTCAAATCCGGCCCAAATGGATCCATACCCGTTTGGTATACTTATAAATACCAGGTCCTCTCCCACCTTTAAAGGTAATCAATCTTTTTCCTCTCAAAACCCTAGCTACTGTTGCTCTACTTCAGTAACTAACTAGACCGTCGGAGGGCCTGCCACCGGGACCAACCCCGGTGTTCCTAGGCCGAGTGCAGGTACACGAGATTCCTGGATCTGAGCTTTCAGATCCGAGCCGAGCCTCCACTGCCGAGCCGAGCATCCGACCTCCACATCTATACCCCATCACGCCCCTTCCTCCGAGGGTCGAGCATACCGTCCAGTGCCGCGTCCTTCCACAAAACAAACAAATAGAACTCACTCCTGGTGCATCCACACTCCTCCCAGAAAGCAACCGCATCAGGTTGGCGCCGTCTGTGGAAAAGTTAACTCGGTACGGACATCAGCCCGAACCTCGCCATCAGCGGCATCCCCTTGATCCGCGCCCTTATGGGACCCAAGCCCAAGAGAGCGGTTACCTCCACGCATCGTCCGAACGGGCCTCCTCTTCAGGACGCCCTCGACGGCGTTCACGGATCGAACAACCCGAGGGTCAGCCTCGGACACCAACAAGGCGCATCTCACCCGATTGCGCCCGACCTTCGTCGGGTCATCCAGAACCGAAGGGCGAGTTAGACTAGGGGAGGGACCACTTCCAACTCGGCCCCAAACCACTCCAGACCTCCGCCCGAAGGACGAGCGTCGGCACTCAGCCGCATCGGTCGAAGATCGCCGCCCCAACACCACCCTGTTGACCATGGTGCGGTCACAAGGGCCGAGTTCCGCAGCTGCCGGGACGAAATCATGGAGGCCATCTACGGAGCACCCAGAGCCGAGACGTTCAACCAATCCCACCAGGCAGGCGATGGAAGGAGCCACACTCGTGACCCGACCCATCTCCCGGAATGCGAGGACGAGGTGCTCTGATGCCTACTGGAGATGGAGAATCGCCTCGACCACCTCGGCGACGGTAATCCGAACCCCATTCTAGGCCGCAGGCCGACCCGACCGCCTTTCTCGACTGCCATCCTAGAAGCGGAGATCTCCCGAAATTTCCGGCCTCCACAATTCGAGACCTATAACGGTGAGGGTGATCCTGCTGATCACATGGTGGGTTTCAAGACCCTCATGATGATTCACAGTGCTTCGGATCCCCTGTTGTGCTGCGCATTCCCTGCTACACTCTGAGGTCCAGCTCGGGAGTGGTTCTCCAAACTCTCCCCAGGCTCGATCTTCTCATTTGACCAGCTGGAGGCCAACTTCTTGGCCCACTTCATAACCAGCAGGAAGGCCGAGAAGACAAGTGCATCCTTACTAGATCTCCGGCAGAGAGAGGGAGAGTCACTCTGTGACTTCGTTAGGAGGTTCACCACCGAGGCAAGATATGTCTCCTCCCTCGACGCAGGGGTCGCCTTGGCCGCCTTCCGGCACAATGTCCGACAAAGTCAGCTGAAGGTCTCGTTGCCAAGAAGCCCCCCCAGGACTTTCCCGACCTGCTCAACCCGGTCGAGAAGTACATATGGGCGGAAGAATCTTTAAACTTGGAAGGCGCCAAAGAAGCCACAGGGAAGGGCAAGCGCAAGGTCGACGAGACCGAGCCTGCCAGGAAAGTAGCAAAAGAAGGGTTCAGTATGAAGAGGGCACCTCCGATCCCCCGCTTCGAGCAATACACGCCCTTAACACAGAACGTGTCCGCTATCCTCCTAGAGATAGAGGACAAGGGCCTCGTCCGATTACCCCCTCGACCGAGCAACAACAAGAAGCGAGACCAGCGCTTCTACTGCTGCTTCCATCGAGATCACGGGCACGAAACCGAATAGTTTCTGGCCCTAAAAGCCAAAATCGAGGCCCTCATCCAACGAGGGTACCGCCGTGAGTTTACAAGGGAAAACCAGAGGGAGCAGAAGGATACGAGAAACCGGAGGCCTTCGCCCTCCACTCGCACTCCGAACTGCCATCCCGAGCGAGATCTTGAGACCGGAGGGACCGGAGGGACCGAAGGGCAAGCCATTCTACATTGTGTCCACGGGGGACCCATGGGAGGGGAGTCTAATACTTCCCGTAAAGCATTCATCCGAGAGGTGAACGCCGTCCGAGACCTCCCATCCCCTCGAACTCAGCTACTCCCCGTCTCTTTCTCGAGAGAGGACCTGGAGGGCGTCTGCCTTCCCCACTGCGATGCCCTCGTCATTAGTCTCGACATGGCAAATTTTGAGGTTCGCCGGATCCTCATCGACAACGGGAGTTCGGTAAACATCCTCTTCCTCGATGCCTTCAAGAACCTAAAACTGCCCAAGGACAGGCTCAAACCGGCCGGATACACCCTACATCGGTTCTTCGGCGTCCCAGTTATGATAGAAGGAATCGTGACCCTAGATGTCACCGCGGGTTCGGCTCCCCTCAGACGAACCGAATCAATGGACTTCATGGTGGTGAATGTCAAGGCGGCGTACAATGCCATTCTCGGCCGACCCGGGCTTTGCTCCCTTCATGCTGTGTCGTCAGCCTACCACTTGAAGTTGAAATTTCTCACAAAGCAGGGGGTCGGTGTCATTCGAGGCAACCAGGAGGCTGCACGATCCTGCTACATGACAGCGGTCGGAGGGGGTGCCTTTCCCCTCGGCGCCGTCGAGCTCAGCCGAAAAGAAGCCAACCAGACCCCGAACCAGTGGACGAGCTGGAAGAAGTCTCGTTCGAGACGGGGGACGAGTCGAAGTGGTTCCGGGTGAGCCGCTCCCTTGCCGAGGATCTAAAGTCAGATATAGTCACCTGCATCCGCCGCAACATCGATCTCTTCGCCTGGAAGCCGTCCGATATGCCCGGGATATCCGAAGACCTGATCATGCACAGGCTGAGCGTCATTCTGGGATCGAAGCCGGTCGTCCAGAAGAGGTGCAAATTTGTCCCAGAGAGGCAACAGGTGGTAAAGCTCGAGGTAGAGAAGCTCTTGTCCGCCCGATTCATCCAAGAGGTCAGCTACCTCGAGTGGCTGGCAAACGTCGTCATGGTAAAGAAGGCAAGCGGAAGCTGGAGGATCTGCATAGACTTTACAGATCTGAACAAAGCATGCCCCAAAGATCCTTTTCCTCTCCCCAGCATCGACACCTTGATTGACGTGACCTCGGGTCACGAGGTCTTGTCCTTCATGGATGCCTTTTCAGGCTATAATTAGATCCGGATGTTCCCGTCGGACGTCGCAAAGACCTCCTTCGTCACGAACCAAGGTCTCTTTGTTACCGCGCATGCCCTTTGGGCTGAAGAACGCCGGAGCCACATACCAGCGGCTTGGAAACCGAATCTTCAAGGACCTGATTGGTCATAACATGGAGGTTTATGTCGATGACATGCTCGTCAAAAGCAGGTAGGGACAGGACCACGTCGCCGACCTCGAAGAAGTTCGACATACTTCGGACACATAACATGAGGCTTAACCCCGCCAAATGCGCCTTCAGCATCTCGTCCGGAAAATTCCTCGGGTTCATCGTCAGCCAGCGCGGCATCGAGGTGAACCCTGAGAAGATCCAGGCCATAATAGACATGGCTCCTCCCCAGAACGTTAAGGAAGTCCAGAGGCTTACAGGAAGATTGGCGGCCATCGGCCGTTTCCTCTCCAAGTCTGGAGAGAAATCCCTACCCTTCTTCAAAGCTCTGCGGGGAAAGGGGGCTTCGAATGGGGCGCCCCTCAACAGGAGGCGTTCGAACAATTAAAGCAGTACCTCGCCAACCCGCCTCTCCTTAGCAAGCCCGAGCCGGGTGAGCCACTCTGGCTATACTTATCCGCCTCAAAAAGCACCCTCAACGCAGTCCTCGTCTGAGAAGATGATGGTGTTCAGAAGACATTTTATTATGTAAGCAAGGTCCTGCTCCCGGCCGAGACGAGGTATGCAAGAATAGAGAAAGTGGCCTATGCTCTGGTCATGGCTTCCCGGAAGCTCCGCCCTTATTTCCTGGCGCACTCCATCCAAGTGTTGACCGATCAACCCCTCAAGACCGTACTTCACAAGCCCAAGAACTCCGACCGCTTAGTCAAGTGGTCGATCGAGCTGAGCCAGTATGACATCAGTTACCAGCCAAGGACGGCAATCAAGGGGCAAGCCCTCGCCGAGTTCATCACTGAATGCACCATTTTCGATCAGCCCAACATCGAAGATTCGGATCCGACCTGGGAAGTCTATGTCGACGGATCCTCCTGCAAATCCGGGAATGGTGCTGGGATCATCCTGCAGGGCCCCGAACACTTCCTCCTTCAGTATTCTCTCTGCCTCAACTTCTCGGCCTCCAACAACGAGGCAGAATATAAGGCTATGATTGCCGAACTGACCCTGGTACATCAGGCCGGCGCGAAGCAAATCCGGGCCTTCAGCGATTCTCAGCTCATGGTCAACCAGATCACTGGAGAATACGAGGCCCGTGATCCGGTACTTGGCCGTGGTTTGGCAGCTCCTATCATCCTTCAACTGTTCCACTGTCCTTAGAGTTCCAAGAGAGCAGAACGCCCAGGCGGACGCCTTGTCAAAGCTCGCATCCTCATTCTTCGAGGGTCTCGACCGAACAGTACTTATCGAAGTCCTCCTGAAGCCGAGCATCGATCTCCTTGAGGCAATGTGTATGAACAATGAAGCCAGTCCGGATGACTGGACCTTCCCAACCTGAAGGTTTCTACTAAAGGCCGAGCTCCCCGAAGACCGGGCCGAGGCGAGAAGGATCAGGGTTCGAGCTGAAAGGTTCGTCATAATAAACGACGTCCTCTTCAAATGCTCATACACCCTAGTGGACGGGGAGCCCTACCTTCGCTGCCTCGCCAATGAGGAAGCTAGCTATGCACTTAAAGAACTCTACGAGGGGATCGGTGGATGTCACATGGGGAGCAGATCGCTTGCCATGAAGGCTCTGAACCACGGGTACTATTGGCCAACAATGCTGCAAGACTCCCAGGACCTGGTCAAGAGGTGCGGCCCATGCCAAAAGTTCTCTCCTATCAAGAGACTTCCTCAGGCCAACTTCCGCTCGCTGGCCAGTCTGACCCTGTTCGCCATGTGGGGGATGGACTTGGTTGGCCCCTTTTCCGTGGCAACCGGACAGAGGAAATTCCTAATAGTCGCCATCAATTATTTCACGAAATGGATCGAGGCCGAGCTCCTGTCCAAAATCACCGAGCGACTAGCCCAACAATTCTTCATGAAAAACATCATTTGCCGGTTCGGGATTCTTCAGGTCCTTATCACGGAGAACGGGACCCAATTCGTGGGCCAGAACTTTCGCAGATTTTGCGAAGACATTGTTGTCCAGCAGCGCTTCTCCACCATATGCCATCCCCAGTCAAACGACCAAGCGGAGAACGCAAACTGATAGATACTCAACGGCCTGAAGAAGCACCTCGACAGTTCCTCCAAGGGGCAGTGGGTAGAAGAACTACCCAGCGTTCTGTAGGTACACCGGACTACAAAGAGAATTCCTATGGGCAAAACCCCGTTCAATTTAACCTACGGGACGAAGGCGGTTATCCCCGTCGAGATCGGCCTCCCTTCTCCACGCATTATGGCCTTCGACGAAGCTGATAACTCATTCGGACTAAGGGCCAACCTGGACCTCATTACCGAGGTTAGGGAGAAGTCCGCAGTAAGAAGAAGCATCTACCAATAGCGGATCGAAAGGTTTTACAACAAGAAAGTCCGCCCTACTGACATCAAGGCTGGAGATCTCGTGCTCCGCAAATTGTCCGTCTCCGACCCCACGAAGAAAAGAAAGCTGGCCCCCAACTGGGAAGGCCCCTACAAGGTGGCCGAGGTTATACGCCCGGGCACCTACCACCTCGTGGATATGGAGGGCCGAGCGGTCAAAAGACCCTGGAACGCCAAACATCTGATCAAATTCCTAGAAGGGCAGAAGTAAGGTTTTTGTTTGATTTATGTAAATAACACTTTTGTAACCTGTCCCGCCTTGTGTAAAAGGCCGTTAGCGCCCCTCTGCATGTATTAAAAGGCTCAATTAAAAAAGTTCTTTTTGTTAAACTCCATCAGCCTTGGTAGCTCCGACCCAATATCGAGCACATGGGTAGCTTTCTCAAGCTATGGCACCCAAGTCACAACACTGGGTGCCGACCCTCAACACCTCGATGGATCCGACCCAATGTCGAGCACATGGGTAGCTTTCTCAAGCTATGGTGCCCAAGTCACAACAGTGGGTGCCGACCCTCAACTCCTCGCACTACAAAAGATACTGGTTTTACCGGCGATTATTCCCTGGCGTTTTACTAGTAGCGCCGGGGTAGAGAGCGAGTAGGAATTGGGCACCAGATGGGATGGTTATACACCTGCGGTCGATTTAAACCGCCGGCGTATGTTAGTATTCACCGGCGTTTTACTTACAAACGCCGGTAAAGTTTATTATTCACCGGCGTTTTTATTTTAAACGCCGGCGAATATACGGACACATTCACCGGCGTGTCTAATTGAAACGCCGGTGAATAACTGGGATAAAACCCGTGAACCCTAATCTTTCGCTCGCCATTTTTCCGAACCCCCCACCCCCCCCAAAAAAAAAAGAAAGGGGCGCTTCGTTTCCCTCCTTCCTCGCTGTACTTTCCGCGCGTTTGCCTCCGCCGCTTCGTCCTCTTCGACGGCCTTCGACCTTTCGAAATCGTCCCTTCTTCTCTTCGTCATTTTCGATTTCCCTCTTTCGAAACCGCCGCTGTCTCTCTCTCCTACGCCCCCGCCCTTGTCACCCCGCTCTCTCTCTCTCTCTTCGGTATGATCTCTTGATTTCCCTTATTTTTCAAAAAAAGCAGCTTTTTTCAGTTTATTCATCTTGATTTCCTTAACATGAATGGTTTAGTTGAGATAAAGAATTAATAGAAAAATATATGCTTAGATAATAGAAATTTTCATCTTCTTTTACTGTTAATGAAGCTGATTTCATGCATCTGATTGTCTTCATGGCATGTTTTGTTTTTTTACCCAAAATGGGTTCACTTTGAACTGAGGATTCTCTAGGTACGTATGCCAATATCCTCCGGCCGGATATGCACAACAATTGGATTTTAGATTTAGTTGGGCACAGTGAATTAGTAGAGCAACATATAAGCTCACATAATGGGAAATTTTCATTTTCAGATACTGTTAAAGTAACCTGATTGCAATCTTTGGCATGGTTTTTTAACACAAAATGGGTTCACTTCCAAACTAAGTATGCTGCTAGCATACCCATTTTCTTTCACTGTTAATGAAGCTGATTTCATGCATCTGATTGTCTTCTTGGCATGCATGTTTTTTTGCCCAAAATGGGTTCACTGTGAACTGAGGATGCTATAGGTACGTATGCCAAAATCCTCCGGCCGGATATGCACAACAATTGGATTTTAGATTTAGTTGGGCTAAAGAAGTAGTAGAGCAACATATAAGCTCAGATAATGGGAAATTTTCATTTTCAGATACTGTTAAAATAACCTGATTGCAATCTTTGGCATGGTTTTTTAACACAAAATGGGTTCACTTCCAAACTAAGTATGCTGCATAGCATCCCCATTTTCTTTCACTGTTAATGAAGCTGATTTCATGCATCTGATTGTCTTCTTGGCATGCATGTTTTTTTACCCAAAATGGGTTCACTGTGAACTGAGTATGCTATAGGTACGTATGCCAAAATCCTCCGGCCGGATATGCACAACAATTGGATTTTAGATTTAGTTGGGCTAAAGAAGTAGTAGAGCAACATATAAGCTCAGATAATGGAAATTTTCATTCTCAGAAACTGTTAGAGAAGCTGATTGCCATCTTAGGCATGATTTTTTAACAAAATGGGTTCACTTCCAAACTAAGTATGCTGCTAGCATTCTCATTTTCTTTTACTGTTAGTGAAGCTTATTTTCATGCATCTGATTGTCATCTTGGCATGTTTTTTTTGACCAAAATGGGTTCGCTGTGAACTGAGGATGCTATAGGTACGTATGCCAAAATCCTCCGGGTATGCACAACATTTGGGTTTTAGATATAGTTGGGCTGAAGAAGTAGTAGAGCAACATATAAGCTCAGATAATGGAAAATTTTTCATTTTCAAATACTGTTAAAGTAACCTGATTGCAATCTTTGGCATAGTTTTTTATACCAAAATGGGTTCACTTCCAATCTAAGTATGCTGCTAGCATCCCCATTTTCTTTTTTTGTTGTTAGTGAAGCTTATTTTCATGCATCTGATTGTCATCTTGGCATGTTTTTTTTTACCAAAATGGGTTCACTGTGAACTGAGGATGGTATAGGTACGTATGCCAAAATCCTCCGGCCGGATATGCACAACAATTGGGTTTTAGATTTAGTTGGGCTGAAGAAGTAGTAGAGCAACATATAAGCTCAGATAATGGGAAATTTTTCATTTTCAGATACTGTTAAAGTAACCTGATTGCAATCCTTGGCATGGTTTTTTAACAAAATGGGTTCACTTTCAAACTAAGTATGCTGCTAGCATCTTCATTTTCTTTCACTGTTAATGAATTGAAGCTTATCCCATGCATCTGATTGTCATTTTGGCATTTTTTTTGACCAAAATGGGTTCACTGTGAACTGAGGATGCTATAGCTGTATGCCAAAATCTTCCGGCTATGTACAACAATTGGTTCACTCTGAAAAATATATGCTTACATACTGGACATTTTCATTTTTCTTTTACTGTTTCTTTTGTTTAGTATTATTATTATTATTATTATTATTATTATTATGAGATAAGTGATTATTAGTAGTCATGAACAGAATAGTTCATGAGTCATCAGATCTTCTTGTTACCGTAGTTACAGCACGACGCGCTCATTATTCGGCTGATTCCTCTTCATCAACAAAATACCCTTTACCATCATCATCTCCTTGAACGGAAAGCCAAATACAGGAGAGACTATAGTCGATTTTTTTATGCTCGAACACAGGGTGTGCGATAAAATACCACTAAGGTGGTTGTGATCATTTCCACAAAAGGTTGTTTAGGGTTGTGTGAATAGAGTAGATTGTGTTAAGATGTAGTTTTTTTTTGTACATTTTTTGGAGCCACAATTTCTTTATTTTACAGTTAAAGATTATATCGTTTATTTATTTGCAGCTAGGGATGGTTTTCAAATAGGTGAAATTTAATATACAAAATGCCTTTTACTGTTATTACTATTTAATATATCAAATTTTAATTTCAGACTGTGTGCTATTGATATAATGGATAGAAGTTGGATTAGTAAACCACAATTATCCAAGGAGTACCGTGATGGTATTAAAGATTTTATTATCTTTGCCAAACGACATTCCCGTGATCCCAACCTAATCCTTTGTCCATGCCTCCGCTGTACAAATTGTATGCTGAGGACATGTGACGTAGTACATACACACTTGGCTGTCAACGGTTTTCTTCAAGGGTAAACAAGGTGGTTTTGTCATGGAGAGGATCATACGGCAGCTCCTGTTCATCCGGTTGTATTAGAAAATGAAGCTGAGCCCTTAGTGAACGAAGACTTAAGCGTTCCCGATGAGATGCATGCTTTGTTACAAGATGCCATGGGAATTCATAATGTTCCTTTCCACACCAATAACCCAACAACCGAAGTTCACAATGAGTCAACAGAAACAAACCAGATTGGTGGTGGGGTGGATGAGGAAATGTCTGGCCCCACCCCTGAAAATAATAAGCAGCAAGAATCCTTCGCTAAGTTACTTGAAGATGCTAGTACTCCGTTGTACCGCGACTGCACCAAATTTTCTAAGTTCTCATTCAT
This sequence comes from Hemerocallis citrina, assembly GCA_017893485.1. NCBI lineage: Eukaryota > Viridiplantae > Streptophyta > Magnoliopsida > Asparagales > Asphodelaceae > Hemerocallis > Hemerocallis citrina. The sequence goes on from CM030362.1 coordinate 18,167,408, forward strand.
TGTCAGACTATTTCAGATTAAATGTTTAAACAGGTGGTCTGCTAAGTCCTTCACTATGCTACTTGAATTGTTGAATGAAGCATTTCCTGAAATCTGTATTCCAAACTCAGCCTATAAAATCAAAAAATTCCTAAGTTCTCTCGATCTAGGATATGAGAAGATAGCAGCATGTCCAAATGACTGTATACTTTTCACGAGTGGTAAGGAAAGTCTGGAGAATTGCGAAGTATGTGGTTCTTCGAAATGGAAAGAAAGACCAAATCAAGACGAGGGAGCCAGTGGATCTACTAAGCGAAGTAGGAAAAAGAAGCCTGCCAAAATATTGCGTTACTTTCCTCTGATTCCTAGGCTACAAAGGTTGTTTATGTCTACAAAAACTTCTTCTGATATGAAATGGCATGCTGAAGGTCGCACTAATGATGGGATTCTTAGACATCCTGCTGATTCTCAATCTTGGAAAAAATTTGATGAAAGATATCCTGATTTTGCAGAAGATCCTCGAAATGTGAGACTTGGACTAGCTAGTGATGGTTTCAACCCTTTCAGGCAAATGAGTAGTACATACAGCATATGGCCGGTTGTGTTGATACCATACAATTTGCCGCCTTGGAAATGCATGAAGCAGTCCTCATTTATTTTGTCCATGATAGTTCCTGGACCGAAATGTCCTGAAAATAATATAGATGTGTACCTACAACCGTTAATAGATGAACTTCAGAAGTTGTGGGTGGGTGTTCCAACCTATGATGCTGTGGCTAAAGAAATATTTTCTCTTCGTGCCGTGTTGTCTTGGACAATTAATGATTTTCCTGCATATGCAAATTTATCTGGATATAGTACTAAAGGACGTTATGCATGTCCATGTTGTGCTGACCAAACTAGTTCAAGATGGTTGTACAATGGCAGAAAATTTTGCTATATGGGTCATAGGAGATGGTTGCCTGACACACATATATTTCGGGCAGAGGCAGCGACATTTGATGGCACCGACGAGTGGGAACATGCTCCTGAGTCTTTTTCTGGTTCAGATATTTTGAGGCGGGTAGATGGTCATCAATTCAAATATGGAAAAGAACCAGAAGTCAGGACAAAGGGGAAGAAAAGGGCAAGGCCGGAGCAAGGTGAGGAGACCGATCTATATGGCGAAGATGAGGATCAAAACATGACGAGTTTAGGTGCATGGAAGAAGAAGAGTATTTTCTTCAAGTTGCCGTATTGGGAATTCAACTTACTGCGACATAATTTAGATGTGATGCATATCGGAAAAAATATTGGTGAGAATTGTATAGGAACAGTTATGGGAGATGATCGGAAGACAAAGGACAATCTCAAGAGCCGACTTGATTTGAAGTCAATGGGCATCCGACATGAGTTGCACCCAGAAGAATTGCCGAACGGGAAAGTACTCCTACCTCCTGCAATCTATTCAATGTCAAAATCGGAGTTGGAATTGTTTTGCAAAGTACTACTTGAACTTAAAGTCCCCGATGGCTATTCTTCTAACATGGCAAGATGTGTCAACTTTAAAGAGAAGAGGCTTCAGGGTCTAAAGTCACACGACTACCACATCCTAATGCAGGATCTCCTTCCTGTGGTCCTAAGGTCTTCAATGTGTGAGCAAGTCACTACTGTCCTGAAAGATCTTTGTAGCATATATAAAGGTATTTGCTCAAGAATGCTTCGTGTTGAAGATATGGACCAATTGGAGCAGCAGGCGGCATTGACACTTAGTAAAATGGAGATGATATTTCCTCCATCGTTCTTCACTATTATGATTCACTTAATAATCCACCTTACTGGTGAAGCCAGAATCGGCGGTCCTGTTCACTATCGGTGGATGTACCCCATTGAGAGGTAAAATAATTCATTCATCTTACGAAATTGAATTTTCAAAAGCTCATTTCTTTTAATCCCCTAATCCGCTCTAGTTTATTAATTGTACATGTTCAGGTACCTATACCGGCTAAAGGGTTATGTGAAAAATAGAGCATATCCTGAATGGTCAATAGCCCAGGAATATCTATCAGAGGAGTGCTCACATTTTTTTTCCAGGTATTTGCCTGGTATGGAGACATCTTCCAGTAGACCACGTAGAAATCCAGACATTTCCAACCTTGATGGTGCTCAATATCTTTTTGATACCGCTGGCACTACTGTTGGTAAAGTTGATGCATTTGAGCTCGATAGCTTAGCGTGGAAACAGGTACATCGATATGTACTAGACCATCATGCATCAGTGGAACCATTTCGAAAGTAAGTTGCTTTTGAATTTAAATCGAATACAGTGAAAACTGCGGAGTTCGATATTTTTGATACTTTTGTTATTCCTAATTTTAATTGCTTGTTTTTTAGCGAATTTGTCAGGGACATCAAACGAAGGGCTAGACCAAGAAGACTACCACCACGTGAACAAAACAAGTTGATGAATGAAAAATTTCATAAGTGGTTTGAATCTCATGTAGGTGAATTACAGTTATGCAAGTTAATCTTTATTATATCTACATTTTCTAAGGTGCTGATACGATTTGCGCAAAATTAATAGGTACATTCTTTGGGTCCTGAAGGTGCGTCATCTGAAATACAAGTACTTGCCAAAGGTCCCTATCAGATGGTCAAAAGATACGGAGGATACATATTCAATGGTTTTAGATTTCGTACTAAGGATCGTGAATGTAATTTGAAGTCTCAAAATAGTGGAATGGTAGTGACGTCTAAGACTAGAAGTTATGCTTCCAAATCGGACACGAGACCTGTAGCTGGAGATCTCGACTACTATGGAGTGCTCACGGATATCATTGAGTTGAATTATTTTGGCCATTTCCGTGTTGTCTTATTTCGTGGGGATTGGGCTGAGTTTGATAGGAATTTTGCTAACAACAAGGACAAGCTTGGCTTCACAGTTGTAAACTTCTCAAAATTGATTCACATCGGTACACACATTAGCCATGAGCCATTTGTGTTTCCATCCTAAGTGCAACAAGTGTTCTACATTGAAGATCCAACCCTGCCAAAATCGTATGTGGCTCTCCCTATGCAACCAAGAGATGTATTCCAACTGGGCGATACTTCAGACAATGAAGACGGTGAAGACATGAACAGTTACATTGCTTCTGAGTTTCCTGTGTTTGATGTAAACACAACCGATGTTGGAATTTGCGGGACTTGGCTCCGCAAGGATGGAGAAGAGGGCGATGTACTGGAAGATGTCGTATTGTAGTTTACATGATTTTCAATTGGGTTTATTATATGTCTGTAATTTTATGTCTTAAATCTTGTTGTAATATTATATCTGTAATTTCGAATATGTTCATTGTGAATTTAATACACTGATTTAATTATCTTTCTATTTTCTACTGCTTGGTATTATTTACATTAAACTATGCTTAGTGTCATTTGAACCAAACTATCGTTGTAATTTAATCTGTTACAAATCTCATTTTTTAAATTTTTTTATAATTATGTTGGTTTGTTAATCCCACTAAAGTACAAATTTTATGATAGTTATTATAAACATGTTATTAATTAAATTTGCATATCTAAGGAAGTTATCGAATCCTTGACAGGTACAACATGCCGAGGCGTGGAAAGAGGGTAAATATAAATGATGGCAACGAGAGCCATGGGGATGAGCAGCCACTAAATAATAGTGGCAGTCAAACATATGAGAGTGAGGGTAGCACGCCGCCCACTGTCAAAAAACATCGGTAAGTCTTAAAATTGGTATTTTTAAAGAGATTATGGTCTTGAATGCATGAAAGACACGTACTAGTGTTTGTGAGTCTGCATTGTGGCTGTCGTCTATAAGCATTTCATCTATGTTTCTTAAGTGGGCTGTGATTAGAAAGAAAGGGCTGGAGTGGAGATCTGGAAATCCAAATAGAGACATCTCGTTTATTATAATCTACACTTATTGTTGGACCAACCCCCTCTTACTGTTGTTGCTGATGTCTCTTTGTGTGCGTGTGTTGAAGAGAATGAAGGGATGAGAGAGAGTTGAGGAAAATGCCGCTATGTTAGCCTGGTGTATCCTCATTCTCTACCATCCCTCTTTCTGGCTCCATATATGGCTTCTATATTAAATTGGTTTCCTTCCACGATGACAGTCCGTAATACTACACTTGATATGAGCCCATGTTCATAGCTGCACCCTATTGCATACTCACAAACAACTAATACTTGTCGGCCTTGCATCGTATGCCCAACCCCACTTTGGCACATAACATGGTATAGATGACATTGTATGACCTGCAAACAAGGTTTGTTCAGCCGTGTTGTTGTACTGATTTGGAGGATTTTGGTATGCTAGCAGCATACGTAGTTTGGAAGTGAACCCATTTTGGCTAAAAAATCATGCCAAAGATAGCAATCAGATGCATGAAATCAGCTTCTTTAACAGTATCTGAAAATGAAAATTTCCATAATCTGAGCATATATGTTTCTTTAACAGTGACTGTGAACAATTGTTCTTAATTGGGCTGTGATTAGAAAGAGACGAGTTGGAGTGGAGATCTGGAAACCCATATAGAGACATCTTGTTCATAATAATTTATTATTATTGTTGTTCTTGTCGCTCTTGCTGTTGTTGCTGATGTCTCTATGTGTTCGTGTGCTGAAGGGAAAGAAAGGATGAGAGAGAGATGATGAAAATGCCGCTATGTTAGCCTGGTGTATCCTCATTCTCTACCATTCCTCTTTCTGGCTTCTATATTTGGTTTCCTTCCACGATGACAATTCCTTAAAACTACACTTGCTATGAGCCCTATTCGTATTTTTCTTCCATGAAGAATTGATCTATGACTACAATCTCCATTCAAAACCCAATTGTTCTATATTTGGTTCCCTCTTGCTGTTGTTGCTGTTGTTGAAGTGAACCCATTTTGTTTGATTGTTAGTGAAGCTTATTTTCATGCATCTGATTGTCATCTTGGCATTTTTTTTGACCAAAAATGGGTTCACTGTGAACTGAGGATGGTATATAGGTACGTATGCCAAAATCCTCCGGCCGGATATGCACATCAGTTGGATTTTAGATTTAGTTGGGCACAGTGAAGTAGTAGAGCAACATATAAGCTCAGATAATGGAAAATTTTTCATTTTCAGATACTGTTAATGTAACCTGATTGCAATCTTTGGCATGGTTTTTTTAACACAAAATGGGTTCACTTCCAAACTAAGTATGCTGCATAGCATCCCTAGTTTCTTTCACTGTTAGTGAAGCTTATTTCACAAACCTGATGGTCTTCTTAAGCTATTTTATGGTCCCATTTTCACTTAACTGTTAGTGAAGCTGATTTCATGCACCTGATTGTCTTCTTGGCATGTTTGTTTTTATACCAAAAATGGGTTCACTGTGAACTGCGGATGGTATATAGGTACGTATGCCAAAATCCTCCGGCGAGATATGCACAACAATTGGGTTTTGCGATATAGTTGGGCTAAAAAAGTAGTAGAGCAACATATAAGCTCAGATAATGGAAAATTTTTTATTTTCAGATACTGTTAAAGTAATCTGATTGCAATCTTTGGCATGGTTTTTTTAACACAAAATGGGTTCACTTCCAAACTAAGTATGCTGCATAGCATCCCCAATTTCTTTCACTGTTAGTGAAGCTTATTTCACAAACCTGATGGTCTTCTTAAGCTATTTTATGATCCCATTTTCACTTAACTGTTAGTGAAGCTGATTTCATGCACCTGATTGTCTTCTTGGCATGTTTGTTTTTATACCAAAAATGGGTTCACTGTGAACTGAGGATGGTATATAGGTACGTATGCCAAAATCCTCCGGCCGGATATGCACATCAGTTGGATTTTAGATTTAGTTGGGCTAAAAAAGTAGTAGAGCAACATATAAGCTCAGATAATGGAAAATTTTTCATTTTCAGATACTGTTAAAGTAACCTGATTGCAATCTTTGGCATGGTTTTTTTAACACAAAATGGGTTCACTTCCAAACTAAGTATGCTACATAGCATCCCCAGTTTCTTTCACTGTTAGTGAAGCTTATTTCACAAACATGATGGTCTTCTTAAGCTATTTTTTGGTCCCATTTTCACTTAACTGTTAGTGAAGCTGGTTTCATGCACCGGATTATTTTCTTGGCATGTTTGTTTTTATACCAAAAATGGGTTCACTGTGAACTGAGGATGGTATATAGGTACGTATGCCAAAATCCTCCGGCCGGATATGCACAACAATTGGGTTTTGCGATATAGTTGGGCTAAAGAAGTAGTAGAGCAACATATAAGCTCATATAATGGAAAATTTTTCATTTCAGATACTGTTAAAGTAACCTGATTGCAATCTTTGGCATGGTTTTTTTAACACAAAATGGGTTCACTTCCAAACTAAGTATGCTGCATAGCATCCCCAGTTTCTTTCACTGTTAGTGAAGCTTATTTCACAAACCTGATGGTCTTCTTAAGCTATTTTATGGTCCCATTTTCACTTAACTGTTAGTGAAGCTGATTTCATGCACCTGATTGTCTTCTTGGCATGTTTGTTTTTATACCAAAAATGGGTTCACTGTGAACTGAGGATGGTATATAGGTACGTATGCCAAAATCCTCCGGCCGGATATGCACATTAGTTGGGTTTTAGATTTAGTTGGGCTGAAAAAGTAGTAGAGCAACATATAAGCTCAGATAATGGAAAATTTTTCATTTTCAGATACTGTTAAAGTAACCTGATTGCAATCTTTGGCATGGTTTTTTTAACACAAGATGGGTTCACTTCCAAACTAAGTATGCTGCATAGCATCCCCAGTTTCTTTCACTGTTAGTGAAGCTTATTTCACAAACCTGATGGTCTTCTTGAGCTATTTTTTGGTCCCATTTTCACTTAACTGTTAGTGAAGCTGATTTCATGCACCTGATTGTCTTCTTGGCATGTTTGTTTTTATACCAAAAATGGGTTCACTGTGAACTGAGGATGGTATATAGGTACGTATGCCAAAATCCTCCGGCCGGATATGCACATCAGTTGGATTTTAGATTTAGTTGAGCTAAAAAAGTAGTAGAGCAACATATAAGCTCAGATAATGGAAAATTTTTCATTTTCAGATACTGTTAATGTAACCTAATTGCAATCTTTGGCATGGTTTTTTTAACACAAAATGGGTTCACTTCCAAACTAAGTATGCTGCATAGCATCCCCAGTTTCTTTCACTGTTAGTGAAGCTTATTTCACAAACCTGATGGTCTTCTTAAGCTATTTTTTGGTTCCATTTTCACTTAACTGTTAGTGAAGCTGATTTCATGCACCTGATTGTCTTCTTGGCATGTTTGTTTTTTTACCAAAAATGGGTTCATTGTGAACTGAGGATGGTATATAGGTACGTATGCCAAAATCCTCCGGCCGGATATGCACAACAATTGGGTTTTGCGATATAGTTGGGCTAAAGAAGTAGTAGAGCAACATATAAGCTCAGATAATGGAAAATTTTTTATTTTCAGATACTGTTAAAGTAACCTGATTGCAATCTTTGGCATGGTTTTTTTAACACAAAATGGGTTCACTTCCAAACTAAGTATGCTGCATAGCATCCCCAGTTTCTTCTTTTGTTGTTAGTGAAGCTTATTTTCATGCATCTGATTGTGATCTTGGCATGTTTTTTTGACCAAAATGGGTTCACTGTGAACTGAGGATGCTATAGGTACGTATGCCAAAATCCTCCGGATACGCACAACAATTGGGTTTTAGATTTAGTTGGGCACAGTGAATTAGTAGAGCAACATATAAGCTCAGATAATGGAAATTTTCATTTTCAGATACTGTTAATGAAGCTGATTGCCATCTTTGGCATGATTTTTTAACAAAAAATGGGTTCACTTCCAAACTAAGTATGCTGCTAGCATCCTCATTTTCTTTCACTGTTAATGAAGCTTATTTCATTAAGATCCAGGATGGCAAATTTTGATTGGGCTATGATTGGATTGTTTAGTGGATGTTGTCTATGTTCTTAATTGGGCTGTGATTAGAAAGAGTGGGCTCGAGTGGAGATCTGGAAACCCATATAGAGACATCTTGTTCATAATAATTTATTATTATTGTTGTTCTTGTCGCTCTTGCTGTTGTTGCTGATGTCTCTTTTGTGTTCGTGTGCTGAAGGGAAACAAAGGATGAGAGAGAGATGAGGAAAATGCCGCTATGTTAGCCTGGTGTATCCAAAGTCTCTACCTTTCTTCTTTCTGTTTCCATTTCTGGCTTCTATATATATTTGGTTTCCTTCCACGATGACAGTTCCCTAAAAATACACTTGATATGAGCCCTATCTTATTTTTCTTATTTTTCTTATATTTGGTTTCCGTCCACGATGACAGTTTCGTGGATTGTCTGAACAATCCATGAAGGACATGCTTAGATACTGAATTTTCATTTGTTTTACTGTTTTAGATAGTGGATATTCCCAATCAGAGGAGAATATAAAGGTTTCAAGTTAGATATTGAATTTTCATTTGTTTTGTTATTTTAGATATATTTAAAAACAAAATTAAGTACTAGATTTTTAGCATTGCAATGTAATTATTTTACCTCTGTATATATCATTAACAATTTCATTTGCAGTTGGCACTTTGATCTTATAATTTAAGATACAGGTAGTTCTTTTTGCAAGTTCAAAAAATATGTATATTCTGTATTGTGGTCTACTGTTCAATTAAACTATTATTTTTTTTTCACAGAGCGGTCGTCCAGATGAAGGAAATTCTGATGATCAGAGCTGAAGCTACTCGAGGGGTATGAATCTGCGGTCCTCCTTGCTGTTCTTATGTCCTCCTTGCTGTATGGTTGTTGTTCTTATGTCCTCCTCCTTGCTGTTGTTATGTCAGACTGGTTTTTTATGAGAGTTATGTCAGACTTTTAATTTGGGATATTTTGGATATTTGTCAGACTGGTTTGTTTGGATATTTGGGATGTTAGTCCCTATATTAATTTGTTAATTATGACACTGTTAATTAATCAATGAATTTGGACGTTGATATGACACGTGTGAAACTTGATTATCTTTAATTATTCTTGTGTTTGGTTGTGGTCAATGCAGTAATATGCAACGAAATTGATTGAATCAGTTGTGAGAATTAGTTTACAGGTTTTGTAAATGAAACTGTGAATTGAAATCGAACGGAAAAGCGGAGTATCGAAAATAAACGGGCATAGCCAGACCGGCGTTTTAAAAAACGCTGGTCTATCTAATCTAATTGTTGGGGTGTGTGATACACCGGCGTTCTAACGCACGCCGGTGAATGTTGTCAGCTGTAACGGCACAGACGTACACCGGCGTTTTATAAACGCCGACGTATATAACTACACCGGCGTTTTTTGGTCGCGCTGGTGTTCGTAAATAGGGAAAACCAGGCACTCATAAACGCATATACACCGGCGTTTCTTGATCGCCGGTATACTTTCGTTCTACACCGGCGTTTTCATACACGCCGGTGAATGAATAAATACCAGCGGTTTACGACCGCCGGTGAATGTATATAGGTGCACAAGAACGGCACTCAGAGACCGACATACACCGGTGTTTTACGACCGCCGGTGTAGTTCTAACATTTACCGGCGTCCACCAAAACTGCCAGCGTAGACCCCTTCGTTTCCACGACACCCGCTTCGGCGGCATTTGGACCGGCGCTATTATAAACGCCGGTGAAAGTTTCACCGGTGTAAAAAAACGCCGGTAAAGACGTCAAAAAGCGCCGGGAAAGCTACTTTCTTTTGTAGTGTCGGTGGATCCGACCTAATGTCGAGCACATGGATAGATTTCTCAAGCTATGGCACCCAAGTCACAACACTGGGCGCCGACCCTCAACTCCTCGATGGATCTGATCCAATGTCGAGCACATGGGTAGCTTTCTTAAGTTATGGCGCCCAAGTCACAACACTGGGCGCCGACCCTCAACTCCTCGGTAGCTCCGACCCAATGTCGAGCACATGGGTAGCTTTCTCAAGCTAGGGCACCCAAGTCACAACACTGGGCACCGACCCTCAACTCCTCGGTGGGTCCGACCCAATGTCGAGCACATGGGTAGCTTTCTCAAGCTGTGGCGCCCAAATCACAACACTGGGCGCCAACCCTCAACTCCTTGGTGGATCCGACCCAATGTCGAGCACATGGGTAGCTTTCTCAAACTATGGTGCCCAAGTCACAACACTGGGCACCGACCCTCAACTCCTCGGTAGCTCCGACCCAATGTCGAGCACATGGGTAGCTTTCTCAAGCTAGGGCGCCCAAGTCACAACACTGGGCGCCGACCCTCAACTCCTCGGTGGGTCCGACCCAATGTCGAGTACATGGGTAGCTTTCTCAAGCTGTGGCGCCCAAGTCACAACACTGGGCGCCGACCCTCAACTCCTCGGTGGCTCCGACCCAATGTCGAGCACATGGGTAACTTTCTCAAGCTATGGCGCCCAAGTCACAACACTGAGCGCCGACCCTCCTATCCTCAGTAGTTCTCCCGAAAACGAGTTGTAACAACAAGAAAAAAGAAACGAAACTCCTTATTCAAACTCTTTTATTAATGAGACACTGTCGGAAGAACAAGAATGTTACAAACTGCTCCACTCAGATAAAAAGGGAAAAATCGAAGACTTCTCAGTGCCCCTCGGGTCCGATGCTAGATAACCCGACTCCGACCGAACGGTTGGGACCACCCTTCTCGTCACCGTGACCCTTGGGGTCGGCCAAAGTCGATACACCGGCCACGGAGCTCTGGGCATCGATCGGTCGGATATGCTCCAGTAACATCAGTGCCGCGGGAATACCCTCCGCTCGATGACTTCCCGAAGAAGAGCCCATCCTCGTCCTGGACATGCCCAACATCGTCTTGTAACGTTGTATCTCCATCTCTTTTTCCACTATAACATCGCGAAGGAGCCTCTCCGACGAGGGCCGCTGCACCGATGCACTCGACATGGTGTGCCCAAGACCAGTCGACCTTCAAGATAGATCGGTCGACCGTCCCGACGCTGAATAGATGAACGGCTGAGATTAGATATGTGGAATCATATATATATTGTATTGTGTACGATTTTAGGGTTAACTGAAACAAAAGCCAAGAGAAAAGAGAGATCTACCAGCCGTCTTTAAGAGAGAGAGAGATAAAGAGAAACCCTACACCTTGGTGGTGAGTTCTTAAGAGATTTATAAACCTAATCTTTATATTTCTAGTGGAAATCGCAGGATTGCCTCTGCGCGGGGAAGTAGCCATTGTCTGGGTGAACCTGATAAAATCTTGTGTGTTCTTGTGTATTGCTTTTGGTTGTTCTTTGTTCTCTTATTTTGATTCTATAGTTCTTGCATCTCGTCGTTGTTGTTGAGTTTATTCCGCAGTTAGAATTCAACAAATTGTACTCGTACGCTGGAACTTTATATGAACGATTCGAACTGTTCATTAAATTTATAATATCATAAAATTTGTATGTACAAAATATCAAATTATTAGGAAGCTTCTTTTCCATGCATCGCATGATGTTAATTTCACAACCAATTAAAGTATGGATAAACATCTCCAAACCACCTGATTTTTTATGAAGATACACATTTTGATATAAATAACAAAATAAATGGTGTTGATCGTCCATAGAGAGTTCCACAAAGTAGCTACAAGCAATCTATAGAAGGAAATTACCCCCTCCACATATGAGGCTCTTTTTTCTCCCTCCAAAATCCTTTAAAGTCACTTCCAAATTGGAGAAAATTCTGATAAACTATCTAATTGTCAAGTTGTTTTTTTTTTCTGTCTTCTAATGAGTTCATAAGAATGTTTACAACTTTAGATGATGATTAGTCCGAAACTGAATTTTTAGAATTCAGAATTCCGGAAATATCAATACAACTAAATTTGGGAAAAAATCAGAAAAGAAAGGAAATAACATGCACATATTTACTAACATGTCCATCTTTCAAAAAATCACAATCAATATATAGAAAATTAATTTTTGACACAAAGAAGAACCTTAAATCTAGCTACTACTACAATACAAGTGTATACTAATACTGCCTCACATAATCTTTTTTGATGGAAAAGGATAGAGTCTCTCGACTCCTGCCACATCAATGCGCATATATTATAATCAACAAATGTACAGACAATAGCTTTACAAGAGGTAAAACCCACCACTGGAGGAAAGATATAACAGAAACAAAAGATATATACAGCCAAACAAACATAATAAAAGACCAGCTACAATAGAACCACATGCCACACGACGCAATGAAGCAAAGTCTCGCGAACTGAAGCTAGCAGCGCAAGGGATGATCCACGATAGCAACAGCAAACTCTGAGCCGGCGGCCGCACGCAATGGGAAGAGAAGGCGCTACTAGGCGGACAGGAAGACGAGCCCCAAACTCTCTGCCAACAGCAAGCAGGAGCCACCCGCGAAAGAATCAAAGTGGTCCAGTCTAAAGCTGCAGGCTAACACGCCATCGGGGGCTCAAATAAAAACCTAAACAGGAAGAGCCGTAACCAAACCATAGAGACAACTAAACAACGAATACAGGGCGATGCAGGGAAACTGCTAGCCCATGCATCCCAAAGAGAGCTGCTAAGAAGCATCTCAAACTAGCGCACAATACAGGCTGAAAATCACCACAAACAGAAGCATACTCAGAAGATTATCAAGACTAAATAGGGGGGATTGATGGAAAAGACCCCAACCGTCCCTAATACGAAGACCAACTGCCCAAAAAGAAGAGCAAAAATAACATCAGCAAGGAAGCGCTGGTAATAGAACGATTAAAACAACCAGCCCAAAAAGAAACCTGGATCAATTCAAGATAGATAGCTGTAAGGAGCCTCAAGAGCATAAACCAAGTACGAACTGAGCACAATAGAGAAATCCGCTGAAGAAGGAAAAACAAACCACACTACTACACCTAAACACATAACCCAGCCATCGCTCATTACGAACACCAAGCATTAGCCACCATAACCAAACATGAGAAGGCCTACAGTAGAGCGAGCAAAGCAAGGCCGACTCACTAAGAAAAAGCATACCGATGCAAAAGACATCGAAAGAAAAGAAAAAAAAACGATAGTATGCTATAAGATAAAAGCACATAGACCATGAACAGAGAAAAACTAGAAATAAACATCTAGAGAGAAGATGTGATAGTTAAACAGGAAGATAGTAACCAAAAACAAATCTGCTACTGGAGCAATAACATTCCAAAATTACATCAACCAAGAGCCCAACAAAATATAAGAAAGGCTATATAAAGTAACTATCATCACTGGCAAAAAATAAGGGGGAGAGAGATCGGACGAACAGTAAAGCAACAGAGAAAGTAGCTGATGATCTCCACAGATGCATCAGTTAATCCTGCAAGACATCCAGAAAAAAAAGAAAACATGGTAATAAAGCTAAACCGAGAAAAGCAATCCAAATTATACCGCATGAAGAGAACGAAGACAATGGTAAGCATTTTCTAATAAAAAGATTGAATTAGAGATTGAATCTTTGGGTTTCAATTCCGAAGACCAAAGTTTAAAAAGATAGAGAAATTCATCAATAATCGCAGAAGAAGAAGCACTACGCTTCTGGAATAATCTACAATTCCTTTCCTTCCAAATGACCCAAATAATGGTATGAACCGATAAAGTCCGAGCGCTACGGTAAGAGGAATTTGAAGGAATAGCCGACCAAACTGAAGCTAAGTCTGGAGGAGTAGGGCCAGTGCCCCATGCTAGATAGCAAATCTTCCAAAGAGAGATAATAGTAGGACATTGAGTGAAAAGATGGTTGACATCTTCAGCGTGCTGACTGCACAGAGAGCAAAATTGGCCCCAAGCTAAGTTTCTTTTGTTTAGATTTTCGACTGTGAGAAGCTTGTTATTAAAAGCAAGCCAAGAAGTGATCTTAACTTTGAGAGGAGCCCACGAGTCCCAGAAATAAGTGGCTATAGGCAAACGAACTCCTCTCGAGTTAATGAAATTGTAAAAAGATTTAACTGAAAATGTGCCAGTCGAGGACCAGCGCCAACCGATGCCCTCGAAAGATCTCCATTCATAGCTATTAAGATAAGATATGAGGTGATCAAAAATTTCATTCAAAGAAGGAGGAAGAATAATTGAAAAAGGAATAAACCAGTAACGAGAACCGTCGATCAAAATGAAAGAGTCCGCTATAGTGGCCTTGGGCAAAACTGCCAGGCTGAAAAGAGATGGAAAAGCCGTGGCTAGCGTGGTGTTGCCAATCCACAAGTCTGTCCAGAGATTGGCTCTGGAACCGTCATGGCAGATACGATATGTACTACACTTGAAAGCGGGTGCAGCCTTCCAAATACCTTTCCAGAAGGGAGAAGCAAGGCGATGAGTCGCCTCCGGAAACTCCCACCAATAGTAGGAAGAAGATCGATAATCTCTAATACATCGAATCCAAGGTAAATGGTCAGAGTTATGGAGCTTCCACAACCATTTACCTAAAAGAGCGATGCTATGGTGACGGATATCCAGAACACCAAGACCCCCTTCCTCTTTGGAGGTGCAAACAAGCTTCCAGTGACACAGGTGAGACCCTGGTTTAAAAGTTGATGAACCATTCCAGAAGAAATTACTTCTAATTTGATCAATTCTTTTAATGACCCAGGAAGGTAAAAAGTAGAAGGACATAAGATAGAGGGGCATGGCTGAGATAACTGAATTAATAAGGGTCAGTCTGCCTCCTCGAGACATAAGCTTGCTCGACCATACGTTAAGCCTGGTCTCTACCTTTTCAATCAGAGGAAACCAGTCCGATCTGTGAAGCTTGCCCCAGCGGAGGGGAATTCCCAAATAAGTAATCGGGAAAGAAGCGACGGGGCAATTGAAAAAATTGGAGACCTCAGCTTGGCGGTTGGGAGTTCCACCCAACCAGAGAACAGAGGATTTTTGGAAATTAATCGATAACCCGGACGCCATTTCAAAGCAATAGAGAAGAAGCTTGAGATTACGAAGAGAGTGGGTGCTCTGTTTGGTGAAAATAACTGCCTCACATAATCACAAGGCATTAGTGCATAATTACTACTAGCTAGTAGCTGCATCACCGATCCCGATAATTTATTTAAGCATATATGTTGTGAGTGTGAACTAAAGAAGATTAAATGTGTTGCTTTTTAGCAAATTTTGAACCTGATCAAAAAAACCTAGGGTCTATTTGGTTTGTTGTTTTTTTCTTTTTTTTTTTGTTTTCCAAAACTCCAAAATCCATTTGGTTAGGTTGTTTTGTGAAAACAGTTTTCACAAAACTCCACTTCACCTATTTTCTGTTTTTTCACATTCTCTCTCAAAATATAATTATATATATTATTATTTTAATTATTATTATATATATATTTATAATATATTATTGTTACATATATATTATTATTATTATTATTGTTATTATTATTATTATATTATTATTTTTATTTTTTAATATATATATATATATATATATATATATATATATATATACACTATTATTATAATGAATATTATTATTTCATATATACTATTTTAAATATACTATTATAATATTCTATTATAATTATAATATATTTTATTATTATGATATATTACTATTATATATTATTATATATATTATTATTATAATAATAAATTATTTAATATATTATTATTTAATATATTATAATAATAGTATATATATATATATACTATTATTATAATATATATTATTTTTTCATATATACTATTTTATATATACTATTATAATAATCTATTATTATTATAATACATATTATTATTATTATATATTACTGTTATATATTATTATATAATTTATTATTATTGTATTAAATTGTTTAATATAAAATTATAATAGATTATTAATACATATATAATATTATAATTATTATATGTTATTATATATATGTATATAATTAAATATGTTTATTATAATAAATTATTTCATATTATTATATAATATACAATTATTATAATATATTATTATTTTACATATACTATTTTATATATACTATTATTATATTATATTATTATTATATATATTATTATTTTATATATACTATTATTATATTATATTATAATTATATATACTATTATTATATGATATTATTATTTTATATATATTATATTATATTGTTATTTTATATATACTATTTTATATATTGTATTATTTCATATATGCTATTTTATATATACTATTATAATAATCTATTTTTATTATTATTAGATATTACTATTATATATAATTATATAATTTATTATTATTGTATTAAATTGTTTAATATATAATTATAATAGATTATTATTACACATATATTATTATAATTATTATATGTTATTATATATATGTATACAATTAAATATGTTTATTGTAATAAATTATTTCATATTATTATATAATATACAATTATTATAATATATTATTATTTTATATATACTATTTTATATATACTATTATTATATTATATTATTATTATATATATTATTATTTTATATATACTATTTTATATATACTATTATTATATTATATTATTATTATATGTACTATTATTATATGATATTATTATTTTATATATATTATATTATATTATTATTTTATATATACTATTTTATATATTGTATTATTTCATATATACTATTTTATATATACTATTATAATAATATACTATTATTATAATATATATTATTATTATTATATATTACTATTATATAGTATTATATATATTATTATATAATTTGTGGTTATTATAATAAATTTTTTAATATATAATTTGAATATATTATTATTACATATATATTATTATAACTATTCTATAATATTATATATATGTATACTATTAAATATGTTTATTATTGTAAAATATTATTATTTTATATATACTATTATTTTATTATATTATTATTATATATATTATTATATTATATAGACAATTTTATATATACTATAACTATTATTATATTTTTAATATATATAATATTATTATATATATTATATTATATTATTATTTTATATATACTATTTTTTCATATATATTATTTTATATATACTATTATAATAATCTATTATTATTATAATATATATTATTATTATTATACATGACTGTTATATATTATTATATATATTATTATATAATTTATTATTATTATAATAAATTGTTTAATATATAATTTGAATACATTATTATTACATATATATTATTATAATTATTATATATTATTATATATATGTATATTATTAAATATGTTTATTATAATAAAATATTTTATATTATTATATATCAGTATGTATGTATATGTGTACAACATGTATGTATCAGGGTATATATACTGTATACAGTATATACATACAACCAAACCTATACGTACATTATACTCTCATTTTCAAAAAACTGTTTTCATAAAAAAATATTACCATACAGCTTTTACACTCTCATTTTCAGAAAACTGTTTTCAAAACAACAAACCAAATGCAACCCTAGCAATTCATATGGTATAATTCATTCTTTTTGGCTTTGTAAAAAAAATTCATAACCTTTAGGATAATTGCTATAACAAAAAAAAACAAGTTAGGAGTATTCAAAACGGATAGATAGACTGGGTATTCAACCCGTTTTCTAAGCAAATTACCTTTCTAGCTACTAGAAATAACTAGTCATTGGATACTAGATCGACGTAAGTAATGAATTGTCGCTGAGAGCATCCACTATCGTCTGCTATTTACCTAAAAAATGAAAAATATGGGAAATTCTGCGCCCCTATCGTCTGCTATAAACCTAGTATATAGCAGACTCGTGAACAGTACTCTGCCATATATAGCAGAGTGAAATAGCATTTGAAAAATATAGAAGACGGTAAATGATCATCCGTCTATTAAAAATTTCGAATTATTTAGAATAAAAAATCTAATAGACGAAAGAAGATCTTCTGTCTATAAAGTTTGACCGGTCAAAATTTTATAGACGGAAGAAGATCTTCCGTCTCACAAATTGGTTTATTTAAAAAAAAATCCCAAACGGAAGAAGTTCTCTGTCTTTGTCAAATTTTTTTTTTAAAAATAAAAGATACGGAAGGACACCTTCCGTCCCTTTCATTTAATTTTTTGTTTTTTTATTTGTTTTAAATGGAAAAAGTGAATTCCTGGAGATGGGAAAAGTGACTGATTGCATACATGAAAAAAAAAACACTCAGAGTCTGGGTTTTTATATTTTTTTTTAAATAAAAAATAAAAAATGAAAACCCCGACCAAAGAAGATCTTCCGGCTAGGTTTTTTTTAAAAAAAAAAAATAAATAAATACCTTAGACGGATGATCTTCTACCGTATGAGATTTTTTTTTTCCTTTCTCAAAACGGAACTTCGTCTTTCTTCCATTCATTTTATGTATTAAAAAAAAAATTGTATACGGATGATGTTATTCCCTCTATATATTTTACTATTTTTTTGTTGTTGTAAATTATAACTTTCACGATAGTGGAGAAAGTGATTCATTTCCAAAAGCAAATTTTCAAATACCTAAAATATAGCACCAACGATAGTGGATGCTCTTAGAGCATCTGTAGTCGTTGAATGTAAAAATATCCATATATGGATAAATGGAAATAGGAATCCTACTTTTGCTGCACTCGTGCAAAGCTATTTTTTAGCAATTTGCATTAAAATAATAAGCGACGGCACATGAAGTGTCGTCGGAGAGAAAAAAAATAAAAAAAATAAAAAATTTTGGACGGACGGCACTCGAAGTGCCGTCGGAGCGCGAAAATAAAAAAATAATTTTTTTTAAAGAACGGACGGCACATGAAGTGTCGTCGGAGAAGGAAAAAAAAATCGCCAAAGGGACGAACGGCACATGAAGTGCCGTCCAAGAGCAAGTTGACCTTTTTTTTTTGACATTTTCCACTTTTTCCGAAATTACAAAAACATTTCATTAATTACAAAAAAAATTTCAAAAAATTACAAAAACAATTCAGAAATTGCAAAAAAAATTAAAAAATTGCAAAAACATTTTCACAAATTGTAAAATAAAATTAAAAAATACAAAACCCTTCGGACGGCACTTCAAGTGCCGTCCGAGGATTTGGGGAGCGATGGGATTTTTTTAATTGAACAAAAAAAAAATCAAAGGACGGCACATGAAGTGCCGTCCGAGGGATTTGGGGGATTTTTTAATCGAAAAAAATTATAAAAAATCAAGCGACGGCACTTGAAGTGCCGTCCCTCAAATATCGATAAAAGCTATATCGATTCTCATTTATAGCAATCGACTGTAGCGATTTATCGATAAAATAGATATTTGGCAAACGAGTGCAGCACGTTCGTTTGCCAAATATCCATTTTATCGATATTTGGCAAACGACTACAGATGCTCTTACAAGATCACATCTTTAAAGTCTCTTTGTTGTTTTATCAAAAAAAGTCTCTTTGTTGTACTATTGTTCGGTGATTAAAAGTATCTCTGAAGAAAAGACTTTTCTTGTACTCTTGTATAAGGTTGCCAGCTGCAGTATACTTTAAATTAAGTCAAACATTTTGATCATGACCGTCCAAATCTATAGATATTAAGTTAGACTTCAGAAAATATCAAAGCGACAGGGAAAGAATATGGAATGCACTACAAAAGATATTGGAATATCCGGCAAAACAATGCCGGTGCTTAAATATTTTGTCGGGACATTGCCCGACACTTTAATAAAAGTGCCAGCGGGGTCCAAAGAATCCCTGGCGTTTGTTAATCAAGACTGGACTATTATCAATCCCCGGCGCTTGAAAACGCCGGCGATATTCTATCTGATAAAACCCCACACCCCCTGATTGTAGCCCACTTTCCTCTTTCTCTTTCAGATTTCGCGCTCAATTCTTTTCACCCCGAAACCCTATTTCGAGTTCGCACTTCGATTTCGCTCTAAATCCGCATTGATTTCAACTCTAAAACCTTATTTCCTGAATCCCCCTCTTTGCCAAACCCTATTTCTCTCCGAAACCTCCAATTTCTCTCCTGATTTTAATTTTCAAGCTCCCGCTCCCGCTCCTGCTCCCGCTCTCGCTCTCGCCGCCGTCACCGTCACCGTTCGCTCTCGCTTCCGTCGTCGTCGTCGTCGTCCTCTCTCCTTCTGAAACCCTAGGTATGGATTTACTCATTAGTTTGATTTAGCTACAATAATGATATGAGGTTCCATGGTTGAAGGGAGAGAGATTGTGTTGAGAGATTATAGGAGGTTTCATTTGTGTTATTTTGTGTTTGTGAAATTTGCTTCCAAGATTGAAGGGAGAGAGATTGTGTTGAGAGATTATAGGAGGTTTCATTTGTTCAAGAATGGAAGGTGTTCATGTGGAGATTATTGGTAGCATTGTAGATTTTTTGTACATGAATAATTGTTAAATGCTTGGAAATGAGGTTTAAGTTTAGATAACTAAAGTTCCTATAGTTGGAAAATTAATTTTGTTTATACGAAACTGCAATTATCAAAACTCGTAATCTGGTTAACTTCTTAAGCCTGCTTTTAATTTGAATATGAATATAATTTTCTGGCTAACTTCTGGTAGCCTTCTTAAGCCTGATTAACTTCTTATCTGAATATAATTTTCTGCTAGCTGTTTTATGTAAAATGCACTTGATATTTGCTCGGTACTTAGATTAGATGTTTTTGTTACTCTGTAGGTTGGGGGAAAAGCAACAGTTCTGGGTTTTGTTGGAGCTCCATGGACAATTGCCACTTACATTGTGGAAGGAGGTACAACACGAACATATACAAATATAAAAAGCATGTGCTACACTGCACCACATGTTTTGAAGGCTCTTCTCTCTCATTTAACCCAAGCAATTTCCGAGTATATTATTTTCCAAATAAATTCTGGTGCTCACTGCTCAGTGTATACAAATTTTTGATTCATGTGGCGGGTAGCTACCACCTCATGTTTGGGAGCTCTGGTCCAAGCCGTACATCAAAGAGGTATACTTATTACTACAATATTTATCACTTATACATTCTATGTTTCAGTATAGCTATGCAGACTGGATCAGTTAGTAAAGATACATACATACATAGATTCCATGAATATTATCTCTATTGTACTTGAGAATTACTTGGCTCAGGTAAATTCTCGCAGTTTATTTGTTATGTAATCTTGAACGTAGAGAATGAAAATTGTATCATTTTAGATGCTCTCCAAAAATGAGGAAATTTGTACATGACTGTAAAAGTATGAAGAAAGCTATAAATGGAAAAGGGAATCTTCTTGATTGCTTCACTAGGATGCAAAAGAAATCTTAATGTCTAAGTGTTGGCTTTTTTGAATATGCTATCATATATATGGGAAACCTTGTCTGTTGACTGTAGAAAATTTACTATCTGTTAACTAAATTTGATGCTAATAGTAGATATTGCTTTAGGATATTGTATGCTAATAGTAGATATTTGATGTGCTTGTCTCAACAACATGATGGCAATTGTAAAACCATATACTTGCAGAATGCATGTATCATTATCTATACCCGTCTGTATATACATTGCAAAATATCATGGTTTGAAACTTGTTCCATGACTTGGAATATTTCTTTTAATGGAGATTGAGGTGTAGTTTTCCATATCTTACAATTTTTACAATTTTTGAATGGGTGTGGATGATATGAACCATGAAGAATGCAAAATGTGTGTAGTAGGGTGCCTCCACGTTATCTTTTTTTGTGTAGGGATTATACTGATCATGAAGAATGCAAAACATGTTTGTAGGCCAACAGGGTGCCGTCATGTTAAAAAATTTTGCCACATCCTCATTTCATTTAATTCGCCAAGTAACTAAGGTGTATTATTTTACAAATCAGCCTCATGATTAGTTATATCAGTTTATCATTTTCTTAATCACATTTCTTAAGTGATTTTCATTTTGAAAGTCATTCCTTAAGTAATAGATTGGAAGAAAAATAATTGAACTAATAGACCACAATCACTGCTACCACAACTTTACCAAAATATATTATCTATTACATGCTCAACTCTGGTGATCTCTCTGTCACTTCCTGCTACACCATTATACAAACTCTAGCGATCTCTCCACCCGATCCCCTCTACGACAGAGTATGTCTGCAAAATTAACATTAAAAACTACGATTTTTTTCCATAATTACACATAAAACATTTGGTTTATCGAAAATAGCATATCGTAGTTTTCATATTTCTAAAATAGCATCTATAACCATTTAAGTTATTCCAAAAAAACATCCGACATTAATCCCTATTATGATTTTTTACGACATAAGGGTAAAATGACCAATTTGCCTATGCCGCTTTAGTACTTATTCTTTCCATCTCTTTTACTTTTTTTTTTTAGTTCTTTTCTTCTTTTTTTCCATCCAAAAAAGCCCACGTTGGAGCTGTTGGCTGTTTTGCTTCAAACCCAAGATTCCCTCTTTTTCTTTAGTCCCACATCGGTGGGAATGACCACCATGTGAGTGTATATAATGCAAACCACTCTTTATCCCATTGTAGTCTAGTGTGGTGTGGAGAGAACCCGTGGACCACGCGCGCGTGCCGCCGCCGCCGCCCGGCCCGGTTCGGCGCGCGTAGTGGGCACGGGTGTGCGCGCCCGCATCTGCGGACACGAATGCCGATCCGAAATTGCTCTTCGGGTTCGGGTTGAGATCCAAAACTTCTTTTTACTGTTTATTTCTTTTCCTTTGACTAATTCTTCCTAAACGTTGGATCAGTTTTCTCATATCCGAAAAAGAGGTCTTCTTTTTCTCCCAACGTTCACACGTTCTTGTATCTATAAATTCCAAACTCCTATTCTTCTCCAACTACTGAAAAATATTGCATCGGATCCACACAAAGAATTCTTCTTCCTTGCTGCTTTCGCAATCCGCAAGCACATCAAACAATTCCTTCGCTGTTTCCGCTCCTTTTCTTTTTCACCGTCGTTCTGGGCAAGGCTAAGTTCGGGTCATCTCTCGACGTTGTGTGCGACAGCGAGACGCCGGTGATACCGGGGGTTTTACCACTAGGAGCATCTGCGAAGCGTCTGCACATAAGACCGCGGATCAACTCTTAGGGCAGTGCGTATCGCGCGACTTCCCCATAGGCCGGTAAATCCGTTTTTTTTTATTTTCTTTGTTCCAGCAGATTAAGAAAATTAGGGACAATTTCTACAACAATCTAAGAGTTGAGACGTATTCTTAATCTGATTAGTTTAGCATATATTGTTAACTAAGAACAGCCATCTTCTTAATCTGATTAGTTTAGCATAAATTGTTAATTAACAACAGCCATATTGTTAATCTGACTAGTTTAGCATATCTTGTTAATTAAGAATAGTCGTATTGTTAATCTGATTAATTAAGAACAGCCGTATTGCTAATCTTATTAATTTATCATATCTTGTTAATTAAGAATAACCTGATTGTTAATCAGATTAAATTAGTAT
Source organism: Hemerocallis citrina (assembly GCA_017893485.1). Taxonomy (NCBI): domain Eukaryota; kingdom Viridiplantae; phylum Streptophyta; class Magnoliopsida; order Asparagales; family Asphodelaceae; genus Hemerocallis; species Hemerocallis citrina. The sequence continues at coordinate 18,190,762 of CM030362.1, forward strand.
TTATTGGTAATTAGCACATACATACTGTCAATCTGGTAAGTTACCACATTTAAACAAAATTGCCTTTTGTTAATCTGTCGATTAAGCATATACATATTGATTAACTGATTAATTAGCACACATAAACAGAGTTGCTTATTGTTAATCTGTTAATTTAGTACATTCTGTTTGATTAAGATAGCCTGATACATCATACAAAGTTTTAATTAAGATACACTACATTCTGTTAATTCACTTCATTATTAAATATTGTAAGGGCTAAATAAATAAATAAATTATTAGTAAAATTCGAAGCTGAATCCGAAGCCTTAATATTATCTTCGTTAATCACAATTTCGAGACAGATAATTAAATTTTGTTGCATCCTATAGATTCCCACACTGTAGAATATCTATAGCTTTAAAATCCTTACATTATTAATTTAGTGTTAAATCACAAAATTTGTTGGCACGAATTTGTGTTGTTAGATTCACTTTAATATTCTCAAAGTCTTAGAATATTTCTTGCTGTACATTTGTTTTATTAACTTGCAATTTGCTAGTATAATTAAGTGTCTTGTTATATTGTGAATAGCATTACTACCTACATAACAATATCAAGACTATTATTAGCTGTGGTGCTAGATATTTCTTAGTATCCTTTAAACTTTTAGATAAAGGAATAGTTATTGATTTTGCAAATTCCTTAAAAGAAATCTAAAGGTCTTAAAAGGAAAGATAAATTTGGGAACAAGCCTAAAGGGTCCTTCTGTCAGCCGGGTGTAAATAGCCCTAAGCGACACGGTATTTAAGCGTCTTCGGAGCACCGCTAGCTGGGAACCGACTCCTACAGCTAACCCAAGTTAATCATAACTTGATAGACTAAAGATTTGTTTAGGTTGATTAGCAAGATCATTAAACTATTGTCTAGAACCCGTGACACCTTTATTGAGTAGCTACAGTATTATTTCTGCAGCCTCTAGACTGCTTTACTATTTTATCATGACTGGAAAAGAAGAGACCGCTTCTGCAAAGCCAGCCAAGTTTGATGGCACCCATTTCAAAAGGTGGCAGAGTCAGATGAAATTATGGCTCACCACCTTAGGACTCCTTTCAGCAATTGATGGATCCACACCCAACACAACTGTGTCTGACAAATTCGAGTCTACCAAAGAAGTTTCTGAATCCACCTTTTCATCTCAAACTCCTAAGGAATCCGCTAGTTCCCAAAAACCAAAAACCCCTAAGGATATAGACTTCCACTGTTTTCATCGAATCCTAAGCGCCTTATCTGACTCCCTTTATGACATATTCTTTGAATATAAAAATGCTAAAGAACTTTGGGATGCTTTAGACGATGAATATGGTTGTGATGATGCTGGAATTGAAAGATTCAATTCTTCAGCTTTCAATAGGTATTTCATGGTAGATAACAAACCGATGAATGACCAAATCCATGAATTTCAATAATATGTGAGGCATATTCAAGCCAAAGGTACAACCTTTTCTTCAGAATATAAGATAGCTTGCCTAATAGATAAACTTCCTCCTTCTTGGTCTGATGTCAAGAAGGAACTCACTCATACTCAAGGTGAGCTTACCTTTGCCCAAGTCCTAAAGAAGATTAGAGCAGAAGAACAACTTAGGCTTAGGTCAAACCCTAAAAATGAGTCTAAAGCAAAGGTAAACCTTGTAGTGTCAACCCAAGGCAAATCCAAACCTAATAATCCTCACAAACCTAAGAAAACCTCCTTTAAGAAAAAGAACTTTTAGCCTCATCACCAGAATCATCAAAACCACCAAAACCGCCAACACCAGCAAAACCACAGGACTAGAAACTTCTGTCAGACTCAGGACCAACAAAAGTTTTGTTTGGTGTGTGGAAGAACAAATCATCTATCCTTCAATTGCTTTCATAGGAAGAAGGAACCAATGAAGATTCCTTATAAGGGAAAAGGCCCTAACAAACCAGAAGCCAACATGATTCTAAATGGATCTTCTAGTTCCTTCAGGTCAGTGTCTTTCCAACCATCTGTTAATATTTCTTACCATTCTGATGACTGGTGGTTGGATTCTGGAGCTAATGTTCATGTTTCATTTGATCGCTCCTGTTTTTCAAACTATCAGGAATCATGTGGAGGAGGCATAACCCTAGGAGATGGATCAACGGCACAGATTGTAGGAAGAGGAAGAATAGATCTGAAGATGACATCAGGGAAAAATCTACCTCTTCATGATGTACTTCATGTGCCGTCAGTTAGGAGAAACTTAGTTAGTGGTTCCCTTCTTGTAGCGTCAGGTTTCAAAATTGTAATGGAAGCAAATAAAATTGTATTTTCTAAGAATGAATCTTTTGTTGGAAAAGGATATGTAAAGGATGGTCTTTTCATTCTCAGCACTATAAATAAAATGTCAGATCCTTCTCCTGTTGTTTCAAATATAGAATCTTCCAATATTTGGCATGGTAGACTAGGTCATGTGAATCTGGGTTCTCTTAGAAGGATGATGAACTTAGATCTTATTCCCAAGTCTCCTGTAGATAATAAACACAAATGTGAAATTTGTGTTCAAGCCAAACATTCTAGACTGCCTTTCAAATCTATAGAGAGGAACTCTGATCCTCTAGAACTAGTTCATAGTGATGTTTGTGACTCAAATAGGGTTTTGACCCGAGGCGGTAGGAAATACTTTGTCACTTTTATAGATGACTGTTCTAAGTATTGCTATACCTACCTTCTCAAAACCAAAGATGAAGTTCTAGATAGATTTAAGGTGTTCAAATCCGAAGCTGAGAACCAATTAGAGAAAAAGATTAAGATCCTTAGATCTGATCGTGGCGGAGAGTATACCTCAAACGAAATGACTAACTTCTGTGAAGAACACGGAATAATTCATGAGGTGACTGCTCCTTACTCACCACAGTCTAACGGAGTTGCTGAAAGAAAAAATCGAACTCTGTTAGACATGGTGAATGTCATGCTTCTCAGCTCAGGAGCTCCTGATAACTTGTGGGGAGAAGCCTTATTGACAGCCTGTTACATCCTAAACAGGATCCCTAGTAAGTCAAAGGATAAAACTCCCTATGAATTATGGAAATGTAGAACTCCTAGAGTCCATTACCTTAAGGTCTGGAGATGTCTAGCAAAAGTAGGAATCCCTGAACCTAAAAAGAGAAAGATTGGACCTAAGACTGTAGATGCTATATTCATAGGATATGCCCTAGATAGCAATGCCAATAGATTTTTAGTGACTCATTCTGAAGTAAATGAAATCTCTAATAATACCATCATAGAAGCTAGAGATGCAGTTTACTTTGAGAATATATTCCCTTTTAAAGATAGAATTTCTTCCAACCCCTTCAGTCATTCCCTGCCTCCTTCTACCAGTTCCCATTCTCAACCTTCTAGCTCTCAACCTGATCAAGACTCAGAACCTAGAAGGAGCAAGAGAGGTAGGATTGAAAGAAATTTAGGAGAAGATTTCTTCACTTATTTGATAGAGGGTGATCCCTCAACTTACGAAGAAGCAATATCTTCTCCTGATGCACCTTTCTGGAAAGAAGCCATCAACAATGAGTACAACTCCATTATGGAAAACAGTACTTGGTATTTAGCAGACCTGCCTTTAGGTAGTAAACCCATAGGTTGCAAGTGGATCTTCAAAAAGAAACTTAGAGCTGACGGTTCAATAGAGAAATACAAAGCTAGATTAGTAGCCAAAGGTTTCACCCAGAAAAAAGGATTAGATTATTTTGACACCTACTCTCCTATAGCTAGGATTGCCTCTATTAGAACTCTTCTAGCTTTAGCATCCATTCACGACTTGATAATACATCAAATAGATGTAAAGACTATAAAGTAGTGATTTCCTCTTGTATTTCTTCGTATAAACATATACAATATATATAGTATACATAAGAGAAGGGGGAATTGCATGATTGTTGCCTAAACTTAAGCTAACGGTTACATGCAAATCATGACTAAATCAATCTCTTAAACTTAAGCTAACGGTTACATGCAAATCATGACTAAATCAATCTCCTTTAATATTTGTTGACCAAATCAAAATTGCCTTTATTGTTTGCTGATACCACCGGATCCGTTGGTTACAGGTGATCCATTATGCCCCCTCAAGATTAATGTTCCTTCAGCAGCCTTTATCTTGGATGTGAGTTCAGTGAACTTAGCCGTGGGCAGTGGTTTGATGAGCAAGTCCGCCAGCTGATCCTTGGTAGACACATGTGTTACTATGAGCTTCTTGGTTTGAACTTGTTCCCTAACGAAATGATAATCTAGGGATATGTGCTTCATTCTTGAATGGAGTACAGGGTTGGAGCAAAGGTAGGTGGCACCCACATTGTCACACAGCAAGCATGGGGGGTGATGCATGGGAATTCTGAGTTCATGTAGTAAGTTTTGTAGCCACATTAACTCAGTAGTAGTAGTGGCAACTGCACGATATTCTGCCTCAGTGGATGATCGTGCCACAGTTCGTTGCTTTCTTGAGAGCCATGAGATAGGATTGCCTCCAAAGAAAATGATGTATGCTGAGGTGGATTTGCGATCATTGCTGTCCCCCCCCAATCTGTATCAGAATATGCTAACAAGTTGTTGGTAACAGTTTTACGTAGCATAAGACCAAGATTCATAGTGTGCTTGATGTACCGTAGGATACGTTTCAGATGCTGCAGGTGAAGAGAGGTTGGTTTGTGCATGAATTGAGACAATTTATTGATGGAGTATGACAAGTCAGGACGAGTAAGATTAAGGTACTGAAGTCCACCAATGATCCTACGATACTCAGTGGCATCTGTGGATGTTGTGCCATCATTGAGCTGAAGCACTGCTGTAGAAGAAAGTGGAGTGGGGGATGGTTTCGCCCCCTCCATGTCAAACCTTTGTAGGAGCTAACGAATGTATCTATGTTGTGAGAGAAAAATTCCAGTGCTGGTTGGTATTATTTCAATACCCAGAAAATAGTGAGGTTGTCCCATATTTTTCAACGAAAATCGTTGAGATAGCGCCGCAATGAAACGCTGAAGGAAAATGGACTTGTTACCTGTGAGTAGTAAATCGTCTACATAGACTAAAAAGTAGGCCATAGTATCACCCGAGTGATAAAGGAAAAGAGATGGATCACTTTTGCTGGTTTTGAAGCCATATGACAAAATAAATGCCTTGAGAGAATCATGCCAAGCACGTGGGGCTTGACAAAGGCCATAGATGGCTTTGTGAAGTTTGCAGACATAGGTAGGATGTGCAACATCTTTCATACCTGGTGGTTGATCCATGAAAACCTCTTCAGTGAGTGCTCCTTGTAAAAATGCATTGTTTACGTCAAGTTGGTGCATTGCCCACTGATTAGAGATAGCAAGAGTGAGGATAATCTTGATTGTTTATGGACGAACAACAGGGGCAAATGTCTCCTTGAAGTCAATGCCAGGACATTGTGTGAATCCTTTTGCAACAAGACGTGCTTCATATCGAGCTATGGAACCATTACTATTTCTCTTGATGCGAAATAACCATTTGCATCCAACAATATTTTGTCCTGCCTTGGGAGGCACAAGAGAGAATGTGTCATTTCTGATTAAGGCTTCAAATTCATCTGCAATTGCCTTGCGCCAATGAGGATGTTTCATGGCCTCACGAATATTAGAAGGTTCCAAGTTTTCTGGTAGTGGATGTTTTGATACATTGTACATCCTCTTTGGCTTGAAGATGTTGTTCTTGGACCTGGTGATAATTTGGTTTGGCTCATTGGTGGGTGGTGGGACTGCAGAAGGATTAGTAGTGACAGTAGTAGTTGAAATAGGAGAAGGTGTAGGAATATCATTACCTGACGTAGTATTTGAAGGCAGGAGTACCTCATCTTCACGGGACATAGCATGTGACTCGGGTAGGTCATGGTTTTGGATGGGAATGATGGTATGAAGAGGTTGGGGTATGCTGGTTGTGGGTAATGATGATAATGGTGTGGGTTGGGTGAGTTGGATATATGGAAAGATGTGATCAAAAAATTTGACATGCCTAGAGGTGTATATTTTGTGAGTTTTGGGATCGAGACATATATAGCTATACTGAGATTCTGCATATCCAAGAAATATGCATGGTTGAGACCGTGGTTGAAGTTTGTTGGAGACATAAGGTCGCAACCAAGGAAAGCAAAGGCAGCCAAAGGAATGAAGATGATGGGTTGTTGGAGTTTTCTTATGTAATGCTTGGTATGGTAACTGCATATTGAGGACAGGGGTTGGCGGTTTTGATGAGATACACTGCAGTTCTAAAAGAAAATGACCAGTATTCAGGTGGCAATTTTGACATGCGTAGTAGGGCTCTTCCTGTTTCAACGATATGTCTATGGCGTCTCTCAGCTGGGGCATTTAGTTCAGGTGTATATGGTGGTGTGGTGAGATGAGATATGCCATGAGTATGAAGGAATTGTTTTAATTTGAGGAATTCTCCTCCATTATCAGAGTACAATGAGACAATTTTTTCTTTGAAATAATTTTCAACAAGATTTTTAAATGTGGGAAACAAAATAGAGACATCTGACTTATTTCTTAATGGATAGAGCCATACATATTTGATGAAATGATCAACAAAGATTAGATAATAGGAGAAACCATCTAAAGATTTGATGTGGGCTGGACCCCATACATCAGTATAAATGTGCTCTAGTGGTTTTTCTGTTGTGATACTAGAGATTGAGAAGGGTAATTTATGACTCTTAACACTATTGCAGGACATGCAAGGTACTTGTTGGCTCTTTATTTTGCAGGATGGAAGTAGGTGTCTAAGTATGCGATCAGATGGATGCCCCAATATGGGATGCCATGGTGGAACGATAGATGTAGTTGTGACTAGGGCCTTTGATGGAGGTGCTGGATGGGGCATGTGGTAGAGTCCATTGCTATGCTGCCCTCTTAGAAGAGGTTCCCTTGTCTTCAAATCCCTGATTAGGAAATGATCAGAGAAAAATTCAACAGAATTGGGGTTAGTATGACATAGGGATGAGACAGACAATAGTTTTTGTGTAATTTTAGGCACATGTAAAACATTCGATAGATGAAATGATTGAGAGGGAGTGTGTAAGACAATTTTACCAATATTGGAAATGGTATGACCTGAGCCATCACCAACCACAAGTTGATCAGGTCCTGTGTAAGGTTGAGTCAGATGAAGTTGATCCAGATCATTTGTTATATGATGAGATGCTCCTGAGTCTAAGATCCAGTCTGAGACCCCTGGTGGTATAGCTCGTGCGTGAAGAGCAGAAGGAGGTTGGTGCCTTTTTTAGGGGTGTCCATGTAGCTTGTAACAAACCTTGGCTGTATGGCCTGGTTTGTCACAGAATTGACACACTACACGCCTTGAGGAACCAGGTGATGTTGATCTGGGCATTGTTTGATTGTAGAACTGTTTTCCAGTTCTATTGTAAAACTGCTTGCCTTTATGTGCAGTATTTGCAGTAGCAAGGAGAGGGTTTTGTTGCACAGTTTCATCCCTCTCTAAATAGCTTTCAAAGTCAGAGAGAAGGTCATGGAGATCATCAAATCCAATAGGATTTTCTCTTATTTTGAGAGCAGCAGTGACCTCACGATACTCAGTACCAAGGCCGTTCAAAGTGTGGATGACGAGATCCACATCATCCAAGGGAGAGTTAATGATGGCTAATTCGTCAGCCAAAGCCTTAATACCATGAAGGTATTCTGAGATGGATTTGGATCCTTTTGAGAATCGCGAGAGTCTCTCTTTTAGGTGCTTGATTCTTGCACGAGTTTTGCTTGCAAACATCTTGGTGAGAATGTCCCAAGCTTGTTTGGAAGTCTTCACATTACCTAACATGGTAATGACACTGGGATCAACTGAGGACATAATGGCATGGAGGATCAACTGAGCCTGTCTTTTCCAGCGAGTATAGGTTGCGTTAGTTGTGGCAGGAGTTGCAGTGGTGCCATCAACATAACCAATGAGATCATATCCCACAAGGAGGGCATTGAATTGAACATGCCAGGCAGGGTAGTTGCTGCTATTCAGTTTGAGTGATGAATGAGTGTTAAGGACAACAACAGAATTGACATTTGAGGTAATTGGGATTTCAGATGTTGTAGAGGAAGACATGATGGGATAGAGGATCGATTTGCTGTAAGGCTAAAGAGCTCTGATACCATATAAAGTAGTGATTTCCTCTTGTATTTCTTCGTATAAACATATACAATATATATAGTACACAGGTTACATAAGAGAAGAGGGAATTGCATGATTGTTGCCTAAACTTAAGCTAACGGTTACATGCAAATCATGACTAAATCAATCTCCTAAACTTAAGCTAATGGTTACATGCAAATCATGACTAAATCAATCTCCTTTAATATTTGTTGACCAAATCAAAACTGCCTTTATTGTTTGCTGATACCACCGGATCTGTTGGTTACAGGTGATCCATTAAAGACAGTCTTTTTGAATGGAGACCTAGAGAAAGAAATCTACATGGAGCAACCTGAAGGTTTTATTGCTAAAGGTCAAGAAAAGAAAGTTTGCAGGTTAGTAAAATCTCTTTATGGCCTAAAACAAGCTCCCAAGCAATGACACAGCAAATTTGATAAAGTAATTTTAGAATATGGCTTCTTACCAAATGAGTATGATAAATGTATATACTCTAAAAATACTGATGGAAGTTGTGTCATTATATGCTTATATGTAGATGACATCCTTATTTTAGGATCAACACTTGAGTTAATAAATAATACTAAAGATTATTTATCTAGCATGTTTGATATGGAAGATCTAGGAGTAGCTAACCTGATTCTAGGAATGCAAGTATCCAAGTCCAAGGAGGGTTATACTCTCTCCTTAGTACATTCTATTGAGAAAATGCTAAGAAAATTTGAGTACTTTGATAAGACACTTGCTCGTACTCCTTTTGACAGTAGTATCATTCTCAAGAAGAATGAAGGTTCACCTATAGAACAACATAGATACTCTCAAATGATAGGTTCTCTTATGTATATATCAAATAAAACTAGACCTGATATTGCATTTGCTGTTGGGAGACTTAGTAGATATACTAGTAACCCAAACCGGTCACATTGGTCAGCATTAGAAAGAGTATTTAGATATCTTAAGGGTACTATAGATTACAAACTTCATTATTCTAGACACCCTGATATCATAGAAGGTTACTCAGATGCAAACTGGGTAACTGACTCACATGATGTGAAATCCACAACGGGATATGTCTTCACCTTAAGAGGTGCTGCAATCTCCTGGGGTTTATGTAAACAAACCATCATAGCTAGAAGTACTATGGATTCTGAAATGATAGCTTTGGATACTACTTGTACAGAAGCTGAACGGCTAAGAAATTTGATTATGCATATACCTGTTACTAATATTCCTGTTCCTCCCATTTCCATAAACTGTGATAATAAATCTGTTATAGAACTACTAAAGCATGATTCTGTGAATGCTAAGATGAACAGGCACCTGCAGCTGCGCTTCAAGTCAATCAAGAGCCTATTAGGCAAATATGTGGTTCTTGACTATATAAAGTCAGAAAAGAACCTTGCAGACCACTCAACAAAGGGTCTGTCTAGGACGTTGATCCTAGAATCATCGAGGGGGATGGGGTTAAGTCCATAAGTAAGTCACCAGCAGTGGCAACCCAACTGAGTCTGACTGGAGATCCCAAGAAGCCGGTTCAATGGGTAGAAACAAGCTGGACTTCGGTGACTATTATGGAACACTGACTCAAAGATTAAATTCTCATAAATTAATGCCCAGGTGGCTGTACGAGGTTGTACAATGATATCCCATTCCTATGGTGACAGTGTTCCTGTGTGATCTGGTTAGGATGAGTTCTAAACTCTTAATAGGTCCAAACATTATTATGTAGGGTTGACTCCGATCACCAACCCTTTGAGGACTTACCTATATGAGAGGTCGTGAAGGCCGTGACTATGGGACAGGGCGATCCCAGACAACTCTCATGAATATGGAAAAGTGTGCATGGCCATTCAAAAGCGCCACCCGATAGACCCAAGAACCTCTAGCGTACTATGTGTGCTATTTTCTGAATCTGAGTCAAGAAGTCTGATTCAAGGCGTAGTCCATCAAGCACTTCTTCAGACAAAGACAATAGTCACTACGTGAGATTCAAGGCTGTAGTCCATCTCATCTATGCATAGTATACTCTTGCCCAGAACTTCTATATCATTACTCTTTTGTTATCACTGCCTTTGAATCTTGGTTTTGGGGGGGGATTGTTGGCTGTTTTGCTTCAAACCCAAGATTCCCTCTTTTTCTTTAGTCCCACATCGGTGGGAATGACCACCATGTGAGTGTATATAATACAAACCACTCTTTATCCCATTGTAGTCTAATGTGGTGTGGAGAGAACCCGTGGGCCACACGCGCGCGCCGCCGCCGCCGCCCGGCCCGGTTCGGTTCGGCGCGCATAGTGGGCACGGGTGTGCGCGCCCGCATCTGCGGACACAAATGCCGATCCGAAATTGCTCTTCGGGTTCGGGTTGAGATCCAAAACTTTTTTTTGCTGTTTATTTCTTTTTCTTTGACTAATTCTTCCTAAACGTTGGATCAGTTTTCTCAGATCCGAAAAAGAGGTCTTCTTTTTCTCCCAACGTTCACACGTTCTTGTATCTATAAATTCCAAACTCCTATTCTTCTCCAACTACTGAAAAATATTGCATCGGATCCACACAAAGAATTCTTCTTCCTTGCTGCTTTCGCAATCCGCAAGCACATCAAACAATTGCTTCGCTGTTTCCGCTCCTTTTCTTTTTCACCGTCGTTCTGGGCAAGGCTAAGTTCGGGTCATCTCTCGACGTTGTGTGCGACAGCGAGACGCCGGTGATACCGGGAGTTTTACCACTAGGAGCATCTGCGAAGCGTCTGCACATAAGACCGCGGATCAACTCTTAGGGCAGTGCGTATCGCGCGACTTCCCCATAGGCCGGTAAATCCGTTTTTTTTTATTTTCTTTGTTCCGGCAGATTAAGAAAATTAGGGACAATTTCTAGAACAGGAGCTAGAGAAGTCGTTGGTCGAGATCAAGAACTAAGAAGTGGTGAGGTGGATGGTGAGGATTGGGGGAGGAAAGTTGTCGTTGCAGCGAATAATGGAGTTGGAGTTGTGGATGTGGATGAGGATGAGGAGAGTGATGTAGATGAGGAAAATCTCAAAGATTGAGGGTAATATAAGCTCAATTGACAAGGCAACATAGCCGATACTCCGTAATGGGTACAACATCAGGTAACTTTTTGATATATGATTCCCTACACGGGTGTTAATTAATTTAGTTATTTATTGAATTTGCTTCAAAGTGTGACATTCTCCATAGTTGTGAATCTTTTATTGGGGCGTAGTTTAGGAGTCCTAACAATTTAGCTCTTGGCTTGATTTGTGCATCGGAGTTCGAATGTTGTTTCAAATATCAAACTTATATTGTTTCCCTTCCTTATCCACTCTACAACAGTTTAGGACAATATGGAGTACGCTGTCTAATTGTATAATGTTATGTATTGCCCTTCTCACTCCTAGTTACTTAAGCTAGGATTTTGGCACTAAATGAGACGGTTGATAGCAGGACATTGACTTTGTTAAATCTTTTATGGAGACATGTGGTCATTAACCCATTTTGTTGTGGAAACACCGCAAATGATGGATGATGTAGTTATAGGTGATAGTTTTCTCTAAATATGGACGAAACAACTTTTTTTTATTTACTTTTTTAGAATATAAATATAATCCCACAACTCTCACTACAACTTTGGTGTTTTGGTTTAGTGGTACGACATATTTTACATTGTATTAAAGCACCCACAAGGCGTGTAATTGAAATACTGATTAGAAATTACTGAATCAGTTCCCATAAATTGGGCCCTCAACCTGAGGGCTGATGCTATGAATATCAGTATAAATCTCTCAACACTCATTAGCCATATTTAAAAGCAGATCATTAATGAAAGGAAAATGTTGTTCATGATCCTGGTTTTGGCTCAAAAGAAAGGTCCTCAAGTACCCTCATCACAACTTTGGTGTTTTGGTATAGTGGTAGAATATTTAACATTGGTTTTCATATAAAAGAAGAGAGAATATTATCTTATGATTCATGGTAATGTTGGAAATTTTGTATGCTGATAATCTCCAAACTATTACGTAATTCTCAACTTGTACCAACCTATCACGTAATTCTCAACCGCACCTTTGAAACTCCAAACTATTTTAACTAGTGCAAGCATGTCCTCGTTGTGTGCCAAGAGATAATTTGACAACAAACTTCAAATAGAGTTAAAGTAGATTTAACACTTCTTGTGCTTGAAGATTTGTTCATTTTTAGCGTATTTAATGTTCTCGTAAAGTCAACACACCTTAGCATAGATCTTGTTGAATTTATTGATCTGTTTTCTAATCCAAAGATTTTTTGGTTGAAGAGGTATGATTTTTTTTCTTTTTCCGTTTTTACTCTTATAGATTTTAAGGAATTTTTTTTTAAAATCCAACAGAACTCTCACATATATCATATATGTAATAGAACTGCGAACATTTTGTTCAGTTATGAAGGAAACCCCCATATATGTCATATATGTATTAGAACTGCAAACATTTTGTTCAGTTTAACACCCCCACCCCACCCCACCCCACCCACTAGATAACCAAGTATGAAACTTATTACATTTTCACATACACAAGAAGCTTCATACTGTTTGTTTAATTTTCTTACGTATGTTATTTCTAGAATCTACCAAGGATCGAAACCTTATATATGTTGTTAGTATGTGCTAACAAATTACATTAAGAAATAGTTAGGCTACAAATTTTTTTGTTTAATTTAAAAATCTTATGTAGCCTCTTGATGTCACACCCCAAACTAAGTGGGGTCAGCCGGTTGCAATCCTCTTCTCAAGAGAAGTGCAAGGACTTAAACTGTATTTCATAATCTAAAACTGTGCATAAATTCAATCATCAGAAACCCAGCATACTTGCTTCTCAATACTAAAATTCACATCATTAGATTACTCTTCCGGTTGCTAATAATGATTCTTGGTATATACATCGTAAGGATTCATCTTCCAATATTTAAATAAGTACTCTAATAGTCTTGCTAAATGCTAACAATACCATATGAAGTCAATATCCTAAAGCAATATCTACTATTAGCATCAATTCATCTTCATCAATTGTTCCTATATTTCAGCACTATACTTTAATCTAAAAAATGAGAACTGTTTTTGTGTAGAACATTGTATGCTTCTCTCATGATGTTTACCTCCTTAACAGGGTTGTCAAGAGTGCTGGCTCACGCGGACATATACTCAATCTTGGTCACGGTGTCCTTGTGAAAACACCAGAAGATGCTGTTGCCCATTTCTTTGATGTTGCAAGAAGCTTAAGCTATGATACCCTATTTGAAGAAAATGTAGCAAAATTGGCACCATGTCTTTGACATCAAACAATTGCCGACTGAATTTTAAATTCTTTTGCCGCTGGAGAGGACAGCCATCCGATGTAGTGCTCACTGAATATGTGAAATTTTCCTACTTACCCTTATGAGAATTCGAGTGAGTAATTGTAGGATATTTGTCGATTCTTTTAAATTATCTCCTTCCCCACATACTTACTTGGAAATTATATGAAATTTGATTTTGCTATCTGCTAGTGATAGGAAGTTTCATTTTTGTATATCAATCCTAAACAAGCAAGGGAGCTAGAAGGAAGTTGTGTGCCTTGTGGTCTGTGGTGATTTAACTTTAGGCCGTTTCTTTAAAGGTTACTGTGCACCCAACAGAGCACTAGGCAAAAACTGTTAAATATATAATTGATGTTGCTCTCTATTCAGAAAATTGAGATGTTCTGTTGTACTTATTTTCCGAGAAACTGACAGCATGTTTATATTTTCATGAAGTTTTGGTTTAATAGTGTGGTAGCTCTTCACAATTTATCGGCAATCTGATTGTATCCAAGCATTATCACGAAGTGCTCTAAAAGTATACAAATGAAAGAAACTTTCTCTGGAATACTTTACAGCAATTGTTCACTTAATCCCTGCAAAACTATTCACAGCAACTTACAGTTTCAACTGGGAGCACTGGCTTCATTTCTCCCTGTAAAGAGTAGTTCCAACATTACAAAACTATGAGCTCGTGGAAACATCGATCTCCCCATAAAATACCTTGCTTTGCTCAAAAGGCTCAGTAGGTTCCATGTAGTGGTTTCTATCACATGTTCAATAATCTTTAGTCCGATAAGGATGCTGGAATCAATTTGTTGATATTATTAAATATTCTGAAATAGGGAGGGGGGGGGGGGGAATCAAATACCTTCCCCGGCGTTTCCAAACGCCGGGGATTTAAGCTACCCCGGCGTTTCTCAAATGCCGAGGATTTTAAAATGCCCAAAAAAATTCGAATACCCAGCATATAAAGCGCCGGGTTAAAATATGAAAAACGCCGTGGTTTTCTGAACATTGGCTGGTGTTTGGAAACGCCGGGATTCTATAAATCAACCCCGGCGGGAAATGGACGGCGTTTGCGGCGGCGTTTTTAGAAGCGCCATGGGTTATATCCCCGGCATTTTTAAACGCCGGGGAAATGAAAAATTAACGCTGGGAAATAGGTTTTTGTTTGTAGTGATGGAAGGAAGAAAATAAAATGTGCGTGTTTACTATCAGCATTCAATAATCATAATCAATCAACTCTTGACATATTAATACTGCCTCGCATAATCATAAGGCACTAGTGCATAACTAGCTATTCATCGGATTTCATATTTGTAACGAAAAGAAACCGTTACTCTCAGTGTATAAATCATCGGTGAATGTTAAATATGCAAAGCGCTTGCGTTTTCTTATTTAAACAACACGCACGCACTGACAAATATCAAGAATTATAGTTAATATCATTAACATTTAAAAATTAGAGTAAGCTACACAGACTTGAAAATATTTCACTAAGTATTACCATCAATGTCAGCAATTTAAAAAAAAAAAATCATATATTGTTTCTTACATCCATTACACATTGCACGTGTGCATAAAATCAGTTTATTTTCCCAAAAGACAATCACATTGAAATATGCAGGTACGACTAAACAGTACTTGCAATTTTCAAAGTTACTTTTAGATTTAATTGAGTGGCAATGGAATAGCAGGAAGAGGATTTGCCAAGGCCAACGTAAGCCCAAACCTCTCAGTCATGTTAACATTGCTCGCTTTCATCCCATCTGGTAACTTCCACCGAAACGAATGTATGAATGAACCCAACATCAAATGCACCATTTGGTATGCCAGTGGAACTGCTGGGCACATTCTTCGGCCAGAACCAAAAGGTAGCAACTCAAAGTGTCTCCCCTTGTAATTGACTTCGCTCCCAAGAAACCTCTCAGGTTTAAACGACTCTGGGTCCTCCCAAAGGCTCTCATCTCGACCGATTGCAAACACGTTCACCATCACCCTAGTATCCTTCGGAATCTTGTACCCGCCCAACTCTACCGTTGTTTCGGCTTTGTGAGGTAATAAAAATGGAGCGGGTGGGTGTAACCGGAAACTCTCCTTCACCACTGCTTGTAAGTATGGTAAATGAGGTACATCTGATTCTTCGACTTGCCTTCCTGGCTCGACCACTGACATGATCTCCTCACGTGCTTTTTCCATTATGCTTGGGTGTCGGAGCAATTCTACCATTGCCCATTCAACAACGTTTGCGCTTGTGTCGCTCCCAGCAACAAAATTGTCCTGCATGGTTTTATATTCACAATTTCCATAAATGTCATATCAAAGATACTGAGAAATACACAAGATAAACATTTATTTATTTTACACAGGCCTGTAGGCTACAAGTTCACAGATAGTTTTACTTACCAGAAGTACAGCTTTAATACTTGCCCGATCGAGTCTAGTATCCCCTTCAACTTGCAACCGAACGAGCACATTCAACAAGTCATTATCATCCAACCTCGACACCTTCATCTTTTCCAGCCGTTGATCGATCATGTCATCAAAAATCTTATACAACTGCGCCATATTTTTCGCCACCTTCTTCTTCCTCCCTTGCAAATCTGCCCCTGCCAACCCTGGGAAAAAGTCGGAAATGTTGGGACTCCCCACTGTTTCCATAAGTCCCCAAACCAACTCCTTAAACTCCTCGGCTTTGTCCGAATTAATATCCACCATATCCACCGAGAAGAAAAAGTTGGACAACTCATTCATCATAGTACAGAGCGAAGCTCTTCCTATGTCGACCGTCTGCCCCATCCTCCCCCTCACGTGCTCCACCATCTCCGCCACCTTCTTCTTCCTGATGGAACGGTTAGTCTCAAGCGGTTGAGTTGAGAAGATGTGCGTTTTCAGTATGGTTCGGATGTGCTTCCATTGGGGAGAAGGGGCCATACCAATGACCGACACGTGGCTGTGGCCAAGCGCAGAAAAGGCATGAGGCACGGCATGCGCAGAGATGGAGGAGTCGAGGGTTTGGAGCACTTGTTTGGCTAATTCAGGGGAGGCGACTACGACAGTGGTGGTTTGGCCAAGTTTGAGGGAGATGATTGGGCCATGGGATTTGTGGATCTTGCTGATGGACCGGTGAGGGGAGTCGCCAAGCTCGAGGAGGCTTCCGATGATGGGGAAGGGAGTGGGCCCAGGTGGGAGGTTTGACGATTTTCGTTTAGGGAGGAGTTGGATGATGAAGAGGAGTGAGAAAGTAGTAAGTGAGAGGAAGAGGTACAAAGGGTCGATAAGGTAATCCATGTTTGATATTGTGGCCAGTTATGGAAGTAAGTACGTAGTAGTAGCTAGGTTATGGAAGTAAGGTGGATATATGTATGTATGTTTAAGTTTGGATGGTTTGCTAAAGAATTTGCCCTAACATGGATATACATACAAGTTGGTAAGGGAATTATTTTTTTCTCAATATATATCTTTGTCAAATTAAAATAAGAGTATTTTATGTTTCACATGATTTAATTGCTGGACTATGTCAAATTTGAGTAGCAGTCAACAACGCTAATTGAGCAGGATAAAATATTTCATGTTTGACATTAATTTAAAACGAGCTAATTAGTGGAATGACCCTCAATGGAGTGATTGTAATGCTCCCTGAATCTCTGATATAGTTTATCATTGACTACATTTTTTTCCCTCAATGGAGTGATTGACATTAATTTATCTCTGATATAGTTTATGGAAAGGTGGATATATGAATGTATGTTCAAGTTTGGATGGTTTGCTGAAGAATGTGCCCTAACATGGATATATATACAAGTTGGTAAGGGATTTTTTTTTTTCAATATATATATATATATATATATATATATATATATATATATATATATCATTGTCAAATTAAAATAAGAGTATTTTATGTTCACTTGAATTAATTGCAAGACTATGTCAAATTTGAGCAGTAGTCAACAACTCTAATTGAGCAGGATAAAATATTTCATGTTTGGATAATAATGTTGATTAGGGTGGTAAATACCCCTTCGAAACCGTTTGTGCTGTGTGACAAAAAAGAAAATTTTGTCAAAATGCCCTTGTTTTTGAAAATAATTAGTGGGCTACCCTTGTTTCGAAAACATTTAGCAATTTGCCCTTGTCTGTGACACGTCAGCAACAAACGTTATTGGGAAAAACGGCATCAGCTAATTGTATGCCGTTATTCCCAATAACGGCATCTGCATTTGAAAAAATTTACGTGTCGTTATTCCCAATAACAGCATTGCTTATTTGTAGTATAGATCTCTATTGTATCAACATTAACTCGAGAATGGAAAGAAAAAAAGAAAAGAACTGATGCCGTTATTCTGGAGAACGGCATCGTTTGTACTGATGCCGTTTTTCAGAATAACGGCATCAGTTCTTTTCTTTTTGCACAACTCCCTATAATCGAAAACCCCTTTCTTCTCCCCCTCTTCACTTTGATTCTTTCCTTCACATTTTCCACACCGAAAACCCTAGACGCTCTTAAAAAAAAAATCCACAAGATCTTCGGTGTGTTATTGACTTCTATTTCGGAGTATACTCTTCAATCCTTCATTCAGAGTTCCTTCTCATTACGAATCCGAAATCTTTGTAAGTAACCAAAAACCCTAATTTGTATTTTGTATATTTGATTTTGACTGTTTTATTATGTAATATAGTACAAATATTGTAGATTAGGGTTATTGAAGTAGCAATTTTGGAAGTATTGTTAGCGAAGTAGGGTTTACTAAATGTTGAATTTTTGAGAAGCACAAATTCTTAAATATTGAAGTACTTTATTTTGAAGTAGGGGTTTTGAAGATCCTAATACACTTAATTACTACCAAGTAAACCAGTCCTATGTCTTCAAACAATTGATAAGATGTTAAGTTTTGTAGAGTATATGTTTTCCCTTTTTTGAAGTAGGGGTTGTGCTCACATGAACAAAAGTTTCATCCCCATTAACACATCCAGTATATGTGATTAAGGAGTAGTTGAGTGTTGTGTTTGGTAGTTCTTCTTGTATGCATAGAAGATCATCTTTTATAAATATCCTGCATTGCTAATTTCAACAAAAGGGCATTTGCTACACTATCTGCCTAGGCTCATCTCAGTGTAAGGAGATTTGTATACATCACCTATATATATATACACACCTACTTCATGTCAGTGTGAGGGGAATTTATATCAGATACATACATATACACACTACAATTCACTAGCAGATCTACTCCTAAGACTGCTCATGCTCTCAATTTTTCTACTGAAAATGTTGTTGATTAGTGTTTGTTAATGTGTACAGGCCAATGGATCCTGCACAACCATCTTCTTCGCATGGTGTTGGTGCTTCTTCTACGTCTTCATTTGGATCACGGGGACATCCGGGTCCATTAGATCCTACAGTTCTGTTTCTGTAAGAAGACCATAGATCACAGGCCGTTTGGACCAGGGATGAGGAGAAGATGAGTTTCAGGATGCACAAGATCATGCCTGTGATCCCCCACTGTATTGCTATGGAAAATTATTTGGTTAGCAGTGGATTTAGCGGGATGTCAAAGCTGGCCAAAATAAAGTGTGATCACGCCTTACTTACCGCACTGGTAAAGCGATGGAGGCCAGAGACACACCTTTCACTTACCGTGCGGTGAGATGACGGTCACCCTACAAGATGTAGCGGTGATTTCGGGTCTTCCAATTGACGGAGTGGCCGTCACCGGCAATTTGATGTTTAACAAGGTTACACTGGTGCGAGATTATTTGGCCTTGGATGTTGATGAAGTTGACCACGGCATATGGGTTGGGGAATCCATTAGACGTTCATTCCTAGACGATAGTTTCACTCATCGAATCGCAGAAGTGCCGACGGACATCGAAATTCAGAACTATACGCGGGCATACTTACTGTCGATGATTGGAGGGATTCTATTCCCTAACTCTTCAGGTGACGTAGTCCACCTCATGTACCTTCCACTGATAGCTGACCTGCAGACAGCCGGCAGGTATAGTTGGGGAAGTGCAGCTCTAGCCTCCCTTTACCGTGCACTCTGCAACTGTTTGATGGGATCGATTCAAATGACCGGGCCGATGTCTATCTTGCAAATTTGGTGTTGGGAAAGAATACACCTCGGCCGACCCCGGGTGACGGTACTATCAGAGAGTTGGAGAGTACTCCAGGATAATCCCGTGATGAGAGCTCCTCTCGGTGCCTACTGGACGGGGAAGCGTACGTGGATGGATAACCCACGTGGTGTCCTAACCTATTATAGGGACGAACTAGATCAATTGAGGGAAGAGCTCGTCAATTGGTCCCCGGACACGGATGATCGGCTGCAACGTCTACCACCTGTTTGCACTGCTAATGCACAGTTGTGGTTGACCCTAGCTCCACTAGTGAACTTCTCAGTTGTGGAGTTTTATTACCCCGACCGTGTTCTTCGCCAATTCAATGCACAACAACCTGTCCCCGTGAACTCATTATACGATCGTAGACTACACAACATCACGGGCCAAGGTCGTTTACCGAACATGGATTGGGCCGATCACCACCGCGCTTATGTAGGAGCATGGAATGAGCGGAGGTATGAGTTGGTAGTCGAGGGTGTTGAACGTCCGTATGATGGATCAATGCACACAACTTATATGGCCTGGTACCGTCGCATAACGAGACTTTATATCGCGCCAAAAACGGATTTTCCAGCGGGCATCCAACAACCGATACCCGCGCCCCAGGTTGAACCACCACCGGCATTTTCATCATCACAACCGATGTATCAACCGAAAGCTTCATCTTACCGTATTATGGTAAATTAGTTTGTTTATTGAATTTCAATTGTTTCGATTAATTTCACTTATGCATCTTTACTTACAACATATGTGGTTTACTATTATAGATCGAAAGCACATGGGACATGGCTAGAAAATGTGCGAATGTGTTGAAGAGCAATGCCAATAAGGCATGCAAAGATTTGGCACGAGACCTCCTGTGCAATTGTCGTACCTCTTTTGAAGAGGTTGGAGATGGTCCTCGTTTCAATGAACTAGTGCGGTCAACCGAAGGGCAACGCCAACAAGAACGGCCCACCGCTAGCCAAGCTACACCTCCACCACAACAAGCATTGGAATTGGGGAATCCATCACGTCATCGAAGATCCAAGTCCGTTCATGACCCTCCACCCCAAAGCGGATTGGCAAATCCGGAGATTGAAGAAGGAGAAGGTCACGAAGATGAAGGAGCTGGTCCAAGTGGACCCCCAACGCAAGAACAACAGGAACGTAGGCGGAAAGTCCCGACTCGGAGGAGAGGAGCACCCCAATATTTCACACCGAGTTAATTGGAAGTAATATTTGTCGTTTTAATGGTTTTTTTCGTAATACAACACGTTCTTTAGTATGACACTTTATTCTTGCATTTTGAAGTCTGTGCATGTATTTTAAGTTTGTGCATGTTTATGCATGTTCTGTGCATGTTTAATTTTAATTTGAAGGTTTATGCATTTGAGTTTGTTTAATTTGAAGTTTGTGCAGGTTTGTGCAGGTTGGTGGGAGTATCAGCACATGTATGAGTTCACTCAACATTTCACATGTGAGTTTGTGCAGGTTTATCTCGCAGAGTTTGTTTATTTTGGAAGTTATGTCGAACTTGTAAAAATGCAGATGTATCAGTTGAATTGAGTTGAAATTAGATTTTGATGAAGTTGATGTACTTGTGAACTGAGTTGAGTGAACTTGAGTTAAATGATTCTGTGAAACTAAGTTGAGTTGAGTAAAGTTGATGTAAAGTGCATGTATCTGTCAAATTCTGTGAGATTGAGTGAAATTCTGTGAAATTGAGTAAAGTTGATGTATCTATGTAAGTTGAAGTGAACCACAACTGTGATGAATTCTGTGAAATTGAGTGAAGTTCTGTGATTTCGAAGTTGGTTTGAACTACTTGATTTCTGTGGATATAGAGATTGCAATTCAACTCAAATGTGATGAATCTGTCAAAATTGATGTATTTGTGCATTGGATGTGTCTGTGTAAGTGGAAGTGAACTATGAAGTTGAATCTGATCATGCTTCAAGTTGTGTAAGCTGAAATGTATCTGTTAAGTTTGATTTTGATCCTGTGCATGTCTGAAAAGTTTTTTTAAAAAAAACAACTGATGCCGTTATTCTCAATAACGGCATCTTAATCCTGTAACGTTATTGAGAATAACGGCATCTTTATATATGGAAAATTAGAAAATTTGTAGTTTGCTGCCAAATTCCTGTCTACACAGAGAGTAACGGCATAGATCAAAGATGTTGTTATTCTCAATAACGGCATCTTTCAACTATGCCGTTATTCTCAATAACGGCATCAGTTATACTCAAAATTTCAAGATTTGAGTATTCTGCCAAATTTCTGTCTCCATAGTCGTTTTTCAGAGTGACGGCATAGATCAAAGATGCCGTTATTCTCAATAACGGCATCTATTAACTATGCCGTTATTCTCAATAACGGCATCAGTTATACTCAAAATTTCAAGATTTGAGTATTCTGCCAAATTTCTGTCTCCACAGTCGTTTTTCAGAGTGACGGCATAGATCAAAGATGCCGTTATTCTCAATAACGGCATCTATTAACTATGTCGTTATTCTCAACAACGGCATCAGTTATACTCAAAATTTCAAGATTTGAGTATTCTGCCAAACTTTCTGGCTCCACAGTCGTCTTTGAGAGTAACGGCATGGATCAAAGATGCCGTTATTCTTAATAACGGCATCTATTAAATGTACAGTTGTGCATGTTTCTATGCATGTTTTGTCCTGTTTTATTATAAACAACAAATATAACTATGTCCACCATTGATTAAAAACACAAATCTCATTCCAAATAATTCAAACGCAAATTTCTCGACGTTAAGAAACAACTTTGAAATATCGTACTAACGCTTACAAAGGAAAACATTTAACTAACATCTAATAACTAAGAAAATATTCAAGTGCGGATAGATTGTGAAGTCCCCGCACTTTGTACATTCTTACAACTGCGTCTATTAGGTCCGCTTACACCACATTTTGAACATACTTTTCTACTACTCTCACCTTCTCGAGCGTCCATGTCATTGCGGATACGAGTACTCTTAGGCCTACCCTTGACCCGACGAAGACTAGGATCAACTATTAGTACCGGTGCGCTTTGGGTAGGCCAATAAGATTCGTCTGGAATAGGATTGAAAGATGGTGCCCATGTTTTTGCTAACGAATCTGTAGAGTAGAAAGGATCTATGTACGGATGATAATCAAGCGCCCGGGAAGCACATGTCGCTAACACATGAGAGCAAGGAATGTGGAACAATTGAAATTTCCCACATGTACAAGTTCGGCCTTCTAGGTCCACCGTATGCCAATGTCCACCCTTTTGATATCCACCATCCATTCTAATGTCTGTTTTCACCCCAAAGACACCATCGCGATTATTGAACATTATGGCCTCATGTAAATTGGATTTTTCACGCCGGACATCAATAAGATCCTGAATCCGGGGTGCCTATAGTTTACCTTCAGCGATAAGTGTCTGCGCGGCCTCACGGCGGTCGGTGAAATACATGTTGAGACGAAAAAATATCTGTTCTACAATTGCGGTGACAGGTAAGCTACGAACCCCTTTCAAAACCGAGTTGAAAACTTCAGACAAATTTGTTGTCATAATACCATATCTACGCCCACCATCAGCAGTAAGTGTCCACTTCTCAATTGCTTTTTCCTTAACCCAATTAGCCGCATCAGCATTTCTAGCTTCAAGTTGTGCCATCTTTTTCTCGTACTTTTTCCACTGATTTTGACAAGCAATTACCTTTAATTTATTCATCAAAAATTGTGAACCAATTTTTTTATGAAAAATGCTAGCAAAATGCCGCATACAATACCGATGATATGCAAAAGGTTCCCTCCACGTGCCAAACTCATTTCCCATTGCTGATAAAATACCGGCATGTCGGTCCGAAATGACGCAAAGACCTTCACGATCTGTCACATAGCACCGAATATAGTTCATGAACCATGTCCACGTTTCTATACTTTCACCTTTAACAAGTGCAAAGGCAAATGGAAACAACCTCCCGTTTGCATCTGGTGAAACCGCAATCAACAAACAGCCTTTATATTTTCCGTACAAGTGAGTACCGTCTACACTTATAACTGGTCTACATGATTTGAATCCTTTAATCGAAGGACCGAATGACCAAAAAACACCCTTAAATATTTCTATACCCAGCCCGGTCGTAGCCTTCGCCCACTGTACAGCCGTACCCGGATTTGAAGCTTGAATTGCATTGAGTAGGTATGGTAATTTAGTGTACGCTGTTTTAAAAGAACCATACAGTTTCTCAATTGCTTTATGTTTTGCCTTCCAAGCTTTCCAGTATGATATTGTGTATTGGAGCCTACCCTTCATCTGCCCAATTATGGCTCTTGGTGTTACTGAGAGTTGTTCCCTCAGAGTATCTATTATCAGCATCGATACGACCGTCGAGTCAATTTTGCTGTGATCCTGAGTCAATGTAGGATTCACACATGTATGTACACCTTCTAGTTGTTTCACCACAAAATAATCACGACCTTTGGAAACAATTGCGCGCAAGCGCCATGGACAACCAACTACATTTTGAAGTGATGGATTTTCTGCAATCTGCTCAGCTGAATGGTTGATGGGCGCGTATTTACATTTCACATGGTACAGACAACGATCTGATTTTACCGTCACGAATTCCCTGTGGTTCTTCACGGCATACATCTTTACTTGATGTTGTAGAGCATCTTTGGATGGAAATCTTTGACCAATGAAGAGTTCATCCAAGTTGGAAGACCCAATGGAAGACTGGCCATGTTCATGTACGGTGGCACGGGACATCCATTCGCTTGATTGTGATCCACGCATAGCTGGACTTGTGTCCTGACTTGGCAACACGCAGGCATTGTTAACCGGCAAATGAACATTGGCATCAACAACCGGAGCTTCAAGGACGATCTCCTCATCATCATCCTCGAGCCCACGTACCTCATCTTCTTCCTCTTCTACCAAGTCATTATTTACAACGGCGTTGTCAAAGTCTTCCAATGCAATGCCAGCTACCAAAAAATTTTGTGGCAATGGGGTCGGATGTACCTGCTCGTATTCGGAGGAAACAGGTACCGTTGGAGATGTGTTAGTATCTCCAACAGTATTTAAAATCTTTGCGTGTGACTCTTCAGATGGTCTCAAAATCCTAGTTGGCCTTGGACCTTCGATAACAACTCTTGTAGTATTTGGAAGCCTCGTTTGATCAATATATAACTCAACTATATTCCAACTACAACTTGGATGAAGTGTCCTAAGCAGGACAGACCTCAGAGAACTGTCACTGTCTATGGGTACCAACATGAAGTACTGCCCATCCCCTTTACCAGCAGAATAACGGGCTCTCAATCTCAGACTCATTTCACTTCTGTCCCAATTGGTTACTTCATATATCTTATCTATTAATTCTGAGTAACCAAAATTGGGGGTAGCTCAAATAATTACCGGATCAACATCACTATAAGAATACCCAATTTTTGGATCCTTAATTACTTCACCCCCATAATATAACCAAATAGGGATATCAAATTTCATACCTATGCATAAAAATTAAAACATATTCAAATCATTCACTACTAAAAATAAACAATACATTGAAATAAAAATCAAACATAAGGTTAATATGATAATACCTTTCAAATTATACCAAAAAAACCACCGGCAAAAAATTCGTTGTTAAGGAAGACTGAAAATGAGAGTGGGAGTGAGGAGGTAGGATGTATGGAATTTTATAGGACTCAAATGGTTGAAAATTTTTGATTATGAGATCTAGGGTTTGTGGGTAAAAGGGGTGATGTGAAAGAGATGCGTTTTACGAATCAGAAGTGAAGAGGGGGAGAAGAAAGGGGTTTTCGATTATAGGGAGTTGTGCAAAAAGAAAAGAACTGATGCCGTTATTCTGAAAAACGGCATCAGTACAAACGATGCCGTTCTCCAGAATAACGGCATCAGTTCTTTTCTTTTTTTCTTTCCATTCTCGAGTCAATGTTGATACAATAGAGATCTATACTACAAATAAGCAATGCCGTTATTGGGAATAACAGCACGTAAATTTTTTCAAATGCAGATGCCGTTATTGGGAATAACGGCATACAATTAGCTGATGTCGTTTTTCCCAATAACGTTTGTTGCTGACGTGTCACAGACAAGGGCAAATCGCTAAATATTTTCGAAACAAGGGTAGGTCGCTAATTATTTTCAAAAACAAGGGCATTTTGGCAAAATTTTCGACAAAAAACAAGTCAAAGAGGATGAACTGCAAGAAAATGTGCATATTCAACTCCTCACTAGTCAATTAAATGTTCACGATTCAAATATATGGACTGCTGATACAGGCCACTTGATAAGCAGCGTCAATGGCGGAAGCAATGGTGAGGAGGATGGCGAGTGAACTGGAGAAGAAGAAGAAGCTGCAGATGGAGATGGAGTCAGTGTATCAGAGCGTATCAGATAGAGTGTAATAAACTGTAATAGTAGGGGGTTAAGTGTAAATGTGTAAATATATCAGTGAAGGGGTATGGAGAAACAGGGGCCATTGGATCAGATGTGAGTGAGTTGTAACCATCGATTCTGATGGGGCCCACTTTTGTAACAAACTAACGGCCTGTCCGAATACGGACAGTGCACGTATAATTCTCTATAAAAGACCCACCTCTGCTGGTTGTGGGGGTGTGCGTGATTTGTTCAATTCATCTGCTCCTCTACTTGAATACTTCTACTTCTAACCTTCTTCTTCAATTCTTCCTGTTCTTCTCTTCATCGCCATGGCCAAAAGCAAAGGTCGGGGTGTATCAACTGCGCGTATTCAAAAATGCATATTTACTATAGTTAACTAAATGATCCCTAATAAAATGGATAAACAAAACTGCGAATTCAACTGCTTTCCATTAATAAAGAAAACTAGTACTATAAATTAATCCTATATTTAAGGAACGGTCAAATAAAACACTGCTTCTGGCATCCAAAATTTGCTGGAGTCATCTAAAATTGGTCAAGGAAAGCAGGGATATATATATATATAGTTGATTGAACCGAAACAAAAACTCTGCCCTGATGCAGAAATTTCCTTCTACCTGCAGCTCTAGGAGCACGAAAATTAAACGGATTAATTGCATCACCTAGCGTGCATCAGAGTTTTCTCATTTGACCCGACCATGATGCAAGCTGAGGAAAACAAATGCAGGGAGTGTTAGGATTGTGTCTTGTATACTCGTTATTCAGATTAAAAGAAGGTAATATGAAACACAGAGGTCGAAGCGAGTAGAAGGAGAACATCAGCAGCAGCAGGTGCAGGCTAGTTGCGGTCGACCGGTCTTGGTGACAATCGACCGCACCCCCCGACCGCACCCCCGACCGCTCGTTGTACTGGAAAGTCAGAGAGTGGTACGGTCGACCGGTCTTGTCGGACGGTCGACTGCCCGCGGCGCTGATTCGTTTTTTGGGCTTCGATTTGTTAGGTCGTTTCAGCCCAATCTTCAACTCCATGTTAGATCATGCAGCTCCTATTCAGTTCTTTTCCAGATTTTATCGGACGGCTGAGGATCAAGATTAGACATAGGTTTCTCTCTATTCATCTATATATATTGTAAACTCTTCCAATATGAATGTGAGTACTTCATAGATTCTTTTCTCCATTGCAAAGAGAGGCTCGAGAGAGAGATAGTTCTTGGTGGGTGATTTTAATTCCTTGTGTCAAGTGAATCAGTAACTCCTTATAATCTCTTCTAGTTGAATATCAGATCTTCCTATATTTTCTCCCGGATTAAGCAAAAGCTAACCGAGATAAGTCATCATTGTTGTATTTGTGTTAGTTTGGTGGACCTACTTGCTTGCTCAATTTAGTCGTCTTGTCTACTTCGACTTCCTCATTGCTCTAATTAGTTCCGCTGCGATCAGTGGACATTTGTTGACGTCCCAATCCCAACAACTGGTATCAGAGCTTCAGGTTGCCGGGTTCCTTGGTTAAGATGACAGGCCACAATATTTTGAAGATCAAGTAGTTCGATGGTAAGATAAATTTTAATCTTTGAAAGACTGACATGTATGATGTTCTTGTTCAAGAGCGGTTGCAGTCAGCAGTAAAGAAGAAGAAAAAGCCAACTGATATGAAGGATGATATTTGAGAAGATATTAGTGAAAGTGCCATAAGTCTGATCCGACTATCCTTGGCGGACGAGGTCAAGTGCAGATTTCTTAAAGAAACTGACGCGGCGAGTCTGTAGAAAAGACTCATAACTGACTACTTTGATTCGTCGTTATTAGATCAGATGCATTGAAAGAGGAAGTTATTCCGTTTAACTATGAAGGAAGGTATCGATCTCCAAGACCATATTATAGAGTTCAATAAGGTATTATCTGAACTTAAGGTGATCAATGCAGATGTGTGTGAGGAAGATAAAGCTTTCAACCTGATATATTCACTGTCGGATTCGTACGAGCCTTTGATCACGACCATGCTACACAGTAGATCTGCCAAGGAGAGTATTTCTGTAGATGGCGTAATCGAAGCATTGAAGGAAAATCAACTTAGGAAGGAGACCCATAAATCTTCATCGTCTATTCCTACAAGTTGTCTAGCAGTGGATGGTCCTTCGGAGGTAAGACAAAGTGCTTTGCAAAAGGATTCGATCCGTTGCCGATATTGCAAGAGGCCTGGGCATATCAAGAAAGACTGTTGAAAATTGCAGAATCAGGAGAGCGCAAAGAACGGGAGTTCAGCCAATTTGGTTTGTGCCTTTGATTCAGGTGATTCATGTCTTCTTGTTTTAAATTCTTTAGAAGTGGATTCGAGTTGGTTTCTTGACTCAGGGAGTTCTTCTCATATTTGCTCCGAGAGGGAGTTGGTTTCTACTTATAAGTCTACTACGGGGCGTTATGTGACAACGGGAATTGGAAAGATTTGTTAAGTAGTGGGTGAGGGGACAGTTGAGTTGAAGATGTCAGGTCTACACATGTTCACTTTAAGGGATGTTTTGCATATTTCTCTGCTGAAATGGAATCTGATTTCCTTGGAAACTCTTGATGCACGAGGCTGCAGGTACACAGCTCGTGGTGCAGTTCTGTCTGTTTTTCAGGATCATCGTAAGGTGATTAGAGGTATGAGAATGGTTGGGCCAAGCCAAAACAATCTCTACAAGTTTTTGGGAATTCAAAATACTTGCGCAAGTGTTGCTCCTTTACCCGGTATTCCCGCAAGCTCAGCTAGTTTGCTGCAACTAGATTCATCGAAATGAGATCACGACGTTCGAATATCGTCGAGAGGTTGTAACACCTTGAATTTGCAAAATACCAAAAAAACCCATTTTTATATTCCTTGAATGGTGATAATTTTATTTGGTGTATTTTTATTTTAACTATTGATATTTGTGTTTGGATTCATGTTCGATTGGTATTATTGAGATATGAGAGCTCAGAGTTGAGAGCTCAGAGTTGAAATTTATATGAAGAAATATGGTTTAATTTTTATTTTATAATTTTGGTGGATTAATATGAGATAATTTTGATGTATTTTTGTATTGTTCCTATTGTTAAGGAAAGAGTTGGAATTTATTTGAATTATATTGAGATTTGGGGGTTTATATGTAATTTTCCTTTACTCTATTAATTATTTATTTATTTACTTATTCTTTAATAACCCCCCCCCCCCTCCCCCCCCCCCCCCCCCCATTCATCTTCTCCTCCGTTCTTTTCCTTTCCCGATCCAAACCAGGCCGAACAGAACCCATCGGCGGCTGCTTTCCCCACCCGAAATCTCCACCATTTCTCCTCGGTTTTTAAATTAAACTAAGGGGTATACTAATTGAAAGGTCCTCTACACCGTGGTAGCATCGATTTGGAGAAATAACTCCGGAAATGTATACTTTATTTTATTTATTTGTATAAAATTTAGTGTGGTTAATTTATTTTGAGTAGAATGGTTATGGTAGGGAGATTAGGAGGTGTTGGGCATTTTAGAGGCAAGAGATTAGCAAATTATTGGGGATTTTGCCAGTTGCAAAAAAATTAGGGTTTTGGGTTTGGAAATGAGCATTTTATATATATAAATTATCTCCTTTATAGTAGTAGAATTTTAGTAGAACTATTATAATAAGTTGGGGGTGATTTTAGACATTACATGGGGATAAAATCCCGTAGTAATTTAAATATTACGTGCAATGCACGTGCGTATCCCAGATGTTCAATAAAACGTCTGTGTGATATTAAGATTAGTGTTATTATTTTTCTGTGGTTGATTTAGATGAATCGAGCCTTAATTGTGTGGAAATTTGATAATAGGTGATGTTAGCAATTTCGGATGCGTGGCAGTGTGCTTCGAGTCTTCGCAGGATGCTATGTGAGTATGATCTTTAATTTTATATGCATAAGGTGCTATGAAAGTTTTAAAATCCGGTTTGGTGTGTGATGTGTGAAGTGTATTGAGTATGGAAATGTTCATAAGTAGAATACGGGGTAAATTATGAGGTATAAGAAATTAGGATATATATGTATGAGAGTGTGTTGTTGCTTGTAGATAAATATTTATATGCTTCTGGGTTGTAATGTTGAGATTTATGTATGCGAATGTTTGGGGATATGTGATGTGTGATCTCATGACTGATGTGATGAGGTGGAACGCATGGTGTGTTATGATATGATATAGTGATGCGATAATACGATGAAGTGAATGGTGTGGTGTATGTGTGACAGGTGTGTGATAAATTGAAAATTTGGTGTGATAAAGTAATGTGAAAAATTTGCATGATGTGGGTGCGCCATGTGGATAACTAATGGTTTGCGTATGTTTATGAATTTAATGGAGTCGTGTGCTTCCATGTTATGGTATAATGGCGAAATTATATTACATAAGAGTTATAAAGAAGATATCTTTATGTATGGAGTTATATTATAAAGAGGAGATATATATGTGGAGAAATATAATAAGGGAGATATATTTATTTATGGAGTTATATTATAAAGGATATATATATATATATATATATATATATATATATATATATGGAGATATTTTATTAAATGAGTTACTATATTAAGGGAGTTATTATAAAGGAGTTATACTATAAAGGAGATATACAGTGATGTATTATAAAGGAGTTATGTTATACAGGAGATATATTTATATATGGAGTATATTATAAAGGAGATATATTATAAATGAATATGCGAAGTTATTTTATTAAAGGAGTTGTATTAAAGGAGTTATTATAAAGGAGTTATATATATTGCCTCAAATTATATTTGGGGAATAGGAGTTATATATATATTTATATTGCCCCAAATTTTATATTTGGGGAACAGGAGTTATATTGTGAAGGAGTATATAATAAAGGAGATGTGTATGTGTATATAAAGGAGAATTAAATATTGCAGTGCCGTACAATCTCCCGGGGTTTGGGCTAGACCCCACAGGCCCGGGATACACCCAGGAACAGGAGTTATATTTATATTGCCCTAAATTTTATATTTGGGGATCAGGAGTTATATATTGCCCCAAATTTTATATTTGGGGATCAGGAGTTATATATTGCCCCAAACTATGTTTGGGGATCAGGAGTTTCCCTCGCTGGTATAGGGCCAGGAGGAAGACGTAGCCTCGGACGTGTAAGACTCAGTGTGAGCATCGATCCGCGTGTTATATTTTACTTTTGACTAGCCTTTTGGCTTTAGTCTTGGTTGGACAAGCGTGCAACCGTACTTTCAATCCAGCCCACAAATGGTAGATGCTTAGGACACCTGGATCTAG
This sequence comes from Hemerocallis citrina, assembly GCA_017893485.1. NCBI lineage: Eukaryota > Viridiplantae > Streptophyta > Magnoliopsida > Asparagales > Asphodelaceae > Hemerocallis > Hemerocallis citrina. The sequence continues at coordinate 18,222,037 of CM030362.1, forward strand.
GTAATGTGGTGGGTTAGCGGGATTGAAATGTACGGGATGGGAGGCACAGAGATCCCTGTGTTGTACGAGGAGGTCAGTTGTGTGGGTACTAAAAAGGAGAAAATATAAAGGTGAATGTGTATTGAAAGAATATATGCATATGTAAAGATACGGATGATATGATATCTTGTGGAGATTACTTATATTATGGGAGATATGAATGTACTACGAGGGATATATATATATGTGTGTGTGTATGTGTGGGTATATATTGGCATATGGCTATACTTATGATGCGATATTGACAAATGAATGAACATGAGTAGAGGAGAGTGAGAAAGTGAAGAAAAGAAATGAATAGTATATAGAGTATGTATGTGAATGAATGTTAGAAATAAAGAAGAGGAGTTATGCAATCATGAATGAAAGGTAAGGTGAGATATAATATGAGAATGAAAAGTTAAAGTAAGCGGTATTATGAGTTATGAATGGAGATTTAAGTAAAATATAGTATGGTATGAGTTGTACTTTGGAATTGTGTCAAGGAACTACCTGCCCACTATTTCTGTGGAAATGGTGGGAACTACCTGCCTTGGCATAATTCGTAGGGTGAGTTGGTATGATAGTGGTAATGACTAATGGAAATGAAGAATTAAGTAAAGTGAAGATGAAAAGTAATTGAAGTAAATTAATAACCAAGCTATCGGCTTGAGATGTGATGTGCTATTACCTAGATTATGTGTTTGGGGTGTGGTGATTAATACCCAAGCTATCGGCTTTGGGGTGGGATATGTGATTGCCCAAACTAGGTTTGGGATATGGAGTATAAATTGAGGAGAATGAAAGTGAAATTAATGGTAACTTGAGATATAAGTGAAAATGAAAGTAGGCTAATTATTAATTAGATTGGGTAATAACTAAATGATATAACGGGATGAGACTAAGTGATAAAATATATTTTGATGTGATAAGAATGAGTATTTAATAAGTGATACGTTCATGATGTGATGAAATGTGAGTAAATTGCAATGGGTAATGAAGTGTTATATTTGGTTATAAGATAGGAATTAATATGGTTGATATGGCTAAAAATGGGGTTAAATCGGAACCGTCCAGATGGATCACGAATCTTGAGGCACAGGGGTAGAGCAGTAATTTCGCCTTCTGACTAGTCTGAAGCGGGTACTGGTTATCTTCCCCGAAAATCCACTTACCCGCGAACGGATCCACCTTAATCGGGTACGGGTCTCAACCCGCAGCAAACCCAGCTCAGAAGGGATAGAATTAGGGTTCCTGATTCATATTGATCAACGGCCCTGATTCGTGCCTATCCTTTCACCGGGATTTGGGATTAAATTCTTTATCTTATTACAGGGAATATACCTTATCAGATTACATTCCTAATCTGTTCACAGGAGGGATATTCCATATCAGATCACAAGGATTACATTCCTAATCCATTCCCTAAGACGCCTATAAATACCCCCCGCCCATCTCCATTAAGAGGTAATCAATCTTTCACCAGTTTTTGCGCTCTTTCATAGTCTGCCAGATTACTGACTTGAGCGTCGGAGGGTGCGTCGCCGGGAACAACCCCGGTGTCTCGCACTTTTTGCAGGTGCACGGCGGAGCGACGATCGAGGCCGACGGAACAGGTACACAGGTCTTTCTATTCAGTTTCCCCAAGAATCCACAAGTTCTATCTGTGTGCCCCCACACCAAATTTAGCGGCAACAGATTGGCGTCGTCTGTGGGAAACTAACGAATAGGGACCTCTCCTCTTCCCCGGTGAACAGGTTTTCTCCTGTCATGCCGCCTCGCAAAGTCAGATCTAGGGGCTCCAACCGAGCGCCCAACCCTGACCAGCAAGAAGTCCTTCCTGATCCCGCTCAGCAACAAGGACAACTCCCTCCTACCATGGAAGAGCCACTCCAACGGAACCCTCCACCTCCTGATCCAAAGGGGCCTAACCCCCAGAAACAGCCTCTTCACCAAGAGAACCTCTCCATCCACAACGCCTCCAGTGCCTCCATGGCCTCCCATCATCCCCGAACCTCTGGTCGCCACAATGCCCCTCCCAAACGCCCGGAAGATGATGACCTTCGTCGCCATCTGGATGAAAAGCGGGCTCGGGGGAAAGCCTCCCGCCAGCAAGAGCGATCCCCCCGACACCGAGAGCACAGGAGGTCCCCCGTCCGGAGAGGGAGAAAGGACTCCCCCGATCACTACCGAAGGAGGCACTCTCCAGCAGGTCGGCAGCAGCCTAGGAACAATGAGGCACCCATCACCCGTGCCGAGTTCCAACAATTCCAAGCAATGGTACAACAGGCCCTCAACCTCCGTCAGAACCCCAATGAGCCGAGGGCCCCATCCCCTCCTCCGGTCCGGAGCCATCGCCAACGGTCCCCTTCTCCTCGACCCGCTCCTACCAATTCCAGGCGCACCCCAAGTCCTCGTCGTTCTCGAAGCTACCATCGCCGCAGCCCTCGCTCCCCATCATACGAAGACGAGTCCCGTGGCTCGGCAGATCACCGTCGGAGAGATGACACCATGAACCGCCGTCTAAACGAGGTGGAAAAGCTCTTGGGACAGATAAACCGAGAAGAGGAGCTTAGGGGGAGGACCCTACGTCCTAGCCGACCCCCGTTTTCCCGGACCATAGTAGATGCCCCTGTTCCGATCGGTTTCAAACCTCCCCAGTTCGAGAACTACACTGGGGAGACCGATCCAGTTGACCACATCGAAAGCTTTAAAACTTTGATGCTCCTCCATCAAGCTTCCGATGCCCTCCTCTGCAAAACATTCCCTGCAACTCTTAAAGGCCCAGCTCGAGAATGGTACTCTCGCCTTGCCCCGGCGTCGATATTCTCCTTCGAACAGTTCGAAACCCTGTTCATCACCCATTTCGTAAGCAGCCGAAGGGCCGAGAAGACCAGTATCTCACTATTGCACCTCCGTCAACAGAAGGGGGAGAAATTGAGGGACTACGTGAAGAGGTTCACAGCTGAAGCCAGAACCATCGCATCCCTCGACAAATCCGTCGCTACCGCGGCGTTCCAATCCAATATCCTCAATTCCAACCTCCGCTCCTCCCTCGCCAAGAAACTGCCACACGACTTTTCTGACCTCCTCCTCCGCATTGAAAAGTACATCCGAGCTGAAGAGGCCGAGGAACAGCCCAACTGGGAAGCAACTGCCTCCGGGTCTAAGAGGAAGGGAACGGAAGAAGAAGGAGCGAAGAAGTTCCAGAAGGATAATACTGGCCAGCGCCGACCTCCCCCTAGATTTGAGAAGTTTACTCCCCTCACCACAAACATTTCCACCATTTTCATGGAAGTCGAAAAAGAAGGGGTCTTACCTCCTGCTCCGAAGATTAACACGCCTGCCAAGAGAAGAGATAGAGAAAAATGGTGCCGCTATCACCGGGACCATGGGCACGACACCAACGACTGTCGTGCGCTAAGAAATGAGATCGAGGCCCTTATCCAGAGGGGCCAGTTGGCAAAATTCGTGAGAAAGGACCAAGCCGAGCTTCCTCCCCAGCCTCGGGGGGCTAACAAACGCCCGGAATGAGAAGAGACACCAGAATTCGAGGAAGAACGAGTCCTCCACCTCATCCATGGGGGTCCAATGGGGGGCTCCTCGAACTCTTCTCGGAAAGCTTTTATTAGAGAAGTGAACTCTGTCCGAGCCACCCCTCCTCCCAAAGGCCTCAGAGTGCTCGTCACCTTTTCTGACGAAGATCTCGAGGGTGTCCGCACCCCTCATTGTGACGCACTTGTCATCAGTCTTCACATGGCCAATTTCAAAGTCGAGAGAATCTTAGTGGATAACGGTAGCTCCGTCAACATCCTCTTCCTCGACGCCTTCAAGGGGCTGAAGCTCTCCCGGGACAGACTCAAGCCTGCCGGCTACACGCTCCATGGGTTCACGGGAGTGCCGGTAACGATTGAAAGGGTAATCACCCTCGATGTCACGGCCGGCAAAACTCCTACTACCCGCACGGAGTCGATGGATTTCATGGTCGTAGATGTCCCAGCGGCCTACAACGTCATTTTGGGTCGGCCCGGCCTAGCCGCCCTTGAAGCCGTCCCTTCTGCCTACCATCTCAAAATGAAATTCCCCACTCGGGCTGGAGTAGGAGAAGTAAGGGGCAATCAGGAGCAGGCCCGCAAGTGTTATATGACCTCCACCCTCGGACCCGTCCTATCCTTAGAAACACTCGAGATCCCTCAAGATGCTGCTCGGCCAACCTCCGAGCCGGTAGACGAGTTGGAGGAGGTACTCTTCTCGGAACAGGAGCCGACCCGCAGGTTCTTCGTCAGCAAGACCCTCCCATCCGCACTATACGCGGATATTGTAAAATGCATCCGAGCCAACCAAGACCTCTTCGCATGGTCAGCTGCAGACATGCCCGGTATCTCCGAAGAACTCTTGGTCCACCGCCTCAGTGTTGATCCAGGGTCCAAACCGGTCCAGCAGAAGAGGCGCAAGTTCGCTCCCGAGCGTCAGCTCGCTATCAAAGAGGAGGTGGACAAATTATTGAAGGCCCAGTTCATACAGGAAGTAAATTATCCTGAGTGGTTGTCAAACGTAGTAATGGTGAAAAAGTCCAACGGAACATGGAGAATCTGTACTGATTTCACTGACCTCAACAAGGCCTGCCCTAAAGACCCCTTCCCTCTGCCGAGCATCGACACTCTGATTGACGCAACCTCGGGACATGAACTCCTCAGCTTCATGGACGCTTTCTCGGGTTACAATCAGATAAGGATGTTCCCCCCGGATATTCCGAAGACATCTTTTGTGACTGACCAAGGACTCTACTGCTACAGAGTCATGCCGTTCGGCCTAAAGAATGCCGGGGCAACATACCAGCGCCTTGTTAACAAGGTATTTCAGGCACAGATTGGCCGAAACATGGAAGTGTACGTGGATGACATGCTTGTGAAAAGCATCCGAGGCATTGATCACGTGGCCGACCTCCAAGAAACGTTTGATGTTTTGAGAAAGCACGATATGAGACTCAACCCGAACAAGTGTGCGTTCGGCGTCTCATCAGGCAAGTTCCTCGGCTTCATGGTTAGCCAACGAGGAATAGAGGCAAATCTGGAGAAGATCAAGGCCATACTGGACATGGCCCCGCCTAGAAACGTCAAAGAAGTTCAGAGATTGACTGGTCGATTAGCCGCCATTGGGCGCTTTCTGTCGAAGTCTGGGGAGAAGTGCCTCCCGTTCTTCAAAGCCCTCAGGGGGGCAAAGGGATTCGAGTGGGGGCAGCAACAACAAGACTCCTTCGACCAGCTTAAGGCTTACCTCGTCAATCCACCTCTTCTCAGCAAACCCATACCGGGCGAACCACTCTACCTCTACTTGGCAGCCTCCGAACAGACGCTTAGTGCGGTCTTAGTCAGAGAAGAAGAAAGAACTCAGAAGCCCATTTACTACGTCAGCAAAGTGCTCTGGGACGCCGTGCTCCGGTACCCGAAAATTGAGAAAATAGCCTACGCCCTGATAATGGCTGCGAGAAAGCTTCGGCCATACTTCCAGTCCCATTCGATGGTCGTTCTTACCGACCAGCCGCTGAAACAGATCCTTCACAAGCCAGAGACTTCCGGCCGCCTCATGAAGTGGTCGATCGAGCTGAGCCAACATGATATTACTTATCAGCCTCGGACCGCAATCAAGGCGCAGGCACTGGCCGAATTCATAGTTGAAACAACTATCCCCGACTCCGAACAAACAATGAAGGGACCGCCTGTCTGGTCGGTATATGTCGATGGATCCTCTTGCAACGAGGGGAGCGGGGCAGGAGTCATCCTCGCAGGCCCAGACGACTTTGTCCTCCAGTACTCCCTCCGGATAAACTTCAAAGCCTCGAACAACGAAGCCGAATACGAGGCACTCATAGCCGGCCTCGGGATGGCCCGAAACGCAGGAGCGCGACGCCTGCAGATCTTCAGCGACTCTCAGTTGGTCGTCAACCAGGTCCTCGGCGAATATGAAGCCCGCGATGACAGGATGGTAAAGTACTTGGCTAAAGTAAAGAGCCTCATGGTGCTCTTCGAGGAGGCCCTCATCCGAAGAATCCCCAGAGAAGAAAATGCCCAGGCCGACGCCCTGTCCAAATTAGCTTCCTCATCCCTGCAAGGCCTCGAACAAACTGTTCTGATAGAAGTCCTCCTCAAGCCAAGCATAGAGGACGAGGCTTTGAACTCCGTCGAAACACTGCCACTCCCCCTCGAAGACAATTGGATGAAGCCCCTCGTTGAGTTTTTAAGAGACGAACTCCTCCCAAGGGATCCGAAGGAAGCCCGAAAGATAAGGACCCGAGCCGAGCGATACATATTGGTCGAAGGCGTTCTGTATAAGCGCTCCTTCACCCAGGTGGATGGTCGACCCTACCTAAGATGCCTCTCCCCCGGACAAGCCGACTACGCCCTGCAAGAGCTCCATGAGGGCATCGGCGGAGCCCACTCCGGCTCCAGAGCCTTGGCGCGCAAAGTGTTAAACTACGGGTATTACTGGCCCACTCTCCTACGGGATGCCGAACAACACGTTCGGCAATGCACCTCCTGCCAGAAGTATTCCGACATCCGACGCCTTCCACAAGCACCACTCTCCTCCCTATCAAGTCCAATCCCCTTCGCAATGTGGGGGATGGACTTACTGGGGCCATTTCCACCAGCCCCCGGACAATTGAAGTTCCTAGTCGTGGCAGTCGACTATTTCTCGAAATGGATAGAGACCGAGCCCCTGGCTACAATTACCGAACATAGAGTTGTCCAATTCTTCTGGAAAAATGTAATCTGCCGATTCGGTGTTCCTCGGGTCGTAGTTACAGATAACGGTACGCAGTTCGCTGGAGCTGCCTTCCGAGCCTTATGTGAAGACCTAGCCATACAACACCGCTTCTCCTCCGTCTCTCATCCCCAGTCTAATGGCCAAGCCGAGAATGCCAACCGATAGATCCTCTCCGGCATCAAGAAGAGACTCGACAAGTGCTCCAAGGGATTGTGGGTCGATCAGCTGCCCAATGTGTTGTGGAATTACCGAACCACGAAGCGGACCCCGACAGGCGAGAGTCCGTTCAATCTCACCTATGGGTCCGAGGCCCTCATCCCACTAGAAGTTGGGATACCCTCTCCTCGTTTGATAGCTTTTGAAGAAGAACAGAATGCCAGGGAGCTCAGAACAAGCCTAGACTTGATAGACGAAATCCGGGAAAGAGCAGCCATACGGCAACAAAGTTACCGGAGAAGAATCGAACTCGCCTACAACAAACGGGTCCGCCCAACCGACCTGAAAGAGGGAGATCTGGTCCTCCGAAAATTGGCCATCTCGTTCCCCGGGCAGAAAAGCAAACTGGCCCCAAATTGGGAGGGACCATACAAAGTCTCCAAAGTGATCCGCCCCGGTGCATACAAGCTAGAAGATCTTGAGGGCAGAGAAATTCCCAGGACTTGGAACGCCGACCATCTTTTGAAATACCAAGAGAAGGCAGCCACGCCTATCTAAGTAACTCGAGATGTCGGACCACTCCTCTCCTGCTGCTAGTAATTTTTCCTTTGTTCTTTTTTTTCATTGTAATAACGGCTAGCAACTTTAGAAGCAGCCGACCATTAGATATTAATAAATAAAGTCTTTCATATTTTTGATACTATCGCATACCTCAGCCTTAAATTTTCTAACCACACGATGGTTTGGAGTCCAGCACTCAGCTCGACTCTTCCTCCTCGGCACGTCTATAGACGAGCCGGGGGTAGATCGCCGTTCGAAATTGCTCCTGCAGCCGTTGAATGGATCGGAGTCCAACACTTGGCTCGGCTTTGCTTCGCAAGTTCGCTCCTAAGCGGACTAGAAGCAGCTCGCCATTCGAAACTGCTCCTGCATCCCTTAAACTAACCACACGATGGTTCGGAGTCCAGCACTCGGCTCGACTCTTCCTCCTCGGCACGTCTATAGACGAGCCGGGGGTAGATCGCCGTTCGAAATTGCTCCTGCAGCCGTTGAATGGATCGGAGTCCAACACTTGGCTCGGCTTTGCTTCGCAAGTTCGCTCCTAAGCGGACTAGAAGCAGCTCGCCATTCGAAACTGCTCCTGCATCCCTTAAACTAACCACACGATGGTTCGGAGTCCAGCACTCGGCTCGACTCTTCCTCCTCGGCACGTCTATAGACGAGCCGGGGGTAGATCGCCGTTCGAAATTGCTCCTGCAGCTGTTGAATGGATCGGAGTCCAACACTTGGCTCGGCTTTGCTTCGCAAGTTCGCTCCTAAGCGGACTAGAAGCAGCTCGCCATTCGAAACTGCTCCTGCATCCCTTAAACTAACCACACGATGGTTTGGAGTCCAGCACTCGGCTCGACTCTTCCTCCTCGGCACGTCTATAGACGAGCCGGGGGTAGATCGCCATTCGAAATTGCTCCTGCAGCCGTTGAATGGATCGGAGTCCAACACTTGGCTCGGCTCTGCTTCGCAAGTTCGCTCCTAAGCGGAATAGAAGTAGCTCGCCATTCGAAACTGCTCCCGCATCCCCCAAACTAAACTAATCCAACGATCGGATCTCTCCGACGACTTGACCCAATCTTCCCGACTCACCCTCGATCGGGCCAGGATTAGGTACAAATCACAGCCCTCGCACGCCGAGCCGAGGTACCGGGTTACCGACCCTCGTATATGGCAAAAAATCACTCCGAGGCGAAGCCACCGTCAGATCGCCTCAGAAAGTGCGCTAGGGCGTGATGAGCGGATCTCATTTAGCCACGTGTCCACAAAACGACAAGATAGTATTTTCTTGGAAACTGGACCCGCCTCAAGATCCGTGCAAACATCAGACGTCCCTGATTAGGCCACGTGGGCGCAATCGGGAAACAACTACGCGCCGAGCCGAGGTGCCGGGTTACCGACCCTCGTATATGGCAAAAAATCACTCCGAGGCAAAGCCACCGTCAGATCGCCTCAGAAAGTGCGCTAGCGCGTGATGAGCGGATCTCGTTCAGCCACGTGTCCACAAAACGACAAGATATTGTTTTCTTGAGAACCGGACCCGCCTCGAGATCCGCGCGAACGTCAGACGTCTCTGATCAAGCCACGTGGGCATAGTCAAAAAGCAACTACGCCCTAAGCAGCCAAACCGAGCCGATAGCTCATAAGCACAGCGAAGAAGGAAAATTCGAGGCCAAGGAGTTCGGCGAAGCGAACACCAGCCTCGTGGTTCGTCTCAAGCCTACCCTAGTCGGCACAAACATGGCACAGATAAGAAGACTGCCAAGGACAATTCGGATAAAACAACTCCAATTCCATTAATAAGTTGGATAAAAGTTACAAAGCGGATTACAACAGCAAAAACTTGCAAGTAGGATTACAACACAGGGACACGACCAGCCCGTTACTTCCGAGGAAGGGGAATACTCCGTTTTAGAGACACTTTGGGTCGACGCTTCTTGACCTCCGAGCTCGAATCTAGGCCGACGAACCGGGACGCCTCCTCACCACTAACTCTGACGGTTGCTCCTACCGAAGCACCGCTTGAGGACACCGCCACACCGCTTTGGGCATCGGCGGCTGACCTGCCTACGAGGGGAGTCCGGCTCGCCGCTTGATAGAACGTGATCCCTCGCTCGATCTCCTCGCGGGTGCACGAGGTGCTCCGGACGTTGGCCCTCACCGGCTGAGGCTTGAGCCGAGCGACTTCTTCCTCCAGCTCGACGATGCGATCTTTCAAAGTGTCATCCTTTACTATCACCTTAAACCGAGGGAGTTTCGCTGAACCGGGGTATTCGGCACTGTCAGAGATAACGCGACGCAAGTGGGTCACTTCGATGCTCTTGTCGACAGTCACCCTCTGCAACTCTTCCACCTTCTTCACCAAGCCATCCCGTTCGGTTGAAATCCGAGCCAGTTCCTCTTCTCTAGCAGATAGCTCGGCCTCGACTATTCGCAGGTGGTGCAGTTCAACTAAAGCATCGCTATGCCTTATCTCCAAGTTATAAAGTATTTTCCTCGTCAAGTGAACCTCACCCTCGAGACGATCCTCCCGAGATCGCTTAAACAGCTCGGCTCGGCGCTGTTCGGCCGAAGTGTTACAAGCCGGCTCGGCAATCTGAAATAAGAAAGAGATAGCATTGGATACTTTTCATTCATTACCGAGCCAAACACTTAGACAAATTCCGGAGTCAAAATACTTTTCATTCATTGAAAGGCGGTGGCCAGTCCGCAAAAGGCATTACAACGATCGAAACAAAAAAAAAAGAGGAACTACAAAAACCGAGGGGGTCAAGGGTCCACCTTCGTCGCCGCGTCAGCCACAGGTGCATCGACGGAGGGTCCCTTGACCTGGCCATCTGCCACAGTCTCTCCATCCTGTCCTCCCTCGCCTTCGCCTTCAGCCTCGTCCTCTTCGCCTTCCTCCCCTTCATCGTCCGAGGTCGGCGTTGGAAACAATTGATAGCCGACCCGCTCGAAGCCAGGGACTCGCTCCTGAACGTGGTCGAGGGCCATCTGATAGGACCTCTCCATATTCTCGGCCATGTGCTTCTTCGCCTCTTCCTCGACCTCCTTCTCCACCTCGGCCCGGATCCTCGTCGCCAGGGCCTCCTTCTCCGCTCTCTCCTCGGCCAAGGACTTCAGCGCCGCAGCTAAGTCCTCGGCAGCCTTGGCGGCCTTGGCAGACTCCGCGTCGAGCCGATCCTTGGCCTTCTCCAAATCCGACCCAAGATCCGCGACCCGGACTTTCAAGGCCTCAGCCCTCCTCTGCTCGGCCTCAAGTTCTTTGACCGCCCTGACCTTCGCCAACCTGTCCTTGTCGCTGGCGGACCTCAGCTCCTTCTCCTGCGCGGCAAATGTCTCAAGGAGGTGGCCGAAGTGGCAAGTGGCCTACAGAGACAACAGTCACTAATACACATGCCGAGTTGCAGACTTAGAGAAATTTGCAATACACTTACCGAAACGAGCGACCGGGCAACTTCATAGGTATCATCACCGACCGTCCCCGCCCTCAGCGCGGCCCTGTCCTTCGGGGTCGCCAAGTGTTTGACGACCTGCACTGACATCTGCGAATTGTCGAGGAACCCGTCATGGTTCTTCACTCGCCAATTCGGCACAAACAGTTGCTTGTGCTGCTCTGTCAGAATCTCTTCGGCGGCCTGGGTCAGCGGTGGTGCCTCGATCGACAGCACCGCGTTCACATCGAAGATCCCCTCGATAACGCCAGGGACCGAAGAAGACGGGGGCTCCTCAGCGACGATAACTTCCGAGGGCACCTCCACAGCAGGGGGAGGCGGAGAGATGGTCGAGGCGACGGCAGGTGCCGGGGTCGACGAAACAATCGCAGCCGCCCTCTTCCTCTTCTTCCCCCCGGCCAGCTTAGATCTGTTCGCCATCATGGAGTTGAAGTCGATCTTCATTGCTTCTGCAACGAGTCAAAAAAAAAGAGGGGGGGACGAGTTAGCAGGCCGAACCAAAAACTTAGAAGAAGAAAAAAAAAAAAAACGAGATGTCAGGAGCATACTCGGGTTAATGGGGCTTAGGCCGCACCCGAACAACACCTCCTCCGTCAAATCCCTCCAACTCAGTATCGGAAGGGCCATTATCCTCCTCGCCACCTCTTCCTCGGCATCAGACAAAACAGGGTCGGCGCGTGCGAAATTCGGCACCTCCACCTTCCAACGGGTCGGGATGGGCCTGATCGCCTCGCCCCTCACTATAAAGAACTTTTCCTTCCAACCCTTAATCGAGTCAGGGTTTTCTACAATCTTGACACCCTTCCTCGGCCCCAAGTAGTATCGGTACTCCGTCTTGTGCTGACGGTTTACTCGATACATTCCTCGGAAGACCGTGAGATCCGGCTGCACCTCGGCTCGGTAGCACTGAAGCATAAAGGCGTTCACATGGCGCCATGTGTTCGGCATGAACTGGGTTGGCGCGAGGCAATACCAGCCGAGGATCTCAAGGATGAATGGGTGCAGAGGGAAACGCAGTCCAGCATGAAAGGAGTCAACGTCGAACATGCACATGTCCGAAGACGGCAACTTAGAATTCGCTCGTATCCCAGGACCCGGAAGAATCAGTTTGTACTCCGGAGGGATAGCGAAAGCCCTTCTAACCCGGAGCAGGTCCTCCTCGGATACCAAAGTGATGAGCTCATCCGCTTCGGTAGCAAGTTCCGGATTGGGCTCTTCGACGATCTTGGACTTCCCATAGATCGCCTTCTCTAGCAAGTCCCCCTGATACTGCCTGACCCCCGAGTGACCGGACAGGACGGAAGGATACCGTCCTATCTCGCCTGCCTGCTTCGGATTTTCCACAATCACCTCCACAATGGGGGATTGGGTCTCTACCCTCCTCTTCTTCTTCCCCTTCTTCGTCTCCACTACAGACGGTTCAGCGGCTTGCTTACCCTTCCTCCTAATCTCCGACCTCCTCCTCTCCTCGGCACTCTCGTCGCCCGAAGACGAGGCCCCACTCCCCGAATCTACTCGAGACATCTCTAGGAAAATTATTCAGACTAAGTAAACTGACCTTTTGAAGTGACGTCTACGATCGGAATGCTCGCCGGAAATCGCCTGGCCCACACGACAGCCAACGGAAATGCCTTAGAGAGAAAATCGCCGCTAGCAGAGCACTTAGAGAACGAAAGTAAAAAACTTGAGTTAAAAGTGAGAAGTGAGCTTTGAGAGTAAGAGTGAGCGCTTTTAACCCCTCCAAGTTGGGCCTCCTTGGGAAACGCAAAAAGCCCAACAGGGAGCCAAAGCGACAGGCGGAAGCGGAAAAAATACGGAGCCTACTCAGGGCAAGAGACCCTTAAAAATACCAAGTCAACGTCTCGGCCACCTACAAGAAAGCCATAGGACGCCCCGGCTACATGACTCAGTGCCTCGGCCAGTCAACTTCGATGCGCCGAGCCGAGATACCGGGGTACCGACCCTCGTATATGGCAAAAAATCGCTCCGAGGCGAAGTCACCGTCGGATCTCCTTAAAACTCGCGACAAAATCTAATGGACGGTTCAGATCGTGCAACGCCCACAAAACGACAAGATAGCGTTTTCTCGTGATCTGAACTCCATCCTCGAGATGCGCGTCAAGATGGACCGTCCAGATCCAGCCACGCGTCCCTCCTTGCTGCCTGCCATCGGTTCGCCCAGCCGAGCTACCGAACAGCTCAGCCGAGCCACCGAGCCACTAAGTGCCGAGGAGGTGACCCATCAGGAAGCACCTCCTCCAAAACACAACTTTGTGCCTCGGCCAGTCAACTTCGATGCGCCGAGCCGGGGTACCGGGGTACCGACCCTCGTATATGGCAAAAAATCGCTCCGAGGCACATCAGCCGTTGGATCTTGCCAAAAAGCGCGCTCGTCATGATGGACGGTCCAGATTTAGCCACGTCCACTAAACGACAAGATAACGTTTTTTGGGGATCCACGCTGAGATGGACGGCTCAGATGATGCCACGTACCTCGGAACCGTCGAGCCGAAGCACCGACCCAACGAGCCGAAGCACCGACCCTTCGAGCCGGGGTACCGGGGTACCGACCCTCGTATATGGCAAAAATCCGCTCCGAGGCATATCAGCCGTTGGATCTTGCCAAAAAGCACGCTCGTCATGATGGACGGTCCAGATTTGGCCACGTCCACTAAACGACAAGATAACGTTTTTTGGGGATCCACGCTGAGATGGACGGCTCAGATGATGCCACGTACCTCGAAACCGTCGAGCCGAAGCACCGATCCAACGAGCCGAAGCACCGACCCAACGAACCGAGGTGCCGAGACGCCGAGCCGGAGTACCGGGGTACCGACCCTCGTATATGGCAAAAAATCGCTCCGACCCATATCAGCCGTTGGATCTTGCCAAAAAGCACGCTCGTCATGATGGACGGCTCAGATGATGCCACGTACTTCGGAACCGCCGAGCCGAAGCACCGAGCCATCCGAACCGAGGTGCCGAGGCGCCGAGCCGGGGTACCGGGGTACCGACCCTCGTATATGGCAAAAAATCGCTCCGACCCATATCAGCCGTTGGATCTTGCCAAAAAGCGCGCTCGTCATGATGGACGGTCCAGACTTGGCCACGTCCACTAAACGACAAGATAGCGCTTTACGGGGATCCGCGCTTAGATAGACGGCTCAGATGATGCCACGTACTTCGGAACCGCCGAGCCGAAGCACCGAGCCATCCGAACCGAGGTGCCGAGGCGCCGAGCCGAAGTGCCGGGGTACCGAACCTCACATACGGCGAAAAAGCGAGCCGAAGAACAGGGACCACCCGATCTCTCCGAAAATCACGCTGCGCTCTGATCAAGGGCTCTGATGACGCCACGTCATAAATGGGTATTTAAAATCAGTTTTAATTTATTTTAATCATTTTATTTATATAAAAATTGCGAAAAAATCACCAAAAATTCGGGAAAATTCACTGGAAAATCTAGGAATTAATTATAAATTCGGGGTGATATTTTCGAACCCCTGAACAAACAATTATTCCCTAGAATGTATCGTGAGGGTCCCCGGACGACTGGTTAACACATCGCAAAATTAAATAAATAAACCGAAAAAGTAGATAAAGACCGTTGGACACTCAGAGATGCTTAAGACCAGATTGCAACTCCAAAAACACATTACTACCCCCTTTAAGATTCGAAACCCTCCATTTGGACTCCGATACAGCTCCGCTAGCCATTAAAACAGTTAAACTACTCCTCAAAGGCTGATCGAACTCAGTCTTTAGGAGTGGGGGGCTCGTGATATGGCTGAAAATGGGGTTAAATCGGAACCGTCCAGATGGATCACGAATCTTGAGGCACAAGGGTAGAGCGGTAATTTCGCCTTCTGACTAGTTTGAAGCGGGTACTGGTTATCTTCCCCGAAAATCCACTTACCCGCGAACGGATCCACCTTAATCGGGTACGGGTCTCAACCCGCAGCAAACCCCGCTCAGAAGGGATAGAATTAGGGTTCCTGATTCATATTGATCAACGGCCCTGATTCGTACCTATCCTTTCACCGGGATTTGGGATTAAATTCTTTATCTGATTACAGGGAATATACCTTATCAGATTACATTCCTAATCTGTTCACAGGAGGGATATTTCATATCAGATCACAAGGATTACATTCCTAATCCGTTCCCTAAGACGCCTATAAATACCCCCACCCATCTCCATTAAGAGGTAATCAATCTTTCACTAGTTTTTGCGCTCTTTCATAGTCTGCCAGATTACTGACTTGAGCGTCGGAGGGTGCGTCGCCGGGAACAACCCCGGTGTCTCGCACTTTTTGCAGGTGCACGGCGGAGCGACGATCGAGGCCGACGGAACAGGTACACAGGTCTTTCTATTCAGTTTTCCCAAGAATCCACAAGTTCTATCTGTGTGCCCCCACACCAAATTTAGCGGCAACAATGGTATTATGTGGATATATGCATACGTGATGATATGGGTTATAAGATATAAATGAACGCGGTGTTATGAAATATGAAATTGAGAAAGAAAGGGGTATGAATGAAAGTGAGTATTTATGGAAGTAAAGAAACGATGAGGTGGTAGGAATTATGAATTGATAAGTCATTGTGTTGGGGATTTCAAAATGGGAAGTAATTGAATGTGAATTGATGTGTTGCTTGTGATTGGGCATAAAGTGAATGAGTTGTGTATATGTGTGTATATATATATGCAGTCTTATAATATGATGCATTTAGCAAAGGGTCTAAAGTTAAGGATATATATATGGGGACGGATGCAGATTTGTCAGGTAATCGATAAAGGCGTATTCTTGATGCTTTAATGTTTGGATTCAGGTTGAATCTTTTACCTTTAAAATTGTAAGTTGAATTTGTTTTATTTATATAGTTTGATTTATTTATTAGATCAGTGAATTGTACTCACACCAGAAATGGCTAACCCCTTAGTGTTTGGGGGGTTAGGGGAGTCCGAGGACGATCCTAGATCCCCTACTGTTACAGGTTCTCATCAGTGCAGAGGTGAGGCGTAGTTGCGTAAGGTGGAGTTTTATTTTAAAATTTTTGTATAAATTAGTGAAGTGAATAGTAGAATCTATGGTTTAAATTGTATTTTTGATGTATAAGCAGGTAAAAGATGACGATGAGTATAGTGCTGGGTGACGTGGTATGTTTGTGACCCGTACCCACCTCGTTGTGGAGTACTGGGCTTTGTGGTAGGTTTTACAGAGGTTTTTCTAAAATTTTACCTCGTTTTTCAAAGAAATTTTTAGTTTTTAATTGATATTTGATAATCTGTTATGTGTTTGGCCCCCAGAGCATTATATTATATTGTCTGTGTGTATCTGCTCATTTTGGCCTGGGGAGCCCATGAAATTATTGTGTATTTTGTGAGCTACGGAATTTTGAGCAGAATTCCGTAAGCTTTTTTGTGTTTCGGGGCAAAATTTACAGGGGAGACTCTGTCAAAATTTTCCCTGAAATATAACTTCCTTAGTTTATGATTAAAGTGATATAGAAATTGAAAGATTTGAGTTTGGAGAAGAAAAAAAAATAAAAATAAAAATAAAAATTGGGCGTTACAAAGGTGGAGAAAGCCTAAGGGTAGGTGGAGTTCGTGCGGAGTTTGGCAATTTCGTGAGTACATCTACGGAGGTGGGCCTTTGAAGTGCTGCACTGGATTCGGTGAGATTGGGTAGAGATCATTTCAACTAGAAGAAGAAGCTATTGTTCTAAGTTTTCCATGCAAGTGGAATTTATTAGAGTTTGGAGATAAGTAACACATCATGTGATAGCACTCGTATGCAATCCAAGGTAGAGTTTGTTAGGATTGTGTCCTGTATACTCATTGTTCAAATTAAAAGAAGGTAATAGGAAGCACGGAGGTCGAAGCATCGAAGCGAGTAGAAGGAGAACAGCAGCTGCAGGCTAGTTGCGGTCGACCGTTCTTGGTGACAGTCGACCGCACCCCCCGACGGCACCCCCGACCGCTCGTTGTACTGGGAAGTCAGAGAGTGGTACGGTCGACCGGTCTTGTTAGACGGTCGACCGGCCGCGGCGCTGATTCGTTTTTTGGGCTTCGATTTGTTAGATCATTTCAACCCAATCTTCAACTCCAAGTTAGATCGTGCGGCTCCTATTCAGTTACTTCTTTTTCAAGTTTTATCGGACGACTGAAGATCAAGATTAGACCTAGGTTTCTCTCTATTCTTCTATATATTGTAAATTCCTCTAATATGAGAGTGAGTACTTCATAGATTCTTTTCTCCATTGCAAAGAGAGGCTCGAGAGAGAGATAGTTCTTGGTGGGTAAGTTTAATTCCTTGTGTCAAGTGAATCAGTAACTCCTTGTAATCTCTTCTAGTTGAATATCAGATCTCCCTATATTTTCCGCCGGATTAAGCAAAAGCTAACCGGGATAAGTCATCTTTGTTGTGTTTGTGTTAGTTTTGTGGATCTACTTACTTGCTTAATTTATTCGCCTCGTCTACGTCGAGTTCCTCATTGCTTTAATTAGTTCCGTTGTGATCAGAGGGCGTTTGTTGATGCTCCAATCCCAACAACTGGTATCAGAGCTTTAGGTTGCCGAGTTCCTTGGTTAAGATGACAGGCCACAGTATTTTGAAGATCAAGCAGTTCGATGGTAAGATAAATTTTAATCTTTGGAAGACTGATATGTATGATGTTCTTGTTCAAGAGCGGTTGTAGTCAGCAGTAAAGAAGAAAGAAAAGCCAACTGATATAAAGGATGAAATTTGGGAAGATATTTGTAAAAGTGACATAAGTCTGATCCGACTATCCTTGGCGGACGAGGTCAAGTGCAGATTTCTTCAAGAAACTGACGCGGCGAGTCTGTGGAAAAGACTCATAACTGGCTCTTTGATTCATCGTTATTAGATCGGATGCATTGGAACAGGAAGTTATTTCGTTTAACTATGAAGGAAGGTACCGATCTCTAAGACCACATTACAGAGTTCAATAAGGTATTTTTTGAACTTAAGGCAATCAATGCAAATGTGTATGAGGAAGATACAGCTTTCAAACTGATATATTCACTGCCGGATTCGTACGAGCCTTTGATCATGACCATGCTACACGGTAGATCTGCCAAGGAGAGTATTTCGGTAGATGGTGTAATCGAAGCATTGAAGGAAAATCAACTTAGGAAGGAGACCCATAAATCTTCATCGTCTATTCCTACAAGTTGTCTAGCAGTGGATGGTCCTTCGGGGGAAAGACAAAGTGCTTTGCAAAAGGATTCGATCAGTTGCCAATATTGCAAGAGGCCCAGGCATATCAAGAAAGACTGTTAAAAATTGCAGAATCAGGAGAGTGCAAAGAACGGGAGTTCAGCCAATGTGGTTAGTGCCTTTGATTCAGGCGATTCATGTCTTCTTGTTTCAAATTCTTTAGAAGTGGATTCTAGTTGGTTTCTTGACTCAGGGAGTTCTTCTCATATTTGCTCCGAGAGGAAGTTGTTTTCTACTTATAAGTCTACTACGGGGCATCGTGTGACAACGAAAACTGGAGAGTTTTGTGAAATAGTGGGTGAGGGGACAGTTGAGTTGAAGATGCCAGGTCTGCACATGTTCACTTTAAGGAATGTTTTGCATATTCCTCTGCTAAAATAGAATCTGATTTTCTTGGGAACTCTTGATGTACGGAGCTACAGGTACACAGCTCGAGGTTGAGTTATGTCTGCTTTTCAGGGTCATCGTAAGGTTATTAGAGGTATGAGAATGGTTTGGCCAAGCCAAAATAATCTCTAAAAGCTTTGGAAAATTTGAAATACTTGCGCAAGTGTTGCTTCTTTTTTCGGTATTCCCGCAAGCTCAGCTAGTTTGTCGTAACTAAATTTAGGGATGGCAAGTGGGCCGGGTCAACCGGCGAGCCGCCCGCGACCCGCCCGTTGAACCCGGGCCGCGAATGTGTTTGGCAGGTTCGGGTCGAAGCC
Source organism: Hemerocallis citrina (assembly GCA_017893485.1). Lineage (NCBI taxonomy): Eukaryota > Viridiplantae > Streptophyta > Magnoliopsida > Asparagales > Asphodelaceae > Hemerocallis > Hemerocallis citrina. The sequence goes on from CM030362.1 coordinate 18,240,928, forward strand.
GTGAACAGTAACGGGTCGACTCGGGTCGCGTAAATAACGAATCGAAACCGTATAACCCGGCCCGCGAACCCGTTACTGTTCACCCAACCCGCGGGTCGACCCGCAGATGAACTGTTGGACCCGTTCGGGTCGAACGTTCGACCCGTCACGGGTCGACCGTTGACCCACTGGTCAAACGAGCCGTTGGGCCTGTTGGGGGGCGGCGGCACTGTACAACAGAGAGCCGTTTGGCACTTATAGCCGTTGTTTTTTTGTTTTTTTTTTGTTCTTTTTAATTATATTTTTAGCCTATAAATACCCCCCAAAAACCCATAAAAAAAATCATATCTTACTCTCTTACTCTCTCTACTATTGGTGTCGGATTTCAAGAATGGAAACATTGGTGTCGGATTTCAAATGTACCGTTTAGAAAATTTCCAAAGAATGTTAGACACCGATGGAATTCTACTTTTGATTTACTACATATTGTTACTGAATATAAAGCAGTTGCAAATAATTTTTGTATCGCAAAAAATATGCACAATTTTGAAATGACTCCTACCGATTGGTATTATGCTGAAGCTTTGTTGAAATTTTTAGAACCTTCTAAATCGCAACTTTAAAATTTTCAAAAACATATGAATCTATTTCTAGTAGTATTTTTATTTCATTAGTTAGCATGATGCAAACATTTAACGAAAAGTTAAATGATACTTATGTTGGTGAGATTGTAAAACCTGCATACAAAAAAAATTTGAAGTATTATTTTTTCTTCTCCTATGTTGATTTGTGTTTCTATCGTTATGGATCGTCGTATCAAATTAGAAGGTACGAAGAGTTTGATTGAAATGTTTTTTGCATTACTTGGAGAAAATATAGAAATAGTAATTGATTGTGCTACTTTTTTAGTTCAGTTTGAATCTACATTAAATAACTTGTATGATTATTATGATAGATATTTTGCTTCTAGTAGTACAACTTCTGTAGTTAGTTCTTCGTCTGCTACTTCTAAAGGTAAGGATAAGAGTAAATTTGATGATAGTACATTTAATTTACTTGCACAAATTCAATCAAAAAAAATCTAGGACTAGTCAACCAAATGAATTAAATTGGTATAACCAACAAGATTCTGAGCCTTCTTCTTCTCCACTAGATATTTTACAATGGTGGAAAGATCATGAACACACTTTTAGTATTCTGTCAATTATGGCTAAAGATTTACTAACTCCTCATGTCTCTACAGTTGCTTCTAAAAGTGCATTTTCTTCAAGTGGCAGAGTTCTAACCGATTACAGGAATCGCTTGAAGCCCGACACGTTAGAGATGCTCATTTGCACAGAAGACTGGCTGAAGGCTGAAGGTATGACACAAGGGAAAGCACTATCAACGTTCACAAGTGGGAGTAACTCGCCGGAAGAACAACAACAACAACAACAACAATAGCTTTGCTTGTAATAGCAACTCGCCCGACACATTAGAAATTGTATTATATCTTTGCTTGTTATGTTAAATTAGAAAAATTGAAGTAAATTAAAATTGTATATAAGAAATATATTAGTGTATAAAACATATTTGTGAATTGAATTCTTCATTTCATTAGAAATTGTGAAAATTGTATAACTTAAATTCATATGAATAATATTTCAATATGTTTTGCCAATTTCACTCTTTCAATCTTATTATTATTATTACGATTTTTAATATTTATTATTATTATTATTATTATTATTATTATTATTCTAAGTCATAAAAAAATAAAAAAATAAAAAATAAAAAAAATAAAAAAAACCTATCTATCTAAACAGGCCAACCCGCAGGTCGACCTGACCCGATCCGGGTTGGACCCGAAAGGGTTCACGGGTTGGGCGGGTCGCCTTAAACACCTTTCGGCCCGGCCCGGTTAAGTCACCAAACTGGCCTGAACCCGCCCAAGTCAACGTCCAACCCGGGCGGGTCCGGCCCGGCCCGGCCCATTCGACCCGAATGCTAACCCTAACTAGATTCATCGAGACAAAACCACGACGTTCGAATATCGTCGAGAGGTGGAGAAGCCTAAGGGTAGGTGGAGTTCGTGCGGAGTTTGGCAACTTCGTGAGTATATCTACGGAGGTGGGCCTTTGAAGGGCTGCACTAAATTCGGTGAGATTGGGTAGAGATTATTTCAACTAGAAGAAGAAGCTATTGTTCTAAGTTTTCTTTACAAGTGAAATTTGTTACAGTTTGGAGATGAGTAACACATCATATGATTGCACTCGTATGCAACCCAATATAGGGTTTGTTAGGATTGTGTCTTGTATACTCGTTGTTCAGATTAAAAAAAGGTAATATGAAGCACGGAGGTCGAAGCGTCGAAGCGAGTAGAAGGAGAACAGCAGCAGCAGCAAGTGCAAGCTAGTTGCGGTCGACCGAACTTGGTGACAGTCGACCGCACCCTCGGCCGCTCGTTGTACTGGGAAGTCAGAGAGTAGTACGGTCGACCGGTCTTGTTGGACGGTCGACCGCCCGCGGCGCTGATTCATTTTTTGGGCTTCGATTTGTTAGGTCGGTTCAGCTCAATCTTCAATTCCAAGTTTGATCGTGCGGCTCCTATTCAGTTATTTCTTTTTCAGATTTTATCGGATGACTGAGGATCAAGGTTAGACCTAAATTTCTCTCTATTCTTCTATATATTTTGTAAACTCCTCCAATATGAGAGTGAGTACTTCATAGATTTTTTTCTCCATTGCAAAGAGAGACTCGTGAGAGAGATAGTTCTTAATGGGTGAGTTTAATTCCTTGTGTCAAGTGAATCAGTAACTCCTTGTAATCTCTTCTAGTTGAATATCAGATCTCCCTATATTTTCTCCTGGATTAAGCAAAAGCTAACCGGGATAAGTCATCGTTGTTGTGTTTGTGTTAGTTTGGTGGATCTACTTGCTTGCTCAATTTATTCACCTCGTCTATTTCGACTTCCGCATTGCTCTAATTAGTTCCGCTGCGATCAAAGGGCGTTTGTTGACGCCTCAATCCCAACAGGGAGCGCCAGTCACTCATATATACTAACTTACCCATCTGTTACAATCACAATCGATAAATGGAAAATCAATTTTTAACGCATGCAGAGCCTTGATATATAACATTACTGTGTCTCCAATACAGTGATCGCACGCTTTCTAGCTTATCATACAAAGTGAATATATACTGCCTCACATAAGCATTAGTATGTATGTAAATAACTACTACACATAAACTATATCAATCATTTATTCAAACATTAATTAGTTGCAAAGCATATCTATTCATAATGCCATTCAACAATCATTTATTCAAACATTAATTTGTTGCAAAACATATCTATTCAAAATGCCATTCCAGCGCTCAATCTCACTTTCTATAAAAGTAATGGAAATTCTTACAAGCAATCAAAATTATATCATTTCCCAACCCTTCCTAAGTTGCAAAACGTCTGATTATAGCAACTGAAGATTGTACTTTGCTCGGATGTATTTTGGTTTATTTTGGGTTCAGGTGGCTTTTGTGCATGTACGGTTGGGGTACATCATTGGGTCTGTACCCGGTTTATGGGGGGATTCATTTTTTCGTCAGAGAATGAGCATCATGGCCCGCATGTGGGTGACATGAACATCATTGTCTGCTACTTGTTTTGTGATTTTATTAAAGACTTTTTAATGAAACACGGGGGGGCCTTGGCCAACCTTTTATGATCAAAAAAAAAAAACTCTGAAAAAGTTGCCTTGCACTTCTACCTTGAAAATTCATTAATTCTGCACGTACGGTTTCATTAAAAAAGAAAAAAAAATTGTTCTGCATGCACCTAGTATATCCTCAACAATGATGACATGATCACCACACACTTGTGCATTACATTTTGCAAACTTGATTTATCACCAAGTCTAAGAAGAAACCCATGCAGCGTAATTAGTTTTTGGCTTTATCACCAAGTCTAAGAAGAAACCCATGCAGCGTAATTAGTTTTTGGCTGAAGTCGTATGACTTCATCCCTTTTATCAAAAAAAAAAAACCCATGCAGCGTAATAAAGATTGTACTACATCAAATGTAGACAAAGGTAGTGACCATATATAACATTCCAGTTTTTTTTTTTTTGAAGAAACATAACATTCGATATTGGTTTCATCAAATATTGACAACAGCCGCTTGATGCAAAAATTTATATAAATGGGAATACAACCTCACATTTTCTTCAAGAGAATTAAGCACCACCATGTCAGATTTAAGATAAGGATCACATATCAAGAGCATCAAGCGCCACTGTGTCAGGTCTAAGATCAGGGTCACACTGGTCACATAAAGTTTTACAGCAGTTTCATTGATTTTCGCTCGGGTTAAGCCAATTCATGGGTTGGGGGGGGGGGGGGGGGGGGGGGAGGGGATTGTCAAAATTCTAGAAAATTTTATACCTAAAACTGTGTTTTCGAACCCCTCTGCCCTGCGATTAAGTACTAACAGTGTTTCGAGGCATAATATATAAATATTTCTTCGCAATTTCTTTCCTTTTTATAGTCATTGTTTTCCAAAATATATACTCAAAACTTGTTTCGTACCGGTGCCTATTTATATCATACAAGTACTAAATGTAACAACGTACTATCACTTGCAACACAGATTTAAACAAAATCTAACTCGACTCCCATATGGTCACACCATCGCAAGTGCAGAGTTTCTTATAGTTTTCACCAACTCCAGCACTTCTCGCTATGACTGCAGCTGCAACACCAGAATCAGATTTATCCTCGGTTTCATAAACAACAATGGAACGACCAATAAGGTCTGCTATTCGAAGCATCTCTTTAGCACCCAAAAAGTTGGCTTCACCAGTCTCGAGAACTTCTAGTGTTCCAAGGTCGCCCACTGCCAGTACATAAATTTACACAGGTGTTGATTAAGGAAAACATCAAGAGTTCTTCAGTGAAAATATGGTACTTCGCTATACACTACAAAATACACAGACTTTAGCGGCGCTTTTTAAAGGCTATAGCGGCGGTTTTTGGCGAGAAACACCATATTCTTTTATTCAAATTAAAGAAAGATTGTATTCCAAAATTAAATGAATATAGGGAAAAAATTAGATGTACAATAATAACGTTAACTCCCATTTAATTTAAGTTAGTTAAAAGTGAGTATTTAGTTGTATCAAAAGTGACTCTATCCGTTTGCATCAAAAAAAAGTGAGTATTTAGTTGTACAATACTAATCGGTGGTTCAGTTGGAATTCCTTGTGACTGTTGCCCGATTAACGTCGCCATTTGGACCATTTGAGCCTTCAAACGTGTCACTGTTGCCTTCAATTGATCCGCATCATCCTATGTAGGCCCGGCTCCACTGGAAGAACATGCACAAGAACTGAAGATGCTGGTTGGTGTTGGTTCTAGCCCCATCCCACGCACACGGCCGAGACGCTCGCGTCCCCTCAATTCGGAGCGAACTTCACGCTGAAGCGTCAATGGATCCGCGGAAGAAGATGACATCTCCCCAATCTTCTTTCTGGCGTCCTTCTGCAAAAGATACCAAAGACAAATTTAATTTTAAAAATTATTTTAGTTAAAAAATTGAATACCAAATTAAAAATAATTTGAAAGCTTTATATTTACCGCAATATCGGCTGCAACGTCATCCCTAAATTTTCCATCCTTACCATTGTGGGTAGTTTCAAAAAAATCTACATCGCCGACCCTCTCTCCCTCATTTGATGTTTCCTATATACAAGGACGATCAGTATTTAAAACTATAATAAAATACTTTAAATAAAATGAAATGGATGTCTTACTCATAAAATCAAAATTTATTATCCTTATTGCTAATTGGAATAGATGTCTATACCTAAGATATGAGTTAACATGGTAGAATACTTCACCAAATAGTGAACTATGTATATAACTTGAAATAATTTAACAGAGGTGTCCTTTATATTAGACTATGTATATAACTATAACAAAAGACTTCAAAAAAAACTTAAACCATAGTTTACCAGCTCATCTCGAACTACCGCAAAGCTGACGCTCCCAGTAGTGTACTTCAATTTCAACATCTTTCGGCTTTTTACACCGATGTCAGCCTTCCTCTGTTAATGATTATAATTCGCAAAATCAATGAAAATATATCATCAATAAAAAACAAAAGGATGGAAGTTGCGTTATTATATACCTTTCCCGTATCACTTCTCCAAAAATTGACAAGAAATTGCCAATCTTGTAGTGTCACACCTACGGGAACCGTCCTCGCATTCTCAGCCTCGGTCCTCTCTGGCACATAGTACTTTCCTTTTAGGAAGCTCTTGTGTCCCTCAATTTCCTAGAGACCGATTTATCCACTCATTCGTTAACAACGTCGGGGTAAGAAAATTTTTGCTACAAAATAACATTAATTATATATATATATATATATATATATATATATAGTAACAAATATATAAAAAATTAAAATACATATACACACTAGAGCAGTAGTTAAATTGTACTCAAATTGTACTAGTAACTGTTGTACTCAAATTGCAGCACAGTGTTTTCACCAAATTAAAAGAGAAAGAAAGAAATGAATTAAAGCTTTCATTGTAGACTTATACAAATAAATATGTGTACAAAGTATATAGCAAAGTATCATCACCAATATCCTAAATATACTTGTCAAAGTATCATCACCAATGAATTAAAGTTTTATTTTTTGGCAATAGATAGCAATCTGGATAAGGAAAGTTTTAGATGTGAGAGCATGACTTTTTAGATGCCTTAGGTAGTTCCTTTAGTTATGAGGAATATCAAATCTTTTGTTTGGTGCAGGATCAACTTGACATTTTTGGGATGAGCAGGCATATTGAAGGATCACATATTGAAGGTTTTTAATATATCATATGTCAACACTATTCCTGATGGACATGAGAGGTATGGACCAAATATTGGAAGGCATGAACCAAATATTCCTGATGGACAAGAAGGCCAACAAGTTAAGAGATGGAATGAACCAAATATTGGAAGTAAATTCTAAGCGTCTTAATACTGATGTGAATGTGGACGATGATTCTACACCAACTTAACTGTCCATAGGCTTGTATCTGATACTGTAGATGGAGACGGCTTGTTTTATTTTACATAAGAAATTCTAGTATTAACAAAAAGGTTTATTTTTTTGTGTGTGGGAAAATCTCCAAAAAAATAATTCAGATAGAGGGGAAAGTGATGTTCCCGCTGCAACTTCTGCCTGAAATACTGCACAAATGTGTCTTCTTCTTTGCCATGGTGTATATGCAGTCTGAAATTTGAAATCACAGGAAACCCTAGTTAAGAAAGAGGACAACGGTTAAGTGGAGCTTAAAAGTAATTGTCGATTAAAGAATCTGAAAATTGTTCAATGCTTATATACAACAATTTCAGGTTCCTGCAAATACATTTAGATTCATGTTCAGAGTAGTTGTTTTACTGGAGTACATCCAGTTGAGCATTTAGATTCATGCTCATCGATGAATGAAAAGCAATTTGTCCAATAACTAGGAATGATAAGAATAACTTATAGTTAAATTCAATTATTCTTCGCCAAATTAAGTTATAACCATAAATACTTAGTTAAATTCAGCTGTTCTTTACCAAATTCAGTTATAACTATAATATTTATCTTCAAGTTCTTGATCTTTCTTCGAATTCACTTGCTGGTCCTAGCCCTCGGATTGTGCAGCTTTCTTCGAACTCACTTACTGATATATATATATATTTTTTAATTCTTTTTTTGAATTACACTGATATATATATATATATATATATATATATATAATTGACTTTCTAGTATATCCCACAAACCAAATTTATAATAGCTGACCTAACATGAATATAGTAGCAGTAACTAGCTAACATAGCAGTAACTAGCTACAAAAGATTAGGGTATATCTGCAAATTTCTATTTTCAGTAAAAGGAAAGACAACATTTTATTTGTTACCTTCTATTGTTTGGAAGGAAGGCACTTATTCAGATTGCTTTATTTTTTCTATTGTTGCTATTGTTTTTAACAAAAGTATCATTTTTTCCATTGCTGCTGTTATTGCTACCACTACTACTAGGAGAACAAAAAAAATAAGTTGTGAACAGCCATTCTACACATCGATACGTTTGTCGTGCATATTGTCATAACTAATTAGTTTATATTGATTAAGTGCATCTAAAGCATATTTAATAATGAGGAAACCAAAGAAGATCTACAACAAATTATACCCCTTCAAAAGATAATAGAGCAATATTTGGCAAGAACAAGCAGTATCCAACAAAACAAGTCTACTCTTAGCAAAGCTCTTTCACTCAACATTTATCTTTTTGTATGTATGTTTCTGTATGCATTGATTCTTCGTATACTATATACTTATGGTTATGCATTTCATCGATTTCATTTTATGCCTAGTTCTGCACTCTTCTGACACGGAAAAATCCAATTTCCTAACAGAAGGTGAAGTGGGATAATTTATATACCTTCGAGATAGCTGAGAGAAGTTATCATCCTCATCCCCATCCTTGTGATTAATGTTAACAAGAGGAGCTGCTGAAGGTAATGTAATTTCTCCCACCGGAGGAGCGCTCTTCACTACATTAGAAGCAGTCCCCTTTGATATGTCATCATGCTGCTAGAGAACACGCTGTAAGTCATCATTAAGTGCCAGACCCTGAAATAGAAGTCCCTCATCCCTGTGAAGTAATAACAGAGAGATTAGAATAGAACAATTTCAACGTGTGATACACTTAACAAGAAATCAGGACATTCGTACCCAGTACTATTCACAAGAGCCATTACACGTGTCCGATAAGTACGACATTGCTCAACTAGATCAACATTTACTAGAGGTGAAAGCAACATGAGACATGGACCGCAGTAATCCAATTTTTTTATTATTTTGCTACTCCTAACACAATACAGCTCAGAGAACATGTATTAATACAAAACCATATTCATAAAAAGAAAACAGGTGAGGGTTTTAAAAAATGATTCATCTACTCCTACAAAGGACAAATCACAAAAACTCGGATCTAATGATGGAACAACATGCACTACTTGATTTTCATAATCACATTGGCAATGACTGTAAATTCTGGAGCTTTACAATTAAACTAAGCATCTAGTTTTGAATACAATCAATTATGAGCAAGCACAGATGGGTCCATACCAAATTTAACATAATAGCTAACCCAATTTTTAAAATTAGGGCTTCTTGTCTGCAAACATAATAAATGTAGTATCAGAAATGCTAAAACACTGTCAGTTTTGAGTTAATGTGAGGAGCACTGGTTTTATTCCAAAAAATATGAATTCTCATGACACGAAGGGTTTAGTTTGGTGTTTGACGAGGTTTCTGTTTAGCATTTATTTAACCAAGTGTTATGACTCCATTTAAGTGCCGTAACTCTCAAAATTCTTATGTGTCTCTTCATATTGAAATATGCTATAAGTAGAGCAAGACAAGTGTATCAAATGCCAATGGGTATCTGATTTAGTGTTAGTATAAGAGTTAGATATGTATGATGAAGATTGGAAAATAATTCTATGTAAAAAGTATTTTTTTCTCGGAGATCTGTAACTCACTTCATGGAGCTACTTTATGTAACTCAACCAACTTTTTTTCATTTTACACGATTGTTTCGGTAGACTTCTGGGTTATTTGGGCACTAAGGTCTATGAGATTAAGCGTGATGTTGCATTGCTTCGTTTAGTTGTGAAGCATGTCTTTAATTTTTGAGTGGAAGAAGGTAAATGAAGAAAAGTCAGAGAAATGCTAAATGTGTTACATACTAATTTCTTCAAAATTGATTATTTTTTTGACATAGAGTTGATTGTTCTCTTCAAAATATTAAACTATGGCAGAAACTTTTAACTGCTGTGAAATGAAAGCGATTAAATCCAAGTTCATTATCTGTTCAAAAGTAAAGCATCAACCACAACCAATCACCAGAAAAATCTGACATACTAGAGTGAATAATAACTTTGCTAAACACTAGTGGAGATAGACAAGAGTGAATAATAACTTTACAGAAATTAGACGATTAGGGAAGAGAGCGACCGCTGAGGGAGATAGCACCATTGGAGATCGGCGGCGGAGGGATGAAGAGCGCTGGAGACGGCACGGGACAGGATTCGAGTAAGGGGCAGCGGCGATGGATAAGGGCAGGTGAAGGAGGTGCGGCGCGAGGGAGGTGAGGCGGTGAGTGGTGAGGGGAGAGAGAATCGTGGGTTGGGTTCGATGAGAAAGCGGCGAGGGTTTAGAGCGGGTTACGTTAATTGGGAAATTGAGGGAAATAAAAAAGGGGGCGGGGGTTTAAAGAGGGTTAATTTTAGAACAAAAATTTTACCCTGCCCATATAACGGCATATATATAGCCGCCGCGATAGGTGGAATATATAACAGCATTTTATATATAATCCGCTGTTTTAGAACAGAAATTTGTTATTAAAAAAAAATAGCGAACGTGCGATATAGAGGGCCATCCCGACGTGTATAATAAAAATGTCGCTACTGTTTGAGTTTATAGCGGTGTTGATGTCAAACACCGGTATAGAGGGTGTGTTTTTTATAAAATAAAATTCTTCTATACCTGTAGCGGTGCATCTTGGAAATGCCGGGAAAGGTATGCCGCTAGAGGCCTAGCGGTTTGTAATGACAGGGCAAAATAGAGCTAATTTATACTGCAGTAAATACAAATTAAATACGTAAATCTCTCTCCTAAGTATAAATCTCTATCAGCTGCACAAGTAATCCAATTGTGTGCTAATTGATGATGGTAAAAATCGCAGCAGATCAGAGCCGTATGATCCCTGCACGGATCTCAAAGCATCTACAGGTAGGTTAGCCATCACAAGCCTATTTTACAGGCCTGGGCCCACTCCAAAACATGGGCTTCTCTCGAGCCCATAAAAAGTGACAGGCTAGGCCCACTAAGAGGGACACCCAATCCATGTTGGCTAAGAGTCAAATCTCTTATCCCCTAACAGGGATATCTTATCTCTTCACGGGGGGAGACATGAAAGATCCAACGGTCACGATTCGATCTCTAGAATGTCTCTCAGGCCTACAAATACCTCTCACCCTCTTCAGTCACCAGGTAATTAACAATTCACCAGTTTTCACGCTCTTACTCTCTCTCTCTTTCTGGTTCTGACTTGAGCGTCGGAGGGTCTGTCGCCGGGATCACCCCCCCCCCCCCCCCCAGCGGTGTTTCAGGCATTGTTGCAGGTCCGTCAGCCACATCATCCACCATCGAGTTCAGATCACAGGAGGTTAATCAACGATCCAGATTCATTCTCAGGAGCCCTAACAGTTTATAACAGCCAAGTCACAGGTTTGACTTTTAGTAGTGTTCTTCATTTATTAACTCACTATCTGTTTGCTCCCACACCGGAATAAGAAGCAACAAATTGGCGTCGTCTGTGGGAAACCACTGCACAAGTCGAACTTTTCTCCATGCCACGAAACTAAGAGGGGCAGCCTCCAGCCGTCGCACCAACTCTTTTCGTCAGCCAACTCAGGTTCCTCCTATTGAAGATCAAATTCCTCCTCAACAGTAGCCCCTCGAGCCTAATCATCTTCCTGTCAATGGAGAGGCACCGGGGGGCTACCGACAGAACCGTCCTCAACAGTATCCTCACAACAACCGCATCTCGGTCCACAATGCCTCGATTGATTCAATGGCTACTCGAGGCCCACGGGGATCTAGAAATCTCAACCAGATCGAAGGTGACCTGCAAATAAAGCTGAACGAGAGGCGCGCCCTATCTGAGGCCTCCCGTTCAGGACATCAAGCAAGCAAGAGAGCCCAGCCTTCTAGACAAATATATATCAAGGCAATCCTCCTCTTACAGGGGTGACCAGCTAGGGGAAACCCGACGCAGGATGATCAACGACAACCTGGGCAGAACAGAGATCGAAATGCACCGGTCACCAGGGCCGAGCTTGATCAATTCAAACGTGACATTCTCCATGCTCTCCAAGGAAGTCAAACTCAAAGCCTTCCCCTGAACGAAGGATCCGCCGACTCAACTGGATCCCAAAAGAAGGACGATAAAGTCCTCTGCTGAATCCAAGAGGTAGAGAAATGTCTCGAACAAATGAAGAATGAGGGGAGCACTCCAACAAGGCCTACCACCCTAGTCGACCTCCGTTCAGCCGAACTGTTCTCGATGCACCTATTCCAAGAGGTTTCAAGGCTCCTCAATTCGAATCTTATAACGAGGAACCAGACCCGACAGACCATATCGAGAGCTGTAAAACACTCATGATGGTCTATAACGCCACTGATGCACTCATGTGTCAGATATTTTCTGCTACACTGAAAGGATCAGCTAGGGAATGGTATTCACGTCTGAAACCCATGTCCATATTTTCCTTCGATCGATTTGAAGAACACTTCATCGCACACTTCATTACTAGTGAAGAACTTAAAAGACCAGCGTCTCCCTGCTAGAACTGAAGCAAAAAGATGGAGAATTGCTAAAGGACTTTGTCAAGCGATTCACGGCGGAAGCGAGATCAATTTTCTTTCTAGACTCCTCAGTGGCGGCTGCTGCCTTCCGCCACAACGTCAGGCATAAAGAGCTAAAAGCATCCCTCGCTAAGAGGCTACCTCGCAATTTCACAGAGCTCCTCGAACGAAGTGAAAAGTACATCAAAGTTTAGTAAGCTCTCAATCCTCCAAACAAGAAAAAAATTACTCTCCGGGAACAAACGGAAGAGCCCAACTGAAGAAATGCCCAAAAAGTTTCAAAAAAACGGCTGGACTGCGCCGCCCTCCTCCTACGCCTCGCTTTGACAAGTTATTCCTCTAAATGCAAGTACATCTGCCATTTTCATAGCAGTAGAGAAAGATGGGATAGTCCATCCTCCTCCCGGGATGACGACACCCGGCAAGAGAAGAGACAAAAGCCAATGGTGCGCCTTTCACAAAGGCCACGAACATACAACTGATAATTGCAAAGCCCTCAAACAAGAAATTGAAGACCTGATTTAGTGGGGCTATCTATCTCAGTTTGTCCAACGAAACAACAATGCCGAAAAAACTCTGCCACGGGGGGCTAACAAGCGTCCTGAAAAACCCTCTGAATCCAGGGACTCTGAACATAAGGCCATTTTGCACAGCATCCATGGCGGACCCATGGGGAGAGATTCTAACTTCTATCGTAAAGCTTTTGTAAGAGAGATTAATTCGGTTCATAACACTCTACCCCCGAAGGGTTCGGGCCTCTCAGTCTCCTTCTCTGACAAAGATCTCGAAGGCGTCAAAATACCTCATTGCGATGCACTAGTTATCAATCTAGGCATGGCTAACCACGAGGTGCGACATATCCTCATTGACAATGGTAGTTCCGTCAACATCCAGTTCATAGCCACATTCGATGCGCTGAAGCTCTCCCGAGATTGTCTCAAGCAAGTCAGTTATACCCTTCATGGCTTCTCGGGTGCACCTGTCCAAGTCGAGGGAATTGTCGCACTTGACGTAACAGCAGGGAAAGCACCAGCAAATCGGACACAATCCTTAGATTTTCTGGTAGTCGATGTTAAATATGCATACAATACCATATTCGGCCGTCCACGACTAGCCGCCTTCCACGCCGTCGCTTCCGCGTTCCATATGAAAATAAAATTTCCAACAACAGTAGGCGTGGGCCAAGTAGTAGGAAGCCAACAAGCGGCACGGGCATACTACACAGCTACAATGGGGGGCTCGGTTCTCCCTTTCCATGCTGAAGAACTACTACAGGAAAATAATCATTGCGTCACAAAGCCAACAAGCAAGCTCGAAGCCACTACACTGGGCAGCCAAACTGGGAATTTTCGAAGTCGTCAAATAACTTCCTCCCAGCTCCAACCACGTCCTCGCTAGAACCCAACAGTTCTCTCAACTCCCTCACCCGAAGCTGCCCACTCAGTCATGATAAACAATCAATCTTGCCTAAGCACATCAGTTCATCAAAACATTTTGCCGTCTCTAAGCAGGACAACGTGGGGGTCCCCCAGAAACAAGCAAGTCCAGACAAGGTCTACCAAGTTGTTCGCTTGACAGCTTACCAACTTGAAGACCCGGAAGGCAAGGATATGTCAATAGGGACTTCAAATGAGCGACACCCTATGGAGTACAACGAGAGTGTCTGAAACGTGTTCTCCCAATAATGAGAGTGTTTGAAACACGCTTTCTGTAGAATTTTTAAGATTTTGTAATAAAGCTAGCCACTAGAGCAGCCATTTAGTTTTTCTTTCAATAAGAACCGCCATTACTAAAGCGGCCAAGCATGTAATAAGGGTCAGCCATTAGAGCAGCTCCTCTAGTTTATTCTTTAACAAAGATTAGTCAGTTTATTTCTTTACATCTTAGTCAATTGAGCAAAACAAATAATGAGCTAAAAATGCCCAACTCATATTCAAGAGTGGCGCTAAACACTCGTTACAAGCTTTCTACAACGCAAGTTCAGAATCCAGAACTCGGGAGTTTCAGCGTGCAAACATGCATGTTTAGAACACAACTCACCGATCGATCTGTTCCTGCAACTAGTTGAACTTCCTTGGAGTCTCTGAAACAGCGAGTTGAGTGCCACACTTATGCACTTAAGCAGCACCAAACAATCGTCAGGCCTATTCGTAAGACGGATTCAGAGTCCATACCCATGGCTCGACAGAGACTCTAACAATTTACAATAACACATATTCATAGTGCACTTCGCTATTCGATCTGCTCCTGCAATCCATTAATGCCTCGACGACCGATTCGGAGTCCATGTTCATAGTTCAAAAGAGACTGCCAATTTGCAAAGAAGCAAGTTCAGAGTATGCTTTGCCATTTGAGCTGCTCCTGCAACCTATTAATACTTAAACTAACAAGTTCGGAATCCATGTTCATGGTTCAGAGTTACTCTCGCAACGTGTAATCACACACGTTCAGAGTTCAACTCGCCATTCGAACTGTTCCTGCAACTAGTTAAATTTCCCAACAACAGATTAAGAGGTCCAAAATCATAGATCGAAGTTACTCTAGCAACACTTGTAAAAAGCCACGCTTGGATTTCAACTCTCCATTCGATGTGATTCTAACAATCTTTTTGAGGGTCCATACAGCAAGTTTGGAAAACAATTCTTCTTCAGAATTGTCCCTACAGCTAGCTGGGTACAGGACAGAAAAATTTTCAACTCTGTCATACACCATCGATAGCTTTTTAAGCTATACGCAACATACTTGAGCCCCTGTTATTTAGCGACAAAGAACCCATCGATAACGCCTCAACCACGACAACAAGGACTAAGCACGTAAAGAGAGTTGTAGAATTATCACAAGTCCACAATTTCATATTCAGCGATACTACAAACATTTACAAGTAAGGAGTCATCAACCATATAACTTGATTTACAAGCCGTCCCTGCGACTTACTGGGCAAGGAACGTTGTTCCTAAGAGACACGAGCCTCCTTGTAGAATGTCTGATAGCCTCCTCCTTTCCTTGGCTGCCAGCACCTTGCACAGCAAACGTCGATCCCAGTGACTGTGACTGCTAACCGGCACACGAGACGCGTGACTCTCCACCAACCAAAGTCAAACTCAACAAAGTTGACGCTCCTCTCGGGGTGCCACCAGGGTGTTGAAAGGGCACCAACGTTTTTTGCAAAAACGAATTAATTGGTTATTTTGCCATGCACTAGTATACATGAATGAAGAAAAAAATTTATTGTATGAAATTGTTGGGAATTCTTCTTTTGATATGCAAATAAATTTTTGTAAAGTAAATTTGATGCCAATGAACTCATTGGATTGTTTATAAAATATATAATGTGCTACTTTTGATTAAATTGAACAAATACAAATTCATGTTATTAATAAGAAGAAACAATTTGAAAGTTAGTTTTATCTTCTAAATATGAATTAGAAATCTATGAGTTACTGATAGAAAATAAATTCAGTTTATATGAACAAATTTCAGTTTAACAAAAGATTAGATTAATTGGATAATCGAGTTTGTATGAAATAATGGGATAACAAAGAGTTTAAACAAAAGTCTATGAGGGGACTTAATGTTGTTGGGCGCAATTGGCCCTATGGTCCGGCGTGGCGCTGTCTCCTCGTCGGCCTGGGTTCGAATCCTGTTGACCCAAATAATTTTTACTTTCGTTTTAAATTAAATCCAAAACCCGAAGGTTAGAATTTGGAGCTTTCGGTTGGGCTTTATGACAGCCAAGTCCATTGGACTTAGCAGCTAGCGGGTTGAACTTTGGGCGCTGTCTGGCGGGTCATGGGTTCGAAACCCAATAGCCGCGCAACTTTATTTTTTTTGGTTTTAAATGATTTTAATGAGTTTCTAAAGCAACTAAAAATTGGAGGAAATTTTATTATTCCTATAAAATGAAATGGAATTTATTTACAATAGTTTTAGAATTTTTCATGTATATTTTGAGAGTTTAAAAGTGAAATTGAAATAAGAATGAGTTGAGGACTTCAAATTAACTTATATGAACGTATGACTTTGAAAAGTAAACTATTGTTATGTGAATTGATTCTTTCGAAAAGATCTTACTTTCATTCACTACAAGACTAACAGTCTTTACCGATATTTTTTTGCACATTTACCGGCGTTTATAAACCCCGCTGTAGATACCACCGGCGTTTTATAAATCGCCGGTGCAAGTGTCGCTGAATCGTGTGTCACTGTAGCTTAGGGACATTCACCGGTGTTTTTTACGACCGCCGGTGTAGGTTAAAACTACACCGGCGGTCGTAAAAACGCCGGGGAATGTGTGGTTTCATTTTCGGCCATCACCTACACCGGCGTTTTAAAAATGCCGGTATAGGGCACCAGTTTTTTGCTAAAAACTACACCGGCGCTTGTAAAAACGCCGGTGTAGCTATATTTTTAAAAAAAAAATTTAAAAATTAAAAATTAAAAAAAATTAAAAAAAATTAAAAAAAATTAAAAACTTCCAGCACTCTTATTAATCAAAACCAATTGCAAAACTAAAAGAGACCCATTATAATATATATGAATGAAGCATAATAGTATAATATCATCAAACAGTACTCAGTAACTCAGAAGACAATTAAATTCAAGCAACTTCAAAACCAGAACTAGAATTAAGTGGGTCAGTACGGCAAAATTTTCCATAAACACAGTGTATGGAATCACTTGACAAGGTAAAAGCATGCACGTTGCTAAAAGCTTGAAGAAATTTACAGATCAGTTAAAGGTTGAAACACAAAACTGAAATCAGCAAGTGGCATATATTAACAACAAAATGCAACCAGACAGTCTTATATTTTCATAAACCTTAAACCCAAGCTTCTGTTATCTAAATTTTCCTACACTAGTGGAAAAAGATGAAAGAGAAGATCATTGAGTTGCTACAGAAATTTGTTGTGAACTCTAGGGAAAACTTGTATCAATAGCAAAACAAAACACATTTCCACATACAACCTATATAGAAAACAGTAAAAAGACTAGGTTGATTTTGTATTACTGTGAACCATGCCTAAAATATGTGATCACAATTTTGTGAAAACAAAATGCATAGAAATGCTCTGAGAGTCCCAAAAGTGCTTTTACAGTCTAGATAATATCACAAGAGCCTAAGATTGATTACAGATTGGCCTCCATGAGGCAGAAACACTTCTCTTCATCTTTCTTATCATCCTCTCGAGCACTATTAGTCTCGAGGCATTGGGCTTTAACCCTATCCCTGGGAGATGTATTTTTAACTTTTTTGTTCCAAATTATTAAATAGTGAAAGCTATCTATAGATAATGGTAAGTGCCTCAGGTTTTCTAGCGACACAATATACACACACATACCTATGGGAAGTAAGCATTGTTTAGCATAAACATGGATGAAAGTAGAAGATGGTATGTGACTAGAGATATAGCAAGTGTTCCTTGTAATCCTTCTCCTTCCACGTTACAGTGCAATTCTATAAAATCAAATGACCATCTAATCCAACACTATTTAAACTATGTGCAACTATACACTAGCCAAAGCTTAATTAACATCCCCCTAAAACAATACTTCTCAGTTCTCATGTACAACAAACATATATCACTTAATAAACTACTTTTTTCTTTTACCATTAAAAAACAAAATCATATCATCAATTACACATTACGTATTCATCAACTGTCAATTACCCACAATTAAATTCATGCAACTTCAAACCCACAATTAAATTCAAGGCAATCCAAAATATGTTTCAAGTGTGGGTGCATGTCTCTTTTCTCTTTAATTATCTCCGGTTAATGGTCTTACCCAAAATTAGAACCCAATATAAGGATTGCCTTTTTTTCCCTTTCCAACTCAAACAACCTCATCCCATTCAAAGAAACCCATCAAAAATATCACTTTTTGCCCATTTGGGCTCAAACAACTTCATCTAAAACCATACTAACCCCTTAAAAACTACAAACAACAAAAGCATGACTAGAATCAAATCCGGTTAGTACGATAAATCAAGAACCGATCAAAACCCTAACCCTAATCAAGAACCAATCACTAATTAACCTATTCTCATATTCTCAAATTCATACTAGAATAAACTTTAGGGTTTGAAATTCCTTACTTGATTTGATTGGAGGAGGGGGGACGGCGGTTTTGGAGTGGGAGAGAGAGATTGGGAGAGGGGGAACGGTGGGGGGCCGCGATGGAGGATGGGGGGTGGGCGAAGGGGGCAGGTGCGGCAATGGGGGAAGGGGCGACGGCGGGGGAGGGGGAAAACGACGACGGCAGGAGAGGGGGACGTCGATGGGGAAAGGAGAGAAATAAAATTTTGGGAAAGGAGAGTAAAATGAGAGGGGGGGGGAGGGGAGCACAGTTAACTTATCGATAGACTACACCGGCATTTTTACGTAAAACCGCCAGTGTATCCCTAACCTACACCGGCGTTTTCTTAAAACGCCGGTTTATAGTTGGATATTTTTTAACCCCGGCGCTGTTGGTTTTCTACCCCGGCATTTCTACCAAAACGCCGGGGTATAAATGCCGGGGTAGACTTCGTTTGTTGTAGTGATTTTGGTTCAAGAAGAAATTGAGATGGTTGAGATATATTATATGAGTACAACGTGCTTATGAAATTCGAGTAGTGAGTTTATGTTCGTGAAGAGAATTATTGCTTTTAAATATTTTGAATGAATTACGATTGAGTATAAATAAATCATGAATAGACATCGATCATGTTATGAATAAGTTAAAAATAAGAATATATTGAGTTAAGACATGATTATTGAAGGGTATGAATACCCATGGATTCTTGTACATGAAAAGTTGTGATCTGGAGGTGTAGTGAGGCCCCGGATACTGGCAAGTTGAATTATATAATTGATATATGGCTATGGGCTATCTCGGTTTTGTGATTAAGTCCGGGGGGGGGGGGGGGGGGGGGGGGGGGGGGGGTTAAAGATAACTCTAGGGGTTGTAATTGATTCATGTACTGAATTTAAGAACTAGACACATAAGTGAATATATAGTAAGACCTAGGCAAACGTAAGTGGGGCACTCTATATAGTCGGGCGGTGGGCTTGTTGCGGCGGTTCATCGGAACTATAGATCCAGTCGGACGGTGTACTCCGGAACTGTGGTTGTTTCGTGGAAGACGAGCTTTTATTTTAAATCCGGGACTATACGTAGTCGGGTGGATAGTTTGCCGTACTCCATGTATATACGTATACCGGAGCTAGAGGGGCACTTGCGGAAGGTTCGCACGACGAGGGGTCTGTATAACAGTCGGGTGAGGGATTTGCTGCGGCGGTTCTCCGGGACTGGGATCCGTACTCGTGGAACGTCTTAACTTTGTCTTATTACTGGGTAGTTGTCATGGCGAGGGATCGAACCCTTTATTATAGAGTACGTAGGTGCTTGCCCTCAGACTTATGTAGTATGCGATGCATAAAATCCGAACAAGTATACATTAGTGTCATCTTAGTATAAAATATGTGCATTAGGCATTAAGTCATCGCATACACTTACATGTTTAGAATAATCACTTTTGACACTTTATTGTTCATTCAAATTTTTGGTTGCTAAAGTATGAAGATCGTTATATGTACGGCATAGAGAGGATGGCCGATTATAACATTTTCGTCAGTTGTAAGTAACTGACGTGCCCACAGCTTATTATGCAGGTAATGGACATTTTCATGAAGAAGTAAAGATGTTATGATGTTGTTGATTAATTACATTGATAAAGTTGTACAAGTTGTATTTTATTTTCATTATTGTATTTCTTTTTATTCTTCCGCTGTGTAAAACAAAATGTAAAGAACTCTGATGTATGTTGAAAAGTTTAAATTTTCTTGTAAAATTGTATGAAGTGAAGTGTAAATATCCTGTGAAATCTCGAATTCGGTCTTATTGGAATTTGGGGCGTTACAGATCTAGAGGCTCACCAGATCGAAGCGTCACATGGTAGCCCTTCCCGTCAACACCGGGAACGCGCTCCCCCACATGTAAGATCGCCAAAGCATAGGACCTCAACATCACCTCCGAAGCTTTGATTTACACTCTGCGTGGACTTTGGCCACTTCCACCTTCACATTTGAGGCCACGTCAGCGCGGGTCTTCTCCAGCTCAAACAGAAGATCGATGTTCTTCTTCTCTAACGCCAACTCTCTCTCCCTGGATGCCTCTAGCTTGAGGTGCATCCCCTTCACCTTCGCTATCGATGCCTCCAACTCAAGGTGCACCTCCTGTTCCTTCTTCTTCATCCCTTCCAACTCTGCCTTGGACTCCTTGACGGCCTTCTTCTTGTCTTTTTCGGCACGAGCAATGTGAGCCCTCATATTCTTCTCTTCGGCCGCGTAAAAGTCTACCAAGTGCCCTAAGTGGCTCATCGCCTGTAACAAGGAGAAAATAGTTAAAAACATAATGATGCAAGAAAAGGGAGCGTAATATAAGCAACTAAGGAAACTGGGTCATACCGTCACATGAGCCTTCACAATCTCCAAGATCGATCTCTGGGGGGGCTCCATCTTTAACCTCTCCCTGTCAGAAGGGGTAGGAATGTGGCGACAGGCCTCAAGGCAAGCAGCAAAGTTCTCCAAAAAGTTCTCATGGGCCTTCACATTCCAGTCGAGAGTGTAGACCACGTCTCTCTGACTACAAGTACTGCGGCAGTCGTAGCTGTCAGTGGCGCTGATGCGGTGCTAGCCATGACCGTAGCTAAAGAAGACCTGCCCCAACGGTAGGCGACGCCCCTACAGGGGACTCAGTCTGTGCAACGGGAACCAAGGGTGGTAAGCTCGGGGAAGAAGAAGAACGCAGCGCCGTCCTCTTCCGCTTCTTCGGCTCCTCCTCCCTCTTGTTCTGTTTCGCATCCAGCTCCGCAAAGATTTCCTCAAAATCCATGTTCGTCTTGCCTGCAAGATGAAACATGGAATAGTAAAAAACCGTAAAATCAAAGTGTAACCCCTGTTTTTTATTTTGTGTATTTTTGACTGTATTTTTTGTTTTTGTGTATTTTTCTCCCTTGTATTTTTTTCTGAACCGTATATTGGAGTTGTTTTCAATATATATATATTCATTTTATTTTATTTTGAGCTCCTTGTGTTTGATTGATTGTCTCTTTTGTTTCGTTTTTCATTATTTTGATCTTTTCCTCATTTTTTGGTCTCGTTATCTTTATTTGTATATTTTTTCTTGGTGTTGTGGTGGTGTTTTGGTTGTCTTTTTCCCACTCATATTAATTTGATCCCTAATAAGATTTTCAAAGCCAAAGAAATTCCTAATCCTATTTGCATTTCTATTCTTATTTGACCCAAAACCCAAAACCCATTTGTAAACCTACTACTAATTTTTGGATACCCACAACCCAATACCCATAAACCCACATCCTAAACCCTATATATAAACACTCCCTCAAAAACCCTAAACCCTAACCCTAATTATCTCTCCCTCTAATCTGGCCCCCTATCTCCTCTCCCTCTCCTTGCGGTTGCACACCCCCACACCCGACCAAGCCACCACCAGCCCGGCCACCACTCTAGGCCACCAACACCCACCTCCGGCCTACCCCATCCCGATAGCCCTACAAACCCGAGCCCCTTCTCCTTCCCTTGCCGACACCTCCTTGCACCTCCTACACACCACCATCATCAACGATCTTGCACCACATAATCCCCCCCTTCTCTCGTGTTCTCTTGTGGCTGCAAGCCACCTTGATCATCTTTCGCTTTGAGGAATTTCGTTTGTGGGGAGATTCTTGCTTGTGTTGCTTGGATTCGTGGATTAGCTGATTTTTCATTCGTGGGTTTTGCTTCTATTCGTGATTGCATCGTTCTTCATCCCCAATTAAGGCAAGTAACTTGTACTCCAATTCATTTATTTGATACAAGTCCAAAAGTTCACCTATAGTGTAGTTGGATTTAGAGACGACTGTTGTTTGTGTTTTCCTTGATGATTTTTGTCTCTATTGCAAAAATATGACCATAGATGACTCACGACACAATATGAACATGAATTAACCTAGGATTCGCCTGTTCTTAATTTTTGATCGTGTATGTGTGTCTTTGGTGTAAATTCGTGTTTTGGTTGAGACCCATGTGAAATTCTTGGCGTGGACATGTTAGATACCCTAAATCATAATTTTTAGACACTTGGTAGACTTGATTTCATGTTTGGATGTGGTTGGATCAATTTTCTTGAATCTATGTTGATTTTGTTTTTAAGGAAAAAATCTGTATTATGTCGCTGTTCTGTTTTGTTTGCTGTTTTGGACTGTTTTAAAGTCAGTAACTTAATTTTTGTATAAAACATGAGTTTTAGATAATTTCATCTATTTTCAAACCCCTCTGACCTTGCTTGATTTTGATTTCGTATGACTGAGTTATGACTGTTTTAGTACAGAGGTGTTGACCTTTTCCAGATTATATTTTTCGGTAAATTTGATAACAAACTATTTTAAAGAACTATGCTACCTATATTATTTTGATCCAAAACTTTGGCCAGTATTTTTTTATCAAGTTAGGGATTACCCAGAATTTTGGTGAATTTTATTGATAAGTTTTATGTGATGTTTCACGCTCATTTAGGAAATCTATACTTGCTGTATTTTGCTCGCTGTTCTGTAAAGAACCTTATTTTCACTATGATTCCTTTTACTTTATGAAAAATATTTGTGAAATGTGAAAGTTAGTATATTTTATCTATTTTCATATCCTTTTGGCGGAATTGGATTTTGTTTCACTGGTTGCGAGATATCTTAGTTTTCGTACAGCAGTGTTGGGAATTCCAGATTTGTCAAACTATGGTTTATTGATGTCTTCTTATTTTTGATGACTGATCTAATTTTTCTGGAAAAATCTGAAACTTTATATTTAGATACTGGACATATAGGAGAATACCTCAGATTTCTCGTGGATTTATTTAATGTGTTTTCATGTCATTTTCCTGTTCTTAAATTCGTTTTCCTGATTTCTGGCTGAACCTATTTTCTGTATTAAAACCAGTTTTGAGTTCTGATTTTGTGAATTGGTATATGACTTATTTATATTCGCTGGATTCGTGTGGAAGTCTATTTTCCAAATCATTTGACGGACCCAGATTTTTTTATTTGTAATATTGAAAATCACTGTTTTACTACAGTAGGGTCTTGCTGTCCTGAACTTGATATTTGATATTTTTATTCTTTTATGAACTATCTTGCACACGTACATGTTTATCTTGCAACTTGAACTTTTCACACGATCATGCCACGTTATTCTTGATATGCTTTGCACACCTACATGCATGTTTGACATTAATAATAAATAACCAAGCCGGGGTTAAGAGAAAGATCTAGTAGTGAATAGTGCAGAAACGTGTACTCGGAAGAATCTAGTTGTTATTGGAGCTTGTTTACATGTGGAACTTGACACGATATACATGACACGTACACACATGACACTGGAGCTTATTTGGGTTTTGGATCTTGTTTACATGATACATGATTACATGATACTTGGAGCTTATCCCTGAGTACACTGTCCTGTATGGTCCCCTACAAAATCTAAAGCGAAACTGTTTGTTGTAGCAACCATGTACTAAAAATCGGGATGCATAAAGTGCTACCTAGATAGTAATAACTACAAGACTTAAACATGACACTTAAACATGATACATGCTTACATGACACTTGAATATGATATATGCCTACATGATACATGAGATTTGATACTTGATACATGCTACATGATTACATGATTCTTGATACTGGTTACTTGATGCATGGCACTTGTTTACTTGACACTCGACACATGCTATTATACTTGCTCATCTTGCCATGTTATGATTTATATCCTGTTATCATGATTATACCATGCTAGGTTTGTTATATAGATTTACCTATCCCATGTACTTGTATCCTGCATTATAAGTGACCCGTAACTTGCAATTGATGGGTACTTGTTTTTCTGCTTCCGTCTCCTGCAAATTTACTAATTGCAGATCAGGATGGTCGGCTGCCCGATGGTATTGGCGAGATGATGTATTAGTGCTGGAGTTTCTGTTTTAATATTATTATTATTTGTTGCTTGAACTTGAGTAAAATGTACTTGAGTATTTGGATATTTGTTTGTATTTGGGCGATGAGACCCAGAATATTTGACTTGTTCAGAACCTAATTATTTGAGATTATTGTATTTGGTTTTAAGTAATTTCTGTTGGTATCTGGTTTCAAATTATGCATGCCTGGTTGTATCTTTTGCTCCCGACTCTGATTATCTTGTGAAATTTTTGGCGCTGGGGATTGGGGGTGGGGGGACAGTCTACAAGATGGTAAGCCATTACTCATATACAGAAGGTAGATACTTTGTTACAATGACTACGCAATATTTAGGACACATGAAATATCAAAATTCTGGAGAAAAATAGTGTTCAGAATCATGAAATTGTATCGTGAATGAGAGAATCTAGGGTTGTGGTAGTATTCTTGCCTATGATGGGGGAGGTTAGGCATATAACACAATCTCAAAAGTTTTTCTTTCTCTAAAGGGAGAGAATGTGACTTATCCACCACATTCATCCCACAAGTGTCTGAAAAAAATTATATTAAAAAATTATTTCTGTTCTTTTCTTCTTTTCCTTAAAAAAAAATCAGTTCGGCTACATGCTTGCTAGGTAGCATAGGTGCTTCCAAACGACCAACGTGTCCGTATCGGATGCGTGTCGAATGCTGATACTCCTTGGATACTCCCGGGTGCGTATGCAAACTTTTGATACATTTTTGCAATTTTTAGACAAAATTATGTTTTGATAAATGGTTGGGACCCTAGTGTAATTTCAAAAACTAAATGTTTTATCTAATGCTTAAACACAAAACAAGTATACCAATTATTTTGATAGTTAGATTATGAATTTTTTTTCCAAAAATGCTCATGATTATAATGGCGGCACTTTTTTTTAGTCAGACAACGACATTTTCGAGATGGGTGTTTAATTACCACCCTAATCATGCTCACTGTCTATACGATGCTTCCCTATTTTGGGTGTTTAGTTACCGCCCTAATCATGCTCACTGTTTGTAGGATGTTTTCCTATTTTATTTATGCAAAATACTAGACATACATGAGTTTTTACCTCCAACATACATTATTAATGTATTGGGGCCCACTTCTCAGTAAAAGACAATGTTTTAATCTTGTTTTTTAGTGAGAAGTGGGGTCCAATGCATTTATAATGTATGTTTGAGGTAAAAACTCATGTATGTGTAGTCATCCTCTTTATTTATTGCGGAGGGGAACAGCGCTTCCTTCCTTCTTAGAAACATCTGTACACGAAATTCACTGAAAAGTCTCTATTCAACAATTAAATTTTTAATAAAGTTTGGGTGAAGGTTCTTGCACGGTTCTAGATTTATCATTTAAGAAAATCATAGCATGTCATACTTTTAGCAAACTACCAAAAAAAATGAATTGGATAAATTAATGAATAAATAACCTACCAAATAATGGTTCATACTACCACTACAAAAGAAAGTAGATTTCCCGGCGCTTTTTGACGTCTTTACCGGCGTTTTTTTACGCCGGTGAAACATTCACCGGCGTTTACAATAGCGCCGGTCCGAATGCCGCCGAATCGAGCGTCGCTGAAAGGAAGGGGTCTACACCGGCGGTTTTCCTGGGCGCCGGTAAATGTGAAACCTACACCGGCGGCCTAAAAACGCCGGTGTATTGGGCCCTCTGAGTGTCGTCTTTTACTTCAGGTATACATTCACCGGCGGCTATAAACCGCCGGTGTTCATCAATTTACCGGCGTTTAAAGAAACGCCGGTGTAGAGTGAACGTTCACCGGCGTTCTGTGACCGCCGGTGTACGTCCGTTTATAGCTGCCCTCTTTTCCCTACACACAAGCCCCGGCGTGACCAAAAACGCCGGTAAACCGAACTACACCAGCGTTTGATAAAATGCCGGTGTTCCTTTTTGCCGTTACAACTGACGGTATTCACCGGCGTCTAGCGGCATCACCGGCGTTTGTGTGGCCGCCGGTCTATCACACACTGCAACTAATTCAATAGATAGACCGGCGTTTTATAAAAATCCGGTCTAGCTATGCCCGTTTGTATTCCTTTCTCCGTTTTCCGTTCGATTTCAATTCACAATTTCTTTTACAAAACCCATAAACTAATTCATAACTACTGATTCAACCAATTTCATTTCATATTAATGCGCAAATGACAACCAAACACAAGAAATATAATAAAGTTTAACACGTGTCATATCCAAATATCTCAACAAAGTAATTAACAGTGTCATAGTCACAACCAAATTCATCGCAAAATTAACAGTCATAATCACAACCAAATTAATAGACCGACGAACATCCCAAATATCTCAACATCCCAAATATCTCAAGTCTGACAAATATCCCAACTAAACCGCCTGACACAACTCTCATCCAAAAAAAACAGTCTGACATAACAGCGAGGAGGACATAAGAACAATCATACAGCAAGGACACAAGAACAGCAAGGAGGACCACGGATTCATACCCTCGAGGAGCTTCAGTTCTGATCATCAGAATTTTCTTCATCTGGGCGACCGCTCTGTGAACAAAAAAAAAACAATAGTTTAGTTTAACAGTATACCACAGTACAGAATATACATATTTTTTGAACTTGCAAAAAATATCTAACTGTATCTTAAATTATAAGATCAAAGTGCCAATTGCAAATGGAATTGTTGATGATATATAGAGAGGTAAAATAATTATATTGCAATGCTAAAAATCCGGTACTTAATTTTGTTTTTTAAATATATCTAAAATAACAAAACAAATGAAAATTCAGTATCTAACTCGAAAACTCTATATTATCTCCCTTGATTGGGAATATCCACTACCTAAAACAGTAAAACAAATAAAAATTCAGTATCTAAGCATCTCTTTCATGGATTGTTCAGACAATCCATGAAACTGTCATCGTGGACGGAAACCAAATATAAGAAAAATAAGAAAAATAAGATAGGGCTCATATCAAGTGTATTTTTAGGGAACTGTCATCGTGGAAGGAAACCAAATATATATAGAAGCCATAAATGGAAACAGAAAGGAGAAAGGTAGAGACTTTGGATACACCAGGCTAACATAGCGGCATTTTCCTCATCTCTCTCTCATCCCTTGTTTCCCTTCAGCACATGAACACAAAGAGACATCAGCAACAACAGCAAGAGCGACAAGAACGACTATAATAATAAATTATTATGAACAAGATGTCTCTATATGGGTTTCCAGATCTCCACTCGAGTCCACTCTTTCTAATCACAGCCCAATTAAGAACATAGACAACATCCACTAAACAATCCAAGCATAGCCCAGTCAAAATTTGCCATCCTAGATCCAATCATAGCCCAGATAAAAAAACCATGCCGAAGATTGCAATCAGGTTACATTAACAGTATCTGAAAATCAAAATGTCTCCACTATCTGAGCATATGTGTTGCTCTCCAACTATATCGCAAAACCCAAGTGTTGTGCATATCCGGCCGGAGGATTGTGGCATACGTACCTATATACCATCCTCAGTTCAAAGTGTACCCATTTTTGGTATCAAAACAAACATGCCAAGAAGACAATCAGGTGCATGATATGAGCTTCACTAACAGTTAAGTGAAAATAGGACCCAAAAAATTAGCCTTAGAAGACCATCAGGTTTGTGAAGTAAGCTTCACTAACAGTGAACGAAACTGGGGATGCTATGCAGCATACTTTGTTTGGAAATGAACCCATTTTGTGTTAAGAAAATCATTTTTGGCCGAAGATTGCAATCAGGTTACATTAACAGTATCTGAAAATGAAAATGTCTCCACTATCTGAGCTTATGTGTTGCTCTCCAACTATATCGCAAAACCCAAGTGTTGTGCATATCCGGCCGGAGGATTGTGGCATACGTACCTATATACCATCCTCAGTTCAAAGTGTACCCATTTTTGGTATCAAAACAAACATGCCAAGAAGACAATCAGGTGCATGATATGAGCTTCACTAACAGTTAAGTGAAAATAGGACCCAAAAAATTAGCCTTAGAAGAACATCAGGTTTGTGAAGTAAGCTTCACTAACAGTGAACGAAACTGGGGATGCTATGCAGCATACTTTGTTTGGAAATGAACCCATTTTGTGTTAAGAAAACCATTTTGGCCGAAGATTGCAATCAGGTTACATTAACAGTATCTGAAAATCAAAATGTCTCCACTATCTGAGCTTATGTGTTGCTCTCCAACTATATCGCAAAACCCAAGTGTTGTGCATATCCGGCCGGAGGATTGTGGCATACGTACCTATATACCATCCTCAGTTCAAAGTGTACCCATTTTTGGTATCAAAACAAACATGCCAAGAAGACAATCAGGTGCATGATATGAGCTTCACTAACAGTTGGGTGAAAATAGGACCCAAAAAATTAGCCTAAGCAGACCATCAGGTCTGTGAAGTAAGCTTCACTAACAGTGAACGAAACTGGGGATGCTATGCAGCATACTTTGTTTGGAAATGAACCCATTTTGTGTTAAGAAAATCATTTTTGGCCGAAGATTGCAATCAGGTTACATTAACAGTATCTGAAAATGAAAATGTCTCCACTATCTGAGCTTATGTGTTGCTCTCCAACTATATCGCAAAACCCAAGTGTTGTGCATATCCGGCCGGAGGATTGTGGCATACGTACCTATATACCATCCTCAGTTCAAAGTGTACCCATTTTTGGTATCAAAACAAACATGCCAAGAAGACAATCAGGTGCATGATATGAGCTTCACTAACAGTTAAGTGAAAATAGGACCCAAAAAATTAGCCTTAGAAGACCATCAGGTTTGTGAAGTAAGCTTCACTAACAGTGAACGAAACTGGGGATGCTATGCAGCATACTTTGTTTGGAAATGAACCCATTTTGTGTTAAGAAAACTATTTTTGGCCGAAGATTGCAATCAGGTTACATTAACAGTATCTGAAAATCAAAATGTCTCCACTATCTGAGCTTATGTGTTGCTCTCCAACTATATCGCATAACCCAAGTGTTGTGCATATCCGGCCGGAGGATTGTGGCATACGTACCTATATACCATCCTCAGTTCAAAGTGTACCCATTTTTGGTATCAAAACAAACATGCCAAGAAGACAATCAGGTGCATGATATGAGCTTCACTAACAGTTGGGTGAAAATAGGACCCAAAAAATTAGCCTAAGCAGACCATCAGGTCTGTGAAGTAAGCTTCACTAACAGTGAACGAAACTGGGGATGCTATGCAGCATACTTTGTTTGGAAATGAACCCATTTTGTGTTAAGAAAACCATTTTTGGCCGAAGATTGCAATCAGGTTACATTAACAGTATCTGAAAATCAAAATGTCTTCACTATCTGAGCTTATGTGTTACTCTCCAACTATATCGTAAAACCCAAGTGTTGTGCATATCCGTCCGGAGGATTGTGGCATACGTACCTATATACCATCCTCAGTTCAAAGTGTACCCATTTTTGGTATCAAAACAAACATGCCAAGAAGACAATCAGGTGCATGATATGAGCTTCACTAACAGTTAAGTGAAAATAGGACCCAAAAAATTAGCCTTAGAAGACCATCAGGTTTGTGAAGTAAGCTTCACTAACAGTGAACGAAAGTGGGGATGCTATGCAGCATACTTTGTTTGGAAATGAACCCATTTTGTGTTAAGAAAACCATTTTTGGCCGAAGATTGCAATCAGGTTACATTAACAGTATCTGAAAATCAAAATGTCTCCACTATCTGAGCTTATGTGTTGCTCTCCAACTATATCGCAAAACCCAAGTGTTGTGCATATCCGGCCGGAGGATTGTGGCATACGTACCTATATACCATCCTCAGTTCAAAGTGTACCCATTTTTGGTATCAAAACAAACATGCCAAGAAGACAATCAGGTGCATGATATGAGCTTCACTAACAGTTGGGTGAAAATAGGACCCAAAAAATTAGCCTAAGCAGACCATCAGGTCTGTGAAGTAAGCTTCACTAACAGTGAACGAAACTGGGGATGCTATGCAGCATACTTTGTTTGGAAATGAACCCATTTTGTGTTAAGAAAACCATTTTTGGCCGAAGATTGCAATCAGGTTACATTAACAGTATCTGAAAATCAAAATGTCTCCACTATCTGAGCTTATGTGTTGCTCTCCAACTATATCGCAAAACCCAAGTGTTGTGCATATCCGGCCGGAGGATTGTGGCATACGTACCTATATACCATCCTCAGTTCAAAGTGTACCCATTTTTGGTATCAAAACAAACATGCCAAGAAGACAATCAGGTGCATGATATGAGCTTCACTAACAGTTGGGTGAAAATAGGACCCAAAAAATTAGCCTAAGCAGACCATCAGGTCTGTGAAGTAAGCTTCACTAACAGTGAACGAAACTGGGGATGCTATGCAGCATACTTTGTTTGGAAATGAACCCATTTTGTGTTAAGAAAACCATTTTTGGCCGAAGATTGCAATCAGGTTACATTAACAGTATCTGAAAATGAAAATGTCTCCACTATCTGAGCTTATGTGTTGCTCTCCAACTATATCGCAAAACCCAAGTGTTGTGCATATCCGGCCGGAGGATTGTGGCATACGTACCTATATACCATCCTCAGTTCAAAGTGTACCCATTTTTGGTATCAAAACAAACATGCCAAGAAGACAATCAGGTGCATGATATGAGCTTCACTAACAGTTGGGTCAAAATAGGACCCAAAAAATTAGCCTAAGCAGACCATCAGGTCTGTGAAGTAAGCTTCACTAACAGTGAACGAAACTGGGGATGCTATGCAGCATACTTTGTTTGGAAATGAACCCATTTTGTGTTAAGAAAACCATTTTTGGCATACGTACCTACATACCATCCTCAGTTCACAGTGAACCCATTATTTGGTCAAATTCAATTGCCAAGATGACAATCAGATGCATGAAAATAAGCTTCACCAACAATAAAACAAAATGGGTTCACTTCAACAACAGCAACAACAGCAAGAGGGAACCAAATATAGAACAATTGGGTTTTGAATGGAGATTGTAGTCATAGACCAATTCTTCATAGAAGAAAAATACGAATAGGGCTCATAGCAAGTGTAAGTTTAACTAGAACTGTCATCGTGGAAGGAAACCAAATATAGAAGCCAGAAAGAGGAATGGTAGAGAATGAGGATACACCAGGCTAACATAGCGGCATTTTCCTCATCTCTCTCTCATCCCTTCTTTCCCTTCAACACACGAACACAAAGAGACATCAGCAACAACAACAAGAGCGACAAAAACAACAATAATAATAAATCATTATGAAGAAGATGTCTCTATATGGGTTTTCAGATCTCCACTCGAGCCCTCTCGTTCTAATCACAGCCCAACTAAGAACATGGACAACAGCCACTGAACAATCCAATCACAGCCCAATCCAAATTGACCATCCTGGATCTTAATGAAATAAGCTTCAGTAGTAGTAAAAGAAGATGGGGATGCTAGCAGCAAACTCAGTTTGGAAGTGAACCCTTGTTTGGTTAAAAAATCATGCCAAAGATGGCAAACAGGTTACTTTAACAGTATCTTGAAATGAAAATTTCCATTAATGCCTCAGTTCACAGTAAACCCATTTATTATCAAAAAAACATGGCAAGAAGACAAGCAGATGCATGAGATGAGCTTCATTAACAGTGAAAGAGGATGGGGATGCTAGCAGCATACGCAGTTTGGTGGTGAACCCATTACTTGATCAAAGGATCATGCAAAAGAGGGCAATCGGCAGGATACCTTAACAGTAAGTTAAAATGAAAATTTCCATTAACTGAGCTTAATTATATGTTGCTCCACTAATTGTTGTGCCCAACTAAATCTAAAACCAACTTGTTGTCCAAATCACAGACCATTTTGGCGTACGTAGGTATAGCATCCTCAGTTCACAGTGAACCCATTTATTATCAAAAAAACATGGCAAGAAGACAAGCAGATGCATGAAATGAGCTTCATTAACAGTGAAAGATGATGGGGATGCTAACAGCATACTCAGTCTGGTGGTGAACCCATTATTTGATGAAAAAATCATGCAAAATAGGGCAATCTGCAGGATACCTTAACGGTACCTTAAATTGAAAATTTACATTAACTGAGCTTAAGTATATGTTGCTCCACTAATTGTTGTGCCCAACTTAATCTAAAACCAACTTGTTGTGCAAATCACAGACCATTTTGGCGTACGTAGCTATAGCATCCTCAGTTCACACTAAACCCATTTAGTATCAAAAAACATGCCAAGAAGACAAGCAGATGCATGAAATGAGCTTCATTAACAGTGAAAGACCATGAAAATTTCCGGTATCTAAGCATTTATTTTTCTATTAATTCTTCATCCCAACTAAACCATTCAAGTTAAGGAAATCAACATGCATCTATCTGAAAAATATGCTAAGCTTGGAAAATAAGGGAAATCAAGAGATGATACCGAAGAGAGCGAGAGAGAGAGCGGAGGAGGGAAATCGAAAATGACGAATAGGGCTCATAGCAAGTGTAGTTTTAACTGGAATTGTCATCGTGGAAGGAAACCAAATATAGAAGCCAGAAAGAGGAATGGTAGAGAATGAGGATACACCAGGCGAACATAGCGGCATTTTCCTCATCCCTCTCTCATCCCTTCTTTCCCTTCAACACACGGACACATAGAGACATCAGCAACAACAGCAAGGATGACAAGAACAACAATAATAATAAATTATTATGAACGAGATGTCTCTATATGGGTTTCCAGATCTCCACTCCAACTCGTCTCTTTCTAATCACAGCCCAATTAAGAACAATTGCTCACAGTCACTTTTAAAGAAACATATATGCTGAGATAATGGAAATTTTCATTTTAAGATACTTTTAAAGTAACCTGATTGCCATCTTTGGCATGATTGCCATCCTCATCTTCTTTTACTGTTAATGAAGCTTATCTTATGCATCTGATTGTCATCTTGGCATATTTTTTATAACAAAATGGGTTCACTGTGAACTGAGGATGCTGTAGGTACGTATGCCAAAATCCTCCGGATATGCACAGCAATTGGGTATTAGATTTAGTGCAGCGATGGACAGGGCTCATATCAAGTATAATATTACGGACTGTCATCGTGGAAGGAAACCGATTTAATATATAACAAGAGGGGATGGTAGAGAATGAGGATACACCAGGCTAACATAGCGGTATTTTCCTCATCTCTCTCTCATCCCTTCTTTCCCTTCAACACACGGACACATAGAGACATCAGCAACAACAACAAGAGGGGATTGGTCCAACAAAAAGTATAGATTATAATAAACGAGATGTCTCTATTTGGGTTTTCAGAACTCCACTCCAGCCCTTTCTTTCTAATCACAGCCCACTTAAGAAAATTAGATTTAGTTGGGCTCAAGAATTAGTAGAGCAACATATAAGCTCAGGTACTGTTAAAGTAACCTGCAGATTGCCATCTTTGGCATGATTTTGTAACAAAAAATGGGTTCACTATGAAACTAAGTATGCTGCTAGCATACCAAAATCCTCCAAATCAGTACAACAACGCGGCTGAACAAACCTTATCAGCAGGTCATACTATGTCATCTAAGCATGTTATGTGTCAAAGTGGGATTGGTAATACAATGCACGAACGACACGTATTAGTTGTTTGTGAGTATGCAATAGGGTGCAGCTATGAACAGGGCTCATATCAAGTGTAGTATTATGGACTGTCATCGTGGAAGGAAACCCATTTAATATATAAGCCATATATGGAGCCAAAAAGAAGGATGGTAGAGACTTTGGATACACCAGGCTAACATAGCGGCATTTTCCTCATCTCTCCCCTCATCCCTTCTTTCCCTTCAACACACGGACACATAGAGACATCAGCAACAACAACAAGAGGGGAATAGTCCAACAAAAAGTATAGATTATAATAAACGACATGTCTCTATTTGGGTTTCCAGATCTCTACTCCAGCCCTTTCTTTCTAATCACAGCCCACTTAAGAAACATAGACGAAATATTTATAGACGACACCCACAATGCACACTCACAAACACTAGTACGTGTCTTTCATGCATTCAAGACCATAATCTCTTTAAAAAAACCAATTTAAATACTTACCCTGGGTGGGACTTGGGACTGCTGCCCTATTAAATTGGCCATTTGTTCTTGGAGGAGTGCAACTTGTGCCTTTAAGGCAGTCATCTCCTCGTCGTGATTGCCACTTGAACTAGATGGACTCCGTCCAAATAGCCGCGAGGGGGTTGGTCCCAGGCCCATACCACGGACACGTCCATGCCTTTCCTTTCCCCTAACATTGGTCAAGGCAAGTCTCTGCCGGGTACGCCAATCTGGGCGTGGCGCCATAGGGTCCGAATCTGAAGCAGAGGAGATTTCATCATACCTTTTCCGAGCATTAGTCTGTAAAAGGACATAACAATTAGAGTTAAAAGCAGGTGAGATTTCGACTACTCATTAGATATTAGTTCACAAATTACCAGAATCCGTGCTGCCTCAGGGCT
The DNA here is from genome assembly GCA_017893485.1 of Hemerocallis citrina. Taxonomy (NCBI): domain Eukaryota; kingdom Viridiplantae; phylum Streptophyta; class Magnoliopsida; order Asparagales; family Asphodelaceae; genus Hemerocallis; species Hemerocallis citrina. The sequence continues at coordinate 18,275,882 of CM030362.1, forward strand.
CGCATACGTCCCATCCTTTGATTTGTGGGTGGCATCAAAAAAGTCGATGTCCCCAAACTCCGTAGCCCCCCCCCCCCCAAAAATCTTCTGCCTATACATTAGTAAGATAAAATGGTTATAAACAAATAACTGTAAGTAAAAAATTGTTCAATACTATTGCGCCTACCAATTCTTCCCGAACCAGAGCGAAGCTCTGTGTACCAGCGGTGTGCAGCACTAGCTGCTTTGACCGACTGGCAGCTCCCACCTCCGCCCTTTTCTGTACATGCCACAATGAAGTTAACAGAAAAATTTATTATAGCCGCCATACAATCACATACTCATTAGATTTTTGTGTGTTTAATGTAAATACCTGACCGATCGCCGAACTCCAGTAGTGCACAAGAAATTGCCAATCCGAAGGCTCCACATTTTCTGGCACATTCACTGCATTCTCCTCCTCTGAAAGCTCTTTGTTATAAAACTTCGACTTCAATTCACTCTTGTGGTCCCTCCACTTCTTCGAGAGTGACTTTTCAACCCAAGGAGTAAGGGAGTCGGTGAACGAGAAGTATTGCTGCAAAATTCATTACCCATCACTAATAATACATATTTCAATAATAATTTTTCGCCGACCAATTATGTATTTTAGATGAGAAATACCTTGATGGTCGTAATAGCGGTGGCTTTTGTGGTGGTTGGCACCTTCGGCCAACTCTCGTATGACAAAGGAAGTATGCGGGGGTTCCTTGCTATGACACCAATGAAGGAGGAAAATTTGCTGGCGTTGTCGCCAACCGGTTGCCCAACATCGTTCGCCTCCACCTCGATCCTTTCATCATTCTGAAGCCTCCAAACATTCGTCATCTTCGTCCGCCCACGATGTTTTTTGACAGTGGGCGGCGTGCTACCCTCACCCTCTTCTGTTTGACTGCCACTATTATGTAGTGGCTGCTCATCCCCATGGCTCTCGTTGCCATCATTTATAGTTGACCTCTTTAAACGCCTCGGCATGTTGTACCTGTCAAGGATTCAAATACACACATGCCAAGAAGACAATCAGATGCATAAAATCAGCTTCATTAACAGTGAAAGAAGATGAGGCCTATGCTAGCAGCATACTTAGTTTGGAAGTGAACCCATTATTTGGTTAAAAAATCATGCCAAAGAGGGCAATCAGGTTACTTTAACAGTATCTTAAAATGAAAATTTCCATTATCCGATCTTATATGTTGCTCTACTAATTCTTGAGCCCAACTAAATCTAAAACCCAATTGTTGTGCATATGTGGAGGATTTTGGCATACAGCTATAGCATCCTCAGTTCACAGTGAACCCATTTAATACCAAAAAAACATGCCAAGAAGGCAATCAGATGCATGAAATAAGCTTCATTAACAGTAAAAGAAGATGAAAATTCTAGCAGCATACTTAGTTAGGAAGTGAACCCATTTTTTGTTAAAAAATCATGCCAAAGATGGCAAACAGGTTACTTTAACAGTATCTTGAAATGAACATTTTCATTATCTGAGCATATATGTTGATCTACTAATTCTTTAGCCTAACTAAATCTAAAACCCAATTGTTCAGCATATCCGGAGGATTTTGGCATACGTAGCTATAACATCCTCAGTTCACAGTGAACCCATTTTGGTTAAAAAAACATGCCAAGATGACTATCATGTGCATGGAATAAGCTTCTTTAACAATAAAAGAAGATGAAATTTCTAGCAGCATTTCTAGTTTGGAAGTGAACCCATTTTTGGTTAAAAAATCATGCCAAAGAGGGCAATCTGCAGGTAACTTTAACAGTTTCTTAAAATGAAAATTTACATTATCTGAGCATATATGTTGCTCCACTAATGGTTGTGCCCAACCCAATCTAAAACCCTATTGTTGTGCATCGTCGGTTCACAGTGAACCCATTTTATATCAAAAAAACATGCCAAGAAGACAATCAGATGCATGAAATCAGCTTCATTAACATTATAAGAACATGAAAATTTCAACATGCATCTATCAGAAAAAAATGCTAAGTTTCAAAAATTAGGGCAATCAACAGATGATACCGAAGAGAGAGAGAGAGCGGGGCGACGAGCGCGGGGGGGGGGGGGGGGGGGGGGGGGAAGATAGAGAGAGAGAGCGGGGCGACACGGTCGTTTCCGTTCGCCGATTCACCTCCAAATCGGGATAGGGAGGAGGGAAATCGAAAATGGCGAAGGGAAGAGGGGACGATGACGAATGTTCGAAGGCCGTCGAAGAGGACGAAGCGGCGGAGGCAAACGCGCGGGAAGGAGAGCGAGGAAGGAGGGAAAACGAAGCGCCTTTTCTTTTTTACTTTTTTGGGGTTTAGGGTAATGGCGAGCGAAAGGTTACGGCAGATGGGATTTATCGCAGCTTTTCACCGGCGTTTTAATTAGACACGCCGGTGAATCATAAACTTCACCGGCGTTTTTAAATAAAACGCCGGTGAATAATCGGATTCACCGGCGTTTTAATTCGGCCGCCGGTATATAACCATCGCATCTGGTGGCCCCATTCCTAATCGCTACCTACACCGGCGTTACTAGTAAAACGCCGGGGAATATTCGCCGGTAAATCTGGTTTCTTTTGTAGTGTACATAAATAACTACATAAATTCATGAATCAATCATCTGCTTTAACAAACTGCCAAAAAATAAAATAGATAAATTAATGAATAAATAACTACATAAAACCTACAAACTAGCTATGGCAAGTCAGTGATATATATGCTTTAATGAACTACCAAAAGACAAAATAAATAAATTAATTAATGTGGTAGACAAATCAAAATAATAAACCTACACATGCCTTTAGCAAGCAATAATTGAAAATTAATACAGATAAATCAAGGAATAAATATCCTTCAAACTACCATCCATTGACTACCCAAAAAAAAACAGAAGAAGTAATCAATGAATAAATAACTTACAAACTATGACAAGTCCTCATACGTATGCATTAACAACCTACCAAAAGATAAAATTAATTAACTAATTAAAATAATACTAACATGCAAACTATGACCAAACTATGATTAGTGTAAGTCGATTTTGAAACAAATACTTTAGTTGAACTGGAGCCAGTAAAGTCAATTTGATGAGCATTTTTGACTGCTTACCAAAAATGAAAGACTTTTAGGCAGCATTTGGTCCAGCTTGAAATTTGCTTCTCTTCTTTTTTTAGAAAGAGAAGCTGGATCAAACGCATATTTTGAAAAATTCTACAGAAGAAGAAGTAACTTATTTTTAATTAAGAAAATGAGCTTTCAAAGAAGCCCTCTAGACTAACTTCTGGCTTCTCTTTTTCTCTTTTTTTTACCTCTTCTCTTTTTTTTTCCCTTCCAACATAACAAACCCTCACAACACAAATTTCTCCCTTTCCCTTTTCCTTCCTCACCGAACAGTCGCCGCCGTCAAATGCCGCCCTATCCTTTCTTCGCCGGACGCCGTCGATCTCTCCTTTCTGACGTCGTCGATCTCTCCTTTCGAACGCCATCAAACAGACGCAATGATGTTTTCACTCTACTTTTTATCTGAAATATCATCGTCCTCAATTCCTCGAATATCAAGGTCTAAATTTTTGGGTTCGCTAGATGCATCATTATCTGCAGATTTAAATTTCACGTGACTGATCAATGAGAAGCTTTTTTTAGCAGAAATTTGGACGGGGATGTGAGGATTCTATCAATGAAAGAAGTCATAGGAATTTAAATTATAGATTAGACAAAAGAAATTAATCACTTCCTCATGAAATTTAAATTATTAGCATACTTTCATTAAGAAAAGAACGTTGTGCAGATGATACCCAATTTTCAAGAAGCAAATTTCTAATATTTTGGTCCTTCAACATACTCATTTTTTTTGTTTGAGCCATACAAGCCAAATTAAAACTTTTGCTTAATGTTTCGACAGAAAACACTAGCCTAATTACAGTAAAATCAACTAAGCTAGTCCACAATCTTCTTTACATATTATAAACATCATATGAAATTCTCCATTCGCCTTTCTCTTCTATGTTCTAACAACTCTAAATTTGCACTTGTTTAGATTATGTGGTATTGAAGATGAAATTCTCCATTACGTATTTTCTAGGTTATTCTAAATATTTCATTTATTAGTAATATAAAAAAAATTTTGTAAATTGATAACTTATATTTTAATCTTAAATAAAATCAAAAGCTTAAATTGAGTATAAAAGTAGCTTACAATTGATATCTTATGCCAAACAACTTCTAACTTAAAAGTAACTTTGAAGTTGAAAAAAAATAGACTTTCCAAACAGCTTCAGTTTTTAATTTCAAAGCTTTACTTTCTTGCTTCTCCTTAAATAACTTTAAAGTTCAAAAAAAGCTAGGCAAAATGCAACCTAAGTAGTATCTAATTTGTAATACATAGTATCTAATTTATCTAAATAGTATCTTCCATAGAGGCCACAGTAGGTTACTTATTTACTTAGTTATTAATTCATTTTATTTTTTTTGAAAGTTTGTTAAAAGCATGTGCTGATGTGTGCCTTCATAGTCTTTTTTTTTCTTTCTGATTTCTTACTTTGATATAGTTCACGACATACATATTATTCATCACATTCCTTCAGACTTGTACAAAGACCGAAAGAATAACTCACACTTGCGAAGATATCTCGAACATACACGAACTAATTAACGCACCGCATATAGCTTAATTAATCTTTGGGTTTTTAACACGTATACCCCTAACAAATATGCTAATATCATATATACCCTTCAAAAATGTGTATTTTCATATATGCCCCTAACAATATGATCTCATTTCTTATTTACCCTTAAAAATTGCTTCAAACTACGTGTATTTAAAATTTATAAGATTAGTGACGAATTTGACTAGAAAACATGATAAAGAAGATGAAATTACAAAGATGTACTGTAACTTTGTCCATTTATTAAGAAAACTAAAAAGAAAATTGAGAATTGTTGATGTGTTTCAGTTGGTTTTATGGTCGATTGAGTTTATAAAAAAGTAAGAAGAAGAAGCTTGACTAGTGGAAGAAGGGTATTTCAGTCATTTTACATAAAATCTATTGAAATAGAATTTTATATTTTATACATTTTTATGTTTAATGTAGTTTACACTTAAGGGGTAACTAAGAGGTTGGACACACATTGTTAGGGGTAAATATGAAAATACACATTTTTGAGGGGCATATGTGATATTCACATATTTATTAGGGACATGCATGTTAAAAACCCTTAATCTTTATGTACTAAGAGGATCCACGGTGATTTGCTATTTTTCCCAAATTGCTATTTTATAGCAATTCAACACCTGCAGTCGTTTGCTATTTTGCCATATTTTGACAAAACTGCTACAGTCGCTTCTCAAATTTGAGAAACGAGATAAAGATCTCAAATTATAGGGAAATGGGTTCAAACGAAAACAAGTTATATATATACATAATGAACGGACGGTATATGTTATGCCGTCTCAAAAAAAAAAAAAATCAAAAAATTCTCAAACGAGACATGTTGTCCCGGCTTAAGCATAAAATGCTTGGACGGGACATGTTGTCCCATCCAAGAATCCAGGTCCAACTTTAAATCTTAATCTACTTATAATTAATCACTTTATAGAGCATCCACTATCGTTTGCTAAAAGCCTAAAATATTAGAATTTTTATCAAAAAATTTTCACTATCGATTTGCCAAATACCTATTTTTTGGCAAAGTCACCGTGCTCAAGGAGGCATCCGATGATTGGGAAGGGAGTGGGCCAAGGTGGGAGGTTTGAGGATTTTCTTTTAGGGAGGAGTTGGATGATGAAGAGGAGGGAGAAAGTAGTGAGTGAGAGAAAGAGGTACAAAGGGTCGATGAGGTAATCCATGTTTGATATTGTGGCCAGTTACGGAAGTACCTATGTAGTAGTAGAGTTATGGAAGTAAGGTGGATATATGAATGTATGTTCAAGTTTGGATGGTTTGCTAAAGAATGTGCCCTAATAGCATCTGTACTCGTTTAAGTTAAAAAATAGTTATATGGAAATTTTTGCAAATATCGTAAACGTAATCGTCTATACTAAAAATGGGAATTTTTTTAGACGAAACGAAAGATGATATACCATTTGGAGTGAAAAAAAAAATGAAGGATGGCAAATCATTTGCCGGTCTGATGAATTTTTTAAAAAAAATGTGAAGGATGGGAGATCAACACAAAAATTCTTTTTTTTTTTAATTTCCTCTACGTGCAGTGTGTGATGAAATTCAGGAAAAAAAAATTTAAAAAAATTGAAGGATGGTCTCCCCATCCAACACAAAAGCATTTTTTTTTTGTTTTTTTGTTTTCCTCAAATGTCAACTTCTCAGCTGCCATTGTTTCTTTTAATAAATTTTTTTTCTCCAAACGGCAGATCAAATGCCGTGCCAAACTTTCACAATTAAAAAATTTGTCTCAGGCAGCATATCTTATACCGTCCGGCACTAAGATGGTAAATCATCTTCTGATTTTTAAAATATGCATAATGCCATTTTTCCTGCCAAATACAGACATCTTCTGTTCATCCAAAACCCAAAAAATTGATATATAGACGACGACTACAGAGATTTTTTTTCTTTTCAAAATATCCATTTTTTTGGATATATAGCCAACGAACTACAGATGCTCTAACATGGATACATATACAAGTTGGTAAGAGAATTATTTTTTTCTAAATTAAAATAAGAGTATTTTATGTTTCACATGATTCAACGAACTACAGAATTAATATTGTTTGCACGGGTCATGTTGCTTCATGTATATTTTATTTCATGTTTTTAGGTTGTATTCTGGCTCAGTTCTCTGGATTTGTATCATTAATTTCTTATTAATGAAACAGAGTGGCCAAACTCCATCTTATCCTTCACAAAAAACAAAAAAAAATAAAAACAAAAAAATAAAAAAAATAAAAAATAAAAAAATTGAGCAGCAGTCAACAACTCTAATTTAGGGATGGCATCGGGGCCGGGCTGGCCCGGGACCGGCCCGGTCCGGCCCGGCCCCGCTCCAAACCGGGCTAGCCCCTGAACCGGCCCCCATAGACCAGGTTCAGGGCCGGTCCCTTTTTTTGGCAAAGAAGCCCGGCCCGCCTGAGGCCCGGGACCGGTTGAACCGGCCCGCGCGGGCTCGGGCCGGGCCGGGCCGACCGTTGGCTTTTTTTTTTCTCCAGAAAATAAAAAAAAATTTTAATTACGAAACTACCCCCCAACGGATTTATAACGGCTAGTTTTGGGGGGTACTTTAGGAAATCAAAAAAAATACATTTTCTATAAATACAATATCATTCCTTTCATTTCTCTTCACCAATTCACTCAACTATCTTTCTCTCTACTATTCTTTCAACATTCTTTCAAGTGATCAAGATCAAATTTGAAGGAAGGAAATCAACAACAATCAAAGTGATCAACTCATTCAACAACAACAACTCAAGTCTCAACTTTCTTACGGTATTTTAGTATAATTTTAATTTGTAGAATTAACATAGCATACTACTTCTTTATTGTCATATAATTTGTGTTTTCTTGATCTTCTTTCTCACATTTTTTTTAGATTTTATTTTTAATTTTGGTAAAGTGGTAAAAGAAACATACACTACTCATTTTAGTATAATTTTAATTTGTAGAATTAACATAGCATACTACTTCTTTATTGTCATATAATTTGTGTTTTCTTGATCTTCTTTCTCTCATTTTTTTAGATTTTATTTTTAATTTTGGTAAAGCGGTAAAAGAAACATACACTACTCACTCACTACTTCATTTTTATTTTTTCATAGTTAAATGGCCTCTAATCGATCACGCGGTGGTGGTAGGCATAGTAGTCAAGAATCTACTAGTCATCACATTCCTTCCATTCCAAACCAATATATAGATAGTGAAGAAACATTTATTAATTATGATAGTTTTCCCGATTTGAATGAAACACACTCAAATCCTATAGAAATAGAAGATCATGTAGAACCACAACCATCGGAACAAGGTTCTTCTCTAAACTCAAGGAAAACTAGAGGGACTACTTCGGAAGTACACAATTTTTTCAATTTTGTCCCTTCACAAAATGATAAGAGTGTAGGACTTAAAATATGTAAGAAGTGCCAAACCCCATATAAGTTGAAAGTAGGATCGGGCACGGGTACACTTCAACGTCACTTAAATAAATGTCAACCACAATTTTCGAAAGATAATCTCACACAACAAAAAATACATCCTAAAACCGGTCAAGTAGATAGTCATACATATGATCACGATCACGTTCGTAAGGGAATCGCGAAATTAGTAATTAGGGGTGAATTGCCATATTCGTTTGGTGAACAAAAATATGTAGAGGATTTTGTACAAGAAACCTTCAACCCCCATTTTAAAAAAATTGCTAGGAATGTTGTTAAGGGTGATTGTAAATTACTTTACAATGAGAGTAAGGATTTTTTGATAGCAACACTAAAATCACTAAACACTAGAGTTTAATTGACATCGGATGGGTGGGTAGGAATAAACGGGGTTCCAATGATGTGTGTAACATGTCATTGGATAGATTCGGATTGGTTATTTCAAAAGAGAATAATTTCTTTTGGATATGTTAGGTACCCACATAAGGGTGAAATTATAGCCGAACACATTATGGAAGCATGCAATAATTTTTTTATTCATAATAAAGTGTTTGCTATTGGTTTTGATAATGCATCCAATAACACTAAGGCAATTGAGAGTTTAAAAATTACTTTAGATCCTGTGGAACCCGAAATTTTTCGTGTTAGGTGTGCTTGTCACATTTTAAATCTTTGTGTGCAAGATGCACTAAAATATGAAAATGATAAACTAGAAGGTATGAGAGACTGTGTTCATTATATTACATTGAGTGGTCCAATTTATCAAGCTTTTCATGATTGGTGTAAACTTAGGGGCATTGTATGTAGACGTTTTCCTAAAGATGTACAACATCGTTGGAATTCTACCTTTGAATTATTAGGTATTGTTCTTCATTATCGTTTTAATCTTAGAAATTTTTGTGTCGCAATGGGTATGCAAAATTGTATGTTAGATGATGATTTTTGGTTTTTTGCCGATAGTTTATATAAATTTTTACAACCTTTTAACGATGCAACTTCGCAATTTTTGAAAACATATACATCTACATCTAGTGGTATTTTACTTGAAATTGTGACTATGATGACAACAATTAAAGATTTACAAAATGACCCCTTTATTGGAGATATGGTTAATGCGGCATATGTTAAGTTTTTGAAATATTTTCATCTAATTCCTATGTTATATTGTGTAGCTAGTGTAATGAATCCTATGATTAAATTATAAGGTACAAAAAATTTAATTGAAATTTTCTACACTTATGCCCCACACGATGCAATACTAGATTTTGATCATATTGCTTTTACTCGTAAATTTGAGAATGTTTTGACTAGGTTATATGATTCTTATGATAGGATTTATTCAGCTAACACTATTCAAACACAAACACAAAATGTTCAATCTTTTTCTTCTTCCTCCATATTAGCAAAGGGAAAGAGTCAAGCTAGTATTGGTGTTTTAAATCTTATTAAATCAAAAAATGCAAGGACCAATTCACCTAATGAGTTGAATTGGTATAATGCACAATGTGCAGTTGAAGATGCAGAAGATGCGTTACAATTTTGGAAGACTAATGAAGCAATTTTTAATATTCTTTCTCATATGGCTAAAGATCTGCTAACAACACCGGTGTCAACTGTTGCATCAGAAAGTGCTTTTTCTCTTGGTGGCAGGATACTGAGCCCGAGCAGGAACCGATTGACAGCCAAAATTTTAGAGATGCTAGTATGCGCCGAAGATTGGATGAAAGCGGAAGAGAGGACCCAAGACTTACTTGAAGCACAAGCTGGAGGTGGATCAACAAGTAGCGATGAATGAACGATTACATTTAGTTAATTTACATTAAAATGTTGTTCAATTAATTGTAATTAATTGGGAAATTTAGAGTGATGAGATTCTATATTTAGGATAAGTTGAAGTGCACGACAATAGTCCAATGTCTTCTCTTCAATCTAAGTAGAGGCCATCTCGATCTTTAAATTCAAGTAACTCCCTTGATTTGTAATTTGATGATTTGAGCTAAATAGACAAATTTGTATGAATTTTATTCATGTACTTAATTTTATTCGAGAATTTCAAATTTATTTAATCATGTACTTTATTTATTCATGTACTTCAATTATTTATGAAATTTTATTTTTTGCAATTGTTATACAATTACAAATCCGTATACTTGTTCTTTAACAATGCTATAAAAAAAAAACCTTTATATACGGGCCAGGCCCGGCCCGGCCCCCACACTAGGGGCTAAGGGCCAGGGTTCCTTACCTCCAGCCCGGCCCGCGTTTGGAGGAGCCCGGCCCGGGTTAGCCCGGGACCGGTCAAAACCCGGTCAAACCCGGCCCGACCCGAATGGACCGAATGTCATCCCTAATAAATCATACAAAGTCTATCCACCAATTATAAGCATTAAGATCAAAAATTAAACACACAATCATGAAAAATAGAAAAATAATATGGAATTAAAATTGCTATCAAAACTAGGCTACATCAAAGCCCTAGAAAAATAATATTTAGTTCATAATCAATTTACAACTAATAAAAATTATTTAAGATTGCATTATAAAAAATTAGAAAAAAAAAGAGATACAAAAGTAACTGTTTTTTTTTTGATGAAACGGATAGAGTCCGAAGACTCCAGCCAAACAATCAAATAAATAATCAATAGTTTACAAGGAGGGCTTTACCAGAGGTAAAACAAATACAAAAAGACAATGCCTATATACAGAGAATCGAAAACAACTCGAAGAGAAAGCAGGAAATACAATTAGAATGCCAAGTATGGATCGGCGCAAGCAGCAGGGCAGCGAAATCAACAGGTCCGAGCGCCTCCGGCAGCGCGACGGGGGCTTGCCTGAAACAGCTGACGGACGGAAAGCACATGAGGGGCAGTCGAGGAACAAAGTCCACGGGTCAAGCAGAGCTGATCACAGCAAACTAGTCCAACAACCAAAAACACTGCCCATCCTAACTACACCGGTAAGACAAGCGCAGTGAAGGCCCTGAGACCACCAGAGTAGAGAAGAAGGGGAGAGCGCAGGCCGATAATAAGAGACTCCAGCACGGGAAAATATAACAACTAAAACACAATCGCAACCAGCAAACTTAAACTCAGGAGGGTAACCAAAGAGAACAACAAGGCCATAAGTCCCCAGGCACAATGATGCTAGCAAAACCACCCTCACGATACTAAGCCAGGGGAGAAAACCAGCTAAAAACAGCCTCCCTACTCAGAATAACAAAGATGCGCAATAGTTCAGGATACACAATAGCACAGGAGAAGCCAAAAAACCAATTAACCAGGATCGCAACAACATAAGAGAGTTAATCAGCCCGAAAAATCAAGCCACTCAGAAAGAGAGCAATACACTGCTGGCATATCAACATCATAAAAGAGTTAAGATAAGTAAATTCCAGACTAAAGCAGCAGTAGGGGAGATAGAAAAGAGGTATAGTATCCCCATTAAGCTGTACAAACCAGTACCAAAAGAGCAATTAGAAAAAGCGCAAAAAGCCTGGTCGAAGTCAGTAGAACATCCCCTATTTCACAAAATCCTCCAGAGCCAGTAGGGGTAAACAAGAGGGAGAGGAGGATTAAGGTCAGCCCACCAAAAAGTCAGGAAAGACAACTAAGAACGGAAAAGCAGCCCGAGCTTAGCCCTGCAAAACAACAAAGAGAGAAGAATAGAGAGCATGTAAGGGAGTAAGAAAAACAATAAAGAAAAAGATCTAGAAAGAAACTAAAATGCTTGAAGATTATTGAGGCAGTTAATAGACTGTTGCAGTTTTTGATAAGCTAAAGAGGCGCTCTCTTTGAAAGCTGGGGTTGAAGCCCAGAGGTGGAAAAGGAATAAAAATTCGTCGATTAAAGCCTTAATCGATTTACATCGATGACGAAATAATCTACCATTTCTTTCTTGCCAAATAATCCAAATGATGGTGTGAGTCGCTAAAATCCAAGCGCTTCGGAACATACTGTTCGGAGGCGAAAAGGACCATACAGCGGTCAACTGGAGGGGAATCACTCCCGTATTCCAAGCCAAAGAACTAATCTTTCAAAGGGGAAGAATGAACGGACATTGAATGAAAAGGTGGTTGACGTTTTCCGGGAGAAGATCGCAAAACGAGCAAAGTTGCCCCCAGGCTAAGTTTCTTTTATTGAGAATCTCGACGGTAAGAAGTTTGTTATTAAAAGCTAACCAGGAATTGATTTTAACTTTAATGGGGACACAGGATTCCCAAATAAAATGCGACGACGCAGATCGCGTACCTCTAGAATTGAGGAAACGGTAAAAAGAATTAACTGAGAAGATACCAGACGAAGTCCAGCGCCAGGAGATACCCTCTAAAGGGAACCAAGAGTAGTCATTGAGGAGACTGAGAAGGTTATTAAATTGATCATTGAGCGTAGAGGGGAGAACAATCATGAAGGGAATCAGCCAGTACCTAACATTATCGATAATTAGAAAGGACTCTGCTACTGTGGCAGTCGGGAGAGCAGCCAACCGAAATAAAGAAGGGAACGCAGACGACAGCTTTAAGTTACCGATCCACAAGTCGGACCAAAGTCTAACAGTGGACCCATCAGAACAGAGCCGCGAGATGCTACACTGAAAAGCATTAGACGCTTTCCAAATACCTTTCCAAAAAGGAGATGCTTGGCGAAAGGTAGAGGGGGGGAATTCCCACCAATTGGAAGAAGATCGATAATTTTTGATGCAACAAATCCAAGGGAGATGATTGAGATTGTGGAATCTCCACAGCCACTTGCATAAAAGGGCGAGATTATGATCTCTAAGATTCAAAACGCCGAGACCACCTTCATCTCTAGGAGTACAGATTACTTTCCAATTAGCCAGATGCGAACCTGGGTTATAGACAGAAGAACCCGACCAGAGGAAATTACTCCTGATCTGATCGATCCTTTTGATCACCCAGGATGGAAGGAAAAAGAATGACATCATATATTGGGGTAAGGCCGAGAGAACCGAATTGATGAGGATTAATCTACCCCCTCTATATAGGACTTTGCCGAACCAAACAGAGAGCCTAGACTCCACTTTGTCAATCAGTGGAATCCAGTCAGCTCTGATGAGCTTGCCCCATCGGAGGGGGATGCCAAGATAAGAGATCGGAAAGTTGGCGATGGGACAATTAAAGAAAATGGAAATCTCTGCCTGTCGATTGGGGGATCCGCTTAGCCAGAGAACAGAGGATTTTTGAAAGTTAATTGTTAATCCTGATGCCAATTCGAAACAGTAGAGGAGCAATTTCAGGTTACGAAGGGATTGAAAGTTAGGCTTGGAGAAAATAATAGTGTCATCTGCATATTGGAGGTTAAGAACACCCTCAAAAAGAGGAGAATGACCAAGACCCTCGATCATTTGCAAGTTCCAAGCATTCCTGAGAAGTTTGCTAAACACGTCAGCAACCAGAGAGAATAGAAGGGAAGAAAGGGGATCTCCTTGGCGGAGACCGCATTTAACTTTGAATTTATGGCCCTCTGAACCATTGATATAGATTGCCGAGGTACCAGAGTAAAGACTGGATTTAATCCAGGCCACCCATTTGGGTCCAAAACCCCTGAAAGTAGGGATGTCCAAAAGAAAATCCCAATTGACATTATCATAAGCCTTTTGAAAGTCAAGCTTCAGAAGGATACCCTCGTCACGGGATCTGTGACAGTGAGAAATGATTTCCTGGGCTGATGCCACACTATCGAGGATAAACCGATCCTTGATGAAACCCGATTGGGCTGGGTCAATGAGGGGGGAAATGATGGCGCTAAGTCTAGTTGAGAGGACTTTCATAATGATCTTAAAGGTCGTGTTAATCAGGCTGATAGGCCTAAAATTGGTTAGAAGGTGAGCCCCCGCAACCTTAGGGATGAGCACAATATGTGCATAATTAATGCGGTCAAAAGAAAAGTGACCCTGATGGAGATCCTGAAACAATTTGAAAAGGTCATCCTTGAGCCAATTCCAAAATTTCTGGAAGAAAAAAGCAGAGAATCCGTCCGGACCAGGGGCAGAGTTGCTTTTTAAAGCAAACACCGCCGCCTGAATCTCCTCCATAGAAAAAGGAGCTTCGAGAGATGATAGATCGTGAGACTGATCACCATAAAGTTGGAACCAATCGAGCTCGAGAGAGCAATGTTTATTTGAGCCAATGAGGTTTTTGTAGAAGATAAGGAATTCCCGATGGATGTCTTCATCGGAAGAAACCTCACCCCCTTGAACAGAGAGAGAAGAGATACGATTACAACGTTGCCTATGGGAAGCAAAGTTGTGGAAAAAAGCGGTGTTGGCGTCACCTTCTTTTAACCACTTAGTCCGAGCTCTTTGAGCCCATTTAGAGTGATCTTGCTGGAGAATAGAAGCGTAGTCTTGCTTGCAGGAAAAGCGCTCAGCACGGGCGGCTTCCGATAAGGGAGCAATTTCTTCCATTTTATCAATGGAGTCAATAGATTGGAGAAGAAAATGTTTGAGGAAAACAGTATTGTGATGCCTCTCGGCTCGCCAGATCTTGCATCCGTGTTTGATGGCATGAAGTTTGAGGAGAATGTTGCCCAGACCCGAGGAGCCCGTAATAGAGGCCAGACATTTCCCCACCAGACTAACAAAGACTTGGTCTTGCAACCAATATTTTTCAAAGCGAAATTTATGCTGGTGGTGGAAAGGGAAATGAGAAGAGAGGGAAATTGGGCAGTGATCAGAAGAGGGATTAGGTAACGCCTGAACGGAGGACTGGGGAAAACGGTTAAGCCAGGATAGGGACACTAGGAAGCGGTCAAGTTTGGCAAGGGAGGGAGGTTGACGTTGATTAGACCAGGTAAAAGATCTACCAGAAATAGGTAGATCAGATAATTGTAAGGCTCGAATGCAGTCATTGAAAAGGCAGGACTGGTTGAAAGAAAGAGCAGGGTTAGATCTTTCAGAGGCGAAACGAGTGACGTTAAAGTCACCGCACAAGAAATAGAGGTCAGATAAGAGGGGTTGTAAGGAAAGGAATTCATTCCAAAATAAGGGACGCCTCTCAGAGGTTGAAGATCCATACACCGAAATAATTGTCAGATGACAATTGAATAGTGTCCACTGAAGTTGAATAATAAGAAAAAAGTTAAGACGGTGAATACCGACTAGCGAAAAGGTCGATTCTTTGAATCCGACAAGGATACCACCTCTAGATCTAATGGCATCCAGCGAGATCCACTTCGATATAAGGGATCCGCCTAAAACCCGATAGATAGAAGTGGAAGGAGAGTCTAATTTGGTTTCTTGAATAGCGATAAGGTCACAACGAGTATAGGAGATAAGATCAAAAATTGCCCGTTGTTTAGACGGGCAATTCAAACCACGAATGTTCCAGGAGACACTAATCATGGGGCTGACTATGCTCCAAAACTCTACTACGTTCCAATGTTCTAATGGTACGGATGCTATGCGGGTCGGCGGGGTTGACGAGAAAACCCATCATTTGCGCAAGGGAAGCAAGTTTACTATCAGAGATTGAGTCAAAGATGGAAAAATAAAGAGATCCATACTGATTATGGGGATAAGGGATTTGGTCGGCGAATGACGATGATAAAGGGGTGTGAGGGACACTCTTGGGTGATCTACTAGAGATGCGCTCTTTGGGGCCGGATTGTTTTTCTTTTTGATAGCTAACAGGCGCGCGCTGGATCTAATGAAGCGCTGAGACGATTTAGAAGGAATACCCACCTCAGAATCGGAGCACTTAGACTCCAAGGAGAGAGAGGGGGGAGAGGGACAAGAGTTGGTCGAGGAGCAGCAGGGAGTGACCGGGGTGGTTGCCTGAGCTAAGAGCTTAGCATTGCCAAAAGAAAGAGATAGAGGAAAGAGGTGAGGCGAAGGCTTTAAAAGTCTCCGGATCTTCGTATCGGGGATAGGATAAGTCCTACCTCGATACAAAGGTCCTAAGAACTCAGAAATACCAGTGAGAAAGTCCCGATAAGAAACGCTAATTAAAGGAACCAGAACCGCCAGATGCAGCAATTTAAATAAACAGAAAGCAAATACAATAATGAAATAAGGAGAATGTTTTGCTAGAGGAATAGATAATACCTGCTTAGCTAGAGTGGCACGATTGAGTTCCTTTTCTTCTTCCAGAAGCAGAGGATTCTCATTAACTGTTTTTTTAAAAAAGTTTCCAAATCAAACAGCCTTGAGAAGCGTGCCCAACAAGTCAAATCCCCTCTCTCCTCTCTGTCTGCGTTCAACCCCGAGCCAGAAGCTTGCCACGTCAGCGTCGTCTCGTACACCGCGCCAGAACAGCAGCCGTCTTCTCGAAGCCCACGTCACGTCCCGTTCTCTCCGTCTGTGTCTTTCCTCACTTTGTTTTTGTTTGTGTTTTTTTTTTCTTCTTCTTTTCTTTGGGGCTGGAGCCGCCACACCAGCACACTTTTTTTTAAAACTTTTTTCTCTCTCTCTGTTATATAGGTAGGTGCAGGTGTAAGTTAGGTTAGGTTATTATTATTAGGATTTAGTTAATTAATTAATTAATAAAAGATTAAGATTAATCTTTTTAATTAATAACTGATTAACCCAATTTTATAACTAACTTTCATCCGTATTCTTTCATTTTTCTTAACGCGCGTGTTGCACACACAACAAAAGAAAATAAAAAATTAAGATTTTAAAATAAAAATAAAATTAATTAGTTTAAATTAAACTAACTAATTTTCACATTAGCTCTATCAAAATCCTTTTAAAATTTGTTTATTCTTTTTATACTATTGACAATTAAAATTGTACTTTCTTTCTCATATTGCCAAATTGTAAAAATTAAAATTCAACAAATCAATAAAAATAATAAATCAATAGTTTTGCTTTGTTTGTTGATTTTTACCAAAAATCTTCACATTTTTCATCAAAAATCTTATTTCTTCAAAAATAATTAATTAATTGAAATCTTGTGGAAATAAAATAAATTATCAACAATATAGACGAATACAAGCGATATTTATGGGTAAATCAGTACGAATATTTGTATGAAATTTAGACACATCAGAGGTCAATTCTGTCCGGGACCATCCCTCTCCCCGTGTCCAACAGCTGCGTGTCTCATTCTCCGGAGAAAACCTCGAAGGCGTCCGTCTTCCGCACTGCAACGCCCTCGTCATCAGCCTTGTCATGGCCAACTTCGAGGCCCACCGTATCCTGGTGGACAACAACCGCTCGGTTAATATACTATTCTTAGAAGCATTTGAGAACCTCAAGTTCCGCAGAGAAAAGCTCAAGCCCGTCGGCTACACACTTTACGGGTTTTATGGCGTCCCCATACAAATTGAGGGGATTGTGACACTAGATATAACTGCAGGCACGACCTCCATCATCCGAACCGAGTCCATGGATTTCATGGTGGTCAACGTCAAGACATCATACAATGCCATCCTTAGCCGACCCGGGCTCTGCTCGTTCCTGGCCATGGAGTCGGCTCGTTCGTGTTACACGACAGCGGTCGGGGCGGTGTATTTTCCCTCGACGTGGTTGAACTCCCTCCCGAGAGAGACCATCCGGAGTTAGAACCGACGGACGAGCTGGAAGAAGTCTCGTTCGAGGCAGATAACAAAGCCAAATATTTTCGTGTGAGCCGCACCCTGTCCACAGACTTGAAGCAAGGCCTGATCGATTGCGTCTACCGCAACATCGACCTCTTCGCCTGGACCCCGTCCAACATGCCTGTGATTTCAGAGGACCTTATCATGTGCCGACTGAGCGTCGCCCCGGGCTCCAAAACCATTTATCAGAAGTGACGCAAGTTCGCTCCGGAGAGGCAACAAGCCCTGAAGACAAACGATTGTCCACTCATTTTATTCAGCAGGTCAGCTACCCAGAGTGGTTAGCCAACGTTGTTATGGTGAAGAAGGCCAGTGGAAGCTGGAGGGTCTGCATTGACTTCACAGACCTGAACAAGGCGTGCCTGAAAGACCCATTTCCTCTTCCAAGCATCGACGCCCTGATCGATGCAACATCGGATCACGAGCTGCTGACATTCATGGATGCCTTTTCAGACTATAACCAAATCCGCATGTTCCCTCCCAACATTGCCAAGACGTCTTTCGTGACTGACCAAGGTCTATATTGCTACTGGGTTATAGCTTTCGGGCTCAAAAATACCGGAGCCACCTACTAGAGGCTCTTCAACCGGGTCTTTAATGATCAGATCGATCGCAACATGGAGGTGTACATCAACGACATGCTCGTCAAAAGCCGGCGAGGTCAGGACCATGTGAACGATCTTGAAGAAGCATTTGGTATCCTTCGATCACATGATATGAGGCTCAATCCTTCCATGTGCGCCTTCAGTGTCTCCCCCGGAAAATTTCTCGGGTTCGTCGTCAGCCAGCGCGGCATAGAGGCGAACCCCAAGAAAATCCAGGCCATTATCGACATGGCCCCTCCCTGAAATGTTAAAGAGGTTCAGTGCCTAACAGGGAGGCTGGCGGCCATCGACCGCTTCCTTTCGCAATCCGAGGAGAAGTCACTTTCCTTGTTCAAGGCTCTCCGATGAGCTAAAGGCTTCAAGTGGGGGGACACCCAGCAATAGGTGTTCGAATAGATGAAGTCCTATCTCGCCATCCCTCCACTCCTGAGTAAACCCGAACCGGGCGAACCACTACAACTATACCTCTCAGCCACTACAAAAAAAAAAGTTTTACACCGGCGTATCTACGCCGACGTTTTGGTAGAAACGCCACTATAGAACCAAGTTAATGTAAAGGAACAAAAAAGTCCAACTCTACACCGGCGTATGTAAAAAATGCCGGTGAATATAGGTATACACCGGCGTTTTTTCGTTGAAATGCCGGTGTAGATTGCGGATAAGGAAGACGTGCCCACTCACGTTCTCTCTCTATTTCATTTTATCCCCAATTTCCCCATTTTTTCACTCTATCTCTCTCTCTCCATCTCCCTCCTCCCATCGCCGCCCCCATCCCTTCCTCCGCGCCCCTCCCCAACGCCGCCACGTTCCCCATCGCCGCATCCTCCTCCCGATGTTGGCCCTTCCCCCATCGCCGCCCCCTCCTCCGGCGTCGCCCCTTTCCCCATGGCTGTCCCATTGCCGCCCCTCCTCCCCCTTCGTCGCCCCTTCCCCCCATCGCCGTCCCCCTTCCCCGCCGTTGCCCCTTCCTCTACACAAACCCTAGGTTTGTTCTTGAAATTTATGAATCGTTTTTTTAAAAAAATTTTTGTTTAATTTGTAGGATGTGAAATTATGCATTGACTATGATGTTGTTGGTATGTTCTTGAGATTGGTTCTACATTTTTTCTCAACTCTCTAATTTAGCTTGCTTGTATGTTCTTGAGATTGGTTCCACATTTTTTCCCAACTCTCTAATTTAGCTTGCTTGTATGTTCTTGAGATTGGTTCTACAATGTTTTGCTTTATGCTCACTTGACAACTTGCTTGGTAGGAGTTTGAGAATAAATGAGTGTATAATTCCTAATTTGAGAATCAAGTACTTAGAAGTGTCATTTTTGCTTCATGGAAAATTGAGGAGGATGTTGCTCATTGTATTAAATTGACATGACCAAAGTTAAGAAGTTAATCTGGAATTGAGGAGGCCTTTGCACTGATTGGTCATTCTTGAAAAAAAATGATCTTTTTTTTCGTTCTAAGTTTGATGAAAAAGCAACTTTGCTTGTAGATTAATAAAAGAAATTTGGAATGATATCAGATTATATATCAGGACGTGTAAGTATGATTTGGTATCCTCTTTCTAAATGTGATGATGTCTAAAGGGAAATGGAAATGAGGTATTCCCAAACAATCATGAGACCAACAGACTCACTTTAGAATAATAATCCATGGATAAATGCTTCTAAGATCTAGTAACCAATAGAACTACAAACTCACACAAAAAATGAAAATCCTTGTTTGTGATGCAACCCATGCATCACTAGGGCTGTAAAAATTGATTACAACTGAGTTAATCCACGCAACGTAAGAGGATAATTATTAGTTTTTAATTTTTAGTTTGATACATAGAGCCTTTATATCTAATGCATTGGTTATTTGTTAGGAATTTTTTTTTCTTTGAATGTGTATGGCTTTTTTCAACTAGGTCAGTATGCAACTCAAATTTCCAGTTGCAGTCATTTGGTTCCTGGCAAATTTAATTGATTTGCAACTCATTTGCAAAATACTTGACCCTTGTTACAACAAGCTACTTGCACCTAAAATCGTTCGAAGTGATTTACATATAAAAGTGTAAGCTAACTTCAGCCTTTCAAACTTACTTTTTGGGTAGCATGTACTAAATACTTGACAAATTGATGCCTTGGTCAATCTTTCCAAAATTATATCAGGTACTCTAGGAGTATCTACTGTGTACACCAGAGGTGGTGGTGTGTGTATAGATCTGAACATCTGGTTGGATTTTTGCCTACTACTTCAATTTACTTATAGATCTGGGGGAGTTTGCCTACTACTTCAATTTACTTATGGTGTCAGATCTGAACATCTGGTTGGATTTTTGCGATGAATGATATGAAAGACACATATTCAAAAAAAAGTAAAAGAAAGGTTTTTCTGTTTTATAAATTTGGAGGAGAACAAAAGGAGGACAAGGAATTTGGAGATGAGTCTTTTACTTTTTGGTTGCTGGTTTTACGAGTTGCTTTTTTGTCTGAATTTGGAGATGAGATGGATAATGTATCTGAAGTTGCACACTATGATTTTTTTATATAGAAGTGACTAGTGATAAAAATTTTTTTATCTAAACTTTATATACAATTATATCATGATGTTTAGATGAGTATCAGTTTCTAAAATAATGTTCATGCTTGTTGCGTGGGTTTGAAAATGAGATTGTTCTTTCTCATTGGTTTTGAGTGATGATGAGATGGATTATGTAACTGAAATTGCATACTATGATTTACAGAGGAGTGACTAGTGATGAAATAATCCTGTTTGAACTTATGTTGTGGTTTCAATTGACAGTTATCTCATGAGTATTATAAAAGTATAAGTTTCATCTCAGTTAGTATCTTGTTTGCCTGAATTTGACAGTGAAAATAATCTTCTTCACTCTTTGTAACTCAATATTTTGAACTCCATATTTTGGTTATGAATGTGGTGAGATCACATTATTATGTTTATGATATTACAATTTGATGATATTATACTATTAAGCTTCATTCATATATATTTTAATGGGTATCTTTTAGTTTTACAATTGGTTTTGATTGTTAGAGTGCCGAAGTTTTTTTTTTTTTTTTTTTAAATTATATCTACACCGGCGTTTTTACAAGCGCCGGTGTAGCTTTCAGCAAAAAATGGCAGTATATACCGGCGTTTTAAAAATGTCGGTGTAGGTGATGGCCGAAAACAGTAATTCCAAACGAAACCACCCTTTCGGTGGCTTTTTTTAACCGCCGGTGTAGTTTTTACCTATACCGGTGTTCGTAAAAAACGCCGGAGAATGTCCCTAAGCTACAGCGACACACGATTTAGCGACACTTGTACCGGCAATTTATAAAATGCCGGTGGTATCTACAGCGGGGTTTAAAAATGTCAGTAAATGTACAAAAAAATACCGGTAAAGACTGTTAGTCTTGTAGTGAGCCTTGAAGAGTGCCCTCAGTGCTGTTCTTATGCACAGAAAGCTCGCGATCTCCGGCCCCAGAGGAAAGCAAAAACTCTCGGCTAATTGGGAGGGCCCTTACAAGGTCTTCGAAGTGGTCCATCTTGACACGTACCGACTCGCAGACATGGGGGGCAGGATTATCAAGATGCCCTGGAATGCAGAGCACCTCATTAAATTTCTTGAAGGAGAATGCTAGACTTATGTAACCGATCTATTTTAACCGGCACTTACGTGCTATTTTCGTTTGTAAATAAGAAAGTGTAACTTTATGTTTTCTTCTACAGTTTTTAATTTTTTAGAACAAGTTAAGGGGGCTCGTCCCTCGGCACTCACCTCGAGCCATGCCCTAGCTTTTTTAAGCTAAGTGGGCTTCGCGCTCGGCAGTGCCTCCAAGCAACAACCCGACGACTCTTCTCTTACGTTAAGGGGGATCGACTCTCGACACTCACATCGAGCCACGCCCTAGCTCTCTCAAGCTAACAGAGCTCTGCGCTCGGTAGTGCCTCTGAGCCACAACCCGACGACTCTTCTCTTACGTTAAGGGGGCTCGACCCTCAGCACTCATCTCCAGCCACATCCTAAATTTCTCAAATTAAACAGGGCTTCGCGCTCGACAGTGTCTCCGAACCACAACCCGACAACTATTCTTTTTTTGCACATATTTTGACAACTGTCATCTTTTTGCAAATAGTTTTGAAAAATGGCATATAAAAAAAAATCAGAGGTTAAGTTAGTAAATTAAAAAGATATTTTCTAAATTGGAAACATAGTGAAAAGAATTAAGGACTTCATTTTTAATTTTTTATAATTTGGGGTCCCAAAGTATGTTAGAATAGACTTTGTTACAAAAATTTATCATGCACTACGAAGTTTTTACAAATTTTTGAGAGGCCATTTGTCCTCCCTACCCACCAGGTGGGTCCACCCCTGATTTTAGAGCACGTGCTTTATAGCAAACTATCACTCGTAGATAAATGATGTGAAGGCGATCGATGAATAGGACCCGCACGAGGTATGCGGGTTAGAGCATCTGTAGTCGTGGGCTAAATACCCAAAATTTGGAAAAAAATCAAAAAAACGAGTTGCAGTCGTCTTCCAAATACCCAAAATTTGGGTGTACGATGAATAGTTCGCTGCCAAATATAGCAGACGATTTGGCAAAAGCCAAAATATAGCTAACGAATCATTATAGTTCGTCTGTCAGAATTGACGAAAGATAATAGTTTGTCTCGTAGGTGAGACATACGAAAAGGTGAAGAGACGAAGGATTAAACACCGTTTGAAAAAAGAAAAAGAAAAAAAAGTTGACAGACGGTGTATTATACACCGTCTGAATAACGGAGGAAAATGACGAATTAGTAGGACGGTAGATTATCTACCGTCCGTTTAAAAAAAATTAAAAAAAAATTCTTAAAAAAACAATCATATCGAGTCTTCAATCTCTCTGTGGTTTGATCCCTTTACATTCTGACCAAAGCTTCAATCACATCCCACCAATTAAAAAACATCTCACCAATTAAAAAACAAAAAAAATTCTTAAAAAAAATCCACCGACTGGGTATTATGACCCGTGCGGTGCAAATGACGAACAATCATATCGAGTCTGTGGTTTTTTTTAAAAAAAAAAGAAAATTGAAAAACATAGTCAACAAACGGGAGATTATAACCCGTGCGGTGCATTTGACGGGATATTATATCCCGTCTGTGGTTTTTTTTTTTAAAAAAAAAAAATTGAAAACATAGTCAATGAACGGGACATTATACCCTGTGTGAGGAGATTGACGGTGTAATATTTTCCGTCTCTAGATTTTTTTTAAAAAAAAAAATTTAAATAAAACATATTCGACGAACGGCCTATTATATACCGTCGTAGGAGATTGACGGGAGTTAATGTCCCGTCTTTGGGTTTTTTTTTTTTTAAAAAAATTTTAAAACAAAGTCAACCAACGGCATATTATACACCGTCCGAGGAAATTAACAGGACATTATATGCTGCCGTTACTTTTTTTTTTTTAAATAAAAATATTGGAAGCAGACGATAGATAATCTTCCGTCTTTTAAAGAAAAACAAACGACGAATCGAATATGGCTTTGAACGACTGTAGCAACATTTTTTTTTTTCTATTTCGTATTTGCTATTTATCCAAAATTTGACGAGAACTACTATAGGTGCTCTTAAACGCCAGAAATAAACAGTGAACTATGGGAGGTAGGGTTTTATATTTATTAAATGAGAGCTGTTGAGCAGTTGAAACTTGACATTGACTGGGAATCTCATAATCTGAAACATAAAATATTATATTTAAAAATATATATAAATATATTGAAATAGAATAGTTCCCTTATCAACTTCTATATATATCACCACCTTTACGTATGTTTCTAAGTACACTTCCATAGCCTGATAGCACCTACAATCAAATAAACATGGATTCCTACATCATTGACCCTGTGTACCTCTTGCTCTCACTTGCTACTTTCACCCTCCTCTTCCTCCTCCAACTCTTACCTAGGCGAAAAGCCTCCAACCTCCCACCTGGGCCCACTCCCTTCCCCATCATCGGAAGCCTCCTTGAGCTCGGTGACTTCCCCCACCGCTCCCTCGCCCACCTCGCCAAAGCCCACGGCCCTATCTTCTCCATCAAACTTGGCCAAAACACCACCATCGTCATCTCCTCCCCTCAAGCCGCCAAACAAGTCCTCCAAACACAAGACTCCTCCTTTTCTGGTCGTACAAGGCCGCATGCCCTAGATGCACTCGGCCACAACAACTCCTCGATCATCGTCATGTCCCCTTCACCTCAATGGAACTACCTCCGAACCCTACTCAAAACACACCTCTTCTCAACTCAACCAATTGAAGCTCACCGGAGCCTGAGGAAGAAGAAGGTGGAGGAGATGGTGGACCACTTCAGGGGAAGGATGGGGCAGAAGGTAGACATAGGACGAGCTCTGCTCTGTACTTCACTGAATCAGATATCGAACTTGTTTTTCTCGATGGATTTGGTGGATATTAATTCAGACAAGGCCGAGGAGTTTACGGAGTTGGTTGGAGGACTTATGGAAGCAGTGGGGAGTACGAACATTTCCGACTTTTTCCCGGTGATGGGAGTGGTAGATTTGCAAGGAAGGAGGAAGACAGTGGAGATATATTTGAAGAACTTGCACAGGATTTTTGACGACATGATTGATCAAAGGTTGGAGAAGTTGTCGAGTTTGAGTTATGGTGGTGATTTCTTGGATGCACTTGTCCAGTTGCATGTCGAAAAGGACTCTAAACTCGACCGGCCGGGCATTAAAGCCTTACTTGTGGTAAGGAAAATTTTAACCTGCAGTTATTTTCTATTTTTATTGTGAAAAACACAATAAAGAATTTATGTTCTTAATTAAACAAAAATTAAAAAAAAAATTGAATGTTGAGAGACTTAAAGTGTACAAAAGAAAGTCAAGTACGTAGCAGGTCTAATATTAATTATTCTTTAATTTTTTGTATTTCATTATCGTGAATGCACTGTAGATTAAATTATGAATGTATATATAATCACGCAGGACAATTTTGTTGCTGGGAGCGATACCAGCTCGCTCGTGGTAGAATGGTCGATGGCAGAACTGCTCCGACATCCGAGCATAATGGAAAAGGCACGTGCGGAGCTCCTGTCAGTGGTCGGGCCAAAAAGGCAAGTACAAGAATCAGACCTACCTCAACTACCATTCCTGCAAGCAATAGTGAAGGAAACTTTCCGGCTTCACCCACCGACTCCACTCTTGTTACCTCACAAGACTGAAACAACTGTACAATTGAGTGGGTACACGGTTCCCAAGGATACTAGGGTGTTTGTCAACGTGTGGGCGATGGGCCGAGATAAGAGCATATGGGAGAATCCAGAGTCGTTTATACCTGAGAGGTTTATGGAGAGCGAAGTCAATTACAAGGGGAGATACTTTGAATTGATACCATTTGGTGCTGGTCGACGAATTTGTCCAGGATTGCCATTGGCACACTGTATCGTGCATCTGATGTTGGCCTCGTTGATACATTCTTTTAATTGGAAATTACCAAATGGGATGAAACCAAGTGATATTGACATAACTGAAAGGTTTGGGCTAACATTGACCTTGGCGGTTCCTGTTTCTGCCATTCCATTGCCAGTCAGCTAAATCTTAAAGTGACTCGGTAAATTTGAAGTACTGATTACTAGTCGATTACAAAGTGATTGAATTTTTACTAGTACGTCATATCCGCACATGTAATGCACTGAAGAAAAGACTGTAAGATCATATAAAGCTGGTTAGTTTTTGAGTTAAATAAAACTATGATTACATTAAATGGTGTTGATTGTCCATGGAGAGTTCCACAAAGTAGCTACAAGTATTCTATAAGAGGAAATTACCCCCTCACATATGAGGCTCTCTTTTCTTTATCCAAAATTCTTTAAAGTCACTTCCGAACTGAAGAAACTTCAAGTAGACTATCTAATTTCCAAGTTGTTTTTTTTTCCCGTTTTCTAATAAGTTCATAAGAATGTTTAAAACTTTCGATGATTATTAGTCCAAAACTGAATTTTTAGAATTCAGAATTCAGGAAATATCAATACAACTAAATTTGGGAAAAAGTCATAGATGAAAGAAAATAACATGCACATATTTACTAACATGTCCATCATTCAAAAATCACAATCAATATATTGAAAATTAATTTTTGACACAAAGAAGAACCTCAAATCTTGCTACTACTGCAATACAAGTGTATACTGCCTCACATAATCACAAGGCATTAGTGCATAACTACTACTAGTTAGCTAGTAGCTGCATCACCGATCCCGATAATTTATTTAAGCATATATGTTGTGAGTGTGAACTAAAGAAAATTAAATGTGTTGATCTTTAGCAAATTTTGAACCTGATCAGAAAAACCTAGCAATTCATACTGTATAATTCATTCTTTTTGGCTTTGTAAAAAAAAATTCATAACCTATAGGATAATTGCTATAACAAAAAAAAGAAACAGTTTGGAGTATTCAAAACGGATAGATAGACTGGGTATTCAACCCGTTTACTAAGCAAATTACCTTTCTAGCTACTAGAAATAACTATAGTCATTTGATACTAGATCGACGTAAGTAATGAATCGTCACTTACAGGATCACCATCTTTAAAGTCTCTTTCTTGTACTATTGTTCAGTGATTAAAAGTATCTTTGAAGAAAAGACTTTTCTTGTACTCTTGTATAAGGTTGCCAGCTGCAGTATACTTTAAATTAAGCCAAACATTTTGATCATGACGTACTGTCCAAATCTATAGATATTAAGTTAGAATTCAGAAAATATCAACGCGACAGGGAAAGATTATGGAATGGAAGGAAGAAAATAAAATGTGCGTGTTTACTATCAGCATTCAATAATCATAATCAATCAACTTTTGACATATTAATACTGCCTCGCATAATCATAAGGCACTAGTGTATAACTAGCTATTCATCGGATTTCATATTTGTAACGAAAAGAAACCGTTACTCTCAAGTCTGTTAATCATTGTTGAATGTTAAATATGCAAAGCACTTGCGTTTTCTTATTTAAACAACACGCACGTACTGACAAATATCAAGAATTATAGTTAATTAAGAATTATGGCAACCATGTAAACTACCTTTCATATCAGGTAGCGGTTTTATTAAGTAGTCAAAAAAACATGTGGTAGTTAAACAAAGCAAATAGAAGTTCAAGTAAAGCTAAGACATTTTTGTTTGAGTTCTTTGATGCAAACTCTTAACTATCTTAGCTACTTTTATATAGCCCCTATAAAAGTAGAGTTAATAATTTCTATTTTCTTTCAAATTATGTTAGTTTTGGTATTATCTTGTTAAACAAACCAATAAATAGGGACTACTACTCTGTTGGTTTTCTCTTTGTTGGAAAATTATTCTTATGATCAAAATTGTATATGAATTAATATAGGGAGTAAAACTAACTATTGGATCATCTCAAATAATGTGTTGGAAATTGAGATATCTTATAATCAATAGTTTTTAATTCCTTGATTTGGATTATTGAGTTATTAATTAAATTTAAAAAAACACCAAATTTTAATGACACATTGTAAAATTTCAACATTTCAACATTAAATTAAGATTGAAGAGATGACCAATTGTGCATGGTATATATTGTAGTGCAATTGGATTTTCCAACAGATTTGTTTCAATTAGACATTAATGAATACAAGTAACTGAAAATCTTAGGTCAGTATATCTAATTCAGCAAAAAGATTTTCGATATTTTGAAAGAAAGTGTACGTTATTTGTGGCTCTTGATGCCACATATTTGATATTCCTTTCCTTGACAAGATTCAGAGTGGTACACCGTATCAACTCATAGTTCTTACTATCGATTTTCCTTACTTTTACATTAAAAATATGTGTGTTTTTTAATCATAATTAATTTGCAGTGATCGGCTACCGGAAATGCATCCTATATGGATTTTCCTGACCTATTTTGGGTTCTGAAGTATTTGTATTGAAGAAGAGATGTGAGAGAGAAATTAGGGAGAGGATATTTCAAATGACGAAAATATTCATTTTTTTAAAATAAATTTTTATCATCTATTAAAATAAATATTATAAATCGTACGGCTGTGAGCGAATATAGAGTAGTAGTTGCAAAAAATATTAAGAAGTTGTATTAGTTGAGGGTTTGCATTCTAAAAAAAATCCTTTTTGTTTTGGAATAAGATTAATAGGCAGGTCAAAATTTGTAGATAATGTGTTAATTAATTTATTTTCTTTTTGTTATATTTTGCTAAAAACATGTGTATCACAAACTGGCCGTAGTTTGTTTAGATTATCTATTCACTCGATTATTTATATGTACTCATTTTTTTTTGTATAAGCATGCGTTGGCTGTGTGCCTCCGTATACTTATTTATTCATTATATTTTATACTAACTAGTATCTTCCACAGTTCCACAGAGGCCACAGTAGGTTACTTATTTACCTAGTTATTTATTCATTTTATTTTTTTGAAAGGTTGTTAAAAGCATGTGCTGATGTGTGCCTACATAAACTTTTTTTTTCGTTCTAATTTGTTACTTTGATATTGTTAACAGCATATATATTATTTACGACGTACTTTGAGACTTGTAGAAATTAGTAATTTGCACGTGCGATGCACGTCTTAATAAATATAGGTTTTAAAAATAAAAATTTAGACATAATCTGGATTTGAACTTAGAACCTCCTTTATAATAGTTATGCACGTGTATTGCACGGGTTGGTAGATTGACAAAACATTTACAAATGACACTAACTGTTTATTAAAGTGAGATCCCCAACGTGTGTCTCCTGAGCGCTTTAGTGTACGTAGCTTCTTGATTCAATCCTCGCCATGTTTCAATTTCACCACTAGTTATTCCTGCAATCAATCTCTCAAACTGTTTATCCCCAAGAATATCATGTCGTTTTGCTGAACTTCCAACAATATTGCACAATTTGGTAATTAAGTTGAAAAATGTGGCAATAGTCCTATGTTTATGGACAATACCAACAAGTGCTAACTGTAA
Organism: Hemerocallis citrina; assembly: GCA_017893485.1. Classification (NCBI taxonomy): domain Eukaryota; kingdom Viridiplantae; phylum Streptophyta; class Magnoliopsida; order Asparagales; family Asphodelaceae; genus Hemerocallis; species Hemerocallis citrina. Next base: position 18,305,132 of record CM030362.1, read on the forward strand.
TTGATGAGCAAAATAATGAACATAAAAGGCAGACTGATTTTCTCTCATAATCAAGGTTTTGAGACCATTATATCACCCTTAATATTGCTAGCTCCATCATAATCTTGTCCACGCAATCATGATATACTCAACCCATGATTAGCAAAAAGAATATCAATTGCCTCCTTCAAACATATAGCAGTTGTAGAAGAAACATGTACCGCTCTAAGAATACGTTCAATGACACAACCTTTTTTATTCATATAACAAAGGCATACATGTAGCGCCCCGAATTTCTAATGTAATAATTTAGAAAATACGTGGCACTTTCCCAGCGATCCACTTCAATGTAACAATATACATAGACTAAAAACTCAAATTATTTTATTCCAAACATTAATACAATAATCTTTTTCTATTGCAGCGGAAATACAAAACACCTTGAATTAAAGATATTCTTTTACAATACTCCTCTTTACAAAATTACACAAGGCTCTATTACATCACTCATGATCTCTACAGCTAACCCAAGCCTCCAAGCCTCCAAACTCTAAGCAACCTGCATCATGTGAGGCTAGAGTTGAACCCTAACCCCCAAACTAAAAGGGTCAGCCATAAATGGTGTGAGTGATATAAACAACAAACATAAACAAACAATAAACATAAATTCTCAGGCAACATGTACTGAACAAAAATACATAAACTGAACATGTAATATGAAACGAGAAACGATAGGCCAGTACATGCGTGAACCAAGTCGAGAATCAATAACACCGATCAAATATCCATCAATCGATCACTCTCAAAAATGAACAGCTCAACTGTACTGTACAGTCGACTGAATAAGGCACCAGTCAACTGATCACTCCCAAACACCTGATTATCAAACAATCTCAATATCGCGTTACATGTCCAACGATCAATCACTAATAACACCATAGATCGGATATTCGGTGATCAGTCACTAATAGTAACTCCCAACACCGCAGATTCTATCCATCTACAAAGACCAAGGATAACGCAGATCGGATATTCGGTGATCGGTCACTAATAGTAACTCCCAACACCGCAGATTCTATCCATCTACAAAGACTAAAGATAACGCAGATCGAATATTCGGTGATCAGTCACTAATAGTAACTCCCAACACCGCAGATTCTATCCATCTACAAAGACTAAAGATAACGCAGATCGGATATTCGGTGATCAGTCACTAATAGTAACTCCCAACACCGCAGATTCTATCCATCTACAAAGACTAAAGATAGCGCAGATCGGATATTCGATGATCAGTCACTAATAGTAACTCCCAACACCGCAGATTCTATCCATCTACAAAGACTAAAGATAGCGCAGATCGGATATTCGGTGATCAGTCACTAATAGTAACTCCCAACACCGCAGAGTCTATCCATCTACAAAGACTAAAGACTTGAAAGAACACTCAAGATTCTGAAAAACTCATCATCACCAGTCGACTTATACTGCAGTAAGTCGACTGCCCCGAGAACCAATATCCAAGATTATAACAAGTGTTATAAGTCGACTTAATATTCCATCAATTGACTTACCCGAGACAACTACCAGTAATTCTCAAGAAACATCCCAAGTGCTAACAGCCGACTTAACAAATCATGGGTCGACTGTCCAGACGAGATACTGATCAATACTTTACAAACATAATACTCGGTAGACCAGTCGACAGAATATGGGTCTCAATCGACTGTCCCGAAGAATTCTCAAAAGTCTAAAGGTGCATCAGTAGCATTGTACCAGTCGACTGAATCGTAGACCAGTCGACTGTCGGCCTACAATTCTCACAAATTAGGTCTGAAATCAATAATCAATACTGGAGTCTATCTCAATACCAAATCTCTTCCTCAACTCAAACCTAATCCGGTTCGTAATCACAAGATCCCGAGATTCATCCATCCAATTTCTTATTTTCATAACTATACTCAAATCTTAACATGTTTCAAGCAGTCAAGAATTGTCAGACGAGATCTACTAATCTTTCATGGATTTCACATGCATATTGCGAATAACAACCATGGCATCGATTTCATACAAGATGCGAAAACATCAAACAAACAGCATGCAATCATACACATAAACAAAACAAGTCCATATCACTCACCTTTAGAATTGCAAAGATCCAATGGAAAACCTTCTTCTTGCTAGATCCAAGGACTTCTTCTTCAATCACCAAGAGAATAAAAGGTATAATAGGATCTGAGTTGTGCAGCGAATGGCGGCTACAAACTCCCTTATATAGGCCGGGAATCAAGTATTAGGGTTTCCAAATACATTTGCAAAACAATCCCTTCAGAATACAATTATATATATATATATATATATATATATATATATATATATATATATATATATATATATATATATATACTCTTGGAAATTCATCTAAAATTCATTAAAATTAGGATTTAAAAGAAAACATACTTCTAAATCTTAACCAATACCGTTCAAAACGTCCAGAATGCAAATTTTGCATTTTAGCCCTTAAAAATGTCAATTTTACAAAAAGGTCCTTCTTTTCTCAAAAATTGCAAATAGTACTAATTAATTTCAGAAAAATCTGGAAAAATACTGCATAAATTCTAAATAATAAATAATGATTTTTCATAAAGAAATCTTAATTTTTCAAACTTCTCAAGAGTCATTTGCACGTGTTTTGCACGTGTACCAAAGATAAATCTTTTAGAAAATATCCATTAAAACCCTCAAAATTCATTTAAATTCATTTTCAAATAATTAAAATAATATTTGAAAATACGGGGTTCTATATCACTCCCTCCTTAGAAGAGTTCTGTCCTCAGAACTACTGCTAATGGGAACCAACAACCCACTAACAATGATTGAAAACTCATGGGTAGAAACATAAATCTTAGGACATACAGTCACACCAAAGAATGTATTCCAACAAAACAAACACATCATACATAGGAAACAAATCATGCAAAGAATTCAGAAAATCAATCTTCCGCTGCGCAACTCTGATAACTTGCTATCGGAAGCCAACTGCAAACAACTACTGAACTCCTGCATCCAACATCCTTCCGAGAATCAGTGGCCACTCCCTCCTTAGAAAGGACATGACTAGGATAGCCACCTCAAGACCTTTCTTGGAAACACCTTAAGCTCCACACTAAGACTAGTAATCAATGGGCGATACAATTGTATGCAAGAAAATAGTATCAAATAAAACTTTGTCTTTATTCCTTTAAATCCAAATAACTTGTTACATGAAGAAAATACTCAATCCTCAATTATTTCCAAAATAAAGTTTTACTTAATACAAAAGAATAAATTCAAAAATTCTTGCACACACAGATTATATTTCTGGATTGCCCGCATCCTCCTCAGTCAATGCGAACACTCGCCCCTGCTTCGGATCCTTGTCTTTCTCTGCCTTCTCTTTCTTCAGCTGTGGACATTGTGGTCGGATATGCCCTTCTTGACCACACTGAAAACAAGTCTGCCTTGCTAACTTCGGACATTCCCTCCTTCTATGTCCTGTCTTCCTGCAGAAATAACAAGTCACCTCCTGAGTTGCCGGTGCCTTCTGCACTGGATCACTGGGCTTGCTCTGCTTCACTGGGAATTCCTCCCCATCCTGATCATCTGCTGGCCTCTTTTTCTTGTTCCAAGTCTCTTGCTTTACCCGGGACTGGTCCATATCTTCCTCGGTCATAGCTGCTCTCCTGACCAGCTTGTCGAATCTTCTGATGCCCAACGGAACCATCCTTGACCTCAAGTTTGGCCTCAAGCCCTGCTCAAACTTTTTGGCCTTCTTTGTCTCGTCGACAACTAACTCTGGCGCATACCGCGAAAGCTGAGCAAATTTAGTCTCATACTCCCGCACGGTCATGCTACCTTGCTGAAGGTTCAAGAACTCAGTCGCCTTCTTCTCCTGAACATCAAGAGGAAAGAAGCGATCTCTTAACTCCTCCAGAAAAGCTTTCCATGTCAACTGCTGATCTCCCAAATTCCTCTTCAGCGACTCCCACCAGATACCAGCGTCTTTCTCTAGCTGCATCGACGCTAACTTCACCTTGCTAGCTTCAGGAGTCTCCGACACTTCGAAGATCGTCTGCATCTTCCTAATCCAATCATCTGCTGCGGTTGGATCAGCTTGCCCCTCAAAGACTGGCGGCCTCATCCTTTTAAAGGATTCAATCTTCTTAATCGGATCGGCGTTCACCAATCCATGTCCAGCTCCATGATTTGGCTGCGGATTCTGCTGCTGCGCTTGCTGCTGCGCCACATTGAGTGCTATCAGCGTATTCAACGTCTGATATACTTTGGCAAACTCAGCTTCTAGGTCGATCCCATTTCCTCGGAAACTACCAGACCCGTCCTCATTGTTGCCTCCATTCCTGACCCTGGGTGCAACCATTGTGAATACTGCAAAACGAGGGTAAAGTTAGAGCATCACACAATTCATACTCAAATCAATACCCTATGGCAAAACCATAACCATGCCCCAAGCCAAACATCATGTTTCAGCTCTATGTGATACTCACACTCTAATATCCACACCTAGGTACTCACTCCCTAGTGTCCACACCTAGGTTGGTTTTCATACTATGTCTATTATTACTATTGAAGCTTGCTCTGATACCAATCTGTAGCGCCCCGAATTTCTAATGTAATAATTTAGAAAATACGTGGCACTTTCCCAGCGATCCACTTCAATGTAACAATATACATAGACTAAAAACTCAAATTATTTTATTCCAAACATTAATACAATAATCTTTTTCAATTGCAGCGGAAATACAAAACACCTTGAATTAAAGATATTCTTTTACAATACTCCTCTTTACAAAATTACACAAGACTCTATTACATCACTCATGATCTCTACAGCTAACCCAAGCCTCTAAGCCTCCAAACTCTAAGCAACCTGCATCATGTGAGGCTAGAGTTAAACCCTAACCCCCAAACTAAAGGGGTCAGCCATAAATGGTGTGAGTGATATAAACAACAAACATAAACAAACAATAAACATAAATTCTCAGGCAACATGTACTGAACAAAAATACATAAACTGAACATGTAATATGAAACGAGAAACGATAGGCCAGTACATGCGTGAACCAAGTCGAGAATCAATAACACCGGTCAAATATCCATCAATCGATCACTCTCAAAAATGAACAGCTCAACTGTACTATACAGTCGACTGAATAAGGCACCAGTCGACTGATCACTCCCAAACACCTGATTATCAAACAATCTCAATATCGCGTTACATGTCCAACGATCAATCACTAATAATACCATAGATCGGATATTCGGTGATCAGTCACTAATAGTAACTCCCAACACCGCAGATTCTATCCATCTACAAAGACTAAGGATAACGCAGATCGGATATTCGGTGATCGGTCACTAATAGTAACTCCCAACACCGCAGATTCTATCCATCTACAAAGACTAAAGATAACGCAGATCGGATATTCGGTGATCAGTCACTAATAGTAACTCCCAACACCGCAGATTCTATCCATCTACAAGACTAAAGATAACGCAGAACGGATATTCGGTGATCAGTCACTAATAGTAACTCCCAACACCGCAGATTCTATCCATCTACAAAGACTAAAGATAGTGCAGATCGGATATTTGGTGATCAGTCACTAATAGTAACTCCCAACACCGCAGATTCTATCCATCTACAAAGACTAAAGATAGCGCAAATCGGATATTCGGTGATCAGTCACTAATAGTAACTCCCAACACCGCAGATTCTATCCATCTACAAAGACTAAAGACTTGAAAGAACACTCAAGATTCTGAAAAACTCATCATCACCAGTCGACTTATACTGCAGTAAGTCGACTGCCCCGAGAACTAATATCCAAGATTATAACAAGTGTTATAAGTCGACTTAATATTCCATCAATCGACTTACCCGAGACAACTACCAGTAATTCTCAAGAAACATCCCAAGTGCTAACAGTCGACTTAACAAATCATCGGTCGACTGTCCAGACGAGATACTGATCAATACTTTACAAACATAATACTCGGTATACCAGTCGACTGAATATGGGTCTCAGTCGACTGTCCCGAAGAATTCTCAAAAGTCTAAAGGTGCATCAGTAGCATCGTACCAGTCGACTGAATCGTAAACTAGTCGACTGTTGGCCTACAATTCTCACAAATTAGGTCTGAAATCAATAATCAATACTGGAGTCTATCTCAATACCAAATCTCTTCCTCAACTCAAACCTAATCCGATTCGTAATCACAAGATCCCGAGATTCATCCATCCAATTTCTTATTTTCATAACTATACTCAAATCTTAACATGTTTCAAGCAGTCAAGAATTGTCAAACGAGATCTACTAATCTTATATGGATTTCACATGCATATTGCGAATAACAACCATGGCATCGATTTCATACAAGATGCGAAAACATCAAACAAACAGCATGCAATCATACACATAAACAAAACAAGTCCATATCACTCACCTTTAGAATTGCAAAGATCCAATGGAAAACCTTCTTCTTGCTAGATCCAAGGACTTCTTCTTCAATCACCAAGAGAATAAGAGGTATAATAGGATCTGAGTTGTGCAGCGAATGACGGCTGCAAACTCCCTTATATAGGCCGGGAATCAAGTATTAGGGTTTCCAAATATATTTGCAAAACAATCCCTTCAGAATACAATTATATATATATATATATATATATATATATATATATATATATATATATATATATATATATATATATATCTACTCTTGGAAATTCATCTAAAATTCATTAAAATTAGGATTTAAAAGAAAACATACTTCTAAATCTTAACCAATACCGTTCAAAACGTCCAGAATGCAAATTTTGTATTTTAGCCCTTAAAAATGTCAATTTTACAAAAAGGTCCTTCTTTTCTTAAAAATTGCAAATAGTACTAATTAATTTCAGAAAAATCTAGAAAAATACTGCATAAATTCTAAATAATAAATAATGATTTTTCATAAAGAAATCTTAATTTTTCAAACTTCTCAAGAGTCATTTGCACGTGTTTTGCACGTGTACCAAAGATAAATCTTTTAGAAAATATCCATTAAAACCCTCAAAATTCATTTAAATTCATTTTCAAATAATTAAAATAATATTTGAAAATACGGGGTTCTACAATACAACCATTTTTTCTTTCACGGATATGTCTCTAGATTCATCAACTAAAATAAAGAACAAATCACTTCCTAGATCATCCATGATTACATTTGTGATCTCAGCTGCTATTGCTTTCACAATATCCTTCTGAATCATTGGGGATGTCAGCTTATTATTATCTGGAGCATTGTTCAAAACAACTTTTTTCACTTCTTCATTATTTTTAGCATAAAACTCTAGTACTTCAAGAAAGTTTTCCCGATTATCTGATTCATCAGATTCATCATGTCCTCGAAATGGAAATCCTTGACGCAAAAGCAATTTAATAACTTTAATTGAAGCAAGTAAACACGTGCGATATTCCATTCGGACTTTGTCTGATTGCTTTACCAACTGAACATCTATATGTTGTCTTTGATTTATTAAATCAAGACACTTCTTCATGCACGAATTATGAATATTATTATGACCTCCTATATGCTCTTTGAATTTGTGTGGCCCTTTCTTCCAATGTGTAAATCATTCACCAACAAACTTGTCACTACCACTTTGAGAACCACTTTCGGACTTGAATAAATAACAATATAAACAGAATGCAGCATCTTTAGACACACTATACTCCAACCAACTCCTATTAGGGTGTTCTTGAAACCAATTAGGAAAAAACTTTCTTTTCTCGTTGCCAAAATTCCTAGAATTCCCATTCCCATTCCCAGTCACTCTCTTATATGTTAGATTCTATATTTATTATGAGAGACCATACAGAAGAAGATGGTGGGCAAAGTGCGATCTCTACTCAGAGAATCAGTACTCTGTAGCCTGTTCGGATTAGTAGTTGAAATCTTTAAATGGAATGATTAGGTTGCCTTGGCAAAAAAAAATTCACATCATCAGCAAATACAAGGAACGAGTTTGCAGTAGAACTTCAGATCATCAGCAAATACAAAAAAAATTCACATCATCAGAAGCATACTAGCAAATTGCAGTAGAACTTCAGATTCACCAATAGACATTTCAAAAATTTCAAACAAAAAAATGGGGAAATGAATGAGTACCTGGCTCTGGCTGAATAGCTAGAGTTTCTGACCAGTAACACCACCTCCTCCCTTTGGACTTTGGAGCCACGAGTTTGGGAAATGGAGGTTTGGAAATTGGGGGATTGGATGGGGATCTAGGGTTTCGAATTCGATTGTGGTCGAAAATGAAGAGAATGAAGAGACGAAGAGGATGGGGATCTAAGGTTTCGAATGTGGTCAAAAAAGAAGAGATTGAAGAAACAAATAGGAGGGGTCTAGGGTTTCGATTGTGGACCTATCACCTGTGGTTGAAATTTGGAAATGAAGAGAGTGAAGACCGAAGAGATGAAGAGGAGCTCTGGTCCTCTGGAGTGGAGTGGTCGAAAATTTTTGTGGGCCAAAAGAGAGCGTGGGGGGGGGGGGGGGGGGGGGGGGGTTATGGGCCTTATGGAAAAATGAGGGGGAGCAAAAAAAAGAAAAAAAAAACCTATGGGCCTATTATAGGCGGCCTGCCCAGTCTAGGGTGAGCAGCCGCTCACCCTGGGCCAGCAGTCCCTCCGCCCCTGGGTGCCCCCCCTTCCCCAAATTTTTGGTGATTCGTAAATGGAGCCGCATATACGGCTCCATTTTTGGAACCGCATTTTTTATTTTTTTTGCAAAAACCCCTCCTTTAATCCAAAATTTGCATACACAATATATTTATGGAATATATTAGTATATATTTATTTTGTTTGATTTGTTTTTTTAACTTATTTTATATATTTTATTTATAGACAAAATTTATACTATTGTTAAATTTTTAACAAGATCTTTAATATGAGACCAATATTGAATTTAGTCCTGATTTGTTTTAAGTGTAGAAATTATTCATTGTTTTAAGTGTAGATGTTAATTGTATTATAACTATTTAATTAGTTGTATTTTCTTTTTTGCGTTTACAAAATTAGCTTTGTGCAAAAAAAAAATTACAAATCTTTTTTATGAAACCCCAAAATGGGTTACCATTGGAGTACCTCAATTGAAACCCCAAATCAAAGTGGCATATTTTAAGAAATATGTCAAAATGGAACCTCAAAATGGAGATGGAGATGGGGTTCCATTAGCCTTGCTCTTAGAAGCCATGCAAAATTGACTCATTTAATAAAGCTATATTATTATGCTTATTCGATTATGATGGTAAACACCCTCCCCAAACCGTTTCGTTGTCCGACAAAGACGAGTCAAAGAACATGAACTGCTAGAAAGAAAAAAAATGTACATTCAACTCCTCACTGTTTACTAATCAGATAGATGGGCATATTCAAAAATGTATTAATTAAACTATTCACTAGTGTGTGTGTGTGTGTGTGTGTGTGTGTGTGTGTGTGTGTGTGTGTATATATATATATATATATAGTGCAATCTTCTATTGCAAACGCTAATGTAGTACTTACAAATGTGCAAACTACTTAATTCGCCATTGTCAATGACGGATTAAGGCATATTAAAAATGAAGCCGTTGTTTTCAAACAACGGGTTCATTATAACTTAACCCTTCATTGGTAGTGATGGGCTTAAGTGATTTGCACGTTTGCAAACGTTACAGTGCTTTTGCAACGGAAGTATATATATATATATATATATATATATATATATATATATATATATATATATATATGTTTTTCCGTGGGGACGTGCCTACAACACGTTTTCAGAACAATGCAGCATATGAAAAGCCATGTAAACAATAATATATATGCAATCCATTGTAGGAAGTAATGAGAAGCCAGACAAATGCTGTTGTTTGGTTCTGATGAAGAACTTGCTCTGTATATCAGAAAGGAAAAATATTTGACTATTAACTTTGGTGTTCTCAGGGTATTCTACTATCATATGTTAATATAATTTCTAAGATGTACACTATAATAATGTTTATGTATATGTAATACTTGATACATTTACTTTCCAGTCTTTCGGATGCATCAATCAGAAACTTCCGTCATGTAGTTTATGTAGTTCAAGTTTGGATAGTAAGACAACAATTAGTTGTAAACAAAATTCCATATTTCCATTAGCATATGTTGAAAAATAATTATCAATAGGGGTGTAAAATATAACATCTTAGAACTTTGATGTTGCAAAATGATGAAATTAAACTTTTGAGAAGATATTTTCTACTTTGAGCGTAACTTTAAACGTTGAAATTTACCCAAGTGAATAACCATTTAAATCTTTAATTGCATTTGAAATCTATCAGAGAACTCAATGAAATTTTCTACATAAGCAATCAAAAGAACCAAACAAATCTGGAAATTTACAAACATGAAATTTGAAAATCTAAATTTCTGAGTAGAGAGAGAGAGTTATAGGAGAAAGTGAAGAGATGAGAGAGATAATAATAAAGTGATGATTATTTATGTTTTGGGGAAAAACTGGAGGGAAAATGCTTTTTGGTTAAGAGTGAATGTGAGTCAATGATTTTGTTTCAATTGAGGGAAAGTCACTTGATAGTTTTTTTTTCTTTCAAATTGCCTTGTAATATATATATATATATATATATATATATATATATATATATATATATATATATATATATATATATATATATATACACACACTAGATTTGCCCATGGGCACGTGCCTATGGCACGTCTTCAGAACGATACAGCATATGAAAAGCCTTGTAAACAGTAAAACAACAATCATGTAGTTCAAGTTTGAATTGTATGACAATAATTAGTTGTAAATAAAAGTCCATGTTTTTATTAGTATATGTTGAAAAATAATTATAAATGGGATTTAAAATCCAACTTCTTATAATTTTGAGGGTGGAAAATGATGAAATTTAACTGTAGGTGAGATATTTGTTATTTTCAATATAACGTGAGCAATAAAAAAACAAAAAAAATCTGAAAAGTTATAAACCTGAAATCTGAAAATCTAAATTTCTGAGTAAATGGAGAGAGAATGAAAGAAAGAGAAAAAAAAAGAAAGAAAGAAAGAGAGAAAGAGAGAAAGAGAGAAAGCGAGAGAAATATGAAAAAGTGAAAAGAGAGCTCAAAACTGATATTTGCTCAAATGATATGTACTGTGCACCACATGGACGTGTTACCCACATGAATAAATACAGAATGGTATTTGGTTATGTATGAGAATATACCTATACTCCTTCTGCTGGCAGTAGACATGGGTTTTTTTTATTAGATTCCTCCCGTTCCCAAGAAGTGGATCTTATTCGCAATCTCGAAATTCAGCGGGCAAAGAAGTTCAATCCTATTTATGATTAGTGTGGCCTGGAACATTAGGGGGCTTGGCAGTGCCTTGAAATAACATGCTGTTTACCAACTTATAGCCTCTGCCCATTGTGATTTAATCACATTAGTGGAAACTAAAATTCACTCCATCTCCCCTTCCACCCTCCGGTCTATTGGTGGATCAATGATATCCAATTGGATATCATTAGATTCGATAGATACGAGAGGAGGCATTCTCTTTGGTTTCAAAGAGGCTTTATTCCAACTAGTCTCCGTTCGCAGGATACAGTTCTTCATAGTCGCTACCCTCCATTGGTTCGAATTCAACTGTGAACTGACAGTGGTTTCGGTTTACGGTCCGAGTACCGCAGAACGCCGTCAATCGTTTTGGGAAGAATTCAATTCCTTTACTGGTCTCATCCAGGGCCTTTGGCTTTTCTGTGGCGACTTTAATGTCACCAGGTTTGGCCACGAAAGGACCGGTAATCCTTCTGCCTTAAATAACTCCCTTTGTTTCAATGATTGTATCTGTCAGCTCCAGCTGGTCGATATCCCGATCAATGGGAGATCATTTACTTGGTCCAAGACGCGATTAGTCCCTTCCATGGCTAAGCTTGACCGGTTCTTGGTTTCCCATCAGTGGGCTGGCCTTTTCCAAAATTCGTTCGTTAAAGCTTTACCTAACCCCTGTTTAGATCATGTGCCTATCTTATTGGATTCTAATTTCTCTTTTCCTCGCCCTAGAAAATTCCGGTTTGAAAAATTTTGGTTAGATGACCAAATTTTTGTTAACTGATTACCAACTGCCTGGCTAGTGTGGTTGGATCTTATGGGCTTGGTTGGATTCTTCTCAAACTACATGCTCTAAAGCACGGCTGTAGGATATGGCACAAAGAAAGATTCGGTCGTACTCAGGATCTCAAAAATTCTCTTTTCTCTTCCATAAACTCCATTGATTCCCTCGAACAGTTGGGTCCCATCTTCGAGGATCTGAGGGCTTCCCGGATCAAGTATAAGCAAGATTATGCTTCCTTGCTTCAAGCTGACCATTTGAAGTGAGCCCAACGTGCGAAGGCTCGATGGCTTAAGGACGGAGATGCAAAAACTTCATTTTCCCACAATTTTTCTTCTCATCGTAGACGTTGCAATCGGATATCGTCCATTTTTGCTAATGACGTGGAGATGAATACTGATGCTGAATTCCACGATGCTTTTCGTTCCTTTTATAAGTCCCTTCTTGGTACTTCGGGCAATCGCTCTGTTCTCCTGGACTGGAATTAGCTTTATGGTGGGGAAGATCATAACCTTTCCAGTCTAGATGAACCGTTCACTATGGAAGAAATCAAAGTGGCGGTGTTTGGTCTGAATTGCGATTCATCTCCTGGTCTCGATGGCTTTCCTTCCTTTTTCTTCCAAAAGTTCTGGGAGCCTCTCAAAGATGATCTGTTTAACATGTTCACTGATCTTCACCAGGGTGGCTTATCCTTCGATCAGATTAACTATGCTCATATTGTGCTTATCCCCAAAGCTCTTGGTGCTAGCAGGGTCACCGCTTTCAGACCTATTAGCCTCCTTAATACCATTTTTAAAGTCATTATGAAAGTTCTATCTGCTCGCCTTAACCTGGTCATTCCGTCTCTCATTAATGTGGCCCAATCGGGTTTTATTAAAGATAGATTTATCCTCGATAGTGTGGCAACGACTCAAGAAATCATTTCTGATTGCCACCATTCCGGTAGAGAGGGGATCCTCCTCAAGCTGGATTTTGAAAAAGCTTATGACAAAGTCAATTGGGAGTTTCTTTTCAATATCCTCATCCACCGTGGATTCGGGCCCAGATGTATTGCTTGGATTAAAGCTATCCTCATGGCAGACACCTCTTCCATTATTATTAATGGTTCTGAAGGGCATAAGTTTAAATGCAAGTGGGGTCTGGCCAAGGAGACCCACTTTCCCCCTGCTCTTTGCTCTTGTTGCCGATGTTTTCAGTCGGATCCTTTCAAAAGCTTGGAATGCCAATCTCATTGAGGGATTAGAAGGTTTCCAAGGATTTAGAGGATACCTTAATCTCCAATACGAGGATGACACAGTCCTTTTCTCCATTCCTAATGACATAACCCTGCGTAATCTTAAACTTCTCCTCTATCTTTCTGAACTAGTTTCGGGGCTTTCTATCAAATTCAGTAAGACTTCTGTCCTTTGGTTATGTGGTCCCACCAACTGTCAGGCCGAGATTGCCTAATTTTTTAATTGTGCTACCGCCTCTTTTCCTATTCACTATCTCGGTATTCCTCTTCACTGGGGGAAACTTCATGCGGCAGACTGGATGCCTTTGATTGATAGGGTGGAGGCTAAACTTAATTCGTGGTCGGGGAGATTTCTCTCACGTGGGAGTAGACTGATTCTGCTCAACTCGGTGCTTTCAGCGCTTTCTCTTTATATGATGTCCTTCTTCTACTTACCATCCTGGGTTATTAAGGAGATTGACAAGATCAGAAGAAACTTCTTCTGGTCTGGTTCAGACAATTATAGAGCAGGACAGAGCCTTTGTAATTGGTCGACGGTGTGTAAATCCAAAAAAGATGAATGTCTTGGTATTCTTAACCTAAGGAACCAAAACTTGGCTCTTTTAGGGAAATGTCTCTGGCGTATCCTGAAAGATGATTCCGCCTCTTGGGCCCGCATGATCATTCACAAATATCATTCGCGTCGTAAAATTTGGGAACTTTTCCCCTCCCTTTCCCACTCAGCTTCTCCTTTCTGGAAAGGAGTGTGGAAAGCTGTGGCTCTGTTCCACATTGGTCTTCTCAAAATTTGTTCTGATGGCTCCAAAACCACCTTCTGGAATGACCTTTGGCTTGGTAATTTTAGGATCGCGCTGATCTTTCCAGATTTGTTCCGTCTAACTACTGATCCCTTCGCCTCTGTGGCGGATTATGCGAGAGGGGAGTCCGGTCATATCGAATGGACGATTCCTTTCCGAAAGGCTCTCCCCCCCTCAGCTTTTTCTAGTTATGCTCGCCTTCTCTTCGACTTACAGCCTTATTCATGGAACTCCTATGAAGATATTTCATGGAGATGGACGGCCTCTAGGGTGTTTACTGTCAAATCCTTTTACTCCTTCCTCAACCACGGGGGAGTCTCTTCTCCCTCGGCTAGTTCTATTTGGAGATGCCATGCTCCTCTCAAAATGAAAATTCTTGTGTGGCTTACCATCCAAGACAAACTTCTGACGATCGATGTCCTCAATAAGAGGAATTTGGCTTTGGGCTAGTCTTGTGTGTTCTGCCTCACGCACCATGAAGACTCCCACCACTTTTTCTTGCAAATGCTCCGTTCTATCCCCTTATGGACGGTGTGCATAAAAGCTTGGAGTGTCAACTCCCGGCCTAGTTGCATCTTCTTGTGGTGGTCATCCTAGAGAGACTCCAATGTCAGTCAATCCGCCCACAAATCGTGGGATTTATCTATGATGGTCCTGACGTGGATTATTTGGACCGAAAGGAATAACCATCTTTTTAATAAAACCGATCGGTCCATTTCTACTATTGTCGATGTAATACCCTGATTTTTCAATTAATGAAAAATTATTTTATTTTACACGTGGTGTGCACGTGCAATATTTTGGTTGAATTAAATCTTATAATTATTTTTATTGTGATGTGTATAAATATTTAAATGTGTGTTTCCAAATTATTTTATACAAAAGCCCCTTTCTTTAAATAAGTAGAAAGCCTTATTTTAAAGCCTTTTCTTAAAGCCCAAAATGTAATTTATTGATTTTATTTTAAAGTAACTAGTTTGGCCCATAAACTAAAGCCCATGGACTATATTTTTACACAACTTGTCATGTAGAATACAATTTAAAAGATTATTTTATTTTTATACAAAATTTAATGCACAATTTTGGGCCTAGTTGCATGCACGTGCACTACACGTACACGTACAAAAAGGCATGCCTTCTTGTGGCCGGTTGTGGACATTTTTGGAGGGAATTCAAAAAGTTTAATGGTGATCATGGTGGTGGTTATTTAGATATGGGTAGTTATTGTAACTCCTACTCTCATCCTAGCCTTCCATCCTACAACCAACCAACTAATCCTAGCCCTCCATTCTAGTTGATTTTTAGTATAAATACCCCCTCCCATGGCTAGTTATTTCGTGTTTAATATTTCCTTCCAAATCTATAGTCTAATAGTATTATCTAGTAGTAGTTGTGAGTTAAAAAGATTGAGTTGTGAGGGGGATTGTGCTTGCATTTTTTCCAAGGAGGAGAGGCCGGCTAGTCCAAGGAGAGGAGCTCGGGTTGGTGCTTGTGGAGCTTGTGCGCACATCGTCTAGGAGGAGGTGCATCTCGTTGCAAGGATTTTATTGCAAATTGTGTTGTCTCTCCATACAAGGTGGGTTTAATTTTCCTTATTTCTAATTAGGAATGATGCTGGTATTATATTGAGAAATGATGCATGAAAAATATTAATAAGAATACATTTTTAATGGGAAAGTTAGTCTATAAATTGATTGGAATGTTAATGAATAATTTGTATGTGGTTTTATTATTAAAATTGAGCTGTGGGTAAATTTTCCCTATTTCTAAAGTAGGATTGCATGCTAGTTTACTTAGAAAAATTGAAGCATGAAAATGATTAAGAAGAGCACACTTTAATTGGGAAAAATAACTCCTTGAATGATTGAGATGTGAATATGCAAATTGATATGTGGTTTTATTATTTGAGTTGTATGTGAATTGATTAGAATCATGGATTGATCAATAAAAACACATTTATTACTATCAAGAACTACACACAAAAGTTAGTAGTTTGATTTTTACCATTTCATGTGTTAAATAGATCCTTTGTGTTGATATGGGCATGAATAAATTCAAATATGAGTTGTATGTTAGATAAATGATTAAAGTCAGAGGATTAAGGTGAAAATGTATTGATAAAAAGATTAGAATACTACAATGCGAAGAAATATCAAAAAGAGAAGAAATGTAGTGTTAGAATGTATAATTTGAATTAATGGTTTGAAAATATGTTTTAATTATTACAAAAATTATTTTGCTCACACTGATATATAAATTATGTGAAGTAGAATTAATCTGGAATTATACAGTATATTTTGATGAGAGCAAAATGAAACGAAAGCTAGTTGAACATCGAAATGTTCTAAATAACAGAGAGCATAAGTTAAATGGAATTGAAATTATACTTATGACAACTGAGCACGTAGCTCAAGTGGTCCTACGGTGCGGTTGGGTTCTCTGTGTTGATCGGTTCGATTCCCCGTAGCCGCATATATTATCTCACATTTTGTGTAAACATATAAAATACCGACAGAGAGTAACAAATACCTTTTTGCCCCTTTTCATAGCGCTTAGCGCATACGGCCTAGCGGTTGGGGCTGTCGGCTGTGTTCTTAAGGTGCTGGGTTCGATTCTTGCTATCGGCAAGAATGAAAAAATGTTTTTTTTGGGTTTTTAAGTGTCGAAAAATTGGAAAAAAATATGGTTATTCTCCTAAAAATGTAGGGGACTTTATAAAAATAATTTGGGGATTATTTGAATCAAATAAACCATGATTTGTGAATAAAAGGCATAAATAGAACTATGGTTCTAGATTATATACTTTGTGAAAATTATAACTTATAAGAATAAGTGAAATGAAGTGTTAGAAGATGATTTGGCAAAAAGAAACTTTGTTGTGTGACATAATGCAATTTATTCTCACTTGGGAATAAGGTGGAAAGAAAAAAAAAAAAGAGAAATCATGTGAAAGATGAATATTCATTAGTGATGTGAGTTTCAAATGGGAAATTATTAATTGATGAAGTATATGAGTTCATGTATGATTATGGATTAATGAATGAATTAGAGATCATGTTAATGAAAAGAAATCCGTTGGTTATGAATATGAATTTTATGAGTTATAAGTGCTCAATGTGAAAATTGTGAATTGGAATTGGAATAAAAGAGTAGCTAAATCTCCCCCGACATTTGGAAATGAAATGAATGAAATGAAATTTGAAAAGAAAGACCAAGGTCGGTCATGTTGAAATGAATGAATAAGTCCGGTTTAGTGGAGAGGCTAACTCTAGAGCTTCGATTTTTATTCATGATTTTGATAAAAGAAACTAAGGATTAGTACATAGTGGAGATGTGATGAAAGTGAGAGAAAAATACGGGTATGAGAACTAGGGTTTACGGTGCGGGTGTGTGAGCCACAGAATGCATGCTTGATGAGTCAAGATATGGCGTGGGCACAACTCAGAATGATCGGACTCTAGCCACGCTTGTGGGATGTTTGGCGACTGCAAGAGGATCGTGTGCCATGAAGTGAGGCTGAATTGTCACAGAATGCATGCTTGATGAGTCAAGACATGGCGTGGGATTCCCCTCTAGAATTTTCTGTACACGAGCTTGTACTCATAGATCATCTAGGATACTCACCGTAATTACAGTAGTAGATTAAGTCATGGCGAGGGATTGAACCCTACAAAGATGAAGAACGATTAAGAGGCTTGCCCTCGGACCTATGTAGTATGGGATACATAGAATCCGAACAAGTGCGCATTAGTGTCATGTAATATAAATAAATGCATTAAGGACTAAGTGCACAATCACAACACGACATCAATAGGGTAGTCCCTTTAGTTTGATTTGTGATAAGTTTGTGTTTGCTAAATATGGAAAATTAAGTTATACTATTTCCGGCATAGAGAGGATGGCCGTATATAATGATCGTCGGTTGAATAAACTAACGTACCCACAGTCTTATATGCAGGTAAATGGCTTGATAAAGATTAAAGAGGAATCAATGCTTAAAGATTACTTCATGATCGTTGTATATTTATGTCATTGTTGTAAATTTTACTTTCGCTGTGCAAATGAAAAGTGTAATATTTATGTAAACTCTGATGTAAAGTGAAAAGTTCAAATTTCCTTGTAAAATTGTACTAAAAGAAGCGGAAAGATCCTGTAGAACATCTCGAATTCAGTGTATTTGGGATTCGGGGTGTTACAGTCGAAGACCTCCTTTTCTTTAGCAAATTATGGTCTTCTAACTTATCATACCAAAAGTTTAATAAGTTACATCTGTACAAGCTGGAGGTTGCGTCTGAGATCTTCTTTCACAATACATTTCGGCCACCTTTAGTCGACATGGTTTGGTTCCGTTGTACTGGGGGCTTAGTTTGTGTGCTGTGGTGTATTCTTCAGTTTTTCGATTTTGGTTATTAACCATTTATGCTCACTGGCTAGTCCGTCTAGATTCTTTTGTCTTTTTCCTTTTCTTTTGTGTCTTTACTTAGCTTAACTTTTATGATTCTTTTCTTTCTTTCTCGGTTTGCAGAACTGACCCAGGTGTTAATGTGGTTGCTGCCTATCCTTGCACCATGACAGACTTTTGATTTAGCCTTTTGCTGTTCTCAGCGTTTATCGGATGATTGGCTTAGCATCCTCTAGTTTGTCGTTTGATCTGGCTAGGGTGACCCATATTTTCGATGGTTTTGTTCTGTTGTGGTTCCACCTTCACTGTGGTCGGATTATTATGTTGGTCTATTTTTGTGGACCCTCCTGGTGTGGGGTCTGGCCGCCAGGTGGGGCTATTACTGCTTTTGATTGTATCTATTATCATTCTATTTCTTGTTGATCTCTGTGTTGGCTTTGTTTTTATGCCTGGGTTGGGTTTGGCTGCGACGTAGGAGGTGGCCGCCGTGAGGGGGCGCAACGCTTATGGTTGTTTCTTTTTATTATCTTCGTTCAATTTTTCTATGCTCTCCTTATTGGCTTGATTGTTATGCCTGGGCTAGGTTTGACTTTGTCGCAGGAGTTTTCCTGTGCTATAGCCCGCCTATTGCAGCTGTTGGTGTTTTCTTTTGATAATGGTGGTGAGGGTTCAGTGTTGTTGGTTAGTGGTTTTGGTTTGGCTCCCCCCCAGCTGTGGCTTTTACTTTATGGGCCCCTCTGTGTGATTGTGGCACTCTGGCTTCCCTCCCCTTGGAGGCTGATTCTTTCTATGTGCTGTTGGAAAATGATCTATGTGGGCTCACATATGTGACTAAATGTATAATTGCTATTATAAAGTCTAACCCAAATTAAAGTGATCTAATCAAGATTAAGTAATGGGTTAAAAGCATATAATTTAAAGTGTGATATAACACGTGTAGAGACCGTAAAGTGAATTTCTTATTTTGTGATGGGCAAAATTGGAAATCAATAATTATCACTTAGGGTTATGGTCCCCTATATATACGCATCTTCTTATTCCATTTGTCAACCCATCAACAGAAGAATAGAGAGACGACCTCTCATAGAAGTGCCTATTATATAGGAAGATCCAAACCCTCTGCGCAATCTCCTTCAATGGCTTCAGGTTAGTGCTTCCGCTTTTAATGTTCTTCTTCTTTTAATTTAGCAAAGATCTACAGTTTCATGATTTAGGATTTTATATTAAAATACTTTTGCAACATGATTAAGATCTAGATTCATAGATACATGTTATTAGGTTGTTATTAATGTTTTATGCATGTTCTTAAGTGTATATAAAATTCCAACATGTGCTATGTGTGTTTATGTTCTTTTGGCTCCCAATGATGTCGTAGCTTGTTGTTGCTTTGCCTTTCTCTCCCGGTAAGGGCTTAGTTCCTTCCCCTTTTTTCATTTCTCTGTTGTGATTGGCTGGTTCCGTCAACGCTCTTTTGTTGTGGTTGGGGGTTCCGTCCCTTCCCCTGAGGCTCTATTGATGCTACTAGCCTTCTAGGTGTTTTGGATGTCTTGAAGCTATGCGGTTGCCAATTCATGTGCTGTGGCGGTTGCGGCTTTGGACTGATGAAGATTTGTCAGTTGTGGCCCTCTTCTATCGCCGGCTTGGTCTCTCGAGGGATGGCGGGGTACTCCTCCCCCCCCCCCCCCCCCCCCCCCCCCCCCCCCCCCCCCCCCCCCTCAATCTGCACTAGGCGGTCGGAGCGGCAGCGGGAGGTTCTTTGTTGTTCATTGTTTTCCTCTGTCTTCTGTCGTGCTCATTGTCTGGTCATTTTGGCTGCTTGATCATCTCGTTCGGTAGCTAATATTTCATTAGCTTGTGTTTGTATGATGGCGGCGGCTTTGTAAATATTCTTGTCTGTACAGAAGTTCTATTAATATATTGTGTTTTGCTAGGTTGGAGCCGAAGGCTCTATCCTGTCTATCAATATATATATATATATATATATATAGCATTTTCAAGCTGGGCTAATCAGTTCACAAGAATGTTTAAAACATTTAATGATGGTTATTCCACATCTGAATGTTTAGACTTCAGAATTCAGGAAATATCAATGCAACTAAAATTTGGTAAAGATTCACGGAAGGAAGAAAATAACATGGACATAATTATTAACATATCCTTCATTCAAAAATAACAGTCAATATATCGAAAATTAATTTTTAACACAAAGAAGAACCTCAATACTAGTTACTACTGCTACTATACTAATGTATATATACTGCCGTACATAATCACAAGGCATTAGTGCATAACTAATAAAACTAGCTGCATCATCGATCTCGATCATTTATTCAAGCATTTATGTTGTGAGCCAAAGAAAATCCAACTAAAATATGCTCATTCTTATTTAAACCTTTAAAAAACCTAACGAATTCAGGTATTATTCATTCTTTTTGGCTTTGAAAGAAAAAATAAATTAAGAGAGAATATCCTCTATAATTAATTTATGTAAAAGAGAGTGCAAACCCTTTTGCTATAACAGAAAAACAAGTTACGAGTATTTCAACAACAAAAATTGCTAACCATTATAGATAGTGATAACAATCTACCCTATATACATAATTCTTTTTTTGTAATGCTTATATATCTCTAATATCTAATCTTAGTGATATTCGGAACTCAACTGAGAAAGTAGTAAAACTTGATGATCAAGAAATACCTGAGAGAGACCGTTTCCGATGTTTAGACTCGATTATACAAATAAATGAGGAGATTTGTAAAGATGTTATATATATGATCCAAGCAGAGTGGCTTAAGTGGAGAAGGGCCAGTAGTATTTTTTGTGACAAACGTATACCGTTGAAATTGACGGAAATTTTGTATAGGATGGCTGTTAGACTAGTAATGATGTATGTAGCAGAGTGTTGGGTAATAAAGAAACAACATATCCAAAAAATGAGTGTAACGGAGATGAGGATGCTAAGATGGATGTGTGGTACAACAAGGAAGGATAGAATTAGAACGAGCATATACGAGATATGCTAAAGGTAGCTCCAATCCAAGATAAGTTAAGAGAGAATCACCGCAGGTGGTTTGGACATGTCACACGTAGACTTAGTAGTTTTCCCGTTAGAAAAAGTGATTCGATAAATATTGAGGGTAGAGTTAGGGGTAGAGAAAGACCTAAACTAACTTGGGTGGAAACGGTGAGAAAATATATGATAGCTTGTGACCTTACAAAAGATATTGCGCTAAACCGAGCAGAATGGAAAACCAGGATTCATATAACCGACTCTAACTAGTTGGGAAAAAGCTTTGTTGTCGTTGTTGTTGTTGTAGAAATCTTTAATCTCTAATCTCTAATATTATAATGATATAATGAGAGAGTTAGGGTTGTCATTTGTAGACAACCTGTAATTTGTAGGTATTCAACCATATAATTTCAACTATTCATTTTTAAGTAAGAGTTATATTAACCGTTCATTTACTCAACTGTTATTAATTACCATAATACCCTCAAAGTTCTAATTTATTTTCAACATAATTATTTACAAAAATATCATGCACTCATATAAAATAAAAATTTGTGCCACTAGAGATAATTTGTAAAGAGTATGTAAGAGTAAAGGGAGGTCTCAGGTTCGAGCTTAGATTACATCTTATTATTTACTTCATAAAATAAATAAAAAAAATTGATTAGAACGGGTATTGCCTGTGTAGGTAACTAAAAAATTGATGAGAACGTCCATTGCAAGCGCAAGTTACTGGTATAGATAGAATGATAGATGGCGGAGATTTATTTCTCCATAGAAAACTGATATACAACTGGTATTCAACCGTTTACTAAGCAAACTATCCTTCTTTAAATAATAATAATAATAATAATAATAATAAAATAATAATAATAATAATAATAAAACCCAACCAAACTAGTCAATTGATTCTAGATCGACGTAATTCATATGCCCAAGAAGCGGGCAATCCAAAATTTGATTGTCTCGGAAAACTGGTCAAGTAAAGCAGGCAAATTAACTGCTCAAACCTCTCCATTATGGATCAATTGCTAGTTAAACTTTGATATGGAATTATGGATAGATTAAGAATGCATCCAGCACCAGACATAAATAAATATTTGCTGCAAACTTTTATGTATAATCGTTAGTGTTATTAAAAAAATACTTAAACTTGTTTATGTTCAAAGTACTTGTTGTCTATATAATAAAACGCAAGACAATATAAAAAAAAAAGCTATCAAGTGGTTGCACCTCAATTGAAACAAAATCAATGGTTCAGATTCATCCTACCAAAACATATTTTCCTCTCAAAAAAAAACATTTTTTTCTTCCCCAAAAACAAAAAAAATTCATTACTTTATTACAATTTCTCACTTGTCCAATACCCAAAGTAGTGCATAACTTTCTATATATAATATATACTAGCTAGATATGGTAGTCTACTATTTCAATACGATATATAGGGTGTAATATCTTAAGCGAACAATGTTTTTTGTAAAAGTGTGAAAAAGACTTTGAGTTTCTCTCTCTAGATTTTGTACGGAGAGAGGCACCCAAAAACCCAAAACCCGAAAATGAGAGAAAGAGAGGAAGCACTCGGTGTTCGGGGAGAGGGGAGGACCCCCCCCCCCCCCCCCCCCCCCCCCCCCCCACACACACACACACACACACACACTGGAGCGGTGGTGAGTTCGTCGGTGAAACCAACTAGGTGTATATATTTGGGTTGTTTTTTATTTTTTATTTTTTTGGAGTTGTGATGTATAGATGCAGATGACGCGGCGGGAATGAACGATGACAAGATGGCTGCCGTCGAGGGCTGGTGCTGCATCGCCGGGAAAGCCATCGTGGGAGTCGGAGTGGCTGCTGTCGGTGGGAGATTGCTAACATCAGGGTTGGTTCTGCGAGGCACCGGGGCAGGGTGCTACTCTGCCAAGAGAGGAGGGGTTTGCATGTGGGAGGGGATTGTTGTCGGTGTTGCACGACACTGGCATGAGGATTGTTGTTGCTGGTGTTGGGGATGGCTCGGCTGGTGGGTTTGACAGCAACATCGGGGTGTTGTCGTGGGCAAGGTGGATGAGGCATCGGTTAATGGCTTTGATGGCGGAGTGGCTGGCTCTACAGAAGTGATCATCCGCAACAACGGGGTTGAAGGTGGTTACCTGAGGGAAATGTAAAAGGATTTATCGGGTTGAAATTTCAATTTTAATTTGAGTTTTGAAATTCAATTTAGATTTTGGGAATGTGTGTGTGGGGGGGGGGATATTGAAGAAATTTGAATTTCCAAAGTAGATTTTTGAAATTCAAATCAAATTCGGGGAGTGTGAATGAGAAAAGTTGGATGATATTTGAATTTCAAATAAGACTTGGGGAGTGGTGAGCATGATTATGGGCTTTGATGTGGACTCTTGATTGAATTTAAGGAGTCACTTTGAGGTGCCTAAATAGCTCTTCATTGATCGCTCGTTGGTGATGGTGTGAATCCTCACCGATGAGGTGCATGATTTTTTAGACATCGTTAGGTTTGATGTGTGAGTCATCGATATGGTGGTAGATGTACAAACTGTGACTGTTGTGCTAGATGTGCAAGTCGTCACCGGTATGGTTGAATACGCGAGTCATCGCTAGTTTGGGAGTTTTAGCAAGTTATTGTTGTGGTGAGAGATGTGTGAGCCGTTGCAAAGCCGTCACTAAGGTCACGAACAAGAAAAGTGCCACCGTAGTGGTGAATGAGCTTATCGTTCCGGGTTAAAGAAGGGACAAGTGGTTACCAGAATGGTGGATAGGCAAGTCGTTAGCAGTATATGGATTAGGCAAGTCGTCTCCGGTGTGTTGTACTGACAAGGCGTCACCGAATGGGGATCGGAAAGTCGTCGCTGAAGTGGTGTTCGGATGAGTCGTCGCTTGAAGGTGAAGTGGCAAATTGACACTATTATTGGTGCTCGATGAGTCTATCAGTTGATTGATCGATAAGAATTTGGATGCGTGTCATCTGATGTGTGGGAGAACGGGTTGCATGTGTCTTCGTCTACAAGTTTAGCTTGATGATGGACAAGTTATTCTTATAGGCTTAAATTTGCAATGGTTTCCCGTTGTTCCATTTTAGGAACGGTTTGATGTAATTTATTGTACTACTTTGTTTCGTTAATTCTTTATTAATGAATCGGTGATGCGGCCACCTTTATTCTCAACAAAAAAATAAAATAATAATAATAATCTTTAGCGAACCTACTAACCCGAAGTTTTTAGTATGCTCTTATTATCTCTTAGTCAATACTCAAATAGAAAATTCGATAGTATGCATGCTTTACTTGACCAGTTTTTGAAGAGAATCAAAATTTTGATTGCCTTCTTGGACAAATATATGAATTTTTGCCAGCTTGGGAGGAGGGTCAAGAGACTAGCTAGATATTGGAAGCACTGTACTAATAGGATATTGGAAAACATTTTACAACAGTACAAGAAAGAGACTTTACTACGAAGATATTGGAAGCACTGTACCACAGCACACGAAAGAGACTTCAAAGATGGCGATCCTATAAGTGACGAATCCTTAATTTAACCGATCTAGGATCAATTGACTAGTTTTTGGTACTAGAAGAACAAATTGTTTTAGTAAACGTATGGTTGAATACGAAGTCTATCTATTTGATTGGGAAAATACTGATTAATACAGTTTTCATGCATGCTCTTCATCTTCTTTGGCTACACTTGTTTTTAGTTGGACACCAACGGTTTCGGGACGGCGTTTACCACCCTAGTCAAGTTCACTGTTTATATGATGCTTGCCTATTTATTCATTGCAGAAGGGAGAGTGTTTCCTTCGTGGAAACGTCAGGAAATTGACAAAGAGCTGAAGAGAAATTTGGGTGAAGGTTCTAGCACGGTCAAGCAATCCTCTTTCTAGATTTTTTATTTGATAGAAGGATGCGTATACCAAGGCACAAATCTGAGTATGTCATACATATGCTTTAGCAAACTACCAAAATGTAAAAAAGATAAATTAATGAATAAATAAAACCTACAAAATGTAACAAGTCCAAGATACGTATGCTAAGAGCATCCACAGTCGTCATTTTAAAAAATGCACATATGCATAAATGCATAAATGTATATAGCATTTGACCAATTTGCTGTAGTCGTAGATTGGTATTTTTTACCAATTTAATATTAAAAAATTTTAGACGGAACTTCACTTTATGTCGGACGAATTTTTAAGATTTTTTACAAATTTTTATTAATTAAAAACAACGAATTGTGTTTTAAAAAAATAAAAATAAAAAAGGTGGGCCCTTTCGTTGGACGCAACATGAAGTTGCGTCCAAGGAGTTGACTTGTTGAATTTATTTTATTAAATGTTTTCTTTTTTAAAGTCGTCGGACGCAACTTCAAGTTGCGTCTGACGAATTAAAAAATTATTTTTTTCGTCGGACGCAAGTTCAAGTTTTGTCTTGTATATTATGCATTTTGCTATATCTTGTGCCATATATAGCAATCTACATGCATAAATAGCAAACGACTGCAGCTCGTTGTTTGCTATAAAATCTCTACTATTTTAATGGGAGAGTTGGGGTTGTAAACAAACAAACCCTAATTTTGTAACTGAGCAAACCCGTGCAATATACGTTCAAATTAAATTCAATTAATAAAAATATTTATAGACAAACAAATCCTTGTATTGCCCGTGCATATCTAATCTAATATAAAGGAAGTATTAGATTTAAGGCTAGACTACATTGAAATTTTTACTATTATTAATAAAAATATATTTATTAAGACGTGCATCGCACGTGAAAATTACTAGTACATTTTATGCATAAGTGTGCAAATAGCACACGACTGTGGATGCTCTAACAAACTATGAATAGATAAAAACTAAAGTAAACAAATAAACAAATAAAAATGATAAACCAACAAATGCTTTAGCAAGCTACCGAAAAATAAATTAGATAAATTAATTAATAATAAAATATCCTACAAACTGCCAGAAAATAAAATAGATAAATAGATGAATAAATAACCTGATCCGTGATACGTATGCGTTAATAAACTATCAAATTAAAGATAACATAAATACAAATAATAACTTGCAAACTGTGACCAAACTATCAAAAGATAACATAAATAGAATTACGACAAGTTTCGTCCATAAACCAAACTTCACACTATATATATATATATATAGGGGTCGGTTCGGGTGAGAACCAACCCTGGGGTGAGAACCTAAGGGCCTCTCCCAACCACTCATATGCTTAATCTTAACGGTCAAGATTTTTTTCAATTAAACAATAAGATTAATTAATATTTGCATTAAGATGGGAATCCTTTAATTAAGGGATGTTGGTCGCGAAATAAAAGAAATAATTATAAATTGCCTTTTTTGTGTGCGACGGTTAAGGCAAATTTGGTCAAACTGGAGAGAAATAATTTATTCCCGTAAAATATTGGAGAAGATTTTGTTTCCCAAATTAATAGCAACTGCAGAATCATTCACCATTTCGTTCCTTACAGTTACTGTTTATTACAGTTGCTATTTATAATTATTACAGTTGCTGTTTAAGTGGTCAGGTATTGCTGTATAATTATTTCAGTTGCTATTTATAATTATTTCAGTTGCTATTTATAATTATTACAGTTGCTATTTATAATAGCAACTGCAGAATCATCACCAATTCGTTCCTTCACCAATTCATTCACTATAATAGCAACTGACTATATTGTAAGTAGATACAACTAGTGCATATTTTAGCAGGAATATATATATATATATATATATATATATATATATATATATATATATATATATATATATATATATATATATATATATATATATTGTTTGTTTATCATTTTGCAAACTTATGTTGTACATGCTGTCAGTTTTCATATAGCAACTGAATGTTTTTTGAATAGCAACTAACTGCATTGTACGTAGTAACAAAAATTTAATATTTAGCAACAGTGTACGTAGCAACAAATGTTGTTCATCCCGATGAAGATTGTGGTTCGGCTGAAAATAAAATAAAAAAGGCAATATATGTTGCCTAATAATCTGTGATCTTCATTCCTTTTAAATAAAAATAAAAAAGGCAATATATGTTGCCTAATAATCTGTGATCTTCATTCCTTTTATTTCGCGATCTTCATTCCTTAATTAAAGGGATTCCCATCTTAATGCAAATATTAATTAATATTATTGTTTAATTGACAAAATCTTGACCGTTAAGATTAAGCAGATGAGTGGCTGGGATAGGCCCTTAGGTTCTCACCCCAGGACATGGTTCTCACCCGAACCTTTCTCTCTCTCTCTCTCTCTATATATATATATATACTAGTTGAAATTTACCGTGCACCAAGTGCACGTTGTTTGGTGGATATGTCAGTTGAATATTTTAACAATATTTTATAATAAAACTTCATTAAGAAAATTCATACCAATTTGATCAATATATATTAATTATGTGCATGAAATACTTAAAACTTTTAACATTAAAAACACCAAATATGATATCAAGTCTTGAAATACTTTTATCAAGTCTTGAAATACTTTTAACATTAAAACTTTTAACATTAATACTTTTAACATTCATACTTTCCAAGTCTTGAAATACTTTTAACATTACATTAACTGGCTTCTACAGCGGCGTTTCTACCAAAATGCCGGAATAGAATTGCCGGTGTAAAACTATTTTCTTGTAGTGCTTGGTCTAACAAATCACCTCCCCAACTTGCAACCTGTTGAAAACATAAGTAGCAATTAGTGCACATGAAAGGCATAGACTTAAAGAGTGATAAAATACACCATAAATGTCCTTCGGCATATTATTAGAATTTTGGGGATTATTTTGTTGGATGAAGCCTTGTGAACTTTATCTCATTATCAATATATGTAATGGAACAAAATGGTGTTTTGCATAACGTAAAGTAACATGAAGGTTTGCCATGTAGATGTTATGTCTGAGTCATCAGGTCTCTGGCCAATAATCTGAAAGTTCTAAATTTATATCATGGCATTCAAGATTCATCCAAATAAATAGGTAATTGCGAACTACTGAACAAAAACTAAACTGTCTACAAATATAGGAAGCTCAAACCACAAAATTATTGTAATATAAAAGCGATGAAGAACCAGCAGTAGGAGAAGTGTTCTTTGTGAGCTATTATTAATACAAAGTTGCTACTTGACATGTTACTTCCAAAACATATCACTTGGTTATTACAAAATTGCAACTTCAAATGTTACTCCTAAATTATCTCACTTGGCTTAGAATCACAAATACAAAATGCATTCTCAATTATGAAATTCTCACCCCACATCTAGTGTCGACAGCAGTTCGGATGGTTCCAAGACTTGAAAAGTTTTTAATGTTTTTAATGTTAAAAGTTTTAAGTATTTCATGCACATAATTAATGTTAAAAGTATTTCAAGACTTGATATCATATTTGGTGTTTTTAATGTTAAAAGTTTTAAGTATTTCATGCACATAATTAATATATATTGATCAAATTGGTATGAATTTTCTTAATGAAGTTTTATTATAAAATATTGTTAAAATATTCAACTGACATATCCACCAAGCAACGTGCACTTGGTGCACGGTAAATTTCAACTAGTATATATATATATATATAGAGAGAGAGAGAGAGAGAGAGAAAGGTTCGGGTGAGAACCATGTCCTGGGGTGAGAACCTAAGGGCCTATCCCAGCCACTCATCTGCTTAATCTTAACGGTCAAGATTTTGTCAATTAAACAATAATATTAATTAATATTTGCATTAAGATGGGAATCCCTTTAATTAAGGAATGAAGATCGCGAAATAAAAGGAATGAAGATCACAGATTATTAGGCAACATATATTGCCTTTTTTATTTTTATTTAAAAGGAATGAAGATCACAGATTATTAGGCAACATATATTGCCTTTTTTATTTTATTTTCAGCCGAACCACAATCTTCATCGGGATGAACAACATTTGTTGCTACGTACACTGTTGCTAAATATTAAATTTTTGTTGCTACGTACAATGCAGTTAGTTGCTATTCAAAAAGTATTCAGTTGCTATATGAAAACTGACAGCATGTACAACATAAGTTTGCAAAATGATAAACAAACAATATATATATATAAATATATATATATATATATTCCTGCTAAAATATGCACTAGTTGTATCTACTTACAATATAGTCAGTTGCTATTATAGTGAACGAATTGGTGAAGGAACGAATTGGTGATGATTCTGCAGTTGCTATTATAAATAGCAACTGTAATAATTATAAATAGCAACTGAAATAATTATAAATAGCAACTGAAATAATTGTACAACAATACCTGACCACTTAAACAGCAACTGTAATAATTATAAATAGCAACTGTAATAAACAGTAACTGTAAGGAACGAAATGGCGATCTCAACCATCAATTTCAACAACTTGATCTTAACCATTAATTTGAAAATCATCTGAGCTATAGATCTAACATGATGATCTTAATCCTGGCCGTTAATCTTAGCCATTATCCTTATTTAATTAATTACTTAAAAAACTTAATTACTTAATACCCCCTTCTCTTTTCTCCATGCCGCTCTACATCTTTCTCAACTCTCTCCATCCCAAACTTAAGTATATACCAAATCGAACCCAATGTTAGCTCCTTTTTCCCTTCTCTTCTTCCCCAAATCCTTAAGCAATGACCAATTCTTCTACTAAGAGCATCCACAGTCGTTTGTTATTTTTGTCATTTTCTCATTTTATGAGAAAATGAGCGTCTGCAGTTATTTTGCTATTTTGCCATATTTTGGCAAAAATGCTAAAATCGCTTCTCATATTTGAGAAACGAAATTGACGATTCTCAAATTATAGGGGACGGAACATGATGTTTCGTCCCTATTTTTTTAATTTTTTAATGGGATCAAATGAAACATGTTGTTTCGTCTGATCCTTTTTTTTAAAAATGATCAAACGGTACATGTTATACCGTCTGGAAAAAAAGAACGTAAATCGTCAAACGGGACATGTTGTCCCATTTCAAGCCAATTTTGGTTTGGACCGGACATGTTGTCCCATCCAGCCCTTTGGTGAGTTTAGCCCATTTAATTATAGGTTAATCTTAGGCTAGTGTATTAATTAGGTAGCTTAGTATATATTATAATATTTAATTTATTTAATATTTTAATATCTAATCATTAGTTAATTAACTGTAAAAAAATGGATGAAACAAGATGTTCCGTCCAACCTCCTTTTTTAATATTTTTTTTCTCAAATTATAGCAATGACGACTGCAGCAAATTGCGATTTTTGCTATATGCTATTTTGCCATATTCTCATATTTGAGAAATACCATTGTGGATGCTCTAATCATTGCAAGGTAATCAATCAATCATCTTCAATCTCTCTCTAATCACTTCGATTACGATCAAAAAATTCGATCTTGACAAAAAATGATTTGATTTAGGTGGGGATTCACAGGCTTTGAGCACGATCACATGCAACTGCCTTCAAAAGGTGCTCATGGAATGACAGGTCAGCTCCTCCCCCCCCCCCCCCCCCCCCCCCCTGCCGGATTCACTCACAACATCACCGACAACCTCCAAAGGGGAGACCTTTAGGCTTAGAAGTTAGTGTTATGGCTTCATTTCAAATTTTAATTTTTTGTTGTTGAAATTTTGAATTCTAAGAACCAAGTATATGGGAAGCTAATAAATTTAAAGAATACAGATTATATCTTTTTTAAAGATATTGGCAAGTTCTTGCTATATATATATTACCATAAGGTTTCATTAGAAATTAGGAAGACAAAAGAACAAACAAGAAGATGTGGACAGATTTTTAAAGATAACACTCTTTTTTCTTCCAACTATGAAAAAAAAGGTTTTAAAAAAATGTTTTTCTTCAAAATAGTTTAGATTCATATTTTTCTGCATGTCTTAGTTTACCTTGTAGCTTCTGACTACCTAAATGTATAGCATCATATATGATTATTTCCCAGATTTTTTATGGTCAAAGTATTTGACAAAATGATACAGGACATACTATATATTTTACAGTACTTTGATAATATTATCCCAAGTTTGCTCTGTATTCTTTAAATTTATTAGCTTCCTATATAATTGGTTCTTAGAATTCAAAATTTCAATAACAAAAAATCAAAATTTGAAATGAAACCATAACACTAATTTCTAAGCCTAAAGGTCTCACCTTTGGAGGTTGTCGGTGACGTTGTGAGTGAATCCGGCAGGGGGGAGCTGACCTGTCATTCCACGAGCACCTTTTGAAGGCGGTTGCATGCAGTCTTGCTCAAAGCCTGTGAATCTCCACCTAAATCAAATCTTTTTTGTCAAGATCGAAATTTTTTTGATCGAAATCGAAGTGATTAGAGAGAGATTGAAGATGATTGATTGATTACCTTGCGATGATTGGTAGATGAATTGGTCATTGCTTAGGTATTTGGGGAAGAAGAGGAGGGAAAAAAGGAGCTGACTTTGGGTTTGATTTGGTATATACTTAAGTTTGGGATGGAGAGAATTGAGAAAGATGTAGAGCGGCGTCGAGAAAAGAGAAGGGGTATTAAGTATCTAAGTTATTTAAATAATTAATTAAATAAGGTTAATGGCTAAGATTAATGGCTAGGATTAAGATGATCATGTCAGATCTACAGCTCGGATGATGTTCAAATTAATGGTTAAGATCAAGTTGTCGAAATTGATGGTTGAGATTGCCTATGGACAGATTTATTGTGACTTTTATAATAGAAATGGATTAATTAAATAAGGTTAATGGCTAAGATTAACGGCTAGGATTACGATGATCATGTCAGATCTACAGCTCAGATGATGTTAAAATTAATGGTTAAGTTCAAGTTGTCGAAATTGATGGTTGAGATCGCCTATAGAATGATTTTTAATAGAAATAGATATTGAAAAGTTCTTGTTGTATATATATTACCATTAGGTTTTATTAGAAATTAGGAAGACAAATGAACAAACAAGAAGATGTGGACAGATTTTTAAAGATAACACTCTTTTTTCTCACTACAAATGGGAGAGGATTTTCCGGCAAAACTACCCCGGCATTTAGGTTGTTGCGCCGGGATATCCTGGACGGTTTGGAAACAACGGATGGTTTCCCCGGCATTTCTTAAAGCGCCAGGTAGATAATTGAGGTAATCATAAAATCGCAGCACATCACCTCTAATTCTACTTTCCCCCAATTTTCCAATTTTCCCTTTCCTTTCCCGCTCACTCCGCCGTTCGCAGCCACCTTCCCCGCCCCACTCGTCGTCGTCCCCGGCCCGTCCCATCCCGTCCCTCACTCTCTCTCAAATCCACAACCCCAATTCCATTTTCCTCCTCCCTCTCTCTATTTCGCGTGCTTTGTGCTCGAAAACCCTACCCGCAGCCGCCGTTGTCGTCCCACACCTCCGGCGATGCTCGTTGCCCCCTCTCTCTCCTTCACCACCACAGGAAGCTCCCCCTCCCCCCCCCCCCCCCCTCTCCCTCTTTCTCCCCCCGCTGACCTGAAACCTAACCCTAGCTCGTCTCCCGCTCATGCTTTTCCGCCGTTGTTGACCCCATCGTCGTCCTGGTCGTCTCATGATTCGTGACAACACCTCAACCTCTCAAGTCGCTGTCTCCCTCCTTTTCATGGTATTTTCATAAATTTCTCTTGATTTTGTTGTTCTAATTTTGATTTGATGAATTATTCTATGAATATGCTTCATTTCACCATCCAGTCATATCACATGCTATTGCAGCGTATTCGAGTTTATATGCGATCCTTCATAACAAATAATGAATTGCAGTAGCTGATATAGCAGCTAATGTAAAAGAATTGATTTATAGATATTACAATGTCAAACATAATTATACCAAGAAAGAGCATTTTTTCTCGAAACTTTGTAACAATTTAAACATATGTTTACCAATTCTCAACTGTGCAAGCAATTGCAGTGTATATATTTAATAGTTGACAAAAAATTGCAAGATTAGATCAAAGTTATATAATCCCACTTGGAAGTTGGCTGAGAACAAACTAATGATATTGTTTATCAGCTATGTGCTGAAATGTGGGAAATAGTACTGAACAAGTAAATAATTTTAAGTTGTTGTCATGGTCATAATCTTAGAAGGAAGAAGGAGAATTTTTTTTTTTGTAAAGAGGGTCTACTATTTGTTTTTCCATTAATTGCTACTGATCCGTAAGGGTCATTACCTTTGTTTAGATGTCTTCTTTTAGTCTCGCAAATCATAATCTTATGCTTGTCTTGATGTATACCTGGTATTTTTTTTTTGCTTCATCAACAATTCATTCCTTCACTCCTATAACAATTAAAGTTCACTGCAACATCAACGATAACTAATAGAACATGCAAAATTTAATATACTAATGTCAAATGAATAATATAGTGGAGGTAATTACAGTTGTTAATACATTGCATAATCTAATGCATCTCAATTGTGACTTAATCTATTTAGAACTGTGTTATGACTTACACAAAGATATACAAATTTTATGTAGTAACTGTAAGATAAGTAGGGGAGCTACAATGTTTTTATGCCTAAACTATTAGTTGATTTTTATTCTTAAACTATAAATTTTCAAGCTCATGAGTAATCAATCTCTACTACTATAATGGGAGAAGGCCTTAGTGTAATTTGTCCATCTACCAATCCATGCAACCCATGTGCATAACTATTGTAAATGAGGTTTTAGATCAAAACCAGATTACGTCAGAATTTTTACTTTTAAAAAAACTATATTTATAAAGATGTGCATTGCATGTGAAAACTACTGGTCATGTTTAATTAGTGCATGATCAGCACAAATCCTGAAGTTTTATTTAATAGAAACCCACAACAGACAACAGTCATGAGATTCATTACCCTCAAATTATTTTAAAGCCCCTTCATTTGATTCTTATATTCCATTAGCCCTTTGACTGTTTATATACTTATCATCCAAAATATTTTGAGAGAACCTTTCTTTTAACAAATAATTACTTTGTTAAATTTCTCATTTTTTTGTGTAACATGTACTATTTGATATGAAACTGTGTCGGTTTTTTTTTTGGTTGAATAGTTCAGTTTGTTAATATCGTTCTTGATTTTTTTATTTTTTCCATTCAAAGAAGTTAAGTTTAACTGTCATATGCACTCAGATGGATTTTATGAGGGGCTTAGGACAGGTTTCCCCCCAAGAAATTCATTTTGTTTGAAAAGAAAATGGACTAATCATGGGCGCCAACCAACACTACACTCTCTCTTTTCGTGCCTTCCACTAAACAAACCAAAGCAACAAAGAAATGCTTTTTCTACCTCATCACCTTCTTAACCAAAAGTATATATATTTTTGTTTAATTTATGGCCCTGCAACATCACTGGAAAGCCAACCATGTGGACCTCCAACTCTCCCCATTTCTTCATTAATCTTAATCTCTGTAGATATTGACAAGTTTGGTTACTGGCTATTGTTTGTTGCAGAGAAATGGCAATGGAAATGGAGTATTATGATGTTCTTGGTGTTGGCTCTTCTGCGACTGAGGAGGAGATCAGAAAAGCTTATTATCTCAAGGTGACGAAAAACCCTTTCTCTCAATCTCTAAAGAAAATCGAAGTTTATATGAACACTGAGATTCGTGTTTTTGCAATGTATGTTACTGAATTTTAAGACTTACGAGATAGGTAATTGATTTGAGCATAGTATGAGTCGAACTTTTTATTTTGTCATTGTTATGTTTAAGCAGTCAAGATGTTGTATTACTTTTATGCAGGCTAGGCTTGTCTATCCTGATAAAAATCCAAATGATCCGCAAGCTGCAGAGAGATTTCAGGCAAGTGTATTCAGTTTCAGTATCAGAATCAAAGAATTGTCTTTGAAATGATTAAGATAGATTAAAAAGAAACAGAGATTCATAATTAGGGAGTTGAATTAATTGAAGTTCGGTATATCATACAGGTACTTGGGGAAGCTTATCAGGTTTTAAGTGACCCAGTTCAGAGGAGGGCATATGATGGGAATGGCAAACATGGTATTTCAAGGTAATCATCACATCGTTTAGCAGTATATGTTTATCAAACTGTTGCATGCTGATACATGGTGCAGATCGTCGATCTGAGTTATTTTTCTTTACCTATATGTATAATCTAAGGTTTATTTAGACCCTCTATGCTTTTTGCTCATTTCTTTGTATACAGATTTCCTTTTCTGTTATTTGGCTCTGCTCCAAGTACCTGGATAGCATATTTTCCCTCTATACATGGATAACATTTGCTTTAGCTGAATATTTTTTTTCTCTGTCAGGTGATTGAAACCATTGTACTTATGTCCTGAACAATTTCTAAATCTTGACAAATATGTCACTGGCATTTTTTCTGAATGTGTATGCTTCCATGGAAGTTGTTCTCTACTTCAAGCTTACTTGTGTTATGTAGCCCTTTATTTAGTTTTCAAGCCATCCATGTTCAGATACTTCTTAAGAAGGAAAGCTGCAAGCAAACATATTTCCTTAACAGATGGCCGCAATAGTTTGTCGAACTGAGTCTTAAGGATATCGTTGGTTCGTGTGTCTATTTTTTTTTTATCGTTAAACGGTGGGTATGCCAGAAGGCTTATTGAGGTATGCCAATAGTTCAATTTATTTTATTTTATCCAAATTTATTTTGTATAACTAGCTTTACTCCATAATAAATTGGTGTACTTAAAATATCATTCTGTATTTGTTCTAGCTTGGTGTCAGGCATCCTTTCAGAAATAATGTATGTGAAAATGAATTCTTTATATATTCATTTATTTTTAAAAAAAAATTTAAAAATTATATTTTTTAAAAATATGCCTACCTACCCCTGCGTTTGGGTAGTTTTTTCTCCCAAAAAAAAAATTTTTAAAAAAATTTAAAAAGTATATATCGGCGTTTTCCAAATGCCGGGGTATATTCTACCAACACCGGCGTTTTCAAAAGCGCCGGTGTAGGCTGCCAACCAATTCCCGGCACGCGCTACACCGGCGCTTGGTGTGGCGTTTTTCCATACGCCGGTAGGTTATTCCCCGGCATTTATAAACGCCGGAGAAGCCCCAAAAAAGCGCCAGGGATGCCCTTTTCCTTTGTAGTGTCTTCCAACTATGAAAAAAAGGTTTCAAAAATGTTTTTCTTCAAAATTGTGTAGAGACATATTTTTCTGCATTTCTTAGTTTACCTTGTAGCTTCTGACTACCTAAATGTATATCATCATATATGATTATTTCCCAAATAATTAGTTGAATAGTATGACAATTATATAGCTCAAGTCATACTATTCAAACTTGAGCTACATAATTGTTGATTTACTATTTACAAGACTTTTCATATGTTGTATCGTTCTGAAGACATATCGTAGATACGTGCTCGCGGGCAAATCTAGTATCTCAATAGGACAAGTAAGTTTCCACATGCTTAATAACAAACTATCAAATCAATGCATAGTTAAATATCTCAACAAGACAGGTAAGTTTCCACATACTTTATAGCAAACTATCAAATCAATACTTAGTTAATTATCTCAGGACATCTGTAGTCGTCTTGAGCCAAATATTATGTATTTGTCAAATGGAAATAGAAAAATAACTTTGCGTTGCAGTCGTTGAAAGTAAAAATAAAAAAAATTCGAACAGGGGGAATGATTTCCCATCCGTCTTATTTTGAAAAAAAAACTTTAAATCATAATTAATTCCTTAATATTTGTTAAATTATAATCTTAATTAATTTTTACTTAATTATTAATTAATTAACATTTAAACCTAAGTTTAACCATATAAATCTTTATAGGGGTTTTCTATAAAAATTTTGGCAAATGAAATGTATGAGACGGTGTTTCTTTTCCCGTCCCACTTCATTTGAGACTTTCTTTTAAAAAAATGGATCGGACGAGATTTCTTTTCCCGTCCGTCCGTTTTTTAATTTTTTTTTAAAAAAATTCAAAGACAGAAAACATTCTTTCGTCCGATAAATCCGCAATTTTTGGGACGGTATTTCTTTTACCGTCCGATGGGGAAAAAAATAAAAATAAATAAACGACGAAAGATAATTTTTCATCTGATCTAACATATATACGGTAAATCATCTTTTGTTAGCTATATTTTGGCAATTGTCATTTCAACTTCCAAATATGGCCGACCATTGTTCAGACGAAATCCAAATTTTAGATAAATGACGGACAACTGCAGCGCTACTTTTGCCTAAATTTGAAAATTTTGGCAAAATAACCGACCACTACAGATGCTCTCGATGAGACAAGTTTCCACGTGCTTTATAGCAAACTATCAAATCAGTACATAGGAGAAGGCGGCGAAGGAGGAAAAACTATGATGCAAGTATGTTTATAACCATTGGATCTCGATCCAACGGCAAGGAAGAACTGATTTACCATGAACCACGGAGGACAGGATTATATGGAGACTTGTTGAGCTGATCAAATTTGACATGGACTAGAAATTAAATTAGTCTGAAAAAATAAATATTTTATTTTGAAAATTTTAACATATATTGAATTCTCGCTTTATCGAGTTGTTGAGCTGATCAAATTTTACATGGACTAGAATCAATACATAGTTAATTATCTCAATAAGACAAGTTTCCACATGCTTTATAGAAAACTATCAAATCAATACATAGGTCATAGGTGATGGAGGTGGTGGAGGAAAAACTCTGATGCAAGTATGTTTATAACCATTGGATCTCGATCCAACGGCAAGGAAGAACTAATTTTCCATGAACCACGGAGGACAGGATTATATGGAGACTTGTTGAGCCGATCAAATTTGACATGGACTAGAAATTAAATTAGTCTGAAAAAATAAATATTTTGTTTTGAAAATCTCGCTTTATCGAGTTGTTGAGCTGATCAAATTTGAAAATTAAATTAATCTGAAAAATTAAATATTTTATTTTGAAAATTTTAACATAGATTGAATTCTCGCTTAATCAACTTGTTATATATACTAGTAACAGCACGTGCGATGCATGTTTTAATTAATTATTTTTATAGTAAATAATAAGACGTAATCTGGACTCGAATCTGAGACTTCTCTTTACTTATCACATACTAAATTACTTTTAGTGGCACAAGCTTTTATTTCATATGAGTAACACTTATGTATGTCGTAAATAAATTTAAACTTTTAGGGTATTATGGTAACTAACAATAGTTGAGTAAATTAATAGTTAATGAATAAAATGACTACAATTTTGGGTATTCACTTAATTTTGTTAGGTATAGGTGCTTTTCTTCTAGTACTCAATGCTCTTTATTTTGGGAGCGTATATGATACTTGGGCTCCAGGGGGGGGGGACTATAACTCTCACTTAAAAATGAATGGTTGAAATTATATGTAACACCCCGTAATTCTTAAAAATGAATGGTTGAGATTATATGTAACACCCCGTAATTTTCAAAATATAATGGTATGTATAATCCATTTCTATTATAAAAGCCACAATTTTAAAAAAAATCTGTCGGGGGACGATCTTAGCCGTTCATATATTGTATTGATCTAGCCGATTAATGGTTGAGATTAAATAACTTAATAGAAACGTGTATTACACGTACAATTGCTTTTTTTCTCCCGATATATACCCAATCCCTCGCCAGAGTTTTCTTCCTCCCTCTCCCGATATATATCCAATCCCTCTCAACCCAATCCCTCCAATTCTACCAATTTTAACCCCTATCTCGTCCATCCTCCTCCTCCCTCGCCACCGCCGTCTTCTTCTTCTTCCTCCTCTTTTTCAGTCTCAATTCTCAAGACTTTGTTACTTCTTAATTAGGGTTTTGGATTTTAATCTTGTTTCAATTTTACTTATAATTTTCCCCGAAATCTCTAATCCCCGAATTTCCCACAATTTCTAGGGTTTCTCCTTAAAGTTGTAACCTTTTCCACCATAGCTTACTGCAATCGCTGTGAAGAAGACTGCAAGACAACCCGCAATCGCAATACCGACCATGTGTAAGCAAACCTAATATCGAATTCGAATTCGAATTTTTACAAAAAAAAAAATTTACTCTGTGCTTTGCTTGAATTTAAAAAAGATATCTTTCCTTTTGTAGTTGTTGTGCGGGTTGTGGGAGGATTTTGGTAATCGTTTTATCGGGAATATTGTAAAAAATAACCGTTCTACAAAAATATTGTACTCGTTTTCTCGGGAAATTACCAATAATATTATTGCAGTATGGTATAATATGTAGATTAATTGAGGTTTTCTCCAATTCTAATGGAAAAAAAACTGGGGAATAATATCATTGTCGGATATAAAGATATAAAGTTCAATGATGAACCTTGCAGATGGATGTTGCCG
The DNA here is from genome assembly GCA_017893485.1 of Hemerocallis citrina. Classification (NCBI taxonomy): domain Eukaryota; kingdom Viridiplantae; phylum Streptophyta; class Magnoliopsida; order Asparagales; family Asphodelaceae; genus Hemerocallis; species Hemerocallis citrina. Next base: position 18,345,055 of record CM030362.1, read on the forward strand.
ACGAGCTCAAGGATCAATGGATACGTCGACCTTGTCCTGGACTTGACATTATCAGTGACATACCTGAGATGATCCTCTTCCACATTCTTGCATTTCTTCCTCGAAAAGATGCTATAAGGACCGGCATTCTGTCCTCAAAGTGGAAGAATCTATGGAAAAATCGGTTTTCTCACAAAACCATTCTCAGATTTGGGAGGCCAGATCAAAATGATGAATTGGCTACAAAATATTCAACAAGAGATGAGTGATCATGGCAAAAGAAAGATTGAGGTATTTAATTTTCGCTTCTATCCAGGAATCAAGCATCAAAAGATTACTTCTCAATGGGTGGAACAAGCCGTACTAAATGGAGTTGAAGAATTCAACTTGGATTTCTCTGAAGTTAGTACAGGATTTTATGAAAGGACGGAGAAGAGATTTGAGCTGCAGGAAAGTTTGTTCCAAAGCAATAAACTTTTGGCTATTTTGAGCTTGAGTTACTGTAGACTCCACAGGTATTTTAAGTTCAAATATTTCAGGGTCTTAGAAAGATTAAGCCTGTGTGAAGTAAACATCAACGACGCAATGCTTGGGAAATTTGTCTCAAATTGCCAACTACTAAATATCTGGAACTGAAGAAATGTTACTTGTTAAAAGTCTATTAGCATTCCAGCTAAGCTACATGGACTCAAGAAATTGATCATAGCAGACTGTCACAGGTGTGACTCTATCTTAATCTCAGCCCCAAGGCTTTGCAGCTTCCAATATTATTTCGGAAGGTGTCCAGATTCATTTGTTCTTGTTATGGATGCTCACATGCCTTTCTTGAGTGATGCCCTCGGTTTTCAGCGAGTAGGCCAACATTTATTCTGCATGTGCCTTGACAATGCACGAGTTTTGACATTGAGTAATTCGTCCCTTCGGGTACAAATTTGCAATCTTTTCTTTTTGAGCAATTACAAATTTGCAAATCTTAGTTGTCATGCATTATTCGTTACAAGTTACGTACCCTTTTTCCCCCCTGTTCCTCTCCTTTGGTTTGATATATGATTCTCGCTGTGTGGTGATTTTCTTAATTAGTGTATATCTGAGAAGGCAAAGAATACTTCGATGAGCTTTGGTCAGCTGAGGGAGTTGCAGCTTCTGATAAGGGAAATCAGCACGACTGATCTCAGTAACATGTATGGGTTCTTTAGGAATTTCATCTCCCTCACTTACAGAGACTGTTCATAGAGGTAATATCATATTTCAAACAAGGTTCAAATATTCTGATCTCTTCAATATAATTTCTATGAGTATATACATGGTCAGTACGTAGCGAGTTCTGAAATTGACATATATATGTAGTTCCTTGCATCTGTAATTAACAACTTAGCTAAAAAACAACTTCGATCAGCTTGAGCTATTTCAAGTAGTTAACATGACTCTATATCGATACTATGACATTATTCGACAGTTTTGAACTATTCTTATTATTAGATTCTGCTGTCTATCATTTTAACCCACAAGGGAATTTTTAATGGAAATTATTGTAAGTAAACATTTATATGAATAATTGTTGACTATGGATGTGTGTTGCATGTTATAAATTATTTGTTTTCGTGAAGAATGGTTGTTGATCTTCTTGATCCAAAACTGAATATTCCTGAAACCTTCCTGAAAGAAGAAGCTCTTGTAGAGTTGCAACTTGCAAGTGGTGTTTTATTGTTTGAACAGTAGTTTACCTTTTATGAACACGTACTGCGTTCACTTGGAATATGTTGATTATTTTATTGCATATTCCTTTCTGTGTTTAGAAAACATAGAATTTACCTACCATTGTTTGAACTAATTATACATATTTGTTGATGAACTTCCAGCTACCAATCATTTGTCCGGCTTCGGGCGGTCAATACATTGAGCAGGGTGACTCACCGTATTGGCCCTTGCCAACTTTTCAGCATCTCAAGCTGATAAAAATGAACAACTTCTGAGGGTACTGGAACGAGAAGCTTCTGATCCGCTTCTTCTTAAGTAGATGTATCAAGGTTGAGCGTGTGTCTTGGTGTTCCCACTTGAATTCGACAAATTCACACGTGCCACTGAAAGGGAGCGCCTTTTTCAGGTATCTTGCGCTGCAGAAAGCTATTATGGCATCATCGACTGAGATTGATTGGTTCTATGCTTCTCAAGATGATCATAGTTTCCAAGCAGCGCATTCGGAAGTTCTCAAATGAAGTTGAGGCTCTTCGAGCATTTGATTATCTTCATTTTTAGTGGAATAAAACATTGTTGTGCTTCGGAGAGTACTTTCAAAAATTTAGTGCAGTTCTCAAATGAAGTTGAGGCTCTTCAAGCACTTTGATTTTCTTAATTTTTAGTGGAATAATGCTTCAGAGAGTACTTTCAAAAATTTTGTGCAGTTCTCAAATGAAGTTGAGGTTCTTCGAGCACTTTGATTTTCTTAATTTTTCGTGGGGAATAAAACATTGCATGTTGTGCTTCAGAGAGCACTTTCAAAAAATTTAATTGTATGTTAAAGAAGAATAATCTTATATATATATATATATATATATATATATATATATATATATATATATATATATATATATATATAAAAGCCACAATTTAAAAAAAAAATTGTCGGGAGACGATCTTAGCCGTTCATATATTGTATCGGGAAATCATTCTTTTCCGAATAATTTTGTATTGTGTATTTCATTGATAGAGATCCAAGCGGCTGTTATTGCTTTACGTAATAAGCTAGACCAACTTCCACTACCTAGAGTGCAGCCAATAGCAAGGGGCATGCAGCCAACATCAAGTGGGAGACAGAGAATTGATGGACCTTTAGTTTCTGGTGATAGGGATAACTCTGTTCGTGATTTGCTTGACTGGCTTTAGCTAACCTCTAGGTTTCAGGCAAGTATCTGCCATGTAATAAAAGATCAATTCAATATTGCCATTATATATGTATAAATGTTAATAAATGCTATATGGTATGTATAATTTAAAATTTGTTGCAATTTTGTTCTTTTCTTGGACTTCTTAGAAACTGAATTTATTGTCATTTTAATTTTTGAATGAAGAAAGGGAATGTGGACAATCAAAGGGAACATATGATTTTGCTACTTGCCAATATTGACGTAAGGCACAATAAGGCTGAACATAACTATCACGGGGTAATACAATCTTTTCCTTGGGATACATCTTTCATTTAGTATATTAAACATATTATATGTTTCATTTTCATATATTAAACAAATTATCGCAGGTGGATGATGATACCGTGAAGGGCTTACTAGGTCAAGTTTTTAAAAATTATCGTTCATGGTGTCACTATTTGCACAGTTCGTCTAACCTCAAGTAAGCCAATCAAGTAACCAGTTCTTATTTTACTTAATTCAGTAAAAGGGCGTAGTCGGTTGTTTTTTCTTTTTTTTTAATTTAATTTTTTTTTAAAAATAATTTTAAATTAATTTTAAATTTATAACTATTAAGATATCTTGTATTGCCAACTTGACCACATGGTGGTTCGACTCATTAAAAACAAGCGTTATTGTTCATTGACAGATTGAAGAAGACTCGAGAGAAATACTGTATTTGGTTTATGAGGTAGGATGGGTTGTCTCAATTCAATTTTAAAACACTACTTATTACCAAGTCAACCATTTCTTGTTTGAATGATGTATGTGTGATCTGGACGTAACTGCTTGAACTTGCTTCTTTCTCTACACCAAATAGGTTGATGATTCTCTTAGGATATCGTCAGAATCTATGACTCGTTGAGTTCAGTTTTTAGACTTTTTTTTCCTATGGACCTTGTGGTTGTTAGCAACTGTGAGCTCTGCATTGACTAATATGTATACATCTTATGTTCACTCTTGTGATCCAAATTTCCTGCTAATTTTAGATTGTAAAAAGCATTGTTCAGTGCTCACATCCCAAATATATGCATTTTGTCTCAATGCTTGTATGCAGTGTTTGTTGACAGGCTTCGTTTTTTTTTTTTTTTTGCTTTTATAATCTATCATAATATCATATCACCGAACACTCTAAACCAGCATATCATAAGTGTGTTAAAATTTCTGACGAAAAGTCAAAAGCTTTTACATTCTCAACAAGGAAAAAAGAAGTCAAAAGTTACTTATCAAAAGCTTTTTCGTTGATATATCAAAATATACATATCTATCACTAAAATGCAGATTTTATTTTGAACTTTGCATTTCCTTGCTGTAGTAACGAATGCCATTGTGATTAACACAGGATTTGACTTGAGATCGACAACTTGCATCTTTGTTGAAGCCTTCTACTGGATAGACACTGGAAAAAAAAAACTAATAGTCGATGGGGCAAACAATACTTAATAAATCTTTGAAGATGCTTGTGGTGTTTAGGATTTCTAGAGTTACATAAGTCGTGGATCACAACATAATTTGACCTGATCATTTCCCCCCCTTTTCCCATAGATGAAAAAAGCTATCAAGAAGATTTTGTATGCTGCTGAAATAAAAGATTCTTCTGCTTCGGCTGATGAGGTTGATCAAGCTGAAGGTCTCCCAAGGCAAGATACTACTATTGCAAAGTTTTGTATCAAAAATGTCATAGACGTTAGAGATTCATGATACATTGCATGCAAAATCTGTTTAACAAAAGTCAATGTTGAAAATGATGAAGCTTATTGTCGAAAATGTAAAAAGAATAATATTGAATATGAGTCAAGGTATACAAAACACTATATTGTTAGTTTCTCATCTTTCCATTCTTCAATCATATTATTAAAAAAGTACTGAACAATAAATTTATAAAAAACTAAGAATAACCTGTTTCAGATATGTATTCAAAATCACAATAAAAGATACAAGTGCGGAGTCAGAATTGACTTTATTTGATGAGGAAGCAAGATGCATAATTGGCTGTTCCGTAAAAGACCTGGAACATATTAAGAATAAGGTATAATATGTTATTCTCATAGTGTTACAAATAATCAAGAGCTAATTTCTTTATTCTATATGCAGGAAAAAAATGTTGAAGAATTTGATAGACGGACCAAGAAATGCATTGAAGATGAGTATACGTTTTTGATCAAATCACAAGATGTCCAATATGGAAGAACAACTATAAGAATATTGACAGAATGCAAAATTAAAAAAGGATGAAAAAGAAATTACAAGTATTTTTAAGCTTAAGAAAGTTAAAGTCAAAAGTGATAATTGATCTTATAAAAAATACGGTGATATCAGTTTAGGATTTACTAATTTGTTTTTTTTAATAACTTTTTTTAATACCAGTTTATGTTTTAGATGAAACTATTACGCATATAGCTCTTACATCGTTCGAATTTTGATCCATTTGTGCTTTGTTTTGATTGGAATTTTGCTAGAATTGATTAAACTTGGGTTATTGATGCTTGCTTCAAATTTGATTTTGATGAGCTTATTGTCGTTGAAGTAATTTTGAAATTCATGGTTTGCTTTTTAAGATGATTGACTTGATCAAATTTGTAGTTTGAAGAATATGCGTGAGCTAAATGCAAGTATGTTTAGATAAAAAAAATTACCATTTATGTGCATCAAGTCACGTGCACTTGATGCACAGTAAATTCCAACTAGTATATATAGGTGGGTAAATGTTTGGAAAAAGTGGCTGTTTGAAAAATATATATGATTGATGGCATTATTGTAAATAATTTGAAGTAGGTAGGAAATGGGCGGCCCACGAGGTATGAAACAGCAGGTGGCTGTTTGAATGCTGATGACGTCAGCAAAACTGAATGGGGCCCACCTTGGAAGGAATTTCGACTGTTACATCAGAGAGAGAAAGAGAATAGTAGGTTTCAATTAGTCCCATATCGGGATTTGACTTGAATAAAATAATATATAAATAATAATGTCTATGATCAAAAATCATTAGTTCGGTTAACCATCTTATGAGAAAAATTTTGCTGTACTGCCCCACTTTTTGAAAATATTTAGCGCTCTGCCCTACTTCTCAAAACAATTAGCAATCTGCCCTTGTTTAGGACACGTCAGTATAAACCGTTATTGGAAATAATGGCATAGGTTATTTACGTGCCGTTATTTTTAATAACGGCATCTATTTTACATTTTTTTTTCATGCTGTTATTTGGAATAACGGCATCAGTATATTTCTCTTACAAGTGTCAATCTTCTAACTTTAAAAAGTTCTAAGTGTGAAAAAAACTTATAAATAATGCCGTTATCCTGAATAACGGCATTCGAATGACCGATGTCGTTATTGGAGATAACGGCATCAGTTATATATAAATATGAACTAATGTCGTTGTTTGGAAACAGAGAGAATGAATAAAAAGTTTTTTAAAAAAAATTTATAACTGATGCCGTTATTATTTTTTATTTTTTTAACTTATTCGTCAGAGAGGATGAATAGTAAGTTATTTTTTTATTAAAAAAAATTATAACTGATGTCGTTATTCCAAATAACGGCATCAGTATTGAGAATGTCGTTATTTGAAATAACGGCATCTGTTATAAGGTTTTCACACTTGCAATTTTTCTCTAAGTGGAGACTATAAGTTGTCGAAAAACATAACAACCTATGCCATTATTCCAAATAACGGCATGACACTTTTTTTTCAAACCGATGTCGTTATTGGAAAGAACGGCATCGAAATAACCTATGCCGTTTTTCCAAATAATGTTTCTTGCTGACGTGTCCTAAATAAGGGCATATCGCTAATTGTTTTGGGGAGTAGGGCAGAACGCCAAATATTTTCAAAAAATGGGGTAGTACGGCAAAATTTTCTCTTTTGAGAGACAGCCTGTGGTTGGTAGTTGTACTATACTATATATGGTTGAATGAATATTTACAAATTACAGGTTGTCTACAAATAACAACCCGAACTCTCTCATTATAATATACTAGTAATTTACACGTGTGATGCAGTGATGCACATCTTTATATATATATATATATGTGTGTGTGTGTGTGTGTGTGTGTGTGTGTGTATGTGTGTGTGTATGTGTGTGTGTGTGTGTATACATATATATATATATGTGTGTGTGTGTGTGTGTGTGTGTGTGTGTGTGTGTGTGTGTGTGTGTGAGAGAGAAAAGTGACCCTCATATTTGTATGAGAAAATTTTCTCATACAAAGTGATGTGGCAAAATAAGAGCCCTTAATTAGATTATTGTTTTAATCAAAGGGCTTATTTGCAAAATTAAAATTGATAATTATTTATTAATTTCCTTAATTAATTGATCTGTTATCCCCTAATTCAGATCCTTCCTCTTTCTCACGTCTTTCTCCCTCCTCCTCTAACCCACGCCTCCTGCCTCCTTCTAACCCACGCCGCTCCCTCACGAACGCCACTGCCCTCCTCCCACGCCCTCCTCCCACGCCGCCTGCCTCACCGCCTTCCTCCCACGCCGCTCCCTCACGAACGCCACCGCCCTCCTCCCACGCCCTCCCATGCCGCCTGCCTCGCCGCTTTCCTCCCACGCCGCTCCCTCACGAACGTCGCCGCCCTCCTCCCACGCCCTCCTCCCACGCCGCCTGCGTCCTCCTTCACGAACGCCGCCGCTCTCCTCCCCCAATCCCTCAAGGTATTTTTTTTCTACTCAAATTAAAGCCACACTGAGAATGATTTCGTGAACAGATAGTTCGAATTTTGTCCAGATAATGATGTTGATACTCTATGCCCACCTTTGCATTACAATGTTTGTTAAATTTATGTTGTATGACTTATTGATTTGATCTGCCTTTAAATTTGTGATATATGTAGTTTGCACAGCATTAGGATGTTTATATGATTTCAAAGTTAAATTGTAGGTGATAGCTATAACTAAGAATTTGATTGTAATATTATAATTGCAGTCATAACTTGTATTGCATATTAATGTCCAAATCAACTTTAACTGCAAGAGGATAGCCATAACCAAATCTTATCAGGTCTTTAGTCAGAGTGTAGTGGCCGTTTTTAAAAATTTCAAGCGAGATTGCAAAATTGTATAACTTGCATCTTCCCAAACAAACATTACAATTCCTCAAAAATATTATAGTCATCCCTTACAATTCTTTTTTTTTTCTAATAGTGATCGTGTAGCAGTTGGGCGTGCACTTGAGCTTCTGTATTTTGCGGATGCAGGAAGCCGAGAGGTAACTAAAGCATATTTGTAGAGTTGTAGAGCCTAACTTTATTTTAGATTAAAATTTACCTTACGTATAGTCATTTGTCTCGCTCCCTCTCATGTGCTCAACGTAAGAATGGAACACCTCGGTGAGATTGTCCCCTATGTGTTGGAACCTTGTGGAATAGAATCCATCGATGAAGATTCTGATGAAGAAGAATTCAATATATCATCTCAACAAGAGTTCCAAGAATCCATACTACATGGTAATTACCTTCATCCTTATAAATTTTTAATTTACATTTTCATGCTATTAGTCTTTGTTTAAGACGACTTAAACTGTATACTAATTACTAAATTATTTATTTCATAAGGAATGATGGAGATAGACTCTTCGAACAAAACTGTGGTTGAGACTCCATGGGTTGGAATGGAATTTCCAACTGTTGATGCTGCGTTTATTCATTATAATTCTTATGCTCTAAAGACGGGATTTGGAATTAGAAGAGAGGCACGTGCCAAGTCGTCAAAGCTAGATGGAAAGTATATATCTTCACTTTTTGTTTGCAACAAGGCAGGGAGAAAACGGGAAAATGACAAAAGAGAAGCAGGGAAAAATGTTAATCGTCGGGGTGATACACGAGTGGGTTGTAAGGCCAGGTTGAGAATTAAATTGAAAAATGACAGTATTTGGTGTGTGAGCAAGTTTGAAGAGAAACATAACGGTCATGATCTGATAACAAGTCCGGACAAGGTGATTCATCATTATTCCTATAAGCAAGCGCATCGCTCGAAGGCTAATAAACAACTCATGTATGAATTGCATACAGAAGGTATAGCTCCATCAAAAGTTGCTCGAGCTTTGAATGTTATAAATCATAGTGAAGGGGATATAATCACAGGAAGGCAGTGTCAAGATCAAATTAGACATGTGAAGGAAAACAACATAGGACATGAGTGTATGACACTCATTAGGATGTTTCAGGATAGGAAGGAATTTGATCCTGATTTTTATTTTGCAGTAGAGATTGATTATATGGGAACAATGAGAAGCGTATTTTGGGCAGATGGACGAGCAAGATCATCTTATTTGAGGTTTGGAGATGTTATCGTGTTCGACGTTACATACAAAACGAACAATTGGAATCTTCCATTTGCTCCATTCACTGGAGTTAATCACCATATGCAGTCGACTCTTTTTGGTTGTGCATTACTTGCAGATGAGGATGAAGAAACATTTACTTGGTTATTCACCCAGTGGTTGAAATGCATGCACGGAATTCCGCCGAAGACTATTATCACAGATCAGGACAAAGGAATGCGGGGAGCTATTAAAAAGGTATTTCAAAACACTCGTCATCGGTATTGTTCTTGGCATATTGAAAAGCATATTGTGGAACATACACTAGTATTGCAAAGCCTTTACGGTGAAAAGTTTCCTGACTACTTTTCAAAATGGTATCACGGAAAAAATGTGGAACATTGTGAGCAATATTGGAAGGATATTAAGGAAATATTTGGTGTGGAGGAAGAAGGAAATGGATGGCTGCAAACTATGTACAGGGAACGAGAATATTGGGTCAATGCTTATTTGAAGGATGTGTTTTGGGCAGGAATGACAACAAGTCAGAGGAGTGAGAGTATCAACACATTTTTCGATGGATATGTTAATGCGAAGACACAAATAAATGATTTTGTGAAGCAATATGATAAAGCAATAGCAGATCGACGTAGAAAAGAAGCTCGGGAAGATTTAATAACTCTAAACCATGAACCCGTATTGCATTTCTCAAATAAGCTAGAGCTTCAAGTTGGTAAAGTTTACACTAGAGAAATCTTGAAGCTATTTCAGTTGGAACTAATTGGTACAATGAGCGTTCATCGCGAGGTGGTGAATTCAGAAGGGTTAGTTACTGTATTCAGAGTTGGTTTATCTTCTGATGACAAAAGTAAGTGGGATCAGGTAACATTTGGGATAACTGAAAAGTTGAAAATGACATGTTCATGTGCACTTTTTGAGACATTTGGGATCCTTTGTAAGCATATCTTGCATATTATGATGTTTCATTATATGATGGAAGTCATTCCTGAGCTTTATATATTGCCAAGGTGGACAAGGTATGCCAGACATAGAAGCATTGCGCTTAATAATATTTCTACTGCAAGAAATAATGCAAGCACTGTGAATCAGTCAAGTACTCTGTATTCTTGGGTTCTGACAACAAAATTCCGTATGGCCTTGGACATTTCACAGGGTGATTGAAAACTCATGCACATGCTTGAAAAATGTTTGGAGGTCTTCACACTAAATGCTGAGAAAGAGATTAGTGAAAAACTAGTTCAACATCAACTTGTTGATAATAGTCAAGTTGGATCTAGTAATGCAACCCTATTATTGTCTCAAATTCCTGAGGCTTCAATACGGGATCCTGAAGGACCAGTCAAAACTAAGGGTCGTCCAAAGAAGGCTTCTAGATACATCTCAGGATTGGAGGAATCACAGCTGAGAAATAATGGGAAAAAGAGATGCACTTGTAAAAAATGTGGAGAGAAGGGTCATTATAGTACTAGTTGTAAGAGTAAAGAAAATGCCAATACGACTGCATCTCGGGTAATAATTAGTTTTAATTGACATAGTTTCATGCTTATTTTATTTAGTTTTTATCAAAGCTCATAATCATCCATTACTAAGATATTTTGGGTGTTTCAACGACAGGAAGAAGTGAATCATGGCAATTAAAGCAATCAAGGCAATGAAGAGTAGAGTTACATAGAAGGAAATCAAGGAAGGAGTTTTTTAAAACTGGTCCAAAACTATGTGTACTTTTTTTATATTTTGCCTTTTAATAACAATACCTCAGAAAAAAGAGGGAGAAAAGAACAATATCTTCCTCTTTATCTTTTCTTAAGGATTTCTCCTACAAGTTCTTCATTCCTTTTCATGTTTCTATCATCTTTGTCGGGTATATGAACACTCGGTTTATTTTTTGTATTGGAATGACTTTTGATTCTCATGGGTATCTTAGAAGTTTTAAGAGATGCCGACAATGTAACAGGTCCTCATTGAGACAAACAGAGCTTGAACTATGAGACGTAGTGGCATAAGCTCATTCTGGACTGCCTCAATGCACATTTCTTGTGATAGTTTCTGACAGTTGAGGTATTTACACAAGGATGCCTTGTCGTCGCTTGATAAATGGGGGTGTTCCTGCAAAAATAGATGATATATATAAATCACTCTTTCAACTATATTATGTGAAGAATAAATTGGGTTAGGAAAATTTACCAACAGAAACGTGTTTAATGCTCTGTACAGGTGGTCATGAGTTTCTCTGTCTGACATTGGTATAATTCCAATGAGTTCCATGAATCTGCTTGGCTCGAGATATGGGTCCATTGCAATTTGGGAAAGATAGCGATCCCATAATTCTGCTACAACTGAGCTTGCACTCAAATTTGGGGTACATCCACTGTAAGAGCATCTGTAGTCGTTATCTATATATCGATAATATCGATATTTAGCTGAAAAAGTAGCTGCAGTCGTTTGCTATATATCGATATTATCGATAAATCGCTACAGTCGATTGCTATATATGAGAGACGAAATAGCTTTTATCGATATCTGAGGGACGGTGTTCGAATAGCCGTCTCACGCGAAAAAGTACTATTCTAAGCGTCGGACGGCACTCGAAATGCCGTCCGTTCCAAAAATTTCTAATTAAACCGATTATTTAATTCCCATTTCCGCTATTCCCGGACGGCACTTGATGTGCCGTCCGTTGGGAATTTATTAAAATAAAAAAATTTTGCTAATAGTTAGATCCAGATAAGCTTATAGGATGACTAAGTATCATTAAACAAGTATCATTAACCACTGACTAAGCTAATAGTTCTTGGGAAGGCTGTAAGTATCATTATAGCTGGGCTACAGTCCAAAAGTGTGTGGGACGGCACTTCATGTGCCGTCCTAGACACACCGGGTTGCGTTTTTTTTTTATTATTATTATTTTTAAACGGACGGCACTTCGTGTGCCGTCCGACGATTCCGCTTGCTTTTTCGCCTCCGACGGCATATGAAATGCCGTCGCTTAATATTAAATAATTGTTTGCTATAATATAGCTTTCGACGAGTGCAGCGAAATCCAAATTTCTATTTCTATTTATCGATATATGGATAAATTTAACAATAACGACTACAGATGCTCTAACTTACATCATTTTTCGCTGATACATTAATTGAAACTATTCTCTCCATTGCTGCAAATTCTGGAGTATCTGTTATTGATCCCCCACTTCTTTCAGTTTCAGGTTGGAGAAAGTCTTCAACTTGCGCCAAATGCAGAAGGGATGCTTATTCACAACTAAAATCCCTGTGTGAAAAATTTGACCTTATTGTGACTTCGGTGGAAAGAGTGAGTGTTCTATGTCTACTAACATAGGTGATTAATGTACCATCCTTAACCCTTGGCCTGGTGGTTGAGGTTTACAATTGCCATCCTTAATAGTTCATTCAGTAGTATGTCTTGTTAACTGCTATGCTATTGTTATAAATAAGTTATGATTATTTGCTAAGATAAGTTATCAACAGTACATAAATTGCCTTTTCACATGAGAACCCCAGATTTACTGGATGTCCCTGATATATCCTTGACATCTATCAACCGCCATGATATTTCGTTGTTCGCTGACACCAACATCCATTATGTAGAACATAGGTGATGATAACCTTAACATATAATGATTGTGAATGGAAATTGCAGAAACTGCACATCAGAGTTAGATATCTGTCGAAGACTCAGTACATCACACTTATGGTTTATCAGAAGAAGAAAGATGTTTTGTGTGATATTCTTATTGATTATCATTCAGTTTCAGATTTTTTTTTGTAATTTAATAGAGAACTGCAAACTCTGTATACCATTGATCAAGTGAACTATGTTGAAGGCCAAAGTGAGTTGGAGTTTCATTTATTGCCTATCTCTTAGTTTGTTGTGTGTTGATTTTGGTAATTGTTGATTGTATTTGGCATTGTAGTGTTTACAAACATTTTGGTACACTGGAATCGTAGTTCATATTAGATTCAAAATTACTAAATTATCTTGGAACTTGTTCTGCTCAACAGCTAAGGGAAATTCTAAGTCAGTTGTGAGGCTGCTTGGCATTGTCTCATGTCTCGGATGCATTCTTCTTTTCACTTAATTTCTCTCCCTTCTCGGTTTCATAGTTTTTTTTAACGGTCGGTTATCATAACTGATATCCATATATCAGCTTTAAGTGTAGAAAGTACTGGTTGTAAACATATTAAACTTACTAGCATATCATTAAATTTTTGTTTACGTGAAATACATCTCTACTTGTAGGTATTGACTTGTTAAATTCTATACAGGTAGTCGTAGTTGGCTATAATCACAAAATGAGAATCTTGTTAGAAACAATTGCTAGTAAAATTGCGCAGTTTGAAGTTAAAGCAGACCGTTTTTCGGTAATTAAGGTAATTAGTTGATCCTTGTGCTTCTTGTAAAGTTTCTTAATGTTTGTGAAGTAGATGACATCTCTTTATTGTAATATTCATAGCATATTGAGTAAATACTAAGTTCTGGAGCATTTTGTCTTCAACTTCTGCATATGGAAGCAAAGCTTGACATTTCTGAAGAACTATCAGAGTATCATCCCAGCTTTGAAGAACTACTTGGTGTATGTAAATATCCGACCTTTTGCATAGATCTTGGCTGCACATCTAAGAGTTGCAACATTAAAAGGGTCGAATGGGAGCTGGGACTCGTAGCAAAAGAGGCGATTATTTCAAACATGTCAGAACCCCCGGGAAATCTTTTGGGCAGTTCAACATCAGATGAATCAAGCAATGATCTTTTGAAGTATCCAGATATACGTTAATTCATATTCTCCCTTAGTTGATGTTTGGCAATCTTATATACGTTAATTCATATTAAATTGTGTATTTGTTGATTGAATTTTTACACTTTATGTGTATTGGTTATGGATTTTTGTGGGGGAACAATATCAAATTGTATACACTTTATCCAATATTATAATTGTTGCCGCTAAATTTGGTGTGGGGACCAACAGATAGAATTTGTGGGTTCGTGGAAAAATCTGAATAGCGAATCCAAGCCTGTTCGTCGGAATTGGGCTGTTGACTCCCGCCATTCACCTGCAAGGAAGTGCGATACACCGGGGTTGATCCCGGCAACGCACCCTCCGACGCTCTTGTCAGTAACCAGTGATATGATTAAGAAAGTGCTTTAATTGGAAAAAGAGTGATTACCTTGTAACAGTGGTAGGTCGGAGGTATTTATAGTCGCCATGAGAATTTTATTAGGGATCTGATTTCCTGTGATACCGTTAGGAGTAAAATCCTCATAGTTAGTTTAGGAAACTGATCCCTGATTTCCGGTGAGAGGATAACCGCGAATCAGGCCCATTGATTTAGTCAAATCAGAGACCCTGATTTCCTCTTGCTGGTCTGGGTTTGTCTTGGGTCGGGACCCGTACCCAGCTGGAGTGGATCCGTTTGCGGGTTATTGGATCTGTGAAGGGGAGATCCAGTGCCCGCTTCGGGCTCATCTATATGCGAAATTACCGTTTTACCCCTGAGCTTCAAGATTCGTGCCCAATCTGGATGGTTCCGATTTAACCTCATTTTTAGCCATATCACGAGCCCCCCACTCCTAAAGACTGATTGTGATCAGCCTTTGAGGAGTAGTTTAACTGTTTCAGTGGCTAGTAGAGTTGTATCGGAGTCCGAATGGAGGGTTTTGAATCTCGAAGGGGGTAGTGAGGTGATTTTCGAAGCTGTAAGCTGTTCTTAAGCCTTGTTGAATATCCGACGGTTTTTATCTATTTTTTTCGGATTATTTATTTAATTTTGCGATGTGTTAGCCAGTCGTTCGGGTGCCTTAACAATATATTCTAGGCAATAATTGTTCGTTCAGGGGCTCAAAAATATTCTCCCGAATTTATAATTATTTTCTAGAATTTCTAGTTAATTTTCCCGAATTTTTAGTAATTTTTTCGCAATTTTTAAATAAATAAAACGATTAAAATAAATAAAAACTGATTTTTAATACCTATTTATGGCGTGGCTTGATCTGGACCGTTCATCACCAGAAGCGCGAATTTCTGGAAGATCCAATGGTTGTGGTCGTTTGGTGGTCATTTTCTCGCTTTTGGAGCTCAGATGGGCACTTGCTCGGTCAGCCGACCGGGGGTATAAGGGTTCGGTTGTCCGAGCGACGTGGCGCGATCTGAGCCGTTGGATGGTGGCGCGAATCTCGAGACGGGCTCATTTCCCAAGAAAATGCTATCTTGTCGTTTAGCGCACGTGGCACGATCTGGACCGTTCATCATCAGAAGTGCGGATTTCTGGAAAATCCAACGGTTATGGTCGCTCGGCGCCTTTTTTCTCTGTTTTGGAGCTCGGATGAGCACTTGCTCGGTTAGCAGACCGGAGGTCTAAGGGTTCGGCTGTCCGAGCGGCGTGGCGCGATCTGAGCCGTTGGATAATGGCACGAATCTCGAGACGATCCTAGTTCCCGAGAAAACGCTATCTTGTCGTTTAGCGCACGTGGTACGATCTGGGCCGTCGGATCGAGATCTTGCACGAATGTTGAGGGAAAAGTGAATTTTCTCCGTTTTAGGGCTCGGATAGGCACTTGCTCGGTTAGCCGATCGGGCGTCTAAGGATTCGGCTGTCCGAGCAACGTGGCGCGATCTGAGCCATTGAATGGTGGCACGAATCTCGAGACGGGCTCTGTTTCCAAGAAAATGCTATCTTGTCGTTTAGCGACGCTGACAAGATCTGGGCCGTTGGACGCTGGCACGAATCTCGAGACGGGCTCAGTTCCCAAGAAAACACTATCTTGTCGTTTAGCGACGCTGGCAAGATCTAAGCCGTCTGATCAAGATCTTACACGAATGTTGAGGAGAAAGTGAATTTTCTTCGTTTTGGGGCTCGGATGGGCACTTGCTCAGTTAGCCGACCGGGCGTCTAAGGATTCGGCTGTCCGAGCGACGTGGCGCGATCTGAGCCGTTGGATGGTGGCACGAATCTCGAGATGGGCTCCATTTCCAAGAAAACGCTATCTTGTCGTTTAGCGACGCTGGCAAGATCTGGGCCGTTGGACGCTGGCACGAATCTCGAGACGGGCTCAGTTCCCAAGAAAACACTATCTTGTCGTTTAGCGACGCTGACAAGATCTGGGCCGTCTGATCGAGATCTTACACGTATGTTGAGGAGAAAGTGAATTTTCTCCGTTTTGGGGCTCGGATGGGCACTTGCTCGGTTAGCCGACCGGGAGTCTGAGGGTTTATGGGTCGGCAAGGGCGATGGCGAGCTGTTGGGCCTTCGTGAGAAGGTCGAGTTGAGCTACTGGCTGCCCTCAGGGAGCATTAATGGCGCCCCAGGATTTGTGTGGCGTTCCAACTTCCCGGGGTCATTAAAATGGCGTCCTCTAATTAATGCGTGGCGCTTCAGCTCTGTAACACCTCGGATTTTAACATACCGAAAATATTTGTTTTTATATTCTGTAGGGGTTTATTGTAAGTGATATCTTATTTTAATTATTTTAATACCGATACTGGTGTTGAATATTTGTGGTAGATTGGTATTATTGTTATATTAGAATTAAGAGTTGAGATTTTGTGTGAGGAAATATAGTTTATTTTATTTTATCATTATGGGGGATTATTATAAGATAATTTTAATGTGTTTTGTATTGTTCGTATTATATATAGAAAAGAGTTGGGGTTTGTTTATAATATTTTGGATTTGGAGAGCCTATATGTAATTATACCATATTATTATTATTATTATTATTATTATTATTATTATTATTATTATATATATATTTTACCAAATTAAACCCCTTCCCATTTCTTTCCTTCTTTCTTTCTTCCTTCCCCATCCCATTCATTTCAACCGACCGAAAGAAAGAACCCAACTTCCGGTCTCTTTCTCTCTCCTCAAATCTACCCAAATACCTTATGATTTTCGAATTAATTTGGGGAGATGACTAAGTGAGGGATGCTCTACCTAGTGGTGGAGTCAATTTGGAGAAACAACCATGGAAAGGTATATCCCTTTTTATTTTATTGTATAAAATTTAGTTGGATTAATTTTTATGGAGTAGGATTATTATGGTAAAGAGATTTAGAGATGTTGGAAGTGGAAGATTTGAGGAATTAGTGGATTGTTAGAGAAATTATAAGTTGTTAATAAATTAGGGTTTTGAATTTGTAAAATAGAGTTATATATATGAGAATTACCTTTTGTATGGTGGTAAAAATTGTAGTGAGCCATTAGAATAAAATGGGGAGTAGTGATTGTGGCATAAACTTGAACTATAGGGTTTGTGAAATCGGGTAGAAAACTCGATCCAAATAATTGTAGAAAATGCATATGAGGGTGTAGAATATTATGAAAGTATTAATATGAATTTAGGATGATTTTTATAGGCTTAAGCTCAATAAAATTGAGTGAGATAGATTATAGGTGAAAAGTGCACGCCGGGTGTTCGATGAAATGCCCGAGCGAGATTTAGGTGAGAACTTGATGGGTTCGGAGGTGTAGTTGAGTCTCATTATTATTATTAATCCTAATATGTGAGATTAGGAAAAAGATGATTAAGGAATTTAGAAAATATGAATTTTCCTATTAGAAAGCCTCCGATCAATATGTGAGTTCTTGTATCGGGGTTCGAATTTGAAATCCGTTGATGTAGCTCACCTACATATGTCATTTGTGACGCGTGGGTGAAGACGGATTCAAATTTGGAGGTCCGTAGGTCGAGTTTTGAGCTTTAAACTAATCGGTTCTATAATTTTTCAATTAGGAGGAAAAAGTCGAACTTCGACTGGCTACAGGATGAACGTGGGACATCGTTTGCTCGAGCCGTCAGGTGAGTACGTTGTGTTTATGAATATTTTATATTGTGGCCAAATTTCGTGGCTTTTTGATGTCTTGAAAAAGTTATAGCAAAAATTGATTTTAAAGGAAAATACGGATTTTTAGGGGCCCGAAAATGGGTTTTTGAGAAATTTAGTGAAATTAATTATTTTAAGCATATAAAACCTATATTATGGGTTAATGTGATGTGTTGATGTATAAAAACTAAATATATTAAATTATTTATGCATATTTTTACCCCATGCATGTTTTGTGCATGTTTTTGGGGTATATAGGCCGATATAGGCAATTGGGTATATGCGGAGCCTGGTGTATGGGCTAGCATGCCATGGATGGATGTTATAAGATGTAATTAGGCAAAATTAGTGATTGTGATCATGTTTTGAAGATCTGTGTGATTGTAGTGCCCGTTTTGTGCATGTTTTGGGGCATATGAGCCCTTATAGGTGATTTTACTTATATGAAACATGATGTATGAGCTAGTATGCTATAATTAGATATTATAAGATTTAATTAGAGGAAATAAATGGTTTTGACCCCTTTTCTTGGAAACCCACATGTGTAGTGTATGTTTGTGATATATATATATATCATGATATTGACTCGTGATGTGATAATTCATGAAATTAATAATTGGGTACATGTTTACATTTTAATTATGTTTGAAGTGAATTAATGGGCAATAAAATGACATGTTGGATTATATGACAAATGACTTGGTGTATGTATATATATATATGATACAATGAGATGATAATCCATATCGTGGACATCAGATGTGCATCTAATGCAAGATAAAAGGTGAGATGGTAAGTGTTAATAAAATGTGTTATTATTCACATGATTAAAGTCGAGGTTGTGGCAACTATTAAATTAAAAAGTGAAATGCTTGTGTGATAAAGCAAGATGGAGAGATAAATGATTAATGCTAATGACAGATGGTTTTGTTGACCAGTACCTACAGCAATCCTGAGGGTTTGGGCTAGACCTTCTAATACCCAAGGACCGGCTTGGGGTAAGTGGACCCAAACTATGTTTGGGGTAAGTAGATTTTATCGCCCAAGCTATCGGCTTGAGGCCCGGTTTCCCTCGATGACAGCTGTCGCGAGGAAGTACCCAGTTTACCTGGGGTGTGGTTTTTCCCTCCTGGCTATCGGCTGGGAGGAAGTACCCAGTTTACCTGGGGCGTGGTTTTTCCCTCGATGACAGACGTCGCGAGGAAGTACCCAGTTTACCTGGGGCGTGGTTTTTCCCTCCTGGCTATCGGCTGGGAGGAAGTACCCAGTTTACCTGGGGCGTGGTTTTTTCCTCGATGACAGACGTCGCGAGGAAGTACCCAGTTTACCTGGGGCGTGGTTTTTCCCTCGCTAGTTCGGCTAGGAGGAAGACGTAGCCTCGGACGAGTAAGACTCTGTGTGAGCATCAGACCGCGTGTTTACTGGGCTGTCGGCTTTCAGTATGTTGGGATACTGTGGCTCACTGGTCGACAAACTAATAAAATAACTTTGCGTGAATAAAAATGTGAATTGTGTGTGGAAAAGAAAGTGGATAGTAAAATGTGAATTGCGTGGGAAAAGAAAGTGGATAGTAAATTGTGAATTGTGCGTGGAAAAGAAAGTAGATAGTAAAATGTGAATTTCGCGTGGAAAAGAAAGTGGATAGTGAAATGTGAACTGTGTGTGGGAAAGAAAGTTGTTGTGAATGAAGTAAATGTGAAAGTGAACGTGTTATGAGTTAGTGTATGAAAAGAAATGATAAATGCAGCATGTGATTAATTTAAGATGAAAATAATAAAAGAGATGTGTTATCATGAATAATACGAAGTAATTGTATTATGTGTGTGATCATTAAAGTAAATACAGATTGATATGAGTTGTACCTTGGAATTGTGTCAAGGAACTACCCGTCCGCAATTTGTGTGGAAATTGTGGGAACTACCTGCCTTGGCATAATTCGCAGGGTGAGTGGATATAATAGTGGTAATGATTGATAGAAATGAGAAATAAAGTGAAGTGAAGATGATAAGTGATTGAAGTAAATTAATAACCAAGCTATCGGCTTGAGATGTGATGTGATATTACCCAACCTGTGTGTTTGATGTACAGTGATTATTACCCAAGCTATCGGCTATGGGATGTGATATGTTGTGGCCCCAAATTGTGTTTGGGGATTAAGTGAAAATGATAATAAGATATATTACTTATAAGAATGAGAATTTCTAAAGTGGTATAATGAGATGGAATAAAGCATGTTTTTGATGTAATAAGTATGAGACTTGAATGAATGTGGTGTTAAGAGAATATAAGCAATTGTAAGAAATAATACTGGATAGGGCATAATAAAATAAATCCCCGTATTATGGGATTGGTTATGAAATTGGTTATTAAGAGAGTATGTGTATTATGAGTTGTATTCATACAAATTGTTATTAATGAAAAGAGTAATAACATACAAATGGTTATAATCCTATGGTGACGATACTTGTGGAAGAATGACTATTGGGTTAGAGTAGTTAAATTGAAAAGTAATGGATGGTATGTGTATTCGTACTATACGGATGTCGAATAAGTATGTGTATATATATATATATACGAGGTTGATGTGAAGTATATTATGAAATGTGGGAAGTTATGGATAATTAAATAGTTGAATGCAGGTTTGGCAGAGTAGTTGATATGTCATTGTATTGACGATGTTGTTGTATTCAAGATTCAGGTTGCCTTATTTTAATTTGGCATTCGTAAGTTTAATTTATTTTCTTTATACTATTTTAATTTGTTATTTGATTAATAACTATACTCACACCAGAAATGGCTAACCCCTTAGTGTTTGGGGGGTTAGGGGAGTCTGAGGACTACCCTAGATTCCTCACTGTTGCAGGTTCTCATTAGTGCAAAGGTGAGGCGTGGAATGGTAGTATAACTTTTTATTTTAAAAATTTGTATTATTTAGTTATAGGAATAGTGAAATTTATGATTTAAATTGTATTATGGGTGTATAAGCATGTATATGATGATGATGAGTATAGTGTGAGGTGGTGTGGTATGTTTGTGACCCGTACCCACCTCGTTGTGGAGTACCGGGCTCTGTGGTAGGTTTTACAAGGATTTTTCTAAAAACTTACCTTGTTTTTCAAAGAAATTTATAGTTTTTAATTGATATTTGATAATCCGTTATGAGTTTGGCCCCCAGAGCATTATATTATATTGCCTGTGTGTATCTGCTCATTTTGGCCTGGGGAGCCCATGAAAATATTATGTTGATTGTGAGCTACGGAATTTTGAGCAGAATTCCGTAAGCTTTTTGTGTTTCGGGGCAAAATTTACAGGGGAGACTCTGTCAAAATTTTTCCTGAAATATAACTTTCTTAGTTTATGATTAAAGTGATATAGAAATTGAAAGAATTGAATTTGGAGACTTAGTTTTCAAAAAAAAATTTTGGGGGTGTTACAAGCTCCCTAGGCGTAACTGCTGGGCTTCCGTCGCTTGGCCTCCCGAGGGCCATAATGGCTGGTCCTTGGGGGGAGGTTATAAATACCCCGCTCCCCCTGTAGCTTCGATCACAGCAATGGTGGTTCATCGACCATCGGAGGTGTCTGCCTTGGGTGGATGCCTATTTTTTGAAAAATTCTAACCCTGAGAGCGTCGGATGGGTGGTCACTCTTCCGCCGTGATCTTCTGCTGACTCTGACGGCCCCGATGCAGATGTCAGGGCCAGGGGAGGTCAGGGCAGAAGGGGTGACGACCAGAGTCCGGACCTGGGGGGCAAGGTGCCTCGGACGGATGGGTCTTCTCCGATCTCTGTCTTCCTTCCGGGCTAACGGCTTCTGATGGTTGTCAGCCCGAAGGAGCTAGAGATGGGAGGTGGGCCGATCTGCCTTCTGACTGGGCCTCACGCGATGGTGGTTTTTCTCCCACCCTTGAACGATTCGTGGTTTCGGCTTCCGAGGCCGTAAGCCTCGAGTTGCTCATGAGTGAGAGGGGAACCGACCGAGTCCTGGGGCTCAGGGCACTCGCCGAGGGCGGGTGCCTTAAAACTTTTAATCCAAATTTTTTCTTGCTTCCTGGGACAGATGCGGGGTGTCCGGGTCCGAAGTGCTTCATCCGGCCGATGTGGCGCGATCTGAGCCGGTGGATGGTGGCACGAATCTCGAGATGGGCTCTTGTTCAGTAGCCGACCGGGCTCTTTGATGTTGGGTTCGGATCGCACGTCGCTCGGATTTTGATCCCGTGTGTGCCGAGCTATTTGACTTGTATCGAAACGTTTTGTCTTTTCGCCAACCGTTGTTGCTCGGTCACAAAGTCGTTTGGGCTTTCGTAACGCTTCAAGAGCCGGTCAAGAGTCGCGCCCTCACGTTATGAAGTCCAAGAGACTTTCTTTTACTATAAAACTTCACTCCCCCACCCCAAATCTCATTATTCACTTTTACTTTCTTACTCAAGTTTTTACTTCTCACCATTGAAGTTTTTAGCTCCCGGGTGGCGCTGCTAGCTGTCGCGGCAAGGCGTTTCTTTGCTCCGGCGAACTTTTCCGACCGTAACAGTCACTTCAAGGTCAGTCTCTCTCCTCTCTCTTTAGAAAAATGGTTAAGATTACTTCTTCGGATGAGACCCCCGCCTCGGACCGAGTCGTCAGCTGAGCGGGAAAGAGAAGGAGGTGGTAGAGCCGACCGAGCAGACCGTGGTCCGGCCAAGCAAGAGTGGGGAGGTCACCGAGCTACCCCAGGATGTTGCAGCGAGCTCCCGGAAGGGTAAGGGAGTCGAGACGGTCATAGAGCAGCCAAAGACGGCAGGGGAGTTCGGTCGGCAGTCGATCGTTCTGTCGAGCGTGGGGGGAGTTCGGAGCTACTCCGAAGAGATGCTGGAGAAGGTGACCCAGGGCACTACCAAGTTGGTAGAGGAGAACGAGCCGAGAGAGTTGTCCGAGGTGGACCAGATCACTTCGGTTCTTACGGAGGATGATCTGCATCGGATCCGCACCGGATTCCAGATCCCTGCCGAGTACGGGCTACTTCTCCCTGGACCAGGTTTCCAAGCCTGCACGTCGTCTTCGGCCGACACGTGCATTTTTCCCCTCGACTCCTTGGCCGCCGGGCTTCGTTTGCCGCTGCATCCGTTCATTGTCGAGGTTCTCAATTGGTACGGCCTGTGCCCCGCCCAACTGATGCCGAACACTTGGAGGCACGTCTTGGCGTTTGTTCTTCAATGTCAAGAGATTGGTGCCGAGCCAAGTCTGTTTCTCCTTCGGAGCCTCTACCGTCCTTGCCAGCCGAACAGGAATGAGCAGAGGTTCTACCTTTCGCCGCGGACAGGCGTGAAGTTGATCGAGAACCCGGACTCGATCAAGCATTGGAAGGAGAAGTACTTGATTGTCCGAGCTCCTGAACCCTGGGCAATTCCGATAGCTTGGTCGAGGGAGGGCCTGCCCAAGCGAGTGAAGAAGGAGCCAGTGCTTAGTGACGAGGAGACGGAAGTCCTCAAGAAACTCCTCGGCCTGCCGACGCTTAGTTGGAAGGACATCACCGAGGAGGCTCTGTTCCGAGGGGGTCTCAGTCCGATCGACCCCAGTACGCCTCTGGTATTTTTACTTTTTGCTTGAAGTTCTTGAAAATTTTTCTAAGTTTTTTCATTCGGTTTGTGCAGAGTCTTCCAAGATGGACTATAGGGCGTTGATGGCGAAGGCCAAGGCGGCTAGGGAGCAGAAGACGAGAAAGAAGAAGAGACCCTCGACAGGGCCTCAGGGCGGACGAGCGCCGAAGATACCTTTGGTCCCAAAGAACGTCGACCTGCAGGTGGTCGTTGTTCCGGATGCTGATCCCGAGCAGGAGAAGGTCGCGGCCTCCGATCCTCCTGTTTCGGATGCGCCGACTCCAACGGCGAAGATAGATGCTCTCGGCTCGTCGAGCGGCGCGTTCAACGTGAGCACGGCGTTAGCCCTTAACGTTCCGCCCCTCACTGCCAAAGCGGAGAAGATTCTGACCGAGGAGCATAAGCAGATCTTCGTCCCCGACTGGCAAGTAATGAAGGTCGACAGCTTCTTGGGGGACGGCAACATTTGTATGCAGGCGGTGAAGCACCTGCCGACCCCAAAGGACCGAGCGGTGCTTAAGTCCAGGGAGGTCGGGGACGCTACGATGCAGATTGCTCGGAACACGATGTCGGTAAGTAGACCGAACACTTTCTTCTTGAAGCATTTATTCGAAATTTCTAAGTTTTTAGGTCCGGATTCTAACTGTTTGTTCTCTTCTCAGACCCTCTGTCACTTCAACTTTTTGCTCGAAGAGTTCGCGAGCAAAGAACAGGAGCTGTCGGTGCTGTGCGACCGGGAGAGGTCAGAGCGCGCGAAAGCTGTGAAGCTGCTCGATGTTGAGCAACTCCTCTCGGAAAAATGCGGTGCCGAGGTGGCAGGGTTGGAGGCGAAACTGGCCGAAGCTATTCAGCGGTCGACGGACGAGGCAGCCAAGCTCGAGGCCTCGGAGAGGGAGAATGCCGAGCTTAAGGAGGAGCTGGCCAAAGCCCGGTCGGAGGCGGAGAAAGCTCGGAAGGAGACCGAGAAGATAAGGGTGAAGCACCTGTCGAAGGTGGCGAAGGCGAAGAGGGCTGTCCAGTAAGAGGCCGAGGAGCACATGTTCAAGAACATGGAGGATGCGTACGGCCGAGCCCTGCTTCATATCGCAGCTCGGAACCCGGGGTTCGACTCCTCCTCCTACCACTTCTACGACCCTGTGGACGGCGAGGAAGAGCTCCCTTCGACAATGCTCGACCCCGAGGGACAGACCGAGGGTGTCAAAGGCACGGGCGAGACCGAGTCCGAAGATGAAGAGGAGGACAGCTCCGAGGACGAGGACATGGACGAGGACTTGGGAATCGTCGGGGGGTCGGCAGATCCAAGCAACAAAAAGGTCGACCCCTGACTTGGTTGCGTCTTTGGTCTTCTTTCTGCTTTTTTTCTTTTTTTTTTTGTAACGCCTGACCGCGGACTGGCCACCGCTCCTGTAATGCTTTTTGAGTCTTGAATGAAAACACTTTTTGTTTGGCCAAAAATTCTCCAAGTGTTAGACCTCGGATTTTGTGTTTGACTAGTCGCAAAATTTCTCCAAGTGTTGGGCCTCGGATTTATCCTTTCTTTTCAGGTGAATTTTGGTCCGATCACGGAGGTTTCGCATCTTCGTAAGGAGCTAAAAGAGACGAAGCGAGCGCTTTCTCATAGCCGAGAGAGGCGGTTTTATATGCTCTTGAAGCTGGAGGAGATAAAGGCGGCTGCGAGGGGGTATTGTCGTGAATTGAAGCAACTACGAAAGCAACCCCAAGCTTCTCGTCTCGAAGGTGAGACAGAGGGGCTTCGTAGGGAGCTTTCTGTTGCCGAGCAAAAGAATAGCGAGCTCTTGGCCGAGATCCGTCACTTGGAGGTAACGGAGAAAGAACATTCGGCCAGAGAAGAGAAGTTAGCTTCCGAGTTGGAGAAGTTATCATCCGAGCGCCAAGAGTTGTTGGCCAAAATCGACAAGCTTAGGAGGATTACGATAGACAGGGGGATCGAGGTCACCCATTATCGACGTCTTGCGACCGATAGTGCCAATGTTGCGGGCTTGTCATGACCTCCTCGTTTGAAGATGTCGGCACAGGATGATGTTCTGAGAGATAGAATTATCGAGCTGGAGGAGGAGATCGCGTCAATCAAGCCTCTGCCTAAGAGGGCCAACGTTCGTAGTACGTCGTGTACTCGCGAAGAGAGCGGGAAAGGAATTACTTTCTACGAACTTGCGACTCGTCTGCCTCCGGTGGGGCGGAGTTCTGCTGACGCTCAGAGTGGTTTAGCCGTCTCGTCTAGCGGCGCCTCAGTTGGCCCCACAGCTAGAGTTAGCGGCGGAGGGGGATCTCGCTTTGCTGGTTTGGAATCGAGCTTGGAGGTTAGGCGTCGCCGCCCCCGCGTTTCCTTGAACCGGAGCGCTCCCCTTCCGAAGAGGCACTAAACGAGTTGTGTTGTGTTCCTTTAAGTTATTGTAAAACTCGGCCGTAGCGTCGGTCTTGTTGTTTGTAAAGCTACTTTACTTGAATAAAAACCTTTGCTTTGCTTCTGATGTTGCGTAGGGAATATTGGCTTCATGTGTTGGACCTCGGCAATGTTTGAAATTTTGTTGTTTGTCTCTTCTTCTTTTCAGCTCGAGGCAGTAGCTCAGGACGTCGAGCTCACTCGCTCGGATGACCATGCTCGAGCTGAGGTAGGCTCGGGGGTGACGAGGCTACGCTTGGCAAGGGGCCTCGTCAAGCTAGGGTTGCACAGAGCCGAAAGCGAGCGGAACCATCTTCAGCTCATCCTAGGCCAGCGGGACATCGAGGTTCGGCGTCTGGAGAGCAGGATTGCCGAGATGACCCCCGTAGGAGAGGACGAAGGTTCAGCGACCGCCTTTACCAACACTCTTCGGATCTAGTGCGTTCAGCACAATTTGTCAAAAATAACAACGGAGAGGGACGATCTGCTTTCCGAGATCCGTTACTTGCAGACTGTAGAGGCGGAGCTTCGGACGGAGAGAGAGGGACTGGCGGCCGAGGTGGCCAAACTGACGACCGAGCGGGACGAGCTGACGGCCGAGGTTGACGTACCGAAGTGTAGTGGGTCGGCATTGTAATTTTTGTACTTTAAGGCCTTGTGACCATGTTGTACGGAAGAGTCGCTTTGTACTGTATCCCAAATATTAATAACATTTCTTTCTCGAACTTGCATGTCCTTTGTAACTTTGTGTAGTCGTTTTGTTTGTGACTGTGTTCATCGCACCGAGGTCTCTGAGCTGACCTCTTGCTCGCTCGGCCAGTGGTGCCGAGCGGCGTTTTGGTCTCCTAATCTTGCGAACTTGCGAGATGGGCCGAGCCTTACCTAGTAGTGGGCTCGCTGGCCATCGTAAGAGTAGTTCGATGGCTGTGGGAGCAATTCCGAATGGCGACCCACTCCTAGCCCGCTTAGAAGCGAGCTTGCGGAGTAGAATCGAGCCAAGTGTTGGACTCCGAACCATCGTTAGAGTTCAACGGTCGTGGGAGCAATTCCGAATGGCGACCCACTCCTAGCTCGCTTGGAAGCGCGCTTGCGGAGTAGAATCGAGCCAAGTGTTGGACTCCAGAACCATCATTAGAGTTCAACGGTCGTGAGAGTAATTCCGAATGGCGACCCACTCCTAGCGCGCTTAGAAGCGCGCTTGCGGAGTAGAATCGAGCCAAGTGTTGGACTCCGGAACCATCGTTAGAGTTCAACGGTCGTGGGAGCAATTCCGAATGGCGACCCACTCCTAGCTCGCTTAGAGGCGCCCTTGCGGAGTAGAATCGGGCCAAGTGTTGGACTCCGGAACCATCGTTAGAGTTCAACGGTCGTGGGAGCAATTCCGAATGGCGACCCACTCCTAACCCGCTTAGAAGCGAGCTTGCGAAGTAGAATCGAGCCAGGTATTGGACTCCGAACCATTGATTGAATAAAGAATAAAGGCGGAGAGATACAAGCAATTTTATAAGTACGAAAAAGCTTTCTTTATTGATAACTGATGGCGAGCCGTTTTTACATATGACAACTTAAGAAAGGAATTACAAGTTAGAGGAAAGGAACGGTTCGACACCCTGTGATACTCAGAGAGGCACCGGGGCGCTTTCTTGGTATTTTAAAAGGTGGTCGGCATTTCAGGTCCTCGGAATCTCCCTGCCTCCAAGGTCTTCTAGACGATAAGCTTCGGGCCGAACTACCCTTGCGATCTTGTAAGGTCCTTCTCAATTCGGAGCTAGTTTGCTCTTCTGATTGGGAAAGGAGATGGCTAGTTTTCTGAGTACCAAGTCGCCCTCCTTGAGATCGGTGGGTCGGACTCTCTTGTTGTACGCCAACTCGATCCTCCTCCGGTAGTTCTGCTGGCGGATTGATGCTCTTTCCCTCAGTTCGTCCACCAGGTCTAAGTTCGCCCGGAGTTCTCTGGCATTCTGTTCCTCGTTGTAGGCTGCGAGGCGAGGGGAAGGTATTCCGACTTCGAGAGGTATCACTACCTCGGACCCATAGGTGAGGTTGAACGGAGACTCTCCTGTGGGGATCCGTTTGTTGGTGCGGTAGTTCCACAGCACGTTGGGGAGTTGGTCGACCCATAAGCCTTTAGAACACCTGTCCAGTCTCTTCTTGATACCAAAGAGGATCTGTCAGTTAGCGTTCTCTGCCTGGCCATTCGATTGTGGGTGGGAGACGGAGGAAAAGCGTTGTTGGATGGCAAGGTCTTCACATAGAGCTCGGAATGCGGCCCCAGTAAACTGAGTTCCGTTGTCTGTTACGAGGACACGGGGGACGCCGAATCGGCAGATGACGTTCTTCCAAAAGAATTGAAGTACCTTGTTTTCGGTGATAGTGGTTAGGGGCTCGACCTCAATCCACTTCGAAAAGTAGTCGATGGCCACGACCAAGAACTTGAACTGGTCCGGAGCTGGAGGGAATGGCCCTAGTAAATCCATCCCCCACATTGCGAAGGGGATAGGACTTGATAGGGAGGCGAGGTTAGCTTGGGGGAGGCGATGAATATTGGAATGTCTCTTACAAGAGCCACATCGCCGAACGTGTCGCACGGCATCTTGGAGGAGAGTCAGCCAGAAGTATCCGTAATTCAGAGCTTTCCGAGCTAAAGACCTAGACCCTGAATGTGCCCCGCCGATGCCTTCGTGGAGCTCCTGTAAGGCATAGTCGGCTTGTTCCGGGGAAAGGCATCTCAAGTATGGTCGGCCGTCTATCTGCAAGAAGGAGCGCTTGTACAAGATCCCCTCGATCAGGATGTACCGCTTGGCCCTGGTTCTTACTCGGCGTGCTTCCTTGGGGTCCTCGGGGAGGAGTCCGTCCCTTAGGAATTCCACTAACGGTTTCATCCAATTATCTTGCAGTAGGACCGGCAATGACTCCACTGAGTTGAGGGTCTCGTCTTCTATGCTGGGTTTCAAGAGGACCTCGATCAAGACGGTCTGCTCGAGACCTTGGAGGGAGGATGATGCCAACTTGGAGAGGGCATCGGCCTGTGAATTCTCTTCTCGAGGGATTTGTTGGATGAGTGCCTCTTCGAACCGGGCCATGAGGGTTTGGATTTTGACGAGGTACTTCGCCATCCGTTCGTCTCGAGCCTCGTAATCGCCCAAGACTTGATTCACAACCAGCTGAGAGTCACTATAGATTCGGAGGCATTGTGCCGCGGCACTTCGGGCAAGTCCGAGGCCGGCGATTAGTGCCTCATACTCTGCTTCGTTGTTTGAGGCCTTGAAATTCATGCGGAGGGCATACTGGAGGACGAAGTCATCTGGACTTGTCAGGATGATACCGGCGCCGCTTCCCTCGTTGCAAGAGGAACCGTCCACAAAAACCGTCCAGATGGGTGGTCCGTTCTCTGCTTGGCTAACCTCGGGGATGGTGCTCTCGACGATGAATTCTGCTAAGGCCTGAGCCTTTATTGCGGTCCGGGGCTGGTAGGAGATGTCATGTTGGCTCAGCTCGATGGACCATTTCATAAGTCGGCCTGAGGTTTCCGGCTTGTGGAGTACTTGTTTCAGCGGTTGGTCGGTGAGGACCACAACCGAGTGGGACTGAAAGTATGGGCGGAGCTTCCTCGCTGCCATAATTAGGGCGTAGGCCATCTTTTCTATCTTCGGGTAGCGGAGCTCAGCGTCTCGAAGCACCTTGCTCACATAGTAGATGGGCCTCTGAGCCCGGTCTTCTTCCCTCACCAAAACAGCACTTAGGGTCTGCTCGGAAGCAGCTAAGTAGATGAAGAGGGTTTCTCCTAGAACGGGCTTGCTGAGCAGGGGAGGGTTGACCAAGTAGGCCTTCAGTTGGTTGAACGACTCCTATTGCAGTTCGCCCCATTCGAAACCCTTGGCCCCCCCTGAGAGCCTTCAAGAAGGGGAGTCACTTTTTCCCAGACTTCGAAAGGAATCGCCCAATAGCGGCGAGACGACCCGTAAGCCTCTGCACTTCCTTGATGTTCTGGGGTGGGGCCATGTCCAGTATGGCCTTAATTTTTTCAGGATTTGCTTCGATCCCTCGCTGGCTGACCTGACGAGACCCCGAACGCACACTTGTTCGGATTAAGCCTCATGTTGTGCCTTCTCAGTACGCCGAATGCCTCCTGTAGGTCGGCCACGTGGTCGGTACCTCGGATGCTCTTCACGAGCATGTCGTCGACGTATACTTCCATGTTGCGGCCTATCTGGCTTTGGAAGACTTTATTGACGAGGCGCTGGTAGGTGGCTCCAGCATTTTTTAATTCGAACGACATAACTCTATAACAGTAGAGGCCCTGGTCGGTAATGAAGGAAGTCTTCGGGATGTCGGGGGGAACATTCGTATCTGGTTGTAGCCGGAGAAGGCGTCGATGAAGCTGAGGAGCTCATGGCCCGAGGTGGCGTCGATGAGGGTGTCGACATTCGGGAGAGGGAACGGATCCTTCGGACATGCCTTATTCAAGTCTGTGAAGTCGATGCATATCCTCCAGGAACCATTGGACTTCTTAACCATGACAAAATTAGAGAGCCACTCGGGGTAGTTCACCTCCTGTATGAACCAAGCTTTTAGGAGTTTGTCCACCTCCTCCTTGATGGCTTGTTGTCGCTCGGGAGCGAATTTACGCCTCTTCTGTTGAATCGGTCTGCACCCCGGTTCGACGCTGAGGCGGTGTACTAGAAGCTCCTCAGAAATCCCGGGCATATCCGCGGCGGACCAAGCAAATAGGTCGCATTTCTTCCGGATGCACTGCACCAAGTCGGAACATATGGCAGTCGGTAGGGATTTGCTGATGAGGAACTTTCGACTCGGGTCCTCGTCCGAGAAGAGCACTTCTTCCAATTCGTCCGCCGGCTCGGACGTTGGTCGGACGTTCGGCTCGGGGATCTCTAGAGTCTCGAGGGAGAGCACCGGACCCCCAGTGGAAGTCATGTAGCATTTTCGAGCCGTCTCTTGGCTGCCCTTGACTTCTCCCACTCCCGCTCGGGTGGGGAACTTCATCTTGAGGTGGTACGCCCAAGGAACGGCTTCTAGGGCAGCTAGGCCAGGTCGGCCTAAGGTGACATTGTACGCAGCCGGGACATCGACGACCATAAAGTCCATTGGGTCTGTCCGGGTGGTAGGGGTCTTCCCAGCAGTTACGTCCAGGGTGATAACCCCTTTGACAATTACTGGCACCCCCGTGAACCTGTGGAGCGTGTAGCCAGCCGATTTAAGGCGATCCCGGGATAGTTGCACCCCTCGGAAGGCCGAGAGGAAGAGGATATTCACGGAGCTCCCGTTGTCTACAAGGATCCTCTGCACTTTGAAGTTCGCCATGCGGAGGTCGATAACAAGTGCGTCGCAGTGGGGAGTTGGGACCCCCTCGAGGTCTTCATCAGAGAAAGTTACTGGAACGCCGAGGCCTTTGGGGGGAGGGGCGCCGTGAACTGAATTGACCTTTCGGACGAAGGCCTTCCGAGAGGAGTTGGAAGAGCCCCCCATGGGGCCTCCGTGGATAAGGTGCAGAACACGCTCCTCCTCGAACTTGGGGGTTTCATCGCGTCGCTCGGAGCGCTTGTTAGCCCCCCGACGCGGAGGAGTGGCGCGATCTCCTTGATCATTTGTTCTCACAAACTTAGCCAACTGCCCCGTCTGGATGAGGGCCTCTATCTCGTTCTTCAGCGCCCGGCAGTCGTTGGTGTCGTGGCCATGATCCCGGTGGTAACGGCACCACTTCTCCCTGTTCCTCTTTTTGGCTGGGGTGTTCATCCTCGGAGCGGGAGGTATAACTCCCTCCTTCTCGACTTCCACCAGGATGGTGGAGACGCTGGTGGTGAGAGGAGTTAATTTTTCAAACCTGGGAGGAGGACGGCGCTGATCGCTATTATCCTTCTGTAGCTTCTTGGCCCCTTCCTCTTCCGTTGTCTTTCTCTTCGACCCGGAAGCGGATCCTCCGAAACCCGGGAAGCACTCGGCTTCCTCTGCCCGAATATATTTCTCGCATCTAAGGAGAAGGTCGGCGAAGTTGTGCGGGGGCTTTTTGGCGAAGGACGACCGAAGGTTAGAGTTGAGGACGTTGGATTGGAATGCGACGGTCGCCACTGACTGGTCGAGGGAGGCGATGGACCTGACCTCCGCAGTAAATCTCCTCACATAGTCCTTCAACTTTTCTCTCCTCTCCTGTCGGAGGTGGAGTAGAGAGAGGCTGGTCTTCTCCGTTCGTCTGCTGCTCACAAAGTAGGTTATGAAGAGCGTTTCGAACTGCTCAAAAGAGAAGATGGAAGAGGGAGCGAGCCGGGAGTACCATTTCCGAGCCGAACCCTTGAGAGTGGCGGGGAAGGTTTTGCAAAGCATGGCGTCGGAAGCTTGGTGGATTAACATCAAGGTCTTGAAGCTTTCGACATGGTTAACGGGATCCGACTCTCCCGAGTAAGTTTCAAACTGCGGAGGTTTGAAGCCCCTCGGGATAGGAACCTCCATTATGGTCCGGGAGAAGGGGGGTCTACTTGGGCGGATGGTCCTTCCTCTCGACTCCTCCTTGTCCATTCGACCGAGGCGCCTCTCCATCTCGTGGAGACGGCGGTAGAGGGCATCGTCCCTCCGGTGGTAGTCAAACGATCCCCTGGACTCATCTTCATAGGAAGGGGAGCGGGGACTGCAGCGACGATAGTCCTGGGATCGGCAAGGACTATGATTGTGTTGCTAGTGACTAGGAGCCGGGGGAGGATTAACGGACCGGTGGCGAGGACTTGGGACTCGTGGGGGTGTTGGAACCCTTTGGGCATTATTGTTGTTGGGGCGAAGGTTGAGGGCCTGCAACACCGTTGCCTGGAATTGTTGGAACTCGGAACGAGTAATGGGTGCCTTATCGTTCCTCGGATGATGTCGACTAGCAGGGGAATGTGGCCTCCTTCTACGATGCTCGGGAGATTCCCCCGTCCTCTCCGGTCCGGAGACCTCCTGCCATCTCGGCGATGAGGAGATCGCTCACCTTGATGTTGGCGGGAGACTCCCTCTCGGGCCTGCTTCTCATCTAGGCGGCGGCGAAGGTCCTCATCCTTCTGCCGATTTAGGACGGTGTTGCGGAGGTCGGAAGCTCGGGGGTTATGGGAGGCCATAGAATCCGAGGAGGCATTGTGGATGGAGACATGGTCAGGATGGAAAGCTTGTTTCTGCGGGTCGGGGCGAGAGACCCCCGCTCCGGTGGGACCATTGGGATGTTGCTGATTTGGAAGAGGAGGTAAATCCGCGGTCTGCGGCGGAAGCTGCCCCTGTTGATGAGTGGATTGGAGGGGTACTTCCTATTGCTGATCGGGATTGGGTCCACGATTGGACCCCCGGGATCTTACCTTCCTAGGTGGCATGGCTGGAGAAGATATTTCTGACGGGAAGAGGAGGAGCTGCTATTCGTCCGATCTTCCCACAGACGGCGCCAATCTGTTGCCGCTAAATTTGGTGTGGGGGCCAACAGATAGAATTTGTGGGTTCGTAGAAAAATCTTAATAGCAAATCCAAGCCTGTTCGTCGGAATTAAGCTGCTGACTCCCGCCGTTCACCTACAAGGAAGTGCGATACACCGGGGTTGATCCCGGCAATGCACCCTCCGACGCTCTTGTCAGTAACCAGTGATATGATTAAGAAAGAGCTTTAATTGGAAAAAGAGTGATTAACTTGTAACAGTGGTAGGTCGGAGGTATTTATAGTTGCCATGAGAATTTTATTAGGGATCTGATTTCCTGTGATACCGTTAGGAGTAAAATCTTCATAGTTAGTTTAGGAAACTGATCCCTGATTTCCGGTGAGAGGATAACCGCGAATCAGGCCCGTTGATTTAGTCAAATCAAAGACCCTGATTTCCTCTTGCTGGTCTGGGTTTGTCTTGGGTCGGGACCCGTACCCAGCTGGAGTGGATCCGTTCGCGGGTTATTGGATCTGTGAAGGGGAGATCCAGTGCCCGCTTTGGGCCCATCTATATGCGAAATTACCGTTTTACCCCTGAGCTTCAAGATTCGTGCCCAATCTGGACGGTCCCGATTTAACCCCATTTTTAGCCATATCAATAATGTAATTGGTTAAGTTTATCACTTAACGCTTCAGAGTCTTCAGCGCAATTCTAATGCAATTCTTCTTCAATATATACTTCTTTTATCTTTTGAAACTTAATTTTGGGGGTATTGTTGGAAGTTTTCATCCAATTCCCTAGAAAAAATGTTTCAAATTATTGTTGGAAGTTTTCATACAACTTAGTTTTGATGAATTGCCTGCAAGAATGACCGGAACCAGAATGTTTCCATGCCCGCCCCACAAAATTTTCTTAGGAAAATGTTCTCGCTGCTGCTGTTAGTTTTGGTATTGCTGAAACTGAGAGTTTGACTGCTTATTGAACTGTTAGGCAACTGAATGCTAGACTGAACAGTGGAACTAACCAGCAAGTTGTCATGTCCATTCATCTCTGAATTATATGGCCTCGTCAAATGCAACAAGCAGAGGTAGAGCTATTGGCTGGTTGAGATGGAAATTGCCTCCTGAGGCGAGTATAGATGAGGTTGGTTAAGTATTGAGATTCTGCTGCCACACTAAGTGAGTTTCTTCTAGGAGAGGACCGTGTTGCGTGTAGCACAAGACAGATCACTAACTCCACAGGAACACATATACATAATGATGACTTGGTTCAATCTGATCATCATTTAGTTCATAGCCTTCACATTTCATCTACAAGAGCAGCACCATTCCAAACAGATTAACAAAATACAGTTCATAGTTCTCTTTCTATGTGGTGTGTTTTTCATCTGAACGGTGAACGGTGAGTCAGGGCTTCTTCCCAAAGAGAAGATTGGAACTAAGATCACTTGAACAACTAACAAATTAATTTCTTTTAGCATCACTCACACACTTGGACTTCACAAATAATTTACATGACTAACAACTCCTAGATCATCCACTTTTAAGACGATGGATTAATCCAGAAGGTGGGAAATTTGTACGATCTTTAGTTCGTACCATAACTTTCATTGCATTTGTTTGAAAAATGAAGTTCAATCAATCAGGCTATCAATGCAATTATCTATATAATTCACGAAAAACAATATGCACAAGAAACATGCTACCTTCAATACAATGCACACATGTTTAAAGTAAACGAAAAAAAATGGTGGACAACTAATTCCACCTAGCTTGACTCCATCAATCAACTATCTATACACAATCAATCAAAACAATAAGACAATTGGTCCTACCTATATGACAATAAGCATACTGAAACAAACATATTCCTGGGTATATGATTTTGTTTTTGAAAGAAAATTGCAGCATTTGGCTTCAATTTGAAGCCAGAAAGAACAAAAATCAATCAGTGGTGAGTGCGTAATCCATCTCTATTTCTTCTGCTTGAACTGGTAAGCTAATGTCCAAAATCAGTGGAGGCTGCAAGATGCAGAAAAAAACATTGTTAAGGAACTGCCAGCAACCAATAGAGTTACACCATGCTCTAGATTCTAATTAAAATAGATGTACAGTACTGTACACTAAGTGGGCATACATTTAGAGATCAAATAATTACTAACATTTATCAGTGTAAGAAAATGCAGTCACTATTAAGAGTTTGATGTCTGAATACTAACAAATATGACATAGCAACTTTTATCATGCTTAAGGAACTCAAAGGCAAGTTCAGTGGATAAATTTGAGGTGGGATTTGTTAAACAACTAAAGCGAGCGATAATCCAAATAGTTACTACTAAAATTAAACAATTTTCCATCTGTATATTAATAAGCAACGTTACATTATAACCAAAGAAAGACTCAAGTTTACAAACCTCGGACATGAACATCGCGATGCAAGAACTACCATGGACCCGTTTTCCAACATTGTTTAAGATGGCGTGAAAAAACTAGTCCATTGTTTTTGCGTGAAAACATTGTTTAAGATCTGCAAAACAAACATTGTAATGTGAAGGTGGGCATAGAGTATCAACATCATTATCTGGACAAAATTCGAACTATCTGTTCACGAAATCATTCTCAGTGTGGCTTTAATTTGAGTAGCAAAAAAATACCTTGAGGGATCGGGGGAGGAGAACGATGGCGTTCGTGAAGGAGGAGGTAGGCGGCGTGGGAGGAGGAAGGCAGCGTTCGTGAGGGAGCGGCGTGGGAGGAAAGCGGCGAGGCAGGCGGTGTGGGAGGAGGGCGGTGGCGTTCGTGAGGGAGCGGCGTGGGAGAAAGGCGGCGAGGTAGGCGGCGTGGGAGTAGGACGGTGGTGTTCGTGAGGGAGCGGCGTGGGTTAGAGGGAGGCAGGAGGCGTGGGTTAGAGGAGGAGGGAGAAAGACGTGAGAAAGAGGAAGGATCTGATTAGGGGATAACAGATCAATTAATTAAGGAAATTAATAAATAATTGTCAATTTTAATTTTGCAAATAAGCCCTTTGATTAAAACAATGATCTAAGGGCTCTTATTTTGCTACATCACTTTGTATGAGGAAATTTCCTCATACAAATATGAGGCTCACTTTTCTCTCTCTCTCTCTCTCTCTCTCTCTCTCTCTCTCTCTCTATCTATATATATATATATATATATATATATATATATATATATATATATATATATATATATATATATATATATATATATATATATATATATATATATATATATATATATAAAATTCGACGTTGTCTGACATGTGTGTGTGTGTGTATATATATAAGTACACTTCCATAAGGGCATCTGTAGGTGTTAAGACTCAAAATTCTTATATTTGGGTTTTAAAAATAGGAAGGTTGGAAAGTGTCTGAGGCTAAAACCCGAGGATGGGAATATGATTGACCAAGAATTGACATAATAAAGACAGCCTCATGGCACTTTATCTGAGGGTTCCCTTTTCTCGAGTTCTAGTTAAGATTTATTTAAAAAGTTTGGGTTCTTCGAGGTAAGTTGTTAGCTCGTTGTGTTTGTAGCCTTTGAAATTTAAAGTTTTGTCCAACTGTGGATGATCTTTTTAATCTTGAATCTCAGCGATTGAAAAAAAATAATATATATATATATATATATAGTCCAACACATTTGAAAATAAAAAAAATTGTATGCATCGGAACACATAACAATTCCTTTAGGCTCATTCCATCGCACCCCTTGATCAAAAAAATCAAACCAATCTCAAATTAACTTTATATGCATAGAAAATCATATAGGCTGCATTCCACAGAAAATTAAAAAAATGGGGGAAAATTCTGATTGTTTTTAAATTTTAATTTCGTCAGACGCAAAATGATATTGCCGATTTTTGTACATAATTTTTTTAATTGGGTCAGACGTAAAATGATCTTGCATCCGACACATTTGTAAAAAAAATAAAAAATTTTATTGGACACAAGATCATCCTGCTTCCGATATGTTTTTGTTTTAGTGATCACATGCAAGATCATCTTGCGTCCGAGATTTTTTTTTAGAACGGACACAAGATGATTTTTCGATTCCTATATTTGAGAAATCCATATACCGTCTCTCAAATATAGGAGGCTACTGTTCTTTTTTCTCAAAATTTAAAAATATAGAGAATGACTACAGCAGGTGTTGTTCCCGATTTTTAAATTTTGGGAATATAGGGAACGACTAGTCAAAAAATTAATAATAATTAATATATAGTACAAGTAGTATATAGTACAAGTTGTTAGAAATATTTAATAATAATTAATATATAGTACAAGTAGTTTTCTCAAATTATTTAATAATAATTAATATATAGTACAAGTAGTTTTCTCAAAATATTTAATAATAATTAATATATAGTACAAGTAGTATATAGTACAATTTGTGAGAAATATTTAATAATAATTAATAAATAGTACAAGTAGTTTTCTCAAAATATTTAATAATAATTAATATATAGTACAAGTAGTCAAAAAAATTAATTAAATAAAAATTATTGCAAAACAAAAATTTTAAATTGCTGAAAGAACACACATTCTATAGGGAAAAAAATTTATAGAATAAGAAGTAAAGAATTTTAATTGAGAACAAGGCCTTACTGAGAATTAGATTTGAACCACTTTGAAAATTAGTTTAAAATACTGGACCATCCTGGTAATTAACTCCAACTTCTATACATATCACCACCTTTTACATCTGTTTCTACGTGCATTTCCATAACTCCTACAATCGAGAACATGGATTACTACATTATCAAGAAAGTTTTGCCGTACTACCCCACTTTTTGAAAATATTTAGCGCTCTGCCCCACTTTCTAAAACAATTAGCGATATGTTCTTGTTTAGGACACATCAGCAAAAAACGTTATTGGAAAAAACGGCATAGGTTATTTCGATGCCGTTCTTCTCAATAACGGCATCTATTTGAAAAAAAAAGTGTCTTGCCGTTATTTGGAATAACGGCATAGGTTGTTTTATTTTTCGACAGCTTGTAGTCTCCACTTAGAGAAAAAATTGCAAGTGTTAAAACCTTATCACAGATGCTGTTATTTCAAATTACGGCATTCTCAACACTGATGCCGTTATTTGGAATAACGGCACCAATTATAATTTTTTTTATAGAAAAGTAACTTATTATTCATCCTCTC
Source organism: Hemerocallis citrina (assembly GCA_017893485.1). Lineage (NCBI taxonomy): Eukaryota > Viridiplantae > Streptophyta > Magnoliopsida > Asparagales > Asphodelaceae > Hemerocallis > Hemerocallis citrina. The sequence continues at coordinate 18,383,598 of CM030362.1, forward strand.
TGACGAATAAGTTAAATATATATATATATATATATTATAACTGATGCCGTTATTCCAAATAACGACATCAGTTATAATTTTTTTTTATTTATAACTTTTTATTCATTCTCTCTGTTTCCAAACAACGGCAAGAGTTCATATTTATATATAACTGATGTCGTTATCTCCAATAACAGCATCAGTCATTCGAATACCGTTATTCAGGATAACGGCATTATTTATAAAATTTTTTCACATTTAGAACTTTTTAAAGTTAGAAGATTCACACCTGTAAGAGAAATATACTGATGCCGTTATTCCAAATAACGGCATGAAAAAAATATATAAAATAGATGTCGTTATTGGAAATAACGGCACGTAAATAACCTATGCCGTTATTTCCAATAACGATTTATGCTGACGTGTACTAAACAGGGGCAGATCGCTAATTGTTTTGGAAAGTGGGGCAGAGCGCTAAATATTTTCAAAAAGTGGGGCAGTAGGGCAAAATTTTCCATTATCAGCCCTTCGTACCTCTTGCTCTCACTCACTCCTTTCACCCTCTTCTTCCTCCTCCAGCTCTTCCCTGGAAAACCCTCCAACCTCCCAACTGGTCCCACTCCCTTCCCTATCATCGGAAACCTCCTTCAACTTGGTGACTTGCCCCACCGCTCTCTTGCTCACCTCGCCAAAGCCCACAGCCCAATCTTCTCCATCAAACTTGGCCAAAACACCACCATCGTCATCTCCTCCCCTCAAGCCGCCAAACAAGTCCTTCAAACACAAGACTCCTTCTTTTCTGGTCGTACAAGGTCGCATGCCCTAGATGCACTCGGCCACAATAACTCCTCGATCATCGTCATGTCCCCTTCCCCTCAATGGAAGTACCTCCGAACCGTACTCAAAACATACCTCTTCTCAACTCAACCAATTGAAGCTCACCGGAGCTTGAGAAAGAAGAAGGTGGAGGAGATGGTGGACCACTTCAGGGGAAGGATGGGGCAGAAGGTAGACATAGGACGAGCTCTGCTCTGTACTTCGGTGAATCAGATATCGAACTTGTTTTTCTCGATGGATTTGGTGGATATTAATTCAGATAAGGCCGAGGAGTTTACGGAGTTGGTTGGAGGACTTATGGAAACAGTGGGGAGTACGAACATTTCCGATTTTTTCCCGGTGATGGGAGTGGTAGATTTGCAAGGAAGGAGGAAGACGGTGGAGAGATATTTGAAGAACTTGCATATATAGGATTTTTGACGACATGATTGATCGAAGGTTGGAGAAGTTGTCGAGTTTGAGTGATGGTGATGATTTCTTGGATGCACATGTCCGGTTGCATGTCGAAAAGTACTCTAAATTCGACCGACCGAGCATTAAAGCCTTACTTGCGATAAGGAAAATTTAGCCTGTGACTGACAGGATCGTCGAAGGTTCTGTCGTCGGGATCTCTCCCAGTGCTTCTAGACCTATTGCATGTGTTCATGTCGGCTAGCTACTTGCAGACCCTCCTTTCCTACTCCTCATGAGATCCTCATATCAGATCCATATCTGCGGCTGAGATCTGTCTCAAAACAGTCTTTTCCTCTATAAATAATAAGAACTCACATCTGTTGCTCCCATCACTAAATCAGCAGCATCCGTGGATATAAAATGTGAAGGCATGTCTCAGTGGTGAAAGGTAAGCTGCTTAAGATTTATGGCAAGTGATTATATACACACTAGCAATGCAGAGTAATTAAGTTATAAAATCTTAATTTGATCCGGTCAGTTTATTGAGAATTCGAAAGTTTGTATCCCCTATCCTGTGAACTATTTGTACTTATTTTAGAATTCTTACGCGCTAACAAGAAATAAAGTATCCATGTGTACTTTAATTAGCATGGATTTTTGTAATTTAGTTTGTAAAATTAATAAATATTTGTAATTAATTCCTCCCAACAATATTTGTGATTTAGTCTCTCATAATGGATTTATCAATTTAGTCCCTAATGCTGACTAAATCTACAAAATTCAATTAAACTAAACTTAGTTTCTCGGAATGGATTTATCAACTTAGGCCCAAATGCTGACCGAATCTACTAAATTCAGCTAAACTCAGTTCTTAAACTTAGTACCAAATCTGCCATAAAAACCACCCCTCTCATCTTCAAGCACTGGCATTTCTCTTGGACCACCTTCCCCAACCTCATCCTCAACGCCTGTGAATCCCGATCCCCTTCTAAATTCATCGAATTCATCGAAAACCTCCTCTCCCTCCGCATCAACTCAGATATCAACAAGCTCCACCTCATCTGGATCAACAACCCCGCCATAGGCTACATTAATCTTTAAAAAAGTGTCAAATCAAAATAATTGCCGAACTTCATCACATCAAGTGTCGCACGTTCAACCCGAAGTTCATTTCTTCTTTGCTGTACAATTCGTGCTCAATTATATCTCTTTTAGGTTTGGATTCATCCAAGTTTGTCGCATGGATGGTTCTATTGAAGGGTATCAATATTCATTTCTCTCTCTTCAATTTGATATAAAGACAAGTCTTTTTGATTATATGATGTGCTCTTTAATGGCTCTCTTAAAATTACAAATAGTTGCATATTTTTATTTTCTAAGCAATGGTTTCCTCTATTAATGTAGAAAAATAGGTAGAAGAATGTAGGAATTGGTTTGTGTCAATGATTTTTGTGTGTAATAATTTCTCTAAGCTTGGTTGTGTTTCTGATCAAATAATGTAGAAAAATGTGTACAAGAAGGGTAGGAATTGGTTAATGTTTAAAATGTGGTAAATAAATTGAGTTATGATTTGTAGTAGATACAAACCAAATGAAAGTTTGAGGAAGATACCAACGAACTTTGGTTAATATCTCATTGATGGATTCGACTGACCTTTGGATTCTGTAGTCAACCAAGCTTGCAAGTTTTTTTTTTCATTTTTGAAAAAATTATATTAAGGTTGTGTGTTAATTTTGAGCTGATAGATTTTGATTTTTGATGAAAATGTGTGCAACTGGAGCCGAGCTATTTCTGTGGGAAAGAGCTAAAGCTTAAGTTATGTTATGTTATCTCATATCCTCCAATCCGAGAAGTCCATTTCCTTAATCTTTAGGTGCAAAAAATTTCATTCAAAAATATTCAATTTTTTATGCTGTTTATTGAGTGATATTTGTGGTTAGAGTTTGGATGATCGAATTTGGGGTTCGATATGAGTATTTTTGTTGGATTTCATCTTCAGTTTCTCACTTTTTATCTCTTTCAGGTTTAGGTCTAGGGTTTGGATGCTCGGATTTGGGGATTGAGATGAGTGTTTCTTTGGATTTAATTTCATTTCTGGACTATAATCTTTCAGGTATGGGATTAGGGTTTGGTTGATCAAATTTGAGGTTCAAGGTAAGTATTATGTTGGATTTTATCTTCATTTTCTTTCATTTTCTCGCTTTTAGGGAATCAGGTTTATGGCCAGGGTTTGGATGCTCGGATTTGAGAATCGATGTGGGCGTTTCTTTGGATTTGATTTTATTTTTGGTCTGTAATCTTTCAGGTATGGGTTAGGGTTTGGATGATCAAATTTGGGGTTCGAGGGGAGTAATATTTTTTTTAACAATCACAATCTTTACTTAAAATTAAAAAATATGTATATAGTATGCATCGCACTTGTGCAGATAACTAATGAGTTCTAATTGGAGGACTTTCACAATTGTATTATTTGGGGACTAAATTTTAATACTCAATCGAGGAATCAAACAACAAAAAGTTTTAAATCAACAGCGTATTATTAAAATGTTAGCAAACCACATTGATAGCGTTTTTCGAGCCCATATACATTAAACCCAGAAAGGAAATCATTATATTCTAATTTCATGGCCCATAACTGCTGTAATTAAAATTTTACGCAATATATTAATTAGATAGTTAAATTTACGGTTGATTAATAGCTATTAATTCTAATTACTGGCGTCGCGTAATCCAACACAAAAAATTCGGCCCATTATATATAATCGAGCCCTTCCATTATTCTCTTCTGAGTTATCTCCTCCAAAAAGAAAAAGGCCCTCTATTTATTCCCAAAAATACAACAACAACAACAACAAAGCTTTGTTTCCAACTAGTTGAGGTCAATTGCATGAATCCTGGTTTTCTATTCTGCTCTTAAAATTCTATATTAAAATAGTGGAGGTAAAATCATTAATAGTTTTATGCTTGGAGTTGTTTCACTTGACTTTGAAATGTCATGTCTTAATGGAAAATGGTTGGCGTAGTTTCTCCTATAATACATGTCTGACTGCCCACTAAGGCTGTTATGTTATGACCCAAATTGCTTTTTGGGCTCGTTGGGCTTTGTATCTTTATATATATGTAAGAGATAAGAATCAAGTGAAAAAAAGAAGAAAAATAAGAAGATCAACAATTCTGCTGTCTCTCTCTTCCCTTCTCTTCCCTTCTCTTCCTCTTCTCAAACCCTAGAAATCCTAACAAATTGGTATCAGAGCCAAATACTCCTGTCCCCAAATCCCGCTTTAACAACCAAGTCTCCGACCGTCGACGACGTCAGTAGCATCTCCACTGTCACCCAGATCCGCCGTCGTCGAGCACCACTTCCAGCCACCACGATAAGTCACTTCCTCTGTTAGGGCTTCTTGGTCTTCGTCGTCGCGAGCACCAGAGGAGGGAAGATATAAAGAAGGAGAAGGTTTGATTTGGTGATTTGAGTAATTAATTTTTGGGAAAAATTTTGGAGTTTTGTTGAATTGGGTTCAAGAAATTTGAATAGATATGTCGGGAAAATATGATATTGAGAAGTATGATGGAAAGACGAGTTTTGCATTATGGCAAGTGCGTATAACAGCAATTTTGTCGAGCCATGACGTTAAGGATGCTATTTTTTGTCGAGAAAAATTGATTGATGCGGTGACGGATAAGAGATGGAGAGAGATGGATGATAAAGCGCTATCTATTATCCAATTGTGTTTGAGCAATCCGACATTGCAAGAGGTCCTATCGGAGAAGACCGCTAAGGTCTTGTGGGAGAAATTAGAGAACATCTACATGAAGAAGTCTCTCTCCAATCGACTGCGGTTAAAATTGCGCCTCTACACCCTTCGCATGGTTGAAGGTACGTCAACTTCCGATCATATTACGGAGTCTGCATCTATTTTGAATGACTTAAGTAAGATTGCCGTTAAGGTGGAGGACGAGGACCAAGCACTTTTGTTATTGTGCTCGTTACTCACATCATACAAGGCTTTTAGAGACATGTTGATTTATAGTAAAGACAAAATTTTCCTTGAGGATGTTAAGAGCAATTTGCAAGCCAAGTTGCACATTGATAGAGAAATGATCAATAATAAGAAAGGGAGTCAAGGTGTTGGTTTGGTTTTGATCGAGGTAGGTCATGGGACCGAAACTCAAAAGATACAAGGACCCGTTCGAAGTCTAGGCACAAGAATTTGATGTGTAACTATTGTAAGAAGAAGGGACACGTTAAGGCCGATTGTTTCAAACTTAAAAATAAACAAAAGGCGGATAGTAAAGGTTCTTCGGAGGAGGAGGCCAATGTGGCCGAATGTGACACTGTTGATACTCTTTGTGTGATAGATACCAATATTGATGATATACATTGTTGGGTGATGGATACGGGTGCTTCGCAACACAAGACTCCGAATAGAGATTGGTTTGAGACTTATAACCCTACGGATGGTAAGGTTCTCGTGGAGAACAACAATATGTGTAAGGTTGCCGGAATTGGTTCGGTGACAATTAAGTTCCATGATGGAAATGTCCGAAGGTTGACGGGTGTGAGGCATATACCCGATTTGTCTAAGAATTTGATTTCCTTTGGGTCTCTTGAAGAAAAGGGGAATAAGTTGCAAAGTGAAGGTAGAGTCCTTAGAGTTTCTAAAGGGGCTCTCACAATCATGAAGGCGAAGAGAATTGGAACTCTTTATTTCCTACAAGGTTCCACGGTCACGGGCTCGACTGCCATTGCAAGTTCGGGTACTATCTCGGATGAAGATGCTACTAGGCTCTGGCATATGAGATTGGGGCATATGAGCGAGCGAGGAATGACCATTTTAAGCAAGAGAGATTTGTTGTGTGGCCAATGCACGGGCAACTTGGAGTTTTGTGAGCATTGTGTATTTGGCAAGCATAAGAGGTTGAGCTTCTCCACGGTCATTCATTCGACCAAGGAAACACTGGACTACATCCATTCGGATCTTTGGGGACCTTCTCGCTAGCCTTTCAAAGGTAATGGTTCCCGTTACATGCTTACTTTCATTGATGATTTCTCAAGGAAGGTTTGGGTTTATTTCTTGAAAAAGAAAAGTGATGTATTTCGCACCTTCAAAGAATGAAAGTCACTTTTGGTGAACCAAATGGGAAGGAAAGTTAAGAGGTTGAGGATCGATAACGGTTTGGAGTTTTGCAACCGTGAGTTTGATAATTTTTGTAAGGCCGAAGGGATTATTCGGCACAAGACGGTGGTCAACACTCCACAACAAAATGGTGTTGCAGAAAGGATGAATAGGACACTACTTGAAAGGTCTAGAAGTATGCTTTCAAATGCGGGTTTGGGTAAGGAGTTTTGGGCGGAAGCCATTAATATATCTTGCTATTTGGTAAATCGATCTCCTACCACTTCAATTGAGTTGAAGACACCCGAAGAAGTGTGGTCGGGTAAGACGGCCGATTATTTGAATTTGAGGGTGTTTGGTTGTCCCGCTTATGCACATGTGAATGAAGGAAAGTTGGAGCCTAGATCGAAGAAGTGTATTTTTGTTGGGTAACCCGCAAATGTGAAGGGATATAAGTTGTGGTGTCCCGAATCATCCAAGTTTCTTATTTCAAGAGATGTCATTTTCAATGAGTCGGCCATGTTGAAGGCAAATGATGTTTCATCCGAGCCGACTATTAAGGAGAATGAGACGATTGAGAAGAAGGTGGAGTTTGAGGTGCCGGTCCAAGAAGGTGATGATTTGATCTCACATGATGATGTCAATTTGGATAAAGTCCAAGAAGAGGCGCAACCATATGCATTGGCAAGGGACCGAGCTAGAAGAGAAACACGACTACCTACAAGGTATGGATACTCCGACTTTGCTTATTGTTTGGCAATTGCAGAGGAAGTGGAGTATTGTGAGCCATCTTCCTACAAGGAAACCATTTCTTCTAAAGATGCGGCCAATTGGGTTGCCGCTATGAATGAAGAGTTACAATCCTTGCAACAAAATGAGACTTAGTCTCTTGTGAAGCCTCCGAGTGGTAAGAGGATTGTGGGTTGCAAGTGGGTGTTTAAGAGGAAAATTGATTACTCAAATCCCGCGGATTTTCGATACAAGGCAAGGCTAGTGGCTAAAGGGTATAGTCAAGTCCAAGGTGTGGACTTCAATGATGTGTTCTCTCCTGCAGTTAAGCACACCTCCATTCGAGTTTTGCTCTCTTTGGTGGCAATGAAGGATTTTGAATTGGAGCAAATGGATGTGAAAACTGCCTTCTTGCATGGGAATTTGGAGGAGCAAATTTACATGAGCTAACCGGAGGGTTTTGAGGTTGCGGGAAAGAAGGACCGTGTGTGTTTTTTAAAGAAGTCCCTTTATGGCCTTAAGCAATCACTGCGGCAATGGTATAAGAAGTTCGACTCATTCATGGTGAGTATTAATTTCCATCGTTCCAATTATGATAGTTGTGTTTATTTCAAAAAGTTGGATGGTGGGGATTTCATTTACTTGTTGCTCTATGTGGATGACATGTTGATTGCATCTTCAAACTTGAAAGAAGTTAGGAGGTTGAAAGAGCAACTAAGTTCGGCATTTGAGATGAAAGGTTTGGGGGCCGCTAAAAGGATTCTCAGGATGGAGATCACAAGGGATAGGTCCAAAAGAAAGTTATTTTTTTCACAAAAGAGTTTTGCGGAGAAAGTGCTACGCCGTTTTGGCATGGAGAAAGCAAAAGTTGTTTCAACACCTCTTGCGGTGCATTTCAAGCTTTCAGCCGCTTTAAGCCCAAAATCCGATGATGAGAAGAAATATATGGAAAAGGTTCCATATTCGAGTGCGGTCGGGAGTCTCATGTACTTGATGGTGTGTACTCGACCAAACATTGCGCAAGCCGTTAGTGTGGTAAGTAGATATCTCTCTTGTCCAGGGAAAGGGCATTGAAAAGTGGTGAAGTGGATCTTCCGCTATTTGAGAGGGACTATTCATGCCCGTTTGGAGTTTGGTAATGGCAAGAAACTAACGGGTTTTATGGATGGGAATTATGAGGGTGATTTGGACAAGAGGCGTTCTTTGACGGGTTATGTTTTTTCCTTTGGAGATTGTGCAATTAGCTAGAAGTCTACACTTCAAGCCACCGTTGCACTCTCAAGTACCGAGGCCGAATATATGGCAATTACTGAGGCTATTAAGGAGGCTATTTGGCTCAGGGCGTTTGTTGGTGAGATGTCTTCATTCGAGGATCCTATTACGGTGTTTTGTGACAACCAAAGCGCGATTCATTTGACCAAGGACCGCATGTACCATGAGAAGACGAAGCACATTGACATTCGATACCATTTTGTTCGAGATGCGATCTCGGAAGGCAAGGTTGCCATGAAGAAGATTGGTACCGAATCGAATCCGGCCAATATGCTCACAAAGCCTCTTCCAATTGCAAAGTTCAAGCTTTGTTCAAGTTTGATGTCAGTTTGTTTCTAGCTAGTTTGAGCTAGTTTTGTTTCTAGCATGTTGCTAGTATATCTTTATGTTTACCTTTGTTTAGGTTATGTTTGCTTTATGCATTTGTTTTATGTTTTAGTTTGTTTTAGATGCAATTTGGTTCAAGGTGGAGATTGTTATGTTATGACTCAAATTACTTTTTGGGCCCGTTGGGCTTTGTATCTTTATATATATGTAAGAAATAAGAATCAAGTGAAAAAAAAGAAGAAAAATAAGAAGATCAACAATTCTGCTGTCTCTCTCTTCCCTTCTCTTCCTCTTCTCAAACCCTACAAATCCTAACAAAGGCATTACATGAACATTGGAATATTTCTTGCTATTGCACTAACAAACATGAATATTATACATGATTTTAGGGAAGATCAGATGACTGTATAAGTGTATGGATATTGGAAATCTACGCCACCAGATGATTATATAGGTAACTCCTTATTGTCCACAGCTGCAACCAGATACGGAGCTAATTAGGGCCCAGGTAAGCCAAGGCTACCCAAAAATTTTCAATAGCCCATTTGCTACTTTGAATTTTTTTTATTTTGCCTTCCGCACAAAAATAAACTACAGTTAAGCCACTCATTTATGGCCTTACTTTCAAGCCTGGCCTATTCAATCCTTCAATACATTATTTCAAAGCCCCACTTTTGTGTTTTGACTGACTTTTTATTAGCCTCCTTTATTATCATCATTAATTTTGAAGAAAAACATAGCTAACTAGCCGTACACACAAATTACCCTCACATAGTAAACGTACTCTCATCTTATAATAAGGAATTAGTAGGATAAATAATAAGCTATTGGTGTAAGTGGAACTCCAGTACCCGGCCTCTTGCTTACTAGCAAAGAGTTTTGCCATAAGACTTAGTGGCACTCGATGTAGAGAAAGATATAGAATGTTAGGAATTATGTAAATGAGATTACATTTGAATCAAGTTGGAATATATATAGGCATACGAGAGAGCCTCCTATAATTGGGTTATACGGGAAGGTCGAGATCCTCCATTAATTGAGTCTTTGGGTATGGGAAGTTTAAGAGTTAGAATATGAGAGGTTGAGTATTGTGTAGACTTGAGGTTGAGTATTATGTAGACATATCTTTTTCATGCCCCCGCAAGATGGAGCACCGTGAGATGATTTCAATCTTGTACGTTAATTGTTGGAAGCGATAATGGCGGAGGTGCTTTTTGACTTTGAAGAAGACGGTGGTGCTTGCGGAGGTTGTCGACGGCGGTGGCGTCGGCTAGCGACAACATAAAGAGTATGTTTTTTGATTTGTTTGTTTGAATTTGTTTGAAATTTGATTTGAATTTGAGATCTGAATTTGGATTTGAATTTGAATATGTTTGGAATTTGATTTGGATTTGGATTTTTCAAATGATATTCCCTGATACCATAAAGAGATTGAACAAATTATAGAAATTATGACATACTTCATTCTATTCAAACAAGTTGAATTTATTGACAATACTAGATGAATCGATTCTATTAATCTAGGGAAGATTAAGAGTTAGAATATGAAAGGTCAAGAATAGGAAGGGTCAGTTGGGTATTGGAAAGGTGTATAGAGTAGGAAGATTAACAGTTGGAATAGGAGAGGTTGAGTATTGTGTAGATATATCTTTGCCATGTAGAGAAAGATAAAAATATAGAAATTATAAAGAGAATAATAGAAAGATAGGATTATGGCATACTCGAATACTATAAAGAGAATAAAAGAAAGATTGAAATGAGACCTACAGAGAATGATAGAATTAAAGAAATTATGACGTACGAAGAGTGTTAGGATTATGTACATACACACTAGTAGAAATAATATTTGAATAGAGGAAGATAATATTTGGAAATTATGTACATGATATTACATTTGAATCAAGTTTGAATATATATATGCATACGGGACGGTCAAGAATTGAGTCTAGAATAGGACAGGTCTCTAATATAGCAAAGGTCAAGAGTTGAGTCTAGAATAGGAAATGCCTCTAATCTAGGGAAGGTTAATAGTCTACATATTCTTGACCATTCCTATTCTAACTCTTAATCTTCTATTCTAAACTCTATATATATCCATGACATGATCAATGTAATGTATGTACATAATCCTAACACTCTTTGTATGCCATAATTTTCATAATTCTATCTTTCTCTATGTGGTATCAGAGCCTAACACTCTTTGTGTAACACCGCGTGTTAAAAAAATTAATAAATATAATATATATATGTTTAAAAAGTATATGAAAGTATATGTGGCTGGTTGTATATATGCATATTGGCTTTGGTAAAATGAATTAATGAATGGTGTCATGTATAGGGGGCGCCACGTTAAAATGAAATGCATAGTGATCTTCATTGCTGATGACGTCATTCTCTCATGGAGGGCCCCACGGTGAGTTGTTTCCTGTGTACTCACGCCAGAGAGAGGGAAACGGAAGAAAAGGTAAAGTACATTTGATCCCATATTGGGAATAGGAGGAAATATAATAATATTAAAATATAATAGCCTATGATCTAGAGTCACATAATCGGTTAACCAACTTTTGAGAGGCAGCCTGTGGCGGGCGGTTGTACTACATAAGTATCTAATTTGTTTCTAAATTGTATAAATGGTCTGAGCTAGGGGCAGGGGCATTACAAATGGTATCAAGGCCGACTTTCGACACCGGGTGTGGGGCATGTCTATATAGTCGGACGGTGTACTCCGGGACTATAGACCCAGTCGGGCGGTGTACTCCGGGATTGTGGTCAGCCCTTAGTTAAATCCAGGACTGTTATTTATCGGGCGGTGTACTCCAGGATCATAATTAGTCGGGGAGATAGGAGGGCGGCTCAATTAAATCCAGGATTATGATTGATCGGGTTGTGTACTCCGGGATCATGATTATCGGGCGGATAGAAGAGTAGATGCTCCACAACGGGTAGAAAGGAGATCCTGCACTAGATTGTGCATGCCCGTACTCAGCGAGGACGCTAATTTCTGAAGAGGGTGTCTGTAACACCCCGTGTTAAAAAAATAAATAAATATAATATATATATGTTTAAAAAGTATATGAAAGTATATGTGGCTGGTTGTATATATGCATGGATGGCTTTGGTAAAATTGAATTAATGAATTGAGTCATGTATAGGGGGCCCACGTTAAAATGAAATGCAGAGTGATCTTCATTTTTGATGGCATCATTCTCTCATGGAGGGCCCCACGGTGAGTTGTTTCCTGTGTACTCACGCCAGAAAGGGAAACGGAAGAAGAGGTAAAGTACATTTGATCCCATATCCGGAATAGGAAGAAATATAATAATATTAAAATATAATAGCCTATGATCAAGAGTCAAAGAGTCACCTAATCGGTTAACCAACTTTTGAGAGGCAGCCTGTAGTGGGCAGTTGTACTACATAAGTATCTAATTTGTCTTCTAAATTGTATAAAATGTCTGAGCTATAATTTCCATAATTTTATCTTTCTCTACATGGTATCAGAGCCTATCATTTGAAAAATCTAAATTCAAATCAAATTTCAAACAAATTCAAATCCAAATCGGATCTCAAATTCAATTGGCATTTTATGCACCACCCCACTTAGCCTTATGATCGAAATAAGGGTGGCAATTGACTCGAATCCGATTCGGGCCTGTCTACGCTCAACCCGATAATTAGCGGGTTTGGGTTAATAATTCTCATTTCGGGTTCGAGAAAAATTCGGGCCGGGCTCGGACCTAAGTGCCCAAGTGCTTTGATTCGAAAGGCCTGAATCAAAATTTTATATGTGCCTGTGTATATTTTTGTATAAATCATGTATATTTATTAAAAGAGAATATTCATGTAAGTAAGTTGAAATGAGTGCTACAGTGTATATATAGAGAAAATGTCTTGTATATAAAATTAAATAAAAATAGACAAATTAGATATTAATCACTCAAAAGTTTATAGTATACTTATTATTGTTATTTTTTTTATCATATATATTCTTGATATAGTTTTATTTTATAGGAAAGTTATATATTAAAACATGCATAAGCAGTTCAGGCATATGCCCGAACCTATTTTTGGGCCTAATTTTTTATTCTCGAAGAAAATCAGGTCGGATTCGGGCCTATGTTTTCAACTTCGGGCTCATGCCTGAGCCTATATGGGTCATGCCCAAATTCAATCCGTTGCCAGCCCTAGATCGAAAACGCCCAGCCCACTTCACCAACTCAGGTGTATTCTCCTCATTAAAGAGCTTAGCACCACCTAGGGCTGCAAACGAATCGAGCTATTCGCGAGATATTCGGCTCGAGCTCGGTCAAAGCTCGGCTCGAACTGAGCTCGAGCTCAAAACTGAGCTTGTTTCGTAAACGAGCCGAGCTCGAGCTTGGTTTGTTTTTTTAGGCTAAGCTCGCAAGCTATTCGGCTCGAATACGATCAAAGCCCGATCAAAGCTCGGCTCGAACCGAGCTCGAGCTCAAAACTGAACTTGTTTTGTAAATTAGCCGAGCTCGACCTGAAGGTATTCGGCTCGGCTCGATTGCAACCCTAGCACGACCGCAATCCTCAATTCCCACAATCCAACCCAAGTAAGACTCAAGCCTTTGGTATCGCCTCCAAAAAAAGGGCTTTTCATTGCTGGATTTTTTGAAGAAGTCCTCCCCAAAAGTAGGGCAGCAATGGTTGATTCGGCGACAGCCTTCTTGGTTTCGTCAGTCTTTTCTCTTAAGGTTCCGAAGAGAGCAGGGGAAAACTATAAAATAAACCGAGAGAGTGAAAAACTGCTATAGACTCTTAGGATATGATCGATAGGTTGAATGGAATAATTCATGCTAATTTTCAAAAAATAGGCTTAGATATTTTAGGCAAAATTTAATTTCAACCTAATCATTTTTCTTCAAATGTGACTGGTGTCAAATTATTGAATTTGCCTTACTGTAATGTAAGTATTGAGAGAAATACTGGAGCCATAATCATCCAATTATATTATATCTTAAGCTAATAGGACAACCTCCTCCCTCCTTTCTCTATTTTGAAATAGAGACAAAACACAAAAAACTCTTCCTCTCCCCAAATTCCCCCAACACATCCTCGCCCAAAACCCACCCGTCACCGTTCGCCGTTCGCAAATCCACCCCAATCCAAACCGTCGCCATTCGCCGTCCACCAGTCCACCCAAATACAGGTCATCCCCGTTCGCCTATCCTCGCCGTCATTCCTAGTCCAAAACTCAACCATAATCGTTCACCGTTCACCAGTCCGCCCAAATTCAAGCAGCTGTCGTACGCCATACCCCAAATCATCTCCGAGATTAAGGTATTCAGGAAGTTGTAAGATCCTCCCTTATTTTGGATTATATATTTATTATTTTTTAGAATATTGAAAATATGAGATTAAGGTATTGATCAAGTTGTAACACTGATATGGCTAAAAATAGGATTAAATCGGGACCGTTCACATTGGATACGAATCTTAAAGCTCAGGGGTAAAACGGTAATTTTACCTACAAACGGGTCTGAAATGGAAACTGGGTCTTTATTCAAAGCCCAATAACCCATGAACGGATCCACGTCAACTGGGTATGGGTTCCAACCCGCTGCACACCCGATCTAGCAAGATACAATCAAGGTCCCTGATTAGATCTTAATCAACTGCCCTGATTTACATCTATCTTTTCACTGGGAATTAGGGATTCAATTCCTTATCTGATTACTAGGAGAATATTCCTTATCTAATCACGGGGATTACATTCCTAATTTGATCCCTAAGACGCCTATAAATACCCCCCATCCATCTCCATTAAGAGGTAATCAGTATTTTCTCAATTTACGCTCTTTCTTAATCATTTCTGATTACTGACTTGAGCGTCGGAGGGTGCGTCGCCGGGATCAACCCCGGTGTCTCGCACTTTTTGCAGGTTAACGGCGGGAGTCAACGGTCAATCTCCGGCGGAACAGGTTAGAAGTTTGCTATTCAGGTTTTTCACGAATCCACAAATACTATCTGTTTACCCCCACACCAGATTTAGCGGTAACAGATTGGCGCCGTCTGTGGGAAAACCAAACGAATAGCAGCCCCTCTTCCCGTTGGTCCGATCTTCTCCAGCCATGCCTCCGAGAAAAGTCAGGTCCAGAGGGTCCAACCGCGGGCCCAACCCCGCCGATCAGCAAGAGGTAGTCCCCGTCCAACCCGCTCCGCAGCAGGGACAACCCCCGCCTCAAGTGGAGGACCCTCTTCAACAAGATCAGCCTCCTCTTCAAAATCAGGAACCCCCCAAGGGTCCCACCGGTCCTCAGAATGCCGGTGCGGGGGGCTCCCGCATGAAGCAACCTCTCCATCAAGACCGCATCTCCATACACAAAGCCTCTACGGATTCCATGGCCTCTCATAATCCTCAAAACCGGCAGAAGGTGGAGGACTTACGCCACCGTCTGGACGAGAAGCGGGCCCGAGAGGGAGCCTCCCGCCAACAACGTCCGGGTGAGCGATCCCCTCACCGCCGAGACTACAGAAGATCCCCTGTCCGAAGGGGAAGGAGGGAGTCCCCCGAGCATTACAGAAGGAGGCACTCCCCCGCAGATCGGCAACAGCCCAGGAACAATGAGGCACCAATCACCCGTACCGAGTTCCAGCAGTTCCAAGCAATGGTACAACAGGCACTCAACCTCCGTCAAAACCCTAATGAGCCGAAGGCCCCGTCCCCTCCTCCAGTCCGAAGCCCTCGCCGACGGTCCCCATCTCCTCGTCCCGCTCCTACCAACTCCCGGCGTACCCCAAGTCCTCGTCGCTCCCGAAGTTACCATCACCGCAGCCCTCGCTCTCCCTCCTACGAAGACGAGTCTAGAGGATCGGCTGATTACCGTCGGAGGGACGACGCCATGTATCGCCGTCTTCATGAGGTAGAGAGGCGCCTGGGTCAGATAGGTCGAGAAGAAGAGCTTAGGGGGAGGACCCTACGTCCTACTCGACCCCCTTTCTCCCGAACCATTGTGGATGCACCTGTGCCGTTCGGGTTCAAACCTCCCCAATTTGAGATTTACACCGGGGAGACCGACCCAGTTGACCACATCGAAAGCTTCAAGACTCTCATGCTCATTCATCAAGCTTCCGATGCCCTGCTATGCAAGACCTTCCCCGCAACTCTCAAGGGTCCGGCTCGAGAATGGTACTCTCGCCTTGCCCAATCCTCGATATTCTCATTCGAACAGTTCGAGACCCTCTTCGTCACCCACTTCGTGAGTAGTCGCCGAACTGAAAAGACCAGCATTTCGCTGCTCTACCTTAACCAGAAGAAGGGTGAGAAGTTGAGAGACTATGTGAAGAGGTTCACAGCCGAAGCCAGGTCTATAGCTTCCCTCGACCAATCCGTCGCAACGGCCGCCTTCCAATCCAATGTCTTCAATTCCAGCCTCCGTTCCTCTCTTGCTAAGAAGCCTCCACAGAACTTTGCCGACCTCCTTCTCAGGTGTGAAAAGTACATTCGGGCCGAAGAGGCCCTCGCCCCCTACTCTTGAGGAGACATCTTTCGGGAACAAACGGAAGAGCACAAGCGAAGAGAGGTCCCAAAAATTCCAGAAGGACGGCAATGGCCAGCGCCGCCCGACTCCTCGTTTTGAGAAGTTCACCCCCCTCATTGCCAATATATCAGAAGTTCTTATGGAGGTGGACAAGGAAGGGCTACTCCGTGCTCCCCCTAGAATGAACACACCTGGCAAGAAGAGGAACAAGGATAAGTGGTGCCGCTTTCACAGGGACCACGGCCACGACACGGATGATTGTCGGGCTCTCAAGGAGGAGATCGAAGAACTCATACAGTGGGGGCACCTTACCAAGTTCGTCCAAAAAGATGGGGCCGAGCTTCCCTACTAAGGAGCCAACGAACGAACGGAAAGGCCCGCCGAGCTTCAAGACTCAGAACCTCCCAGCTCCTCTCGAGAGGTCTTCACCTTGTCATAGAAGTAGGATCTTGATTTTCAATAAGGCCGATGCTTGTAACTCGGCCAACAGCATGTAATAATGGCTCGCCTTATTGAAGCAGCCACTTAGTTTATTTCAATAAAACTTTACATTTTTTCATTGGAAATTGTTGCTCTTGCTTCATCTCAATCTCTCCGAGTCACGACCCGCAAAATAGCGAGTTCGGAGTCCAGCTTCCTCTACATGGCTGCTCCCGCAACTTACTAAGCTCTAACAACGAGGTCGGAGTCCAACACTTGGCTCGATTCCGCTTCAAATTACTCGCTCATAAGCGGGTAAGAAGTGGTTCGCCATTCGGAATTGCTCCTACACCTCGTTAACCCCTCTAACGATGGTTCCGGAGTCCAACACTTGGCTCGATTCCGCTTCAGATTACTCGCTCATAAGCGGGTAAGAAGTGGTTCGCCATTCGGAATTGCTCCTACACCTCGTTAACCCCTCTAACGATGGTTCCGAAGTCCAACACTTGGTTCGATTCTGCTTCGAATAACTTGCTCTTAAGCGGGTTAGAAGTGGTTCGCCATTCGGAATTGCTCCCACAACCGTTGAATAAATCTAACGATGGTTCCGGAGTCCAACACTTGGTTCGATTCTGCTTCGAATAACTTGCTCTTAAGCGGGTTAGAAGTGGTTCGCCATTCGGAATTGCTCCCACAACCGTTGAACAACTCTACCGATGGTTCGGAGTCCAACACTTGGCTCGATTCTGCTTCGAATAACTTGCTCTTAAGCGGGTTAGAAGTGGTTCGCCATTCGGAATTGCTCCCACAGCCGTTGAACTTTTCTAACGATGGTTCCGGAGTCCAACACTTGGTTCGATTCTGCTTCGAATAACTTGCTCTTAAGTGGGTTAGAAGTGGTTCGCCATTCGGAATTGCTCCCACAGCCGTTGAACTTTTCTAACGATGGTTCCGGAGTCCAACACTTGGCTCGATTCTACTTCGCAAGTTCGCTGTTAAGCGAGCTAGAAGTGGTTCGCCATTCGGAATTGCTCCCACAACCGTTGATTCCCTCACTTAAATAACGAGTTCGGAGCTCACCACTCTCTCCAAGAGTTGCTCCTCACACTCGTCTCACAAAGAGCTCTCTCCCAGAGTCAAGCTCCTTGCTCCGCTCGCCTCCAAAAGCGGACCTCTTCTCAACAAGATCGGAGCTCACAACTCTCTCCTAGAGTTGCTCCTCAAACTTGTCTTTCAAATGACTCTCTCCTAAAGCCAAGCTCTTCGTTTTGCTCACCTCAAAGGATGGGTCTTCCCACGGCTCTTACAAGGGTCTTCCTGGCACAAGGGTTTTCCCAGCACAGCTTCTCCGCCCCTAGGAGTGGAGCTCCTCTTCCAAAATCCCCACGACCAAAACACTCCTCAACTTCATGAAGACAAGGATGTTGCGGGGCTATTTCGACCATGAAGGAGGGTGAATCCTCGTCTCACTCCTAAAGGGAAGTTGTAGATCTTCGAATTAGCTTCGAAACAAGGGGTCGCACACCCCAAGCCGACCTCCGTAGCACCGGGATCATCAAGAAGAACTCTGCAGGCAAAATCTGGGGTCCGGCACCAGCTGCCGAGCGTTCTTACCACCGGCCGTTTTACGGGCTTGAGTTCGGCACCAGTTGAGTTCGGCACCAGCTGCCGAGCGTTCTTGACACCGACCGTGTTACGGGGCAAAAATCAAGTTCGGCACCCACTGCCGAGCGTTCGTGACACCGACCTTGTTACGGGGCAAAAAACAAGTTCGGCACCCACTGCCGAGCGTTCGTGACACCGACCTTGTTACGGAGCAAAAATCAAGTTCGGCACCCACTGCCGAGCGTTCGTGACACCGACCTTGTTACGGGGCAAAAATCAAGTTCGGCACCCACTGCCGAGCGTTCGTGACACCGACCTTGTTACAGGGTAAAAAACAAGTTCGGCACCCACTGCCGAGCGTTCATGACACCGACCTTGTTACGGGGCAAAAATCCAGTTCGGCACACACTGCCGAGCGTTCGTGGAACCGACCTCGTCACGGGGAAAAAATCAAGTTCGGCACCCACTGCCGAGCGTTCGTGGAACCGACCTCGTTACGGGGAAAAAGTCAAGTTCGGCACCCACTGCCGAGCGTTCGTGGAACCGACCTCGTTACGGGGGGAAAATCAAGTTCGGCGCCAGCTGCCGAGCGTTCTCGGAACCGACCTCGTTACGGGGGAAAAATCGAGTTCGGCACCAACTGCCGAGCGTTCTCGGAACCGACCTCGTTACGGGGGAAAAATCGAACCTCGGCACCCATTCGCCGAACGCTCTCATATACAAGCAACCAAAACTCTCCTCAACCTCATGAATACAAGGATGTTGCGGGGCCATTTTGACCATGAAGGAGGGTGAATCCTCGTCTCACTCCTAAAGAGAAGTTGTAGATCTTCGGATTAGCTTCGAAACAAGGGGTCGCACGCCCCGAGCCAACTTCCGTAGCACCAGGAACATCGAAAACTCTCCTCAACCTCATGTATACAAGGATATTCTCTGGCTATTTTGACCCTGAAGGAGGGTGAATCTTCATCTCACTCCTGAAGAGAAGTTGTAGATCTCCGGATTAGCTTCGAAACAAGGGGTCGTACGCCCCGAGCCGGCCTCCGTAGCACCGGGAACATCAAGAAGAACTCTGCAGGAAAAAATTCGAGTTCGGCACCCACTGCCGAGCGTTCTTGACACCGACCTCGTTATGGGGGAAAAATTCGAGTTCGGCACCCACTGCCGAGCGTTCTTGACACCGACCTCGTTATGGGGAAAAAATTCGAGTTCGGCACCCACTGCCGAGCGTTCTTGACACCGACCGTTTTACGGGCTTGAGTTCGGCACCAGTTGAGTTCGGCACCCGCTGCCGAGCGTTCTTGCCACCGACCGTTTTACGGGCCTGAGTTCGGCTCCAGTTGAGTTCGGCACCCGCCGCCGAGCGTTCTTGCCACCGACCGTTTTACGGGCTTGAGTTCGGCACAGTTGAGTTCGGCACCGGCTGCCGAGCATTCCTGACACCGACCGTTTTACGGGCTTGAGTTCGGCACCAGTTGAGTTCGGCACCAGCCGCCGAACGCTCTCAGCACAAGACCCACGAACAACAAAAAAAACAAGGGGAGCACAAGGGGCCGGGTTCGGACCCATTAAGAGGACCCGAACCCAAACCAAACCGCCACGTCACCCTCCTTCTTTCTCCTCCTACGTTTGGCGCCGAAACCCAAGCAAAAAACCAAAAAACCAAGGAACAAAAAAAAAGAAGAAGAGAAGAAACCAGCTCCTTTCTTCTTCTTCACCAAGCATCCATGCGAAGTGAACCCAACAGAGAGCTCCAAACTCCTAGCTCCTCCATCGTCTCGAGCTTCACCATGGCCTAGCTCCATGTCGAACGCACCCCCTCCATCGTCTAGCTCCGTAGTCAAGCTCACCACTTCCATCGAACCCATCGAACCGCCTCTTCGTCAACCTCCTCAACGTCGAGCTTGCCACCTCCATGGCCGAGCTTGACCTCCTCGCCTCCGCTGCCGAGCTTGACCTCCTCGCCTCCACTACCGAGCTCCGACGACGAGCTTCGAAGCTCCTCCATGGCTGAACGCATTGCCAACGCAACCCCAGAACTGAAGAACCCAACTTCTTCTTCGAACGAACCCGCACCTCCATCTTCGAGCATGTCTCCCATCGCCGAGCTCACAAAGTCTCCGCCACCTGCAAGAACTTCAAACTCATCACGAAGCTTCGTCGCCGAGCTCATCTGCCGAGCTTGCTCCGTCGCCAAGCTCGTCTCCACTCGCCATCAGCTCCCTCTTCGAAGCTTCGCCATGGCTGACCACGATGCCGAGCTCCGACATCTCCTCAAGCTCCGTCTTCTTCAAACTCCGACGCAGTGCTTACACCTCCACCTTCGAGCATGTCTCCCATCGCCGAGCTCACAAAGTCTCCGCCACCTGCAAGAGCTTCGAACTCATCACGAAGCTTCGTCGCCGAGCTCATCTGCCGAGCTCGCTTCGTCGCCAAGACTCGTCTCCCTCGTCGAGCTTCATTATCTCCGAGTTCATCTTCAACCTCAGGCCTCGCTGAACCAATGCCGACCAAGGCGCCGAGCTCCTTCTCCAACAGCTCAGCTCCAAGACGCCGAGCTCACCCCCATCGAGCTCTACCTCCGACGAGCTCCGAACCACCGCCTCAGAACTCCACAGAACTCCTCACTCTTGCTCGATGAGCTCGCCGACCTCAACTGCGTCCGCCATGACTAACACCTCCATCGTCGAGCTCTCCCACAGTCCAGCTCCATTGCCGCCTCAGTGAGCTCCGAACCACGTGAGCTCCGTCTCCGTCGAATCAATGGCCGAACTCCATTCCTCCAAGCTCCATTCCGACGCCGAACCCAGTACTGAGCTCGCTTACCGAAGCTGCCGAGCTCTCCCTCTCTCCGAGCTCCTCCATCGAGCTCCACTTCGTGAGCGTCTCGAGAACGGAGGTAGGAAGAAAAAGCAGAAGCGAAGAAGAAGACGGTCGAAGGAGACGGGGGCGAGAGTACGCGAAGGAGAAGAAAGAAGAAAAAGAGCAGCAGCAGCAGAAAAAAAAAAAAGTCAATGCTCACCGTTGACTTCGCCACGTGTCGTCCACGTGGACTTCGGCCACTTTTTGCCGAGCATTCGTGACACCGACCTTGTTACACCAAAAAATGGCCTCTTCTTCCTCCTCCCGATGCGCGCTCGCTTGATCGCGATCAACGCACACGATCGCGCCACGTGTCCAGGTAATATTTTATTTATTTATTTATTTATTTATTTGTTTTAATTATTTAAAAAATCTGAAAAAATATTTAAAAATCGAAAAAAATTAAATAAAAATTCTAAAAATAATTATAAATTCAGAAAAATTATTTTAATTCTGAAAAATATAATTATTTAATTAGAATAATTATTTAATATTTTTGATAATTAATTATTTAATTCAGAAAATGAATAAAAAATTCAAAAAAATGAGGAAAAATTCAGAAAAATCTGGAAAAACCACCAAAAATCCAGAAAATTCTGAGGATATTTTTGGGTATTTTACAAACCCATAATGACACCATTACACTCCCGAGCAAGATCCAAACTCCCTTAAGAACACCGATAAAATTCCGTACGCCATTAGAACAACAAAACTACTCCTCAAAGACTGAAAAACTCAGTCTTTAGGAGTGGGGGACTCGTGATATGGCTAAAAATAGGATTAAATCGGGACCGTTCACATCGGATACGAATCTTAAAGCTCAGGGGTAAAACGGTAATTTTACCTACAAACGGGTCTGAAATGGGAACTGGGTCTTTATTCAAAGCCCAATAACCCATGAACGGATCCACGTCAACTGGGTATGGGTTCCAACCCGCTGCACACCCGATCCAGCAAGATACAATCAAGGTCCCTGATTAGATCTTAATCAACGGCCCTGATTTACATCTATCTTTTTACTTGGAATTAGGGATTCAATTCCTTATCTGATTACTAGGAGAATATTCCTTATCTAATCACGGGGATTACATTCCTAATTTGATCCCTAAGACGCCTATAAATACCCCCCATCCATCTCCATTAAGAGGTAATCAGTATTTTCTCAATTTACGCTCTTTCTTAATCATTTCTGATTACTGACTTGAGCGTCGGAGGGTGCGTCGCCGGGATCAACCCCGGTGTCTCGCACTTTTTGCAGGTTAACGGCGGGAGTCAACGGTCAATCTCCGGCGGAACGGGTTAGAGGTTTGCTATTCAGGTTTTTCACGAATCCACAAATACTATCTGTTTACCCCCACACCAGATTTAGCGGTAACAAACACCCTCTCTTATTTTGGATTATATCTATAGTATAATTATTTGCTAAAGAGATGAACATATTTGATGAATCTAAGAGTAATGTCTAAAGATCCTTTGGTTTATTATGTGCGTCTTCCCATGTTAAATTCTTCAATCTTATCTCTATTTACTATATACGCTCATCCTGTGTGATAAAATGCATGAATGAACAGAAATATATTAGTTGTAGGAGCCTGCTGTATGGTGGGGGCATAAGAACTCAATTGAATGGGTTTTAATTTTGAATTTGATTAGGGATTTATACACCAATCTTCGAAAAATAAGGTTCAGTGACATGCTTATAGATGTGGGAAGGTTCAAATTTGGGTTCAGGATTATTTATAAGCATCTTACTGAACCCAAATTTGATTACACGAGGTGTTTATGAAAATACTCAAACGACCTTTATAATTATTTGGCATTATTTTAATTCAATTTAGTCATTCAACTTACCTTCTTTCAGGTGATGTCTTGCCGGTGGATTTTGGATGGTTGACGAATGTGGATATCGAAGGTAAAAGTCTATTACTTAGCAATTACGTTTTCTGTGTTCGATGGTTTCCTCTGTAGTGGTTTCTCAATGCTGATGAACTTTGTCCTATACTATATCTTTTGATCCATGCTCCAGTTTATATGGCAAGCATCTGTTTCCATTATGTAGACATTGTAGAAAGGGATTGCTTCATCATGCACATTGTATTAAAAGGATTGATGTAAGTTTCTTAAGCTCAAAACAATACATATGTTTATACTTTTTCTGACTAGCATTAGCACCTTACCAAAGTTTATTGAAGGTGTTTCCTAAAAGGAAACATATATTTTGATTAAAGTTGTTTTACTGTTTTACTTCAATTTTGATTAAAGTTGCTTTTTTTGCTGCAATCTTAATAATTTTTATATCAACATTGATCTATGGTATAATTACTGTATTAGATTTTTACTTGATAAACTATGAAGATAAATATAATCGTCCAATCAAATATTGTTAAAATTAATTATTTTTTAAAACTAGGAGTCCAAGAAGCGCCACATCTCCACCTTTTACTACATTGTAAGCTCAACTTCGGTAATTATTCGACTTTTTTTCTTTGCTTTAGAAATATAGAATGATGTTGGTTGATTTGAAAAATGTGAATTTGTTAATTTGTAGATTTTTCATCGTTTAATTATATTGTGATCGAAATAGTTAAGGGACATCTCTAAATTTAGGAATCTAGGGTTTAACTATGTCGTAGTGTTGTGTCGGTGTTGAATAGGGTCACCTCCGTCCTTTAATGACTTTTATGTTTTTGTTTAAGAACTAAAGTTAATGTGCATGTACATGATAATACAAGAATATGAACTAATGAAATCTCCCTTAGTGGTTCCAGGAATATGACCGAAATAGATAAAAATATCATTATTTGGGTTTTCCAAACAAGAGTAGCACATGTTATTAAATAAGATAAACTGGAAAAAAAAGACAGTGTGCATATCATCATTGTATTATTTAAGTTCCATATAATTTAGGTAACACTTGTATTTTATTAGATAATTCATTAAAAGTATTTTAGTCTGTGCAATTTGCACAGGGTAACACTAGTATTTATTAGATAAACTAACCAAATTCGTATAGTTTTCTCACTTAAGTTCAAGACCGCTAATAATGAATTTTTCCAAGTCAACAAATAAGAATAGTCCTTGGACGGGCTAAGAGCATCTATAGTTGTTGGCTTTTTTTGCATTTTTTCCAAAAAATGAGAAAAGAATCGTTGTAGTCGTTGACCAAAAACCCAAAATTTGGATTATTGGTGAACCTTAGACTGCCAAATATGGCAGACGATTTGGGGTTTTGGAAAAGACGATTTGGGGTTTTGGAAAATATAGCAATCGGAAGAAGGTTTATCGTCTGTTGCATCGGACGGGAAAAAAACTTTGTCCGGAAGAAATTGACTGTTCTAAGAAGTATTGGACGAAATTTAACTTTTCGTCCCAATTTTTTTAAAAAATTAAATCGATGGACGGGAAAGGATTTCCCGTCCAATCGACTCCTTTCCCGTCCGATCGAAAAAAAGAAAAAAAACAAAATCACCACATTTAAAGGACGGAAGAAGGTTTGCTGTCTCCTCATTTTTTATTTTTTATTTTTTATTTGGATGGACGGGAAAAGAATTCCCGTCCATTTCAAAATTTCATTAATTTTATTTTTTACTTCAAACAAAAATTTGTCTTTCGTCACAGATTTGGAAAATTTCGAATACCCATTTTTTGCCAATCAACGACTGCAGCACAAAGCCACTTTTGTTATTTCCATTTGCCAAATATCCAAAATTTGACTCAAGACGATTACAGATGCTCTAAGGGTACTTTTTTCACAACATTGGCAATTATGTCTCTCAATCCTATAATAAGAGATTGGTGTTTTTTTTCGACTTTGACCTTTACCCTATACTTATAAGAGGTAAGAATAAACCAACCATTCTAATTGCATGCCTGAACATTCATAGCCTCTCGTGAGTCTGCTAGATACAAAGCAAACACTTTTAGGGCCTTTCCAAAATCCCTAAAAGAATTTCCCATCAGCGTATCCGACCTAATTCAATACCAGACGGAGTCGCGATACATTGCTTTTTTTGCTCCGCTCCAATTTCTCTAAATTAGATCGACAGGATAAGAAATCCAAACATTTTTTTTTGAGAAGGCGACACCCGAATTTGCAGTCCCCTGCCTTACCATTTGGCCATGCCACCAAAACAAAAGCGATCCAAAATAGATAATATTTTGGTCCATTTTCTATTACTAAATACTAAAAGTAACTCTCTCTTTTTTAGAGATATTTGGCTTGGTAACCTTCTTTTTGAAATTATTTAGTCAAATGCCCATGTTTTGAAAATAATTAGTGAAATACCCTAGTCCTTGATTAGATTTCTATAGTATTCTTCCTATAATAATTTTTATAGGATGTGTGACTTTTCTACAAAAACTGAAAGTTTTTGGGTTTTAGGATAATTTTTATTTTTATTCTTAGATTTTAGTTTTTCTGCTTTCTACCTTATAAATTATTAATAAATCAACTGAAAATTCTTAAAATTAAATTAAATTTACTTACTTTGTACTGGCTCTGATACCACTTGTGTGAGTGCGTGAGATCTTTTATGTTGTAGGTGTGAGTAGCGCTTAATCTCCTGGAGGCCTGAAAATTAAAAGGAAGAGAGTATCAAAAACTTTTAAAGTCTAAAGAGTAAAGTCTAAATGGTTGAAAAAAAGATCAAAGTTTGAAAAATAATATTCTTCGAAATAATGGATATTGTCAATTCTGAAAAAGTAATCAGGAATGATGGGAATTTCGTTGTCATCATCGTCAAGTTCTCTTATATATTCTGATTCTGTCTCATATTCTTCACTATCATATGGAGGTTCTTCAAGTTCTTCTGTATGTCTATGTTCTCCTTCATTCTGTTCATGTTCTTCTAAAAATTGTCTGTATGCAGTCGTAGAACTCCAAACGTAACTACTAAATATACCATTTTCATAAAATAACAAGGATCTTTCGTGATAAGTTAGATCGTCAATTATTTCAACATTTATATTACTAGTTTCTCCAGGAATTATTTGGTTTATTGTTATAATTATTACTCGTTGAATGCTAAAAAAGAATAATTTGAATTCGTAGCAATCATCCATGCTTATTTGTCTGTGAGGATAATAAACATCAAAAACTAGCATTCTGTCACTTCCTTGGTAATTAACCATTAATTCAAAAATTGGTGAGGCAATACCGAAATTATTATCCATTAATTTTTGAATAATAAGCAATAAAGAGCAGAGAGAGATTTCTAAGGATACCTAAAAATCAAAACAAAATGGCCCATCATGCTTCCGACCTAGTTAAACTTTTTTTTTTTTGATCTGTTTTGTACCAGTTGCTACCAGTGGATAAAATACCCCCCGGTATGCACTCCGATTTCTGTGCTCCTTTTACGTTCTTCCCATCTCAAGATTACTATGCCCTCAATAGAGCTTCATCCAAGAGATACGTCTAGAACAACTAGTAGCACTTTGGTACAGATAATCACAAAAGTCTAACTATAGAAGGTAGCAAATAAATCTTTTTGCAAAGATTATTTAGGCAGAGCCTTACAAAACTCTCTCTAGGGGAAAGGAATTTAGTTGTTCATACCTTATTTTCTACGGAGGCTGATAGATGAACTCATAAAAGACATTTTATTTTCTTCAAGCTTGTTACAAACAGACTTACAAAGATTATGAGGAATTTTTTCTTTCCAAGATAGTCTGCCCTCTCCCTTACCCTGCCTTCCCTTTTATAGCCGAAGGGATGGCTACAATTATTATTCTCCTTACATCATTGCTTACATCACATATACAATTATTGCTTTTCTTACATCAGTGCTTACGTCATGTTACATTAAATGCTCTGATTACATTTCTGGCCTATTCCAGGAAAAGAGATTCCTCTTGGCCGATATCTTCACATGCTGCACATTTATGTTGGTGTTCCATCTTCATCAGGCTATAGTAATGTACAGCTGTCTCTGCTGTCATTGTCATTGCTCCAGTAGATAGTATCTGGTACCAGCTGTCAAACAGCTCATGTTTATCTTGTGGCTGTTTGATTTTTGCTATACTGTACATTATTATCTTATCTAGATCTGGGCTGTCATAGATCCATATATTGCTGTCTCTTTGTTTTATGTCTTTTAATTCACAGTACATGTTCCTAAAGCCCATTGCTCTTCTTTCTGGGATTAATTTCTCAAATTCTTCGGCCTTAAATGGTACAATGTTTGATGCTCCATAGATTATTTGGGTGGTCATCCCTATTTTTATAACATGTTCCGCTGGGTATTCTTCCTCATCATTTAGATACTCTTGGATGGCTGAATACATTCTAACATATATTTTTGAGGCCTTCGTGAGCCCAAAATAACTTTTAGCTGCCTTGTAAATTTCTCTTGGTAGGTGGATTAGTTCTTCACATTCTCTGGATGGATAAATACAATGGATAAGTCCTCTTTCGAATAGTGCCCTAGTTGTTCTTGGAATGGCTCCTGGTAGGATGATGGCCTTGTTCATGTGCTGCTGAGATATGGTTCTGATGAATTGGTTTACTTCAGTTACTTGGCATAGCTTCTGAATATATTGTAAAAATAATATTTTCTTTGATGTTTTGATAGGAGCTTTCTCTGTAAGAAGTGTCTCCTTATATGTGGTTTTATTTGGAGATGTAATTGCTTCTTCCTTAACTGACTGAGAAGGCTCACCTATCTCACTCATTTTTTCATCCGCCATATTTTCTGTAGTTACGTGCTGGCTTATATGCTGATAGAACAGACTCTGGAGTCCACATATTTGTAGTTGTAACTGGTTAAATACTCCTTTTAATTGCTCTGCTGTCTCCTTTAGGTAGACTATATCTCGTTCTATTTGCTGAACTCGGGTTTCCATTTTTGTACTGGCTCTGATACCACTTGTGTGGGTTTGTGTGAAAGAACCACTAGTATATCTAGCTAATTTTTCACTTTCTCCTATTTCAATGAATTTTAATACCGCTCCCCAATTAGTTTCGCATGCATCAGTTTCTATTATCCAAGAACATTCTTTAACCGGTAGTCTTAGCTTTGGTAATTCTGAAGTTTGTTGTTTTAATATTTTAAGTTTCTCTTCATCCTCCGGGGTCCATTCCCATTTCTTAGACTTTTTGAGTTTTTGTTGCAACCAATTTGTTTTTGCTGATAAATTTGGTATGTATCCTGTATCCTCTTGTTTGATTTAGTAATCCTATTATAGCTTGCACTTCTCTTTTTTCTTTTAAGACATTAGGAAAAGTCTTTATTTTTTCTGCTATATGTGGTTGTAATTCTATTCCTTCATGTGATAATTTTGTTCCCAACAATTCTATCTCAGTTTTGAATAATTCCATCTTCTTTTTTGATAGTATAATGCCTACATCTTTCACTATTTCTATGAATTTTAGTAAATGTTCTTTATGTTGTTCTTCATTTTCTGACCCTATTAGAATATCGTCTACATATACTAATATGAAATTGTTGTATCTTTCAAAAATTTTATCCATATATTCTTGAAATATTCCTGGGCTATTTTTATAGCCGAATGGTAATACATTCCATTCATAAAATTCTTGAGGTGTGCTAAATGCCGTTAAAGGTTTTGAATCTTCTGTTAATTTTACATGATAAAATCCTGATTTGCAGTCAAATTTCGAATATATTTTTCTTGTTCTTACTGTTTTAAGTAGTATTTGCATATCTGGTAGTGGATATCCAAATCTCTTAGTATTTTTATTTAATTCCTTGTAATTTACTACCATCCGAGATTTACCTCTTTTTTCTTCTGAATGTTTTTTTACTATGAATGCTGGTGATGAATGAGGACTTTGTGATTTCCTTATATAATTATTTTCTACTAATTCTTTTATGTGTATTTTGAATTCTTCTAGGTCTGTTGGAGTATGTCTTATTGGTCTAATTTTAATTATTTTGTTCTTATCTATTAACTCTATATGTGCCGTCGGTTTACTTAAGTTCCATTTTGCCAAGGGGACTTCTCCGCACAGATCTTCTAATTGTTTTTGTAAAATTTCTTTTGTAGTAGTTATTTGAACTTGTTGTATTCTAGTTTTATTTGGTAAGTATTGATATTCACCACGCTGGGTTGAAGAAACTCTGATGTGTGGTAGGTCAGTTCTGGAATATGGTTGTGTTATTCTAATTGCTATTGCTTGGTGTCCGCAAGGTATTGTAAATACAACTAATTTATGTGATATAGTTATGGGATAGTATTGTTGGAAGAAGTCATTTCCTAAGAGTACGTCATTATTCATATCGTTAAATTGGTATACTATGGGTATTTTTAATATGTAACTTCCTATTTGTACACTAACGTTTTGTTGGTATTTGTCCAGTATGATTGTTTGTCCGGTTAATCCAGATATGGCTTTTTTATTAAAACCATCTTGTTTCCATTTTGGTAGTACGGCATAAACTAGTACCTGCTTCGGTGTCTATTAGACTATGGTAGTTTCTTGATTTGTATCCGTCGTAAACAAATTCTGTTAGGATGTATAATGTGTTTTTTGTTGCTCTTAATGGATTCATTTGTCCAATACCCTATTTATTACCATGCTTTCATTGTTTACTGTTATTGTGATTTTTTCTTCTTGAATCGAGTAAGGTTGTACTGATGTAAGGAAGTCAGTTCCTAATAACATATCATTAACATGTTGTTCTGGGTCTACATGTAAGTGTAACAGCATTTCCTTTCTACCATTTATCCTTAGTGGTAGTATGATTTTATGTACAATTGGATGTCTATTATTGTAATAATCTAGGTAATAATATGGGTTATCCAATGTTATTAATTCAGTTGTTTTTATATTTGTTTGTTTAATATGTGAATTGGTAGCTCCTGTGTCTACTAAGGCTATTTGTTTATTCCATTTTTCGTTGTCATAATATTCTATTTCTATTTTAAATTGGTTATTATTTTGGTGTTCTAACGTATTTATTACTGGTATTAGTTCTAATGCTTGTTGTTTATTTCTTATTGATAGTGACCTCTTTCCGAACATTATTTGTGGTGCTTTTCCTTTTTCAGTTTCTTTTGCTTTATTAAAGTCGAATTCTATATAATTTGGTATAGTCATTTCAGGGTTTTCTCTAGCTGGTTTGTAACTTATGATTTCGCTGAATAGCGGCTCTATTTTAAAATTGTCCGTATTTCTATTTTTTACTTCGTGCTTACTAGTGAAAGCATAAATATTTCTTATTTGTATGCTCATAACTTTGCTTTTTTCTATCATTTCTATACCTGATAACTTGTGATACATGACTAGACTTTTATCTTTATTTTTTTCTGTCATGCTTATAGAGAAATTAGGTTTTATTGTGAACTTTATCTTTTGGTACATTAGGTTTCCTTGCACTATTCATATTAAGGCGTCTTGTGTACTTGATATTATCCTATCATCCATTAGATATATTTGGAGGGGTGTATTTATTCCTTCCTTAAAATAGGCTTTTATTATTATTTGTACAGCTCCTAAATGTATGTGTCTTAATGTTTTTCTGGTTTTTTCGTTTATCTTTTCCATCTCTTGTCTTATTATTCTTTCTGTTATTAATGAGATTATGATTTTGCCTTGTGCTTGTTCAATGTCTATAGGTTGTTCATTATTCCTAGCTATTACTATGGTGCTTTTCTTTCTTTCAAATATTGGTAGTTTAAAGATTTCTTTTGGATTTATATCTAATTTGGTCTCTCTTATTTTATCGTATTTTTGTATGTCAAAGCACATTCTTTCTCTTAATTCTTCATTGTTTTCTTCTCTTTCTGAGGGTTCTCCTATTTCTGTTAGATCAGTTAACATATATATTTCACATTCTTCTGTTTCACCTTCACTACTTCCACTATCTTCTTCCATTACCATTATTTCTTCATCTTCACTTATATCTGACCATTCTTCATCATATTCTATGGGTTCATAATTTATGTTATTCATTTCTTCAATTTCTTCTACGTATTTTACATTTTCTTTTTTCATTCTTTTAGGACAATTTGGTAATATATGTCCTACCTCTCCACATATGTAACAATTACATTTTTTTGGATTTTTCGTATACTGCCTATTTTTATTTTTATTTATTTTTCTAAAGTATTTTTTAAAAGGTTTTCTATATCTCTTAAAAGTTTTCCTATATTTTGGTTGATATTTTTGGAATTTGCGATCATTCCTTTTTGTGTATTTATAGTTATTATATCTATAGTTATTATTGCATCCCCAATGATTTGGTCTTGCATCTTCACAGCAGATTCTTTGTTTATACGTTCTATAATATTTCATTGTTGCTCTAGCTTATGGGCATACTTTGTCTCTATAGTCTTTTACAAATTGCGTTCTATACCCTAAAGTGTCTACTTCAGGATTCACTTTCTCATTTATGTATGCACTATATATGTTTATGCTCCATGGATTAGGTAATTTTAGAAAGAATAAGTCTAAAATTGGACTCCGTTCTTCTTTTGTGTAATAACTATCTTGATAATATTCTCGGAATTCACAAGCATAATTGTCAAAATGGCACATGTCGCATATCTCTAAGTTACTTAGTCTCCATCTTGCTTGATTCTTTTTATATATAGTGTGTTTTTCTCCTTTATCGTATACACTGAATTCGGTTCTTATTGCTCTTTCGTAATTTGTAATTATTTCTTTTAAACCTAAAGTCCGTTGTGCTGAACTTTCTTCAGTTCCTTTATCATCAATTGGTCTTGATTTTCTTATAGTATTTCTTTCTTCTTCTTCTAGTCCGTTCCACCATTTTGCTACTACTCCCATAAAGGTAGCTTCTATGAATTTTTCAAATGCATTTCCGTTAAGGTTTTGCCTAAATCCTACTATTAGTGACGCTTTTACCCATTCTTCAATTGTTCTATCTACATCTTTTACGCAATCTAGGTCTAACCATTCTCCGTTTCCTGCTATTCCTTTTTCGAAGTGTTCTGTTAGTTCATATTTTGGAGTTTCTTTTTCTTTACCTTTTCCTAGTTGCATTCTTCTTTTTGTATTTTGCCATTTCCATGGTAATTGATATGGTTTTTTATGAGGTGGTGGTCTTAGGATTTCATACATGTTACTTGGAATTTCTGAAGGTTTTTCAATAATTTTATCTTGATCCATTTTTACTTCTTCGTATGCTATATCTAGATTTTTCAAGGCTTCTTGCACTTCTTCTGAATTATGATTTGCCATTAAATCTTCTATTTCTAGAATATTTATATTAAGCTTCGTTATGGCTTCTAGTTCTTGCATACCTTCTTCTGTTATGCCCAGTTCTTCTTCTGGGTATTCTGTTATATATCTTCCTAATTCTTTTATATTTTTATTTATGATTCTTAAATCTTTTCTTATATCAATGAACATTTCAGGACCGCTGTAATCTTCTTCCAAGTCTTGTATGTTTAAATAAATTTTTGGCTCCATGTCCTACTATTTTGTCTGCTAGTAGGTGTTGGTAATACCAACTTGCTTCTTCGTTTCTGTAATTTAATACTTTATATGCTATTTGTTTTTGTATCTCTTTAGGTAGTTGATTAGTTACTTTTATTATTAGTAGTAGGTATTCTGATATTTCTTTACTGGCAATATGCTTACTTTCTACTAATCTTTTATCAACGTATCTAATCTTGAATTTTGAAAGATTTTTAAATTTAAGTTTCTCTATTTTCTGTGAATTATCCAGCTTTTTTAAGGTTAAGGTGTATTATAGTTTATAATTTCTAGAGTGGGGTTATATATAAAATTTTACTTTTGGGTTATTTAATTAAAAGGGGTAGTTGGCTAAATATTTTTGAAAAGTGGGGTATTTACCCACTATGCTCCTCTTTTTTATGAATCCTATTATCCTTATCTTTTTTGAAAAGCTACCGTAGACCTCATGCTCACAAGTGAAAAGTGTTACTAGTCATCCACAATAAGGAACCAAACAGCAAACATTGTGAAATACCCATTAATTGAGAAATCTAATTGCCAAAAAAAACTTCAAACTCTCGAGTAAATGGTCTAATTAAGCAAAATCTTTGAGAATTTGCATCAAATCAATTAAATAAGGAGACATGCTAAAACTTCTTTAGAATGGGAAACAAATTAAACCTTGTCATCGATGTAGGAAGAGTTAGAAAATGTGATGAAAGGTGAAGAATGTGATGTATTGATCTGATGATTACAGTATACATTTATAGCAAATGCTAGCAATACATGATCCTACAATTAAGGCTAGCATTAAGATACTATAAGCTAATAAGGAAACAAATAATGCTGACAGCCATTGATTGGTGATTACACTAATTTCAATGATTGACATAATCAAGGCAATCATTGGATCCACACATTAAGGGATCACATAATCAAGGCAATCATTGGATCCACACATTAAGGGATCTTGTCTCTAATTCCCCCCTTCAAACTGATGGGTGAGAGAGTCACCCCAAGTTTGTCTCTGAGTTGGTTGAATCGTGTGTGAGTTAATGCTTTAGTGAGGCAGTCAGCGATTTGATCGGCTGATGGGACATAGGCCACAACAATCTCATTTTGCAGCACTTGGTCTCTGATGTAGTGCACATCAATTTCAATGTGTTTGGATCGAGCATGCATAACTGGATTTGAAGCTAATGCCTTGGCACTCAAGTTATCACACCACAGTGTTGGTTTTCTTGGCAGAGGGAGTTTCAGCTCATCAAGGAGTGATCGGGTCCATGCTATTTCAGCAGCTAAGTCAGCCAGGGCTCTATATTCTGACTCTGTACTGGATCTTGAGACTACCTTTTGCTTCCTTGAGGACCAAGAAATTAGTGTTTCACCAAGGAAAACACAATGACCTGCCATGGATTTTCTATCGTCCACACTTGTGGCCCAATCTGCATCTGAGAACCCTGTTAAGTCCAAGTCTGTGGATGGTTTAATGTGCAGGCAGTGTTGCATGGTACCTTGAAGATATCTCAGTATTCTTTTGATGCCTTGCCAGTGATCTATAGTGGGAGAGCTCATGAATTGACTGAGCTTGTTAACTGAGAATGCTATGTCAGGCCTTGTGTTTGTTAAGTATTGCAATGCTCCTATAGCTTGTCTGAACACGGTGGGGTCCTGTAACTTCTCCCCTTCAGCTGTAAATTGCTTGCCAGTTACCATAGGTGTTGGACAAGATGAGGC
Organism: Hemerocallis citrina; assembly: GCA_017893485.1. Lineage (NCBI taxonomy): Eukaryota > Viridiplantae > Streptophyta > Magnoliopsida > Asparagales > Asphodelaceae > Hemerocallis > Hemerocallis citrina. Next base: position 18,417,767 of record CM030362.1, read on the forward strand.
ATTTTCCATTTTGAATTTTCTCAGGATGTCTCCTATGTATTTCGATTGCTTCAAGTACATACCAGATGCATCTCTTTGAACTTCTATGCCTAAGAAGTAGTGCAGTGGACCAAGATCCTTAAGGGAAAACACAACATTGAGTTGTTTGATGAAGGACTCTAAAAATTTGGTGTTGTTCCCTGTGACAATTATGTCATCCACATATATAAGTAGAAAGGTAATGTGATCTGTACCTCTTAGAGTGAAGAGTGAGGAATCACTTTTTGTGTTCTTGAAACCCCAGCTAAGTAAGGCATTTTTGAGGCTGTCAAACCAGGCTCTTGGGGCCTGTTTCAATCCATAGATTGCCTTAGATAACTTGCAGACATGTTCAGGTTTAGTTGAGTCTACAAATCCCTCTGGTTGATGCATAAACACAGTTTCTTTGAGGTAGCCACTAAGAAATGCATTGTTTATGTCCAGCTGTTTGACCTCCCAATTGAGATGCACTGCAATTGAAAGTATGATTCGAACTGTACTGGCCTTGACAACTGGGCTGAAGGTCTCTTCATAATCCAATCCAGCTGTTTGTTGAAATCCTTTTGCAACTAATCTTGCCTTTCTCCTTTCAATTGTCCCATCTGCTTTGTACTTGGTTTTGAAGACCCATTTAGAATCAATGATGTTCTCTTGACCTTGATATGGTACCAAAAACCAGGTCTGATTTGACATGAGTGCCTGATACTCATTATCCATAGCTTTTTTCCACTGTGGTCTTGTGAGTGCTTCTGTGACATTTTCTGGTTCCTTCTCATCTGTGCAAGTTTCAGTTAACCCAACATATGGCTGCTTTGGCTTGTGAATTCTAGCCTTGCTTCTGGTCCAATGAGTGTTGATGGCTGTGCTTGAGTTAGCAGAGTCTTGGTGAGCTTCAGCAACTGTTTCTGTGGGATCAGTGTCATCAGGAATTGGACTATTCCTTGTTGAATCAGTTGAATCAGTTGCAGTCTGACTTCTGCTAGGATTAACTGCAACACTCTCAGTTGGACTGGCTGGTTCTTGTTCAACATCAAGATTGTTGTCAGCTGGAAGTGGTGCTTCTCCAGTATGTGAATTTCCTGCAGTAGGCAAAGGAAAAGAGAAAGATGAACTTTCAGTTAGTGTTTTCAAGGGACTTCTTGTATTGAGAAAGCCATCATGGAATGGAAAATGCTCTTCATTGAAGACAACATGTCTTGAAGTGAAGATTCTTCCATGAGAATTTATGCATTTGTATCCTTTGTGGGAGTTACTATAGCCCAAGAACACACATCTGGTTGTGTGGAATTGCAGTTTGTGCTGATTATAGGGCTTGAGACAGGGATAGCAAGCACACCCAAAGGGTTTTAGGGAGTTGTAGTCAGGTTCCTTTCTAAAGAGCAGTGAGTAAGGGCTTTCATTTTGAGTGACTAGAGAGGGCAGTCTGTTTATGAGATAAACTGCAGTGGAGAAAGCTTCCCACCAATAATGTAAAGGCATTTTGGCTTGTGCTAGTAATGTCAAGCCAAATTCAGCAATATGTCTGTGTTTTCTCTCGGCCCTACCATTTTGTTGTGATGTATAAGGGCATGACATTCTGAATTGTATCCCTGCTTCTATTGCATGGTTTTGCACAGCCTTATATTCACCACCACCATCACATTGGATTGTCTTAATTCTCTTATTAAACAGATTTTCTACCATGTTTTTAAACTGAATGAAGGCTTGTGCAGTATCTGATTTCTGTTTCAGAGGATAAATCCAGGTAAATCTGCTAAAGTCATCAAGGAAGTGAACATAATATTTGAAACTAGAAGAAGATGCTACCGGTGCAGGCCCCCAGACATCAGTATGAACTAATTCAAGAATTTCCTTAGCACGAGAGGAAGAGGTTTTAAAGGGTAAAAAATGCATTTTGCCATATTGACAAGCCTCACAAAAGTTAAAATGATCACTAGGTGATAGTGTGACATTACAACTTTTCAAGACTTTATCTAGGACTTTATTATTTGGATGACCAAGCCTTCTATGCCAGCTCTCCTTGACAGATACATAAGCATACGGGTCCCTTTCAGTCCTTGAGAGCTGATACAAGCCATCTTTAAGTGTCCCTCTTAGAATTGCCTTCCCTGTCAACTTCTCCTTCACAAAGCAACAATTTTTATCAAACTCAACCAGAATTTTATTATCAGCAGTTAATTTTGACACACTTAATAGATTTTTGGTAATGTTGGGCACATATAAGACATCACTTAACTTGAGTGAGTTTAGTTTCAAGGAACCTGTGGCAACAATATTCAATTTTTCACCACTTCCAACTATTAAAGAGTTCTTACCATGATGTTCTGCCAAATCCTCGAATTTGTCAGTTTGGTGTGTCACATGATTGCTTGCACCACTGTCAAAGTACCAATCAACATCTTCGAGAGAGCCTTGTGAGGCTAGGAAGGCATTGTGTGCTCCTTGTCTGTCACTGCCTGCTGAATAATTTGAGTTTGAATAAGATTTATCATACCTGTAGTAGCAATTCACTGCTGTGTGCCCAACCTTGTTGCAAACTTGACATGTTGGCTTAGACATTCTTCCTCTTCCTCTGCCTCCTCTCCAACCTCTGAAGTTAGAGCCTCTCCAGTTGCTACTGGAGCCTCTCCAGTTGTTGTTTGTGTTGAATTTGTTGCCTTTGTAATCAGTTTTGTTGGCAACATTTGCTGATGCATTAAGGGTTAGGTTGGTGAGGCTATTCAGTTGATCAAGTCTACTCTCAAAGGTCAGCAATTAGGCCTGCAGATCAACCCAGGTGAGGCTAGTTTGATTAGATAGCTTGACCACCATAGGGTTGTATTCAGAATCTAAACCATTCAGGGTTTGAATGATCAGATCTGAGTTGGAAATGGGGCTGCCTGCAAGTTTAAGCCTATCAGCAAGATTCTTCATCTTGATCAGATACTCCTCCATCTTCATCTCTCCTTTTCTGATGCTGTGAAACTCAGATTTAAGGTAAGTGACTCGAGATCTTGTGTGTGCACCGGCTAGGCTTTGAGCTTCATCCCAAAGTTGTTTTGAGGTTTCACAGTGCAGCAACTGTGTTGCCATTTCAACAGTCATTGAGTACATCAACCATCAGAGGAGTTGTGAATCATGAGCCTGCCAATCTTCAAAGGCAGGATTTGGCTTCTTGCTTGAATCTGCAGAAGCTATGAATTCTTCAGGACACTCCTTTGTCCCTAGCATATGCCCATCGAGCCTGCAACCTTTGACTATAGAGATCACCAAGGATTTCCATAGTGGGTAGTTGTCTCTGTCCAACTTGACAGACACAGTGGATGGGAGATCATTTTTGGACTTTGAATCTGCAGCGGATGCCATGATTTTGTATTGGATCAAGAGCCTTTAGGGCTTAAGAGCTCTGATACCAAGTTAGAAAATGTGATGAAAGGTGAAGAATGTGATGTATTGATCTGATGATTACAGTATACATTTATAGCAAATGCTAGCAATACATGATCCTACAATTAAGGCTAGCATTAAGATACTATAAGCTAATAAGGAAACAAATAATGCTGACAGCCATTGATTGGTGATTACACTAATTTCAATGATTGACATAATCAAGGCAATCATTGGATCCACACATTAAGGGATCACATAATCAAGGCAATCATTGGATCCACACATTAAGGGATCTTGTCTCTAATTGGAAGTCCAGAAGGGAACAATGACGAGGTCATAAGGATCAAGATGGAAGGATGGAAGGCCATCCGACGCCCGCACTTCATCAATATTTCAATATACTGAACAATGATCAGGGACTCGGACATTGGCTTGCCACCATCTAAGAACACCAGAATCTTTTTTGTACACACGGTTGGATTTGAGGAGTAAATCGCTCTTCTCAGCTCTGAAAAGCACTTCCTCAATAAACTCAACAAACTTGTAGGAGAACCCTTTGAGGTTGAGTGAAAGGCCACTCTCAGAACAAAAGGACTTATCCACAATCCCAGAAGCTTCACCTCTTCACTAACGTCTGCCATTTACTCCTCATAGAGTGTGTGTGTGTATATAATGATACTACGGCTGGAGTTCTAACTCCAATCATACAAGCAGTCTAATAGGTGTTCTACATAGATCACACCTATATCAAAACAATACAAGTACACAGATCAGTAAAGCTTTATAACAGTAAAAGCAAAACAACAGCTATATGGAATTCAGGCAGCAGAATGACATCTAATTGATATGAGAATTCTTTAGCTGAGGAACAACATCTCAACATCAGCATATAAATTTCCAAAATGATGCCCATAAAACAGCACCGGCGAAAACTACCAAGCATCCTAACTTCATTACCAAGCGAACACTTCCAAGCGTCCTGACTTCTTACAACAACAACAACAATACTTCCAAGCATCCTGACTTCATTATCAACAGAATACTGCTGCATCCGTCACAAACAGAAGAAAAAAAAAATACAGAATACTGCTGCAACTCCAACACAGTCTTGAAGAAAATTCTAAGGACTCAGCATCACACACACACACACCTATGTGTGTGATAAATTTAGTCTATGGATTGATACAGGTGATTAGTATTTCTCACTTCAGAGTTTGTGGTTCTTTTTTCTAAGCATATGCTCTTCGCCACAGCTTGCATCTCGCAACAAGCCAATTACTCTGTACCGCACACCATTATGTTTTTTTCGTAACTAATAAGAACTACCAATGCCAAACAAAAAGAGATGCAACCAAATCACCCTCAGCTAGTCTGAGAATATTAAGAAATAAACTATTACCACTCGACAAATATTAGCAACTGTTGAGCTGCCTGCACGAGGAATGTGTGAAATCTTTTGTTATAGAACTGCAAGATCTTGCACTAGAAATTCACAAGAAGAAGATTATCATCCATATGAACCAGATCCAACCAATTCATATCCAACCAATTCAAATCCGTAAAGCGTTGGAGGCAATTTTGAAATATGGAACTAGACATTTCGAAGCTGCTCTCAACTCGACAAATATGTTAATTCATCTGACAAGAAAACTCCTCCCGCAACAAAATCATGAAACATACCCGGTACCAAAAATATTTAGCATACGACTGACACCAGATATTTTGTTGTTAGGAAAATAAAATATATAGACTATAGGGTTATTGATGAATTAAGGATTGTGAAGGAACAACATAATTTGCAGAACATTATCATTGCCCAAAATTGTGGCCCAAAATCATTGTAAGGAAGCACTGTAAGTTGTAATTTCCAAAATCATTCGAATAGAAGAGTTATTAGAGGCATTAGAGTTCGACAAATTAGTCCAAAATGAAGCCCACATTAACACCTCTCAAACTCATACCTCCATCATGAAACAAACTAACAGCAGCAACTTATTTATTCAAACCACACCGCCCCCCCCCCCCCCCCCCCTCAAAATGAGCTCTTGCCAAACACCCAAAACTTATTACATGCTTTACTACTTATTCAAACAAGCCGTCACAAAAGCACCCCCCCAACTCATACCCCCCTCGCCTCAATGGGCATTTTGAGCGTCCCACTTAGCCTGAAGCTTCCTACTAAACACCACGAACTCTTGATCCTCTAGCAACACTTTGTTCACTAACTCAACTGATCGAAAACCCGCTGCCCACTTCACCAACTTGGGAGTCTTCTCCTTGTAAAGTATCCTAATACCGCTGTAATCCTCAGCTGCCGCAATCCAGCCCAAGAAACCCCCTAGGGCAAAATCGACATAGCCAACCGTATCGCCACCAAAAAAGGGTTTCCCATTGCTGGATTTGTCAAAGAAGTCCTCCAGAAGAACAAGGGCATCAATTGTTTCTTTGGCCTTGGCCGCTTTGGCTTCATCAGTCTTTGCTCTTAAGATTCCGAACAGAGCAGGATAAAACTGCACATGAATCAAATGACATTATGGCTCTTAAGACACTTTTGTGCTGAAATTTCAAATCTAGCATTTATATATATATATATATATATATATATATATATATATATATATATATATATATATATATATATATATATATATATATATATATATATAAATGCTATATATAAATGCTATATATATATATATATATATATATATATATATATATATATATATATATATATATAAGGCAGAACTTACTTTAAATTCATTCTTTTTCTACACATATCAAAGCGAGTTGCTCCACTGGTAAAGTGCTATAATATAGCAAAGAAAAAAAATTATGATCAGACGAACCTTCGAGACCCGTCCCACGAATTTTAAATAATTTTTGCAATTTTTTTAATAATTAAAAATATTTTTTAGTGGGAAAAAAATCTGACGTGGCCCCGCCACGGACGAATCTTCATGATCCGTCTAAGGGAAGTTATCAATATTTGGGGAATATTTTTCGGAAATTAAAAAAAAAGTCGGACGGACTTTCAAGCTTGGTCCGATCAATTAAAAAATTATTTTTTTCGTTGGACAAATCCGTCCCGTATAATATGCATTTTTCCATTTCCGGTACATTTGTTAAAATATGCATAAAATTGATAAATATCAAACGACTACAGATGCTCTAAGACATAATTTACTTTAAAATTGGTTCTTTTTGTTTTTTTAAGAATATATAGAATATAGTCACTCTCTGTTAATGAAAAATCAGAGATGAACCTCTTACTAAATTCATATAAATTTGTTCAGATTCTAATTAATCAAAAAGTAACACAAAGATCAATCAAACAAGGAGGCTTCCAAAAGAAAGAAAAAAAAAATTGGGTAACAAAGTACTAAACCTTATCATCAACGACGTAAGCCCAGAAGCGAGCAAGTGCGCGATCATAAGGATCGGATGGAAGAATGGAAGGTCCAGCCGAGGCCCAAACTTCGTCGATATACTGAACAATAATCAGAGACTCAGGAATGGGCTTGCCACCATGAAAGAAGACTGGTATCAGTTTGTACACAGGGTTGGACTTTAGGAGCAATTCGCTCTTTGGAGTTCCGAAAACTTCCTCAATGAACTCAAACTCGACCCCTTTGAGGTTGAGAGACCAGGCAACCCTCAGAAGAAAGGGACTCACCCAAGTTCCCAAAACCTTCACCTCCTCACCAACAGCAGCCATTATTGATAAATTCATATACCATCTCTCAAATATAGGAGGCTACTGTTTATTTTTCTCAAAATTTGAATATATAAGACTACAGTTGGTGTCGTTCCCTGTTTTTAAAATTTGAAAATATAGAAAACCACTAGTCAAAAATTTAATAATAATTAATATATAGTACAAGTAGTACATAGTACAAGTTGTCAGAAATATTTTATAATAATTAATATATAGTACAAGTAGTTTTCCCAAAATATTTAATAATAATTAATATATAGTACAAGTAGTCAAAAAATTAATTAAATAAAAAATATTGCAAAACAACAATTTTAAAATGCTAAAAGAACACACGTTATATGTAGGGATGGCAACTAGGCCGGGTCAACCCGCGACCCGGTCCACCAACCCGGCCCGTTAAATTGCTTCGCGGGTTCGGGTCGAACCCGGTGAACAGTACCGGGTCGACCCGGGTCTCAATTTTCGCGAATCGAATTCGCGAAACACGGCCCACAAACCCGGCCCAACCCGTGAATTTGACCCGCCAACCCGCGGGTCGACCCACGGGTTCCGACCCGTTCGATCCGTACAGGTCGAACGTTCGACCCGTGACGGGTCGACCATTGACCCGCGGGTCGAACGGTCGAAAATCACACCGTTGCTGCTTGCGCTGCGCTCTGTCTGGGACAGAGCCGTTGTAAACGGCTCTTTGAGCCGTTTGGATTTTTATTTTTATTTTTTTTATTTTTTTCCACTTATTTAGCCTATAAATATCCCCCAAAAATCTCATAAAAAATCACACCTCACTCTCTTACTCTCTCTACTATTATACATCGAATTTGTAAAGAATTTTTGAACAATTGTAGTATTCATCAAACAAGTATACAAGGTGGCATATACACGATCAAATTTCGGTCGTATCGGAAACAAAATTCATCGTCTTCAACGTCTTCAACTCTCTTCAACCCTCGTCAAATCTACTTCAACCTCTTCTCAACTCTTCAATTGCGGAATCGGAAAGCGCTCCTCCATCTTTTCTATTCTATTCTTATTTTAACGGTTTTTTTTTACATACGCGTATTCCACGGTGAACGGTATCAAAATATCTCTATCTCTCTCGTTAATTTTTTTTTGCGTTGTAGTTAAAATTATTATTCGTTTTTTTGAACTTCTCTATCTCAACCCTCTTGTTTTTTAGATTTTTTTTTGTATAATTCACCGCTCCTACATTGTATATTTTTTTTTTTACATACTTTACTTTAGCACATTACTACATTATGTCTAGATCATGCGGTAGCGGTCATAGCGGACAAGATTCCTCCTCCTCTTCACGTAGGCCACCAATTGTCCCAACTAGTGAGCCCGCCCAAGATTACATTGATCCTACTATGGAACAATGGGGTACACACGACATGGATGTTGTAGGTGACATACAATTAGAACAACAACAACAACAACAACAACAACCCGAAACCACACAACCCCGTAGTAGTAGGAAAAGTAGAGGAGAAACTAGCGATCGACATAAATTTTATGATTATATCCCGGACGAACATACTCCGGGTATAGGTTTGAAAGTGTGTCAAACATGTAGTGAAACATACAAATTCAAGAGGGGTGACGGCACCGGTACAATTAGTAGACACATACAACATAATCATAAAGAACTTCTTGATCAAATACAAGGCCAACAAAAAATCAACCCTAGGACCGGTCAAGTAGATAGCCACCCTTATGATCCCGAACTTGTTCGTCGGGAAATGGCCCGATTAGTCATTAAGGAAGAGTTGCCATTTTCCTATACCGAAAGTAGGAACTTGGAAAATTTTAATCAAATGGCCTTAAACCCTCATTTTAAAAGAATTCCGAAAAATACTTGCAAATCGGATTGTTTTAAAATGTATGTTGAAATGAAGGACGCGTTGATTGCAATTTTATGGAGTTTAACTTGTAGGGTTAGTTTAACTTCGGATTGTTAAACGGGTGTCAACAATATTCCAACGATGGAAAAAACCTGTCATTGGATCGACAATGATTGGATTCTTCAAAAAAAAAATCATATCACTTGCGGCGTTGCCGTATCTCCATAGTGGCACTGAAATAGCAAACCGTATTATAGAAATTTGTGATATTTTTCATATTCGCGATAAAATTATGGCTATTAGTTTTGATAATGCATCTAACAACAATGTAGCAATTACTACTTTAAAATCTGTATTAAACCCTCTATCTGACAATATTTTTCATGTTAGATGTACATGTCATATTATAAATTAATGTGTTCAAGATGTATTAAGAATAGCTGATCCATATATAGTTAAAATTAGAAATTATGTACATTTCATTGCATTAAGTCCAAGCATTTTACAAGAATGGAAATCTTGGTGTAGGGTTAGAAATGTTCCTTTAGAAAATTTCCAAAGGATGTTAGACACCGATGGAATTCTACTTTTGATTTACTAAATGTTGTCACCGATTATAAAGCAGTTGTAAATAATTTTTGTATCGCAAAAAATATGCACAATTTTGAAATGACTTCCCCCGATTGGTTTTCTGCCGAATCTTTGTTGAAATTTTTAGAACCTTTTAAAACCGCAACTTTAAAATTTTCAAAAACATATGAATCTACTTCTATTAGCATTTTTATTGAATTAGTTAGCATGATGCAAATATTTAACGAAATGTTAAATGATCCCTATATTAGTGAAATTGTAATACCTGCATTTCAAAAAATTTTGAAGTATTATTTTCCTCCTCCTATATTGATTTGTGTTGCTACTGTTATGGATCCCCGTATCAAATTAGAAGGTACAAAGAATTTGATACAAATATTTTTTGGATATTTAGAGGACAATGTAGAATTAACAATTGATTGCGCTACTTTTTTAGTTCAATTTGAATCTACGTTAAATAACTTGTATGATTATTATGATAGACGTTTTGCTTCTAGTAGTACAACTTCTGTAGTTAGTTCTTCTTCTGGTAGTTCTAAAGGTAAGGGTAAAAGTAGAATTGGTGATAGAACATTTAGTTTACTTGAACAAATTCAATCTAAAAAACCTAGGACTAATCAACCAAATAAATTAAATTGGTATAACCAACAGGATACTGAGCCTACTCTTTCTGCACTAGATATTTTACAATGGTGGAAAGAACATGAACACGCTTTTAGTATTCTGTCAATTATAGCTAAAGATTTGCTAACTCCTCCTGTCTCTACAGTTGCTTCTGAGAGTGCATTTTCTACAAGTGGCAGGGTTCTATCTGATTACAGGAATCGGTTGAAGCCCGAGGCGTTAGAGATGCTCGTTTGCACAGAAGACTGGCTGAAGGCTGAAGATAGGACGCAATGGAAAGCACTATCAAGTTCCACAAGTGGGAGCAACTCGCCCGAAGAAGAAGAAGAAGAAGAAGAAGAAGAAGAACAACAACAACAACAATAGTTTTGCTTGTTATGTCAAATTAGAAAACTTGTACTCAATTAAAATTGTATATAAGGAATATGTTATTGTATAAAACTTATTTGTGAATTGAATTTTTCATTTTGTTATAAATTGTTAAAATTGTATAACTTAAATTCATATGAATAATATTTCAAAATTTGTTGTCAATTTCACTCTTTCAATCTTATTATTATTATTACGATTTTTATTGTTTATTAGTATTATTACTTACTTAGTATTATAATTATAATTATTATTTTAATTTAAGCTACCAAAAAATATATATATATATTAAACGTGCCAACCCACGGGTCGACCCGGCCCAACCCGGGTTGAACCCTAAAGGGTTCACAGGTTGGGCGAGCCACCCAAACGAAAAAACAACCCGGTCCGGCTAAGAATGAAACCCGGCCCGGCCCGTATAATTCTACATGCCAACCCTTACGGGTTGGGCCCGGCCCAGCCCACTCGACCCGTTCGCCACCCCTAGTTGAACCCTAAAGGGTTCACGGGTTGGGCGGGCCACCCAAACGAAAAAACAACCCGGCCCGGCCCGTATAATTCTACATGCCAACCCTTACGGGTTGGGCCCGGCCTGGCCCACTCGACCCGTTCGCCACCCCTAGTTATATGGGGAAAAAAATTATTGAATAAGAAGTAAAGAATTTTAATTAAGAACAAGGCCTTACCGAGAATTAGATTTGAACCACTTTGAAAATTAGTTTAAAATACTGGACCATCCTGGTAATTATCTCCAACTTCTATATATATATCACCACCTTTTACATCTGGAAAATTTTGGTGCCTTGCCCCACTTCCGAAAATAATTAGCGATATGCCCTTATTTAGAACATGTTTGTGGTGGGGTAAAAATGGCTTGGGGCCCAACCAGGGCCCAATACAACTCTCACTCAAAAAATGGTAAAAACAACAATCTAGTTCGGCTTCGAACCACTACAGGGTCGGTGCCGAGCCTCAAGTTCACCCCCACAGAACCGGTCTCCTCGTATCCGACGAGCATCGATGGCCCTCGGCCTCCGATCCACGACGGCCCTCCGGGCCGTCGTCCCATCCTGATGCGGAGTGAAGATGACCTGGCACCGCCTAGGCCCTCAGATTCTTCCTGGAGCACAGGAGCCCCATGATCTGCCATGTCAGCTCCGAATACCACCAAGGGCCTTGCCACGTCAGCCCTATACCACTCCTGGTACCGCCACATCAGCCCTAAACCCCCTGGGCCTTCTGCCACGTCAGGCCCATGGGCTTTCAGGTTCAGACCCGGCCCCCAAATGGATCCAAGCCCGGTTGGAATTCTCTATAAATACTAGACCCTCACCCACCTTTTGAGGTAATCAATCTTTTGCCACTAAAATTTACCTAGTTATTGCTACTCTTTCACAGAGACTGACTAGATCGTCGGAGGGTCCGCCACCGGGATAAACCCCGGTGTTTCAGGACCGTCTGCAGGTACACGAGACCTCGGATCCGAACCCCCTGATCCGAGCCCAGACACCCACCTCATTCCGAGCCTCTCGCAGGTTCCGCCCGGTCACTCCGAGGGTCGTCAGACGAGCAGCTTTCTCCTTCAATACAAATTGAGTCCGAACTCACACCTGGTGCATCCACACGTCTCCCAGAAACACACCACATCAGGTTGGCGCCGTCTGTGGGAAACACTGCTCCAGAAGCCGACCCGAGCCGACCATCAAGGTACCTCGACAGCCGAACTCTCATGGCCTCCAACGGCAAGGGGGCTGCTTTCTCCGTCAACCGACGGGACTCACCCCCACCAACTGCTAACGCTGGGCCACGCAATTCCAAGCACGGGGCTCCCCATCAGGGGTCCCAAAAAAGCGTCACCCGTCGAGTCCAGCCTGACCTACGGGGGATAATCGTCAACCGACAGGTTAGCCGTAGCAGGGGAAGGGCCGCTTCCAACCCGGCCCCGAACCATTCAAGACAACAGCCCGAGGGACGGAGGCCAGCGCTCAGTCGCATCGGAAGGCAACCTTCAGACCGACCAAACAGGGTCGAGGGAGCCCCCGTCACTCACAAGGAGTTCCAGGACTTCCGAAGAGAAATTCTTGGGGCTCTCCGACGGGCCCCCAGGGAGGAAACCCTCCATTCCCAAACCGGGTCGGACACCGAGGCCAGCGTGTCCCGCCCACCAACAATTCAACCAGAAGACGATGGCGTACTCCTAAGGCGCCTCCAAGAAATGGAGGATCGCCTCGATCACATAGGGGACGGCGACCACCGAGCGGCTCAGGGGTACAGACCTGTCCGTCCTCCCTTCTCCGTCCCCATCCTCCAAGCGGAAATACCCAGGAATTTCCGACCACCTCAATTCGAGACCTACGACGGCGAGGGAGATCCTGCTGATCACATGGAGGGTTTCAAAACCCTCATGATGATTCACAGTGCCTCGGATCCCCTGCTGTGCCGAGCCTTCCCAGCCACCCTTCGGGGTCCGGCTCGTGAATGGTTCTCGAAGCTCACCCCCGGCTCCATTTACTCCTTCGACCAGCTAGAGGGCAATTTTCTCGCCCACTTTGTCACCAGCCGGAAGGCCGAAAGAACCAGTGCCTCTTTACTTGGGCTCAGACAGATAGAGGGGGAATCTCTCAGAGTGTTCGTCCGAAGGTTTACCGCGGAGGCAAGGTCGGTCTCCTCCCTTGATCCTGGCGTCGCCTCCGCAGTATTTCGGCACAACGTCCGTCATGGGCAGCTGAAGGCTTCGCTGGCAAAGAAACCCCCCGTCGACTTTCCCGACCTCCTCAACAGGGTCGAGAAATACATTAGGGCAGAAGAGGCCATCAACCCCGAAGATGCCAGGGAGGCCACCGGGGAGGGAAAGTGAAGGGCCGAAGAAGTCGAACCATCAAGGAAAGCTCTGAGGGACGCGGGGGCCATGAAGAAGGTCCCGCCGGTCCCCCGCTTCGAGAGGTACACTCCCCTGACGCATAACGTATCCGCCATCCTTTTAGAAATCGAAGACAAGGGCATAGTCCGACTACCTCCCCGATCCAATAACAACAAGAATCGAGATCAGCGCTTCTACTGCCGCTTCCACAGAGATCACGGGCACGAAACCGACCAATGCCGGGCCCTGAAAGACGAAAATGAGGAACTCATATCAAGAGGGTACCTTCGGGAATTTACCCAAGAAGGCCCACGGGATCGGCGAGATACTAAGAACCGGAGGCCCCCACCTCCGAACCCCATTCCAAACCGCATCCAGGGTCAGGATCCCGAGTCCGAGGGAGCCGCAGATACGCCATTCATCTTGCACTGTGTCCACGGAGGGCCAATGGGAGGAGAATCAAATACTTCCCGAAAAGCCTTCATCCGAGAAGTGAATACTGTCCAAGACAACCCCTCGCCCAAGCTACAACCGATGCCGGTCTCCTTCTCAGGAGAGGACCTCGAAGGCGTTCGCCTACCCCACTGCGATGCCTTCGTCGTTAGCCTCTACATGGCTAATTGTGAAGTTCGCCGAATCCTCGTCGACAACGGCAGCTCCGTTAACATTCTTTTCCTCGAAGCCTTCGAGAATCTCAAGTTACCTAGAGGCAAACTCAAGCCAGCCGGGTACACCTTGCATGGGTTCTCCGGCGTCCCTATCGTGATAGAAGGGATTGTGACCCTCGACGTTACCGCAGGATCGGCTCCTGTCAAGAGGACCGAATCCATGGACTTCATGGTAGTCAACGTCAAGGCGGCTTACAACGCCATACTCGGCCGACCCGGACTATGCTCCCTCCAAGCGGTGCCTTCGGCTTACCATCTGAAACTTAAATTTCCCACCCCGCAAGGAGTAGGCATCGTCCGAGGCAGCCAAGAAGCAGTGCGCTCGTGCTACATGACCACCGTCTGGGGAGGTGTGTTCCCCCTCGACGTCGTCGAATTCAAAACCTGAGGTCGACAGCCCTGCTCCCAAACCGATCATCGAGCTGGAGGAGGTCCCAGTCGATGCCGAACGCCTAATGAAGCTCCTTGAGGGATTAACATAGATTCTGGCCTGGCTAAATATAAACATGTTTTTGTGTAATCACTCATGTGTAAAGGGTCGTCTTAGCGGCCCTCCCTATCCTATACGAAAGAGATCTATTTTTGTCAAAATCCAAACACCTCGGCAGATCCAACCTAACGCCAGATAATGGGATCGACAATTGAGTCCTCACTCCGGTATCGTCCCCAACACCTCGGTAGGCTCAACCCGAATCCAGACTAATGACTCTTCCTAAGGCCCCACTTCGATCCCTCGCGGATCGGCAGAGCCGAACCTTACCTCCGCCATCATTTGCTACACTACTAGCCAGAGCGAAGAAGGAAAAGAATTCTTCATTCATACCCTTTTAGTTTGTTCTAAGAAAACAAACAAAGACCGTTACAGGACCACTCCACTCATCTCAAACTAGAGGAAGACGCCTTTTTAGGGCCCCTCGGGTCCGACGAAGGGCGGAATTACTCCGACCGAGCGACTAGGAGCCCTCTCCTCGTTATGATGGTCCTTAGGCTCAGCCACGGTCGACACCCCAGCCGCGGAACTCTGGGCGCCATCCGGTCGCATGCGCTGCAACAGCAGCAACGCAGAGGGAACCCCCTCCGCTTGCCGACCCACGGAGGAAGATGACGAGACACCCAGCATCGTCTTATAACAGTGTATCTCCATCTCCTTCTCCACAATGACATCGCAAAGTAACCTCTCAGAAGAGGACCTCTGCACCGAGGCACTTGACATGGCATGTCCAGGACTGGCACCACCGAGTTCCCGATCCACCATCGCCCTCCTCAACCGGCTCGCCTCCTCGCTCAAGGCTTCAGACTTATTCCGATAATAGTTAAAAGCCGCATCAGCGTCACGAGCCCCCCTTCGGTAGCGAACCAAGGAGGCCTCCAGGGCCTCAACTTTGCTCCGGAGCCACTCCACGTCGGAACGACGGGGGTCCACCTCGGGAAGGGGAGCCGCAACCTACAAAAGAACTAGCCAACTCAACATACATACGCAAGAAGGTTCGGAAATATCCGAGGTCAAAACACTTGGCCGGTCAAAAATCTTTTTCTATAAATTCAGTTGCTTCTTACAAAAAAGGGGGGCGGTGGTCAGTCCGCGGGAGGCAAATACAATCGAGAGAGGGAAAAAGAAAGACAAAATTATACAGCTTATTTTCCCACCTTAGCGTCGACAGACGGGTTCACGGGAGGGTCGGCAGGCGGGTCAAGAGCGGGCCCTTCTTCGCCAGGAGTCTTCGACGTCCCCTCGATCTCCATGTCGTACTCGAAATCGGACAGATCGATGGTCGGATAGAAGTTCCTCACATGGCTGAGGGCCTTCGCATAACATTCATCCTGGGCCTTGATCACCATCATCTGACCCGTCTTCGTCAACTCCTCCCTCTCCTTGGCGAACTTCTTCTTCAAGGAGGCCACCTTCTTCCCCCACTCTGCATCCTTGGCCTCGAGCTCGAGCTTCATCTGCTGCTCCCTCTTGTGCGAGCCCTCGAGCTCGATCCGCATCTCCTTCATCTCCCGCTCGCTCTTATCCGCCCGAGCTCGCTCTTGTGCCAGGGACGCCTCGTAGAGGTTCTTTATGTTAGCTCCCTGCACGCAAGCCTGCGACCGACGAGTGCAGATAAGGAAAAGACTTCCGCAGAAAAAATAAAGGAGATAGGGTCAACGAGCTTACTAGCACAGTAGCCTGCGCCAGGCGCCGTAAACGCCACCTCCACGGGCTCGTTCTCCATTGCCTTACGGTCGCGAGGGGTTGCCAACTTCTCCACCACCTCAACGGCCTGGGCCTCCTCGGTCAGACAGTCCCCCATCCGAACCGACCAGTCCGGTGCCCACCGCTGCCGCAACATCTCCACCACCGGGTCCTCTTCCTCGACCTCAATCAAGGGACCTTTCCCCTTGTCAAGAGCGGAGGCCCTCACTTGGCCCTGGTCCCTCGAAGTAACCACCCCCTTGCTCGTCTCCGAGCGAATCCTCGTGGTCCTCGTCTCGAGCTGGGCCTCCGAGATGACTAGGGGCGGCTCCCTCGGCCTCTTCGTCGCCTCCCCCTTCTTCTCGGCCTTCTCCTTCCTCATGGCGAGCCTCTTTGCCTTGATCGATGCTTCATCCATATCTGCAGAAAAATCCATTAAGAGCAATGAGCGAGAAAGTACGAAAAGTTCGAAAGAAAAGAAACAACTACATACACAGGACGGCTGGGCTCAATCCAGCACTCGCCAGGTGGGGCTCCGTCACCGTAGTCCAATCGATACTAGGTGACAGACGGAGGCGCTCGACAAACCCCCACTCCTCGGCCGTCAGATCCCTCGGCCTCGGCGGTTGATAACTCGGCTTGGAGTGGTTCCATCGAGTGGGAATGTCCCAGGGCTCTTCACTCTGGATTACCAGATATTTTTTCTTCCAATCCTTGATGGAGTCCGGGTGGCTGTGAACGACCTTCCCCTTACTACGGGGTGAGATATAGTAAACACCCTCAGCCGCCGAGCTGATCATCAACATTGCTCGGAACACATTCAGCCGTAGGGGTACCTTCTGTTCCTCGCACATCAGTACAAAGCAGATAATCTGCTTCCAAGAGTTCAGCCCGTACTGCATCGGCGCCAAGGAGGCCCAGTTCAACACATCCCGAACAAACAGGTGGACTGGCAGCCTCAGTCCGGAGATGAAGGCGTCCACTGGGAAGACGCAATACCAAGCAGAAAGGGGATCAGTGGGGCGCAGAGTAGAGCTCGGCAACAGCAATTCGTAGCCAGGCCCTATGTGGTACGCCAGTTGCAAAACCTCCAAATCCCCGCCCTCCAAGACGGTCGGGATCGCGTCCATCATCACCCTCTTCCGACTCGGCGAAGAGGGCTGCACGCCGAAGAGCTCCTGGTCAGAGAGATCGTCGGGATATTGACGGAAAGGCTTCGGCTGAACGGGCGAACCTGTCATCAAATTGTGAAAAACAGGCGCCTGGCTCGAACCACCAGTCCTCGACCCTGCCTTCCTCGGAACCCTCTTCCTCTTCTTGCCTTGCTCCGACGAGGGCTTAGATAATGGCCCCAGGACAGTCGGCCTGGAACTCGAACCCGCACCCTGAACCGTGGGTCTCCTTACTAAGTCGACCTCGCCTCCCTCCTCCTCGGAAGACAACTCCAGAACATGGACACCGTCCGAGCCATCACTTGCTTCCTCCGACTCACTACTCTCCACCACGAAGGGATGTCGGGAGCGTAACGGCCTCGCCTTGTGTACCTCCTCCCCCTCACCTACTGGTTCCTCCCACGAGACTGAATCGGAAGGCACCGCAGCGTGTACTGACTCCTCAAGAACGGGCTCCTCCCACAACGTCGATTGGGAGGCAGGTTTCACTCCCCCCCCAGACGTCGATGCTGACGAACCAGAATGAGCCCTATCCATCTGTGCCTAAACTAAACAGACTTACCCACTAATCTGGGGTCGCGTCGGAAGGACGAGCCTAGCACAGCAAACTGCAGGGACAAGCGCTGAAGGGTTGGAAGATTTTTTGAGGAAGATAGCAGCAAGAAAGAAGTGGGCGAGAGGGGGAGGGGGGAATACTTATAGAAGATAAAGACGACTCCTCGACTTCCGCAATTACTGTTCACTGATTGACGTGCAACTGCGACCTGGAAAATCGCGCCATGTCCTCGAGACGTGCGCTGCTGACGTCATCGGTGCCAGGCTGGCAGCCAGATGCAGGGGTCGGTTCAGATAGAGTATTCGGCAGAGAAAATATTTTACTTAAGATTTAAGGTGCCGTCCTTCGACAGACACCCCGGGCTCCAGCGCTCGGTCGGTTCCCCTCTCACCCACGAGCAGCTCGAGGCTTACAGCTTCGGCAGCCGAAACCCCGAACTGTTCGGGGGTGGGACAGATCCCACCATCCCCTGGATCCCTATCGGAAGACAGGTTGGCCAACCTCCAATCGGAGACGACCCCTCTATCTGAGGCTCTTCAGCCCCAAGTCCAGAATACGGTCGGTGCCCCTCCCGTCCAGATCTCTCTCGGGCCAAACAACCGTGTCAGGGTCGTCTGACCCGAAAAAGGATCCAGACGGTAGAGCCACCACCAATCCGAAGCTCCTTAACCTCCGGACCGGATTTCGGTCGTTACCCCTCTCGCCCTGATCTCCCCTGGATCTGGCTACCGTATCAGAGCCATCAGATCCAAGAGAAGATCCGGGCAGCAGAGTGACCACCTCTCCGACACGACCGGGGGTAAAATTTTGCAAGAGACAGACGTCCGCCGGAGCAGACACCTCTGATGGCCAGTAGACCACCCTTGCTGTGATCAAACCCGCTGCGGAGGGAGGGGTACTTATAACCTCCCCCATAGGCCGGCCTTTATGACATGGGGAAAGCCAAATGACGGAAACCCATGCGCCATGCATTTATTAGACGGCACATTTAAGGCCCCTGGGAAATTGGAACGTCGCACAGATCCCGGAGCGCCTTCAATGCTCCGCGAAAACAGCGGGCTACCCCGCTCAAACATTCTAAGGCACAACGGTTCGCCCTCACCCTTGCCGACCCCTAATCCCTCGTCGGCTCGAGGTCAGGTCTAGCACCAAGGTAGTCTTCTCAGGAAGGCTCCAAGGCTCGCCAATGCCCTTGCCGACTCGTAATCCCTCGCCAAGCTCGAGGTCAAGTCGAGCACCAGGGTGGTCTTCTCAGGAAGGCCCAACGGCTTGCCACCACCCTTGTTAACCCGTAATCCCTCGCCAGCTCGAGGTCAGGTCTAGCACCAGGGTAGTCTTCTCAGGAAGGCTCCACGGCTCGCCATCGCCCTTGCCGACTCGTAATCCCTCGCCAAGCTCGAGGTCAGGTCTGGCACCAGGGTGGTCTTCTCAGGAAGGCCCAACGGCTCGCCACCACCCTTGTTAACCCGTAATCCCTCGCCAGCTCGAGGTCAGGTCTAGCACCAGGGTAGTCTTCTCAGGAAGGCTCCACGGCTCGCCATCGCCCTTGCCGACTCGTAATCCCTCGCCAAGCTCGAGGTCAGGTCTGGCACCAGGGTGGTCTTCTCAGGAAGGCCCAACGGCTCGCCACCACCCTTATTAACCCGTAATCCCTCGCCTGCTCGAGGTCAGGTCTGGCACCAGGGTAGTCTTCTCAGGAAGGCTCCACGGCTCGCCATCGCCCTTGCCGACTCGTAATCCCTCGCCAAGCTCGAGGTCAGGTCTGGCACCAGGGTGGTCTTCTCAGGAAGGCCCAACGGCTCGCCACCACCCTTGTTAACCCGTAATCCCTCGCCTGCTCGAGGTCAGGTCTAGCACCAGGGTAGTCTTCTCAGGAAGGCTCCACGGATCGCCATCGCCCTTGCCGACCCCTAATCCCTCGCCAGCTCGAGGTCAGGTCTAGCACCAAGATAATCCTCTCAGGAAGTGTCAACGGCTCGCCGCCTCCCATGCTGATCTATAGACCCTCGCCGGCTCGAGAATCACTCCAAACATCAGGACAACCCCCTCATGAAGACCCAGTGATTCGCCATCCCATTTCTACAACCATAAACACTCCTTCCCAGCTAGCTTCCGCACCCCCGCAGGAGTGGGGGGCTTGTGTGGTGGGGTAAAAATGGCATGGGGCCCAACTAGGGCCCAATACAACTCTCACTCAAAAAATGGTAAAAACAACAATCTAGTTCGGCTTCGAACCACTACAGGGTCGGTGCCGAGCCTCAAGTTCACCCCCACAGAACCGGTCTCCTCGTATCCGACGAGCATCGATGGCCCTCGGACTCCGATCCACGACAGCCCTCCGGGCCGTCGTCCCATCCTGATGCGGAGTGAAGATGACCTGGCACCGCCTAGGCCCTCAGATTCTCCCTGGAGCACAGGAGCCCCATGATCTGCCATGTCAGCTCCGAATACCACCAAGGGCCTTGCCACGTCAGCCCTATACCACTCCTGGTACCGCCACATCAGCCCTAAACCCCCTGGGCCTTCTGCCACGTCAGGCCCATGGGCTTTCAGGTTCAGACCCGGCCCCCAAATGGATCCAAGCCCGGTTGGAATTCTCTATAAATACTAGACCCTCACCCACCTTTTGAGGTAATCAATCTTTTGCCACTAAAATTTACCTAGTTATTGCTACTCTCTCACAGAGACTGACTAGATCGTCGGAGGGTCCGCCACCGGGATAAATCCCGGTGTTTCAGGACCGTCTGCAGGTACACGAGACCTCGGATCCGAACTCCCTGATCCGAGCCCAGACGCCCACCTCATTCCGAGCCTCTCGCAGGTTCCGCCCGGTCACTCCGAGGGTCGTTAGACGAGCAGCTTTCTCCTTCAATACAAATTGAGTCCGAACTCACACCTGATGCATCCACACGTCTCCCAGAAACACACCGCATCAATGTCAGCAACAAATGTTATTGAGAAAAACGGCAGGTTATTTCGATACCGTTCTTTCCAATAACGGCATCTGTTTGGAAAAAAAGTTTCATGTCGTTATTCCAAATAACGGCATCTGTTACTTTTTGTCTAAAGAACTAACAGTCTCAATTGTGAGCTGAGAGAAAATTGCAAAACTAAAATAACCTATGCCATTCTCTCAGAGAACGGCAACGATTATACTGATGTCGTTATTTTGAATAACGGCATCAATTATTTTTGTTTTGCACAGTTATCTATATTCAGAAACCCTTCCCCTTCCCCATTTTGTCTTCCGATTTTTTCTTTCTCTTCACTCCCGTAACCCTAATCCCTAAATTAAAAATTCCTAAAATCCCAACTACTGGAGTGATTTGTAACTTGCCAAACAACAATTATACTTTTGATTCTCTTATTGATTTTTCGAAATCAACCGGAATCCAAATTTGTGGTAAGTTTCCAAAATTCCTAATTTTTTTTACAATGTTGATTTTGATCAATGAGAGCTGTATACATTGGTAGTATAGTACAGGTGCTCTAGATTTGTCTTATCTAAATAGTTATTGTGAAAATGTACTTATGGATTGTTGTTGATCTTGGGTTTGTGAAATGTTGAATTGTTGATCTAGGATTTGTGAAATTGTTGTTGATTAGCAAGAGCTATATTGGTAGTATAGTAAAATTGATGTAGAATAGATCCACGTAACTAATAGATATGTGAAGTGAATTTTATAGAAGTATGAGATGCAGATGATATATTGCTATCTTCGCGAAATTAGATTCATCTATTTGTATTGTGCGGAGATGTTGTGGTGGTGAATGTTTGTTAATGTTTAGTAATATTTTAGTGCAAATTTTAGTATCTCTAGTCTCGTAATGTCTATTAATATTATATTTGACACGATATGTTTAATATTGACAGGCAAATGGATCATACACAAGCATCTTCTTCCCATGATGTGGGTGCTTCCTCTGGTACTTCGCATGGACCACGGGGACATCCAGGTCCTGTAGATCCGACCGTGTTTTACCTGCAAGAAGATCATAGGTCGCAGGCGGTTTGGAAAGGAGATGTCGAAAAAATGAGTTTCCGAATGCACACCATCATGGCGACGCACCCTCGTATTCAAAATTATTTGGTAAGCAGTGGATTTTACGGAATGTCTAAGTTGGCCAAAGTCAAATGTGACCACGCACTACTTACCGCTCTTGTGGAGCGATGGAGGCCGGAGACACACACGTTTCACTTACCAGTTGGGGAGATGACGGTCACCCTACAAGATATAGCCGTCATAGCGGGTCTTCCAATCGACGGGGTGGCCGTCACCAGTAACTTGATGTTCAATAAAGTGGCATTGATACGAGATTATCTTGAGCACGAGGTAGATGAAGATGATAATGGTGTATTCGTTGGGGAATCAGTTAGACGTTTTTGACTGTATACGGAGTTCAATAATCAATTGCCAGACGTACCGATGGACATCCAACTCCAGCGTTATATGCGGGCTTATCTATTGTCAATGATTGGAGGTATTCTATTCCCTAATTCTTCTAGAGATGTAGTGCATTTGATGTACCTTCTATTGATCACCGACCTACAAAGAGTCGGCCGATATAGTTGGGGTAGTGCGGCTCTGGCCTCCCTCTACCGTGTCCTGTGCAATTGTTCGATGGGGTCGATTCAAATGACTGGGCCGATGTTGATATTGCAAATATGGTGTTGGGAACGAATACATCTTGGCCGGCCCCGGGTAACGGTACTTTCACAAAGTTGGAGTGTGCAAGATGAAAATCCCGTGTTAAAAGCTCCTCTTGGTGCCTACTGGACGGGTAAGCTAACATGGAGGGATAACCCACGCGGTGTGCTCACATATTACAGGGATGAACTCGATCAGTTGAGAGAAGAGTACGTCCACTGGACACCGTATACAGACGATAAGCTACAACGTCTAACCCCATTTGCACAGCCAAAAATATTTTGTGACAATAACGGCGGAAGTACTTGCTCGTATTCGGAGAAAACAGGTTCCGTTGGAGTTGTGCTACTATTTTCGTCTGTATTTGAAATTCTAACATGTGATTCGGCAGATGGTTTCGAAGTCCGTGCGGGCCTTAGACTTTCAATAACAACTTGTGTAGTATTTTGATGCCTGATCGATATATAACACAACTGCGTTCCAACTATAACTTGGATCAAGTGTCCTAAGCATCATAAACCTCAGAGAATTGTCATTGTCTATGGGTACCAACATGAAATATTGCACATCCCCTTTACCAGCAGCATAACAGGCTCTTATTTTCAGACTCATTTCATTTCTATCCCAATTCGTGACTTCATATATCTTATCTATTAATTCTGAGTACATAAAGTTGTGGGGAGCCCAAATAATTATCGGTTCAACATCACTATAAGAATATCCAAAACATATTCAAGTCATTCACTACTTACAATAAGCATTACATGGGAATACATATCAAATATACGGTTAAGATAATAATACCTTCAAATTACACCGTACCGCCACTAGCTTGAAAAATCATTGTGGATGAAGAATGAAATG
The DNA here is from genome assembly GCA_017893485.1 of Hemerocallis citrina. Classification (NCBI taxonomy): domain Eukaryota; kingdom Viridiplantae; phylum Streptophyta; class Magnoliopsida; order Asparagales; family Asphodelaceae; genus Hemerocallis; species Hemerocallis citrina. Next base: position 18,441,242 of record CM030362.1, read on the forward strand.
AAAGTGGGAGTAAGGAGGTAGGATGTATGAAATTTTGGAGTACTCCAATGGTTGGAATTTGTTTATTTAGGGATCTAGGATTTGTGGCTTACAGGAGTGAAGAGAGAGAGAGAAAAAAAAACGAATGACAAGAGGTTGGAGAAAGGTTTGGTGGTTTCTGAATATAGATAACTGTCCAAAACAAAAATAACTGATGTCGTTATTCAAAATAACGGCATCAGTATAATCGTTGCCGTTCTCTGAGAGAACAACATAGGTTATTTTAGTTTTGCAATTCTCTCTCAGCTCACAAATGAGACTGTTAGTTCTTTAGATAAAAAGTAACATATGCCGTTATTTGGAATAACGGCATGAAACTTTTTTTTCCAAATAGATGCCGTTATTGGGAAGAACGGCATCGAAATAACTTATGCCCTTTTTTTCAATAACGTTTGTTGCTGACGTGTTTTAAATTAGGACATATCTCTAATTGTTTTTGGAAGTGGGACAAGGCGCCAAATATTTTTTTAAAAATGGGGCAGTACGGCAAAATTTTCTTACATCTGTTTCTACGTGCATTTCCATAACTCCTACAATCAAGAACATGGATTACTACATTATCAACCCTTTGTACCTCTTGCTCTCACTCACTCCTTTCACCCTCCTCTTCCTCCTCCAGCTCTTCCCTAGAAAACCCTCCAACCTCCCACCTGGTCCCACTCCCTTCCCTATCATCGGAAACCTCCTTCAACTTGGTGACTTCCCCCACCGCTCCCTTGCTCACCTCGCCAAAGCCCACGGCCAAATCTTCTCCATCAAACTTGGCCAAAACACCACCATCGTCATCTCCTCCCCTCAAGCCTCCAAACAAGTCCTTCAAACACAAGACTCCTCCTTTTCTGGTCGTACAAGGCCGCATGCCCTAGATGCACTCGGCCATAATAACTCCTCGATCATCGTCATGTCCCCTTCCCCTCAATGGAAGTACCTCCGAACCGTACTCAAAACATACCTCTTCTCAACTCAACCAATTGAAGCTCACCGGAGCCTGAGCAGGGGCGAATCCAGGATTGAAAAGTGAGGGGGGCTGAAAAAAAAAATTGTATAAGGTAACATGCAATATATATATAAAGTTGTTATAGATACTAGAGAAGTAAAGTTATTATAGATACTAGATAGAATAGAGTTGAGCTTGGACCCAAAAAAATAAATAGAATGTTCAAATATATATGGGGTGGGCTTTAAAATATATTTGGGGAGGCTAAACCATATATTCCACACTAATATACCCCCAAAAAAAAAATTACAAACAAATCTCAATTGTTGGGGGGGCTGTAGCATACCCCAGCCCCCCCTAGATCCGCCCCTGAGCCTGAGAAAGAAGAAGGTGGAGGAGATGGTGGACCACTTCAGGGGAAGGATGGGGCAGAAGGTAGACATAGGAAGAGCTCTGCTCTGTACTTCGGTGAATCAGATATCGAACTTGTTTTTCTCGATGAATTTGGTGGATATTAATTCAGATAAGGCCGAGGAGCTTACGGAGTTTGTTGGAGGACTTATGGAAACAGTGGGGAGTACGAACATTTCCGTTTTTTTCCCGGTGATGGGAGTGGTAGATTTGCGAGGAAGAAGAAGACAGTGGAGAGATATTTGAAGAACTTGCATAGGATTTTTGATGACATGATTGATCGAAGGTTGGAGAAGTTGTCGAGTTTGAGTGATGGTGATGATTTCTTGGATGCACTTGTCCAGTTGCATGTCGAAAAGGACTCTAAACTCGACCGACCGAGCATTAAAGCCTTACTTGCGGTAAGAAAAATTTAAGCAAAAATTTTCAATTGACGGTTTAAAATCATTTTTATATCTTTACTAACATATAATATAAGTGAAAAATGAGCATCTTAAACACAATAAAGAATCTTTGTTCTTAATTAAACAAAAAAAAATAATTAAAAATAATTAAGAAAAAATGTGGAGTATCGCCACCCTCCATTAATAAATGTTGAGAGACTTAAAAGCCTATAAAAGATAGACAAGTAGCAGTACTCTAAGATTAATTCTTCTTTTTTGTATTTCATTATCTTTAATGCACTATAGATTAAATTATGAATGTATATGCAATCACGCAGGACAATTTTATTGCTGGGAGCGATACCAGCTCGCTCGTGGTTGAATGGGCGATGGCAGAATTGCTCCGAAATCCAAGCATAATGGAAAAGGCACGTGCGGAACTCCTGTCAGTGGTCGGGCCGAAAAGGCAAGTAGAAGAATCTGACCTACCTCAACTACCATTCCTGCAAGCAATAGTGAAGGAAACTTTCCGGCTTCACCCACCCACTCCACTCTTGTTGCCTCACAAGACCGAAACAAGTGTACAATTGAGCGGGTACACGGTTCCCAAGGATACTAGGGTGTTTGTGAACGTGTGGGCGATGGGTCGCGATGGGAGCATTTGGGAGAACCCAGAGTTGTTTAAACCTGAGAGGTTTATAGAGAGTGAAGTCAATTACAAGGGGAGACACTATGAATTGATACCGTTTGGTGCTGGTCGACGAATTTGTCCTGGGTTGCCATTGGCACACTGTCTAGTGCATCTAATGTTGGGCTCGCTGATACATTCGAGTTTCAATGGAAATTACCGAATGGGATGAAACCGAGTGATGTTTTTTTTTGAAATAAAAGTGACCGAAGTCACCAATCTCATTAATGATAATTAACGGGATTACAAAATAACTCCAGATACATCATATAGTACTCGACGGTACCACTAACAAAAACTCACAACCAGTGCTCATCGGCACACAAAAAACTGTCTAAAAACAAGTAGAAAACAACATAACATCTATACAACAACAATGGTTTCTGAAAACCGAACTAGTTGCTGTATTTGCGGGGCACATCTCTGACCTCCCTGATAGTGCTGAAAGAGGTACTACTCCCTGGGTATTTGCGGGGCATATCACACTGCCCCGTCTCCTCTGCTTCTCTTCCTCGGACATGTATGACTTGCCCAATTATGAATGAGGACAACAATTTTTCGAAGCAAAATATGAAATTAACATCTAATGTTACGAAAGCAAAAGTTATTTCTATCCCTCCATAAAGACCATATAATCGCTCCCGCAGTAATATCCCATAGATCCTTATGTTCTTTTCTAATATTGACATTTCTCCATTCACCCCAAATGTCTTGTACCCTCTTCGGCGTCTCTACCATATTGAAACCCAATCCAAAAACTTTCCAAATTAATACGGCTCTAGGGCAAAGAATGAATAAGTAGCACTGGTGACAAATATTGGATTTTTTTTCCAAACCGACCTACTTTTTGAAAGTTTTTCCCAAACAACCTACTTTTTTTTTTAATTCCCAAAACGACACACTCGGTCTTTGAAAGACCGAGCTTAGCACAAAATAAGTCGGTTTTTCAAAGACCGAGTGTTAGAATTCGATTTTTCGAATTCTAACACTCGGTCCTTGAAAAACCGAGTTATTTTGTGCTAGACTCGGTCTTTCAAAGACCGGGTGTGTTATTTTGGTAAATACTTTCAAAAGTGGGTCAGTTTGGTAAATACTTTCAAAAAGTGGGTCATTTTGGTAATAAGTTCCTATTCCTGAGTATATCAGAATTCCTTTATAAAATACAAAAAAAATTACAGGAATAACTCATACAACAAACCAGATTGAAAGATAGAAATGATGGTAATTTTGAGATACAAAATAGAAAATTATTATTATTTCCAAAACTTAATGGATATATCATTGTAGGAAATGATAAATTTCATACATGGTTACAATTAATTATAAGTTCTCAATATGGTACATTAACTATTGAGATTTAAGAGGTTAGTTTGTTTCGTTAAAACAACACAGTAAATGAGAGTTTCGCGCTACAAAAGCGTGGTGGAAAAATGCCAATATTAATTACAGAAAAAATAAAGCAAAAAAAAAAAACCCCCCTATTTTCCAGCACAATATTTTGGTTTGTATAAACAATAAAAAATATTCTTCAACTGCTAAGTGAGAAAAGTCCACGCTAATACAAACTAATTTCTTAAATGACAAACCAATGAGGACTAAGCAACTACTCTATAACACGGCTGATAGAGTAGAATTTGATACTCAAATCCAGAGAATTACTTGATATAATTGTGCCAAATAATCATCCTCACTTATCACATGCTTTTATGGTAAGAAACCATGCAGAATAGAAAATAGAAAATCATAAATGATCATTAATTATAAAAAATTTAATAACAATACAAAATTTGATGGTTATTTTATACCAACTACGAGCATCTCCCATACCAACTACAAGATGTTATGTGTTTTTTATGTCTGTTTTATTAAAAACTTTTTAATGAAACTAGGGGGCTTTAGCCAACCCTTATGATAAAAAAAAACATAGAGCAAGGTAAACCAATTACTCGATGAGATATAGATAAAATAATGCTTTCTTTTTCGGAAAAGGAAACAGAAGAAAAAAGGAGAACTAAAAGTTAATGTAAACACATAACGTCTCTTTATTTTCCTAAAGCCTCACATAAACTAGTATTGCAATTTGCAAACAGATGTTAGTAATGATTTTGGGCAAGAGTAATGATTGTTCTTATAAAAAATGAGGAAAAAGAGGTTCGTTCGTACTGTCCTGGTAAGTTCGCTAAGGTGGAAAAAAACTATTCCACATACAAAAAGAAGCTTTTAGCAATCATAAATTCTGTGAAAATTTTAAGAATATATCCTGTTCTCATGAATTTGAAATTTAAACTAATAATCAATCAGTAACTTTATGGAAAAGATAGTTCAATTACAGGAGAAAGAAATTCTCGTAAAATTAGATGGTAAATATATCTTTCTGATTTCCTTTATATTATGAAACATATTCCTGGTATGAGTAATATTCTTTCTAGGCAAAATGGTATAGGAGGAAATTACTAGAGAAAGATTTACCTATATACATATATGAGATTAGGGAAGAGCCTATGGTATAGGAGGAAATTATCTTCCATGGCGCACGAAAAACTCAATCACCTCAACCGAAATTCAAGAACCACACCGTTCAATCCTCATAACATAAAACATACAGTGATGCAAAATCACCATATTTGAACATGTTTTGCCCACTTATCAACGAGGTTGCAAAATGAACGGTTTTTCAGCAATCGAACAATTGTGACCACTCAATACAGAGCAAAACATATTCAATTACCGACGTACCAATAAAGAAACTAAAATCTAGTGAAGAACTAATTCTTTTACCATAAGATGTATATAGACCACCTCCAGGAAGATCACTACTCTTAGGGATAGTCACCATGACAAATCTATTTTTAACGAAGATCTTTTTCCTTGCAGAAGATTCATCTCTACTGCCACTTCTCCCAACAGAATAGAAGAATCTACCTCATTCAAAAATGAGAACGAGAATGGAGTGAGTTAGAAACAATAAAAATATCAGTTCTGATCCTGCCGTCAAAAGATGTTGATAGAATCCATGGTCGCGATCAAACTAAATCTTAAAAAAAATGGTGGATAGCTCTCTTAATGTACCAATAACTGTTATATATGAAGATTTCAACCTGGTGAGTCTTCATGCGCTCCTAGATACAGGAGCATTATTAAGCATAATTAGACGAGCAGCAATTCCTGGAACTTATTACCAAAATGACCCACTTTTTGAAAGTATTTACCAAACTGACCCACGTTTGAAAGTATTTACCAAAATAACACACTCGGTCTTTGAAAGACCGAGTCTAGCACAAAATAACTCGGTTTTTCAAAGACCGAGTGTTAGAATTCGAAAAATCGAATTCTAACACTCTATCTTTGAAAAACCGATTTATTTTGTGCTAAACTCGGTCTTTCAAAGACCGAGTGTGTCGTTTTAGGAATTAAAAAAAAATGTAGGTCGGTTTGGGAAAAACTTTCAAAAAGTAGGTCGGTTTGGGAAAAAAATCCAAATATTGCTAATAGGAACATTGAAACCGAGTGATGTTGACATAACGGAAAAGTTTGGGCCAACACTGACCTTGGCGTTTCCTGTTTCTGCTATTCCATTGCCAGTCGACTAAATCTGAAAGTAACCGCGAGTAAATTTAAAAATACCGATTGGTAGTACCTGTAGCTTTCGAAGTGAGAGCATTCAAACTCTTCAGTGCATCATGCATGTACTCCTGTAGGAACTACCAAGTTACACATGTTCCAAAAATATAAAAATCTTTCATGTACTGTATGCTAGTAATATCCGCGCACACATGTGATGTACCCAAGACTATAAGATCATATAAAACTGATTAATTTTCGAGTTAAATAAAAATATGCATGATTACTTCAACTGTTGTTGTTAGTGACATTTTAGTTAATGTTCTTTCGACCAATTAATGAATACGTATTATGCATGGCCTGAGTTGAGTTGAGAAGTGAAATAAATATTGTATAAATTTGCACTTCCAGAATTTTTCATGGTGCATGATGTGGATAAAACTCCAGCTCAATCTGAGCCGATCGATTCCCTCAAAATTTGCGCACCTCTACAAACTAGGCCTGATTGTTCCTATGAGCCTTCTGCTACTACAGGCCACAGGAGTGAGTAGACCCGGCCCATTAGGGTTAAGGCTCCCTCTCTCTCTCTCTGTCTATAAATACCCGATCCCCTCTCCTTTCTCTTTCTGCAGGTAATGTCACTTTCTCCATCCAAACCCTAAACTCCACATTTTTTTCAATGATTGACAAAATCGTTGGAGGGTCGGTCGCCCGGATCTCTTCCGGTGTTTCTAGACCTATTGCAGGTGTTTAGGTCGGTCAACTACCAATGACACCTCCTCTCCTTCTCCTAACGAGATCCTCATCTCAGATCCAGATTTGCGGCTGAGATCTGTCTCAGAACAGTCTTTCCTTCTATAGATAATAAGAACTCACATCTGTTGCTCCCATCACTAAATCAGCAGTATCAGATTGACGCCGTCTGTGAGAACAGACTAACTAACTCGAGTCCCGACTCGGATCTCACCCAGAAGTCGTCCCCCTTCATGGCACCCAAACCCAACAGAGCGTCCTCGGCGGGTCGTCAGGCCAACCCTCATCCTTCTCGCAGTCACGTGAACATGTAGGGGTCCTGAAGACAGCAAGCTGAGGGGTCATCAGGACTTGGTCCGAGCGCTTCACGCTCGGTCGTCATTGACCTTCGGTACATCATCAATAATCGGCTGCCGGGGGAGGACCTCCGACACCAGCTCAGTCGATTGAAAAGACCTTTTTTCAACAAAACTTATAAAATAACCCAAATTCATTAAAACAAAAGGTAGACTCTTTTACTATGAGTTGACTAGGCATCATACCCAGTCCAAAAAATTCGAAAATCTGGAATTTTCACTCCAAGTGGCAATTTTGCACAAAAGTCTCTCTTTTTGTAATATTTGCAAATAGGTCCAATGAATATCAGAAAAATCCAGAAAATTCACAATTAATAACTAATAATAAATAATGAGTTTTGATTTTAAACTTCCCAAGAAATTATTTGCACGTGTTTTGCACGTGTAAAAAGATAAATTGCAGAAAAATATTTATTAAATCACCAAAAATTATTTTAATTCATTTATTAATTTTAAAAACATTATTTAAAAATCTGGGGTATTACACTAGCTACTGGATGATGGACAATGTTCGACGCTCGACCCTCGGCACCTCCGTTCCCGAGGCACGGGGCTCGAGGGATCGGTGTTCAATGTCGCAGATTTCGGTCTCCACCTCAGGTTGCTCCTTAAGGCGATCTTTCGTTTTATCTTTATGCGCAATATCGATTGGTCTCCTCACGAGATTGGGACTACTCTTCCATGGCTGGTACATACAACCCTACCGGAGTGGGGGGGGGGGGTGAGGTGGGTAAAACTCCAGCTCAACATGAGTCGTTTGATCCTCTCAAGATCTACGCACCCTACCAACCAGGTCTGATTGCCCTGATGGGCCTTCTGATACTTCAGGCCCACAGGAGCGGGATGACCCAGCCCATTAGGGTTATGGCTCCCTTTCTCTCTCTCTCTGCCTATAAATACCATACCCCATCTCCTTTCTGCAGGTAATGTCACTTCTCCACCCAAACCCTAAACTCCACCTTTTTTCCTGTGACGGACAGGATCGTCGAAGGGTCTGTCATCGGGATCTCTCCCAGTGCTTCTAGACCTATTGCATGTGTTCATGTCGGCTAGCTACTAGCAGCCCCTCCTTTCCTACTCCTCATGAGATCCTCATCTCAGATCCATATCTGCAGCTAAGATCTGTCTCAGAACAGTCTTTTCCTCTATAAATAACAAGAATTCACATCTGTTACTCCCATCACTAAATTAGCAGCATCCGTGGATATGAAATGTGAAGGCATGTCTCAGTGGTGAAAGGCAAGTTGCTTAAGATTTATGGCAAGTGATTATATACACACTAGCAATGCAGAGTAATTAAGTTATAAAATCTTAATTTGATCCGGTCAGTTTGTTGGGAATTCGAAAGTTTGTATCCCCTATCCTGTGAACTAATTGTACTTATTTTAGAATTCTTACGCGCTAACAAGAAATAAAGTGACCATGTGTACTTTAATTAGCATGGATTTTTGTAATTTAGTTTCTAAAATTAATAAATATTTGTAATTAAGTCCTCCCAACAATATTTGTGATTTAGTCTCTCATAATGGATTTATCAATTTAGTCCCAAATGCTGACTAAATCTACTAAATTCAATTAAACTAAACTTGGTCTCTCGGAATAGATTTATCAACTTAGTCCCAAATGCTGACTGAATCTACTAAATTCAACTAAACTCAGTTCCTAAACTTAGTACCAAATCTGCCATAAAAACCACCCCTCCCATCTTCAAGCACCGGCATTTCGCTTGGACCACCTCCCCCAACCTCATCCTCAATGCCTGTGAATCTCGATCCCCTTCTAAATTCCTCGAATTCATCGAAAACCTCCTCTCCCTCTGCACCAACTCAGATGTCAACAAGTTCCACCTCATCTGGATCAACAACCCCTCCATAGGCTGCATTCATCTTTAAAAAAGTGTCAAATCAAAATAATTGCCGAACTTCCCCACGTCAAGTGGCACATGTTCAACCCGAAGTTCATTTCTTCTTTGTTGTACAATTCGTGCTCAATTATATCTCTTTTAGGTTTGGATTCATCCAAGTTTGTCGCTATGGATGGTTCTATTGAAGGGTATCAATATTCATTTCTCTCTCTTCAATTTGATATAAAGACAAGTCTTTTTTATTATATGATGTGCTCTTTAATGGGTCTCTTAAAATTACAAGTAGTTGCAATTTTTTATTTCCTAAGCAATGGTTTCCTCTATTAATGTAGAAAAATAGGTAGAAGAATGTAGGAATTGGTTTGTGTCAGTGATTCTTTTGTGTAATGATTTCTCTAAGCTTGGTTGTGTTTCTGATCAAATAATGTAGAAAAATGTGTAGAAGAAGGGTAGGAATTGGTTAATGTTTAAAATGTGGTAATAAATTGAGTTATGATTTGTAGTAGATACAAACCAGTTGAAAGTTTAAGGAAGATACCAACGAACTTTGGTTAATATCTCATTGATGGATTCGACTGACCTTTGGATTCAGTAGTCAACCAAGCTTGCAAGTTCTTTTTTTCATTTTTGAAAAAATTATATTAAGGTTGTGTGTTAATTTTGAGCTGATAGATTTTGATTTTTGATGAAGATGTGTGCAACTGGAGCCGAGCTATTTCTATGGGAAAGAGCTAAAGCTTAAGTTATATTATGTCATTACCTCCAATCCGAGAAGTGCATTTCCTTAATCTCTAGGTGCAAAAAATTTCATTCAAAAATGATCAATTTTTATGCTGTTTATTGAGTGATATTTATGGTTAGAGTTTCGATGATCGAATTTGGGGTTCGATATGAATATTTTTGTTGGATTTCATCTTCAGTTTCTCATTTTTTCTCTCTTTCAGGTTTAGGTCTAGGGTTTGGATGCTCGGATTTGGGGATTGAGATGAGTGTTTCTTTGGATTTAATTTCATTTCCGGACTATAATCTTTTAGGTATGGGATTAGGGTTTGGTTGATCAAATTTGAGGTTCAAGGTAAGTATTATGTTGGATTTTATCTTCATTTTCTCGCTTTTAGGGAATCAGGTTTAAGGCCAGGGTTTGGATGCTCGGATTTGATAATCGATGTGGGTGTTTCTTTGGATTTGATTTTATTTTTGGTCTGTAATCTTTCAGGTATGGGTTAGGGTTTGGATGATCAAATTTGGGGTTCGAGGAGAGTAATATTTTTTTTTAACAATCACAATCTTTACTTAAAATTAAAAAATATGTATATAGTATGCATCGCACTCATGCAGATAACTAATGAGTTCTAATGACGACTTTCACAATTGTATTATTTGGGGACTAAATTTTAATACTCAGTGGAGGAATCAAGCAACAAAAAGTTTTAAATCAACAGCGTATTATTAAAATGTTAGCAACCACATCGATAGCATTTTTCGAGCCCATATACATTAAACCCAGAAAGCAAATCATTATATTCTAGTTTCATGGCCCATGACTACTGTAATTAAAAGTTTATGCGATATATTAATTAGATAGTTAAATTTACGGTTGATTAACAGCTATTAATTGTAATTACTGGCGTCGCGTAATCCCAATGCAAAAAATTCGACCCATTATATATAATCGAGCCCTTCCATTATTCTCTTCTAGTTATCTCCTCCAAAAAGAAAAAAGGCCCTCTATTTATTCCCAAAATACAACAACAACAACAAAGCTTTGTTTCCAACTAGTTGAGGTCAACTACATGAATCTTGGTTTTCTATTCTGCTCGTAAAATTCTATATTAAAATAGTAGAGGTAAAATCATTAATAGTTTTATGCTTGGAGTTGTTTCACTTGACTTTGAAATGTCATGTCTTAATGGAAAATGGTTGGCGTAGGTTCTCCTATAATACATGTCTGACTGCCCACTAAGGCATTACATAAACGTTGGAATATTTCTTGCTATTACACTAACAAACATGAATATTATACATGATTTTAGGGAAGATCTGAGGACTGTATGAGCGTATGGATATTGAAAATCTATGCTACCAGATGATTATATAGGTAACTCCCTATTGTCCACAACTGCAACCAGATACAGAGCTCATTAGGGCCCAGGCAGGCCAAGGCTACCCAGAAATTTTCAATAGCCCATTTGCTACTTTGACTTTTTTTATTTGGCCTTCCGCACAAAAATAAACTACAGTTAAGCCACTCATTTATGACCTTACTTTCAAGCCTGGCCCATTCAATCCTTCAATACATTATTTCAAAGCCCCACTTTTGTGTTTTGACTGACTGTTTATTAGCCTCCTTTATTATCAACATTAATTTTGAAGAAAAACATAGCTAACTAGCCATACACACAAATTACCCTCACATAGTTACTCTCATCTTATAATAAGGAATTAGTAGGATAAATAATAAGCTATTGGTGTAAGTGGAACTCCAGTACCCGGCCTCTTGCTTACTAGCAAAGAGTTTTGCTATAAGACTTAGTGGCACTCGCTGTAGAGAAAGATATAGAAAATTAGGAATTATGTACATGAGATTACTTTTGAATCAAGTTGGAATATATATAGGCATACGAGAGAGCCTCCTATGATTGGTTTATACGGGAAGGTCAAGATCCTCCATTAATTGAGTCTTTGGGTATGGGAAGTTTAATAGTTGGAATATGAGAGGTTGAGTATTGTGTAGACTTGAGGTTGAGTATTATGTAGACATATCTTCATCATACCCCCGCAAGATGGAGCACCGTGAGATGATTTCAATCTTGTACGTTAATTCTTGGAAGCGATAATGGTGAAGGAGGTGCGTTTTGACTTTGAAGAAGACGGCGGTGCTTGCAGAGGTTGTCGACGGCGGTGGCGTCGGCCAGCGACAACATAAAGAGTATGTTTTTTGATTTGTTTGCTTGAATTTGTTTGATATTTGGTTTGAATTTGAGATCTGATTTGGATTTGAATTTGAATTTTTTTGGAATTTGATTTGGATTTGGATTTTTCAAATGTTATTCTCTGATACCATAAAGAGATTGAAAGAATTATAGAAATAATGACATACTTCATTCTATTGAAACAAGTTGAATTTATAGACAATAATAGATGAATCGATTCTATTAATCTAGGGAAGATTAAGAGTTAGAATATGAAAGGTCAAGAATAGGAAGGGTCGGTTGGGTATTGGAAAGGTGTTTAGAGTAGGAAGATTAACAGTTGGAATAGGAGAGGTTGAGTATTGTGTAGATATATCTTTGCCATGTAGAAAAAGATAAAAATATAGAAATTATAAAGAGAATAATAGAAAGATAGGATTATGGCATACTTGGATACTATAAAGAGACTAAAAGAAAGATTGAAATGAGACCTATAGAGAATGATAGAATTAAAGAAATTATGACATACGAAGAGTGTTAGGATTATGTACATATACACTAGTAGAAACAATATTTGAATAGAGGAAGATAATATTTGGAAATTATGTACATGATATTACATTTGAATCAAGTTGGATTATATATATGCATACGGGACGGTCAAGAGTTGAGTCTAGAATAGGATAGGTCTCTAATATAGGGAAGGTCAAGAGTTGAGTCTAGAATAGGAAATGCCTCTAATCTAGGGAAGGTTAATAGTCTACATATTCTTGACCATTCCTATTCTAACTCTTAATCTTCTATTCTAAACTCTATATATATCCATGACATGATCAATGTAATGTTTGCACATAATCCTAACACTCTTTGTATGCCATAATTTGCATAATTCTATCTTTCCTTACATGGTATCAGAGTCTAACACTCTTTGTGTAACACCCCGTGTTAAAAAAATAAATAAATATAATAGATATATGTTTAAAAAGTATATGAAAGTATATGTGGCTGGTTGTATATGTGCATGGATGGCTTTAGTAAAAATGAATTATTGAATGGTGTCATGTATAGGGGGCCCACGTTAAAATGAAATGCAGAGTGATCTTCATTGCTGATGGCGTCATTCTCTCATGGAGGGCCCCACGGTGAGTTGTTTCCTGTGTACTCACGTCAGAGAGAGGAACACGAAAGAAAAGGTAAAGTACATTTGATCCCATATCGGGAATAGGAAGAAATATAATAATATTAAAATATAATAGCCTCTGATCAAGAGTCAAAGAGTCACCTAATCAGTTAACCAACTTTTGAGATGCAGCCTGTGGTGGGCAGTTGTACTACTTAAGTATCTAATTTGTCTTCTAAATTGTATAAATTGTCTAAGCTAGGGGCAGGGGTGTTACACTTTGTATGCCATAATTTCCATAATTCTATCTTTCTCTACATGGTATCAGAGCCTATCATTTGAAAAATCTAAATTCAAATCAAATTCCAAACAAATTCAAATCCAAATCGAATCTCAAATTCAATTGACATTTTGCGCACCACCCCACTTAGCCGTATGATCGAAATAAGGGTGGCAATTGACTCGAACCCGATTCGGGCCTGTCTACGTTCAACCCGATAATTAGCAGGTTTGGGTTAATAATTCTCATTTCGGGCCGAGCTCGGGCTTAAGTTTTTAGGTTCGAGAAAAATTTGGGTAGGGCTCGGACCCAAGTGCCCAAGTGCTTTGATCCGAAGGGCCCGAATCAAAATTTTATATGTGCATGTGAATATTTTTGTATAAATCATGTATATTTATGTATTATTTTTTAAAAGAGAATATTCATGTAAGTTAGTTGAAATGAGTGCTACAGTGTATAGATAGAGAAAATGTCTTGTACATAAAATTAAATGAAAATAGACAAATTAGATGTTAATCACTCAAAAGTTTATAGTATACTTATTATTGTCATTTTTTTATCATATATTATTCTTGATATAGTTTTATTTTATAGGAAAGTTATATATTAGAACATGCATAAGCAGTTCAGGCATAGGCCCGAACCTATTTTTGGGCCTAATTTTTTAATCCCGAAGAAAATTAGGTCAGATTCAGGCCTATGTTTTCAACTTCGGGCTCATGCCCATGCCTATATGGGTCATTCCCAAATCCGATCCGTTGCCAACCCTATATCGAAAATGCCTAGCCCACTTCACCAACTCGGGTGTATTCTCCTCATTAAAGAGCTTAGCACCACCTAGGGCTGCAAACGAATCGAGCTATTTGCGAGCTATTCGGCTCGAGCTCGGTCAAAGCTCGGCTCGAACCGAGCTCGAGCTCAAAACTGAGCTCGTTTCGTAAACGAGCCGAGCTCGAGCTTGGGTTTTCTTTAGGCTAAGCTCGCAAGCTATTCGGCTCGAATACGGTCAAAACTCGGTCAAAGCTCGGCTCGAACCGAGCTCGAGCTCAAAACTGAGCTTGTTTCGTAAACGAGTCAAGCTCGAGCCTGAAGGTATTTGGCTCAGCTCGATTGCAGCCCTAGCACCACTTCAATCCTCAATTCCCACAATCCAACCCAAGTAAGACCCAAGCCTTTGGTATCACCTCCAGAAAAAAGGGCTTTTCATTGCTGGATTTTTTGAAGAAGTCCTCCCCAAAAGTAAGGCAGCAATGGTTGATTCGGCGACAGCCTTCTTGGTTTCGTCAGTCTTTTCTCTGAAGATTCTGAAGAGAGCAGGGGAAAACTATAAAATAAACCGAGAGAGTGAAAAACCGCTATAGACTCCTAGGATAGGATCAATAGGTTGAATGGAATAATTCATGCTGATTTTCAAAAAATAGGCTTAGATATTTTAGGCAGAATTTAATTTCAACCTAATCATTTTTCTTCAAATGAGACTGGTGTCAAATTATTGAATTAGCCTTACTGTAATGTAAGTATTGAGAGAAATACTGGAGCCATAATCATCCAATTATGTTATATCTTAAGCTAATAGGACAACCTCCTCCCTCCTTTCTTTCTCTATTTTGAAATAGGGGAAGGAGAGCAAAAGTAGGAATTCAACTTTATCTTACCACGTGCAAAGCACATCTTTAACTTAATAAAACAAAATTAAAAAATATACAAAACACAAAAAACTCTTTCTCTCCCCAAATTCCCCCAACACATCCTCGCCCAAAACCCACCCGTCACCGTTCGCCGTTCGCAAATCCACCCCAATCCAAACCGTCGCCATTCGCCGTCCACCCAAATACAGGTCATCCCCGTTCGCCTATCTTTGTCGTCGTCCCTAGCCCAAAACTCAACCGTAATTGTTCGCCCCTTACCAGTCCGCCCAAATTCAAGCAGCAGCCATATGTCATACCCCAAATCATCGCCGAGATTAAGGTATTCAGGAAGTTGTAAGATCCTCCCTTATTTTGGATTATATATTTATTATTATTTAGAATATTGAGAATACTCAAAAGACTTTTATAATTATTTGACATTATTTTAATTCAATTTAGTCATTCAAATTACCTTCTTTCAGGTGATATCTTGCCGACGGATTTTGGATGGTTGACGAATGTGGATATCGAAGGTAAAAGTCTATTACCTAGCAATTACGTTTTTTGTGTTCGATGGTTTCCTCTGTAGTGGTTTCTCAATGCTGATGAACTTTGTCCTATACTATATCTTTTGATCCATGCTCCAGTTTATATGGCAAGCATCTGTTGCCATTATGTAGGCGTTGTAGAAAGGGATTGCTTCATCATGCACATTGTATTAAAAGGATTGATGTAAGTCTCTTAAGCTTAAAACAATACATATGTTTATACTTTTTCTGACTAGCATTAGCACCTTACCAAAGTTTATTGAGGGTGTTTCCGAAAAGGAAACACATATCTTGATTAAAGTTGTTTTACTGTTTTACTTCAATTTTGATTAAAGTAGCTTTTTTTTGCTGCAATCTTAATAATTTTTCTATCAACATTGATCTATGGTATAATTACTGTATTAGATTTTTACTTGATAAACTATGAAGATAAATATAATCGTCCGATCAAATATTATTAAAATTAATTATTTTTTGAAACGAGGAGTCCAAGAAGACCCACATCCCCACCTTTTACTACATTGTAAGCTCAACTTCGGTAATTATTCGACTTTTTTTCTTTGCTTCAGAAATATAGAATGATGTTGGTTGATTTGAAAAATGTGAATTTGTTAATTTGTAGATTTGTCATCTTTTAATTATATTGTGATCGAAATATTTAAGGGACATCTCTAAATTTAGGGATCTAGGGTTTAACTATGTCTTAGTGTTGTATCGGTGTTGAATAGGGTCACCTCCGTCCTTTAATGACTTTTGTGTTTTTGTTTAAGAACTAAAGTTAATGTGCATGTACATGATAATACAAGAATATGAACTAATGAAATCTTCCTTAGTGGTTTCACAGAATATGACCGAAATAGATAAAAATATCATTATTTGGGTTTTCTAGACAAGAGCAGCACATGTTATTAAATAAGATAAACTGGAAAAAAGACAGTGTGTATATCATCATTGTATTATTTAAGTTCCATAAAACTTTAGGTAACACTAGTATTTTATTAGATAATTCATTAAAAGTATTTTAGTCTGTGCAATTTGCACAGGGTAACACTAGTATTTATTAGATAAGCCAACCAAATTCGTATAGTTTTCTCACTTAAGTTCAAGACCGCTAATAATGAATTTTTCCAAGTCAACAATTAAGAATAGTCCTTGGACGGGCTAAGAGCATCTGTAGTCGTTGGCTTTTTTTGCATTTTTTCCAAAAAATGAGAAATGAATCATTATACTGCCAAATATGGCAGACGATTTGGGGTTTTGAAAAATATAGCAATCGGAAGAAGATTTATCGTCTGTTGCATCGGACGAAAAAAAACTTTGTCCGGAAGAAAATGATTGTTCTAAGAAGTATCGGACGAAATTTAACTTTCCGTCCCAATTTTTTTAAAAATTAAATCGATGGACGGGAAAGGATTTCCCGTCCGATCGACTCCTTTTCCGTCCGATCGAAAAAAGGAAAAAAAACATAATCACCACATTTGAAGGACGGAAGAAGGTTTGTTGTCTCTTCATTTTTTGATTTTTTTTTTTTAAATTTGGATGGACGGGAAAAGAATTCCCATCCGTTTCAAAATTTCATTAATTTTTTTTTTATACTTCAAACAAAAAATTTTCTTTCGTTACAGATTTTGAAAATTTCAAATACCCATTTTTTCTCAATTAACGACTGCAGCGCAAAGTCGCTTTTGTTATTTCTATTTGGCAAATATCCAAAATTTGACTCAAGACAGATTACATGCTTTATTATAAGGGTACCTTTTTTCCCTACATTTGCAATTATGCCTCTCAATCGTATAATAAGAGATTCGTGTAGCTGGGAATCAAATCGTAGACCTCATGCTCACAAGTGAAAAGTGTTACTAGTCATCCACAATAAGGAACCAAACAGCAAACACTGTGAAATACCCATTAATTGAGAAATCTAATTGCCAAAAAAAACTTCAAACTCTCCAGTAAATGGTCTAATTAAGCAAAATCTTTGAGAATTTGGTACCAAATCAATTAAATAAGGAGACATGCTAAAACTTCTTTAGAATGGGAAACAAATTAGACCTTGTCATCAATGTAGGAAGTCCAGAAGGGAACAATGGCCAGGACATAAGGATCAAGATGGAAGGATGGAAGGCCATCCGACGTCCGCACTTCATCAATATTTCAATATACTGAACAATGATCAGGGACTCGGACATTGGCTTGCCACCATGTAAGAACACCAGAATCTTTTCTGTACACAGGGTTGGATTTGAGGAGTAAATCGCTCTTCTCAGCTCTGAAAAGCACTTCCTCAATAAATTCGACAAACTTGTAGTAGAACCCTTTGAGGTTGAGTGAAAGGCCACTCTCAGCACAAAAGGACTTAAATCCACAATCCCAAAAGCTTCACCTCTTCACTAACGTCTGCCATTTACTCCTCATAGAGTGTGTGTGTATATATAACGATACTACGGCTGGAGTTCTAACTCCAATCATACAAGCAGTCTAAGCATATGTGGTGATTATCTCACTTCAGGGTGCGAGGTTCTTTTTTCTAAGCATATGCTCTTCGCCACAGCTTGCATCTCGCAACAAGCCAACTACTCTGTACCGCACACCATTATATTTTTTTCGTAACTAATAAGAACTACCAATGTCAAACAAAAAGAGAAGCAATCGAATCACCCTCAGCTAGTCTGAGAATATTAAGAAATAAACTATTACCACTCGACAAATATTAGTAACAGTTGAGCTGCGTGCACGAGGAATGTGTGAAATCTTTGATAGAGAACTGCAAGATCTTGCACTATCAATAAGAAGATCCAACCTATTCATATCCGTAAAGCGTTGGAGGCGATTTTGAAATATGGAACTAGACATTTCCAAGCTGCTCTCAACTCGACAAATATGTTAATTCATCTGACAAGAATACTCCTCCCCCAACAAAATCATGAAACATACCCGGTTCCAAAAATATTTAGCATACGACTGACACTAGAAATTTTGTTGTTAGGTAAATTAAATATATGAATTAAGGATTGTGAAGGAACAACAAAATTTGCAGAACATTATCATTGCCCAAAATTGTCGCCCAAAATCATTGTAAGGAAGCATTGTAAGTTGTAATTTCCAAAATTATTCGAATAGAAGAGTTATTAGAGGCATTAGAGTTCAACAAATTAGTCCAAAATGAAGCCCACATTAACACCTCTCAAACTCATACCTCCATCATGAAACAAAACTAACAGCAGCAACTTATTTATTCAAACCACCCCTCAAAATGAGCTCTTGCCAAACACCCAAAACTTATTACATGCTTTACTACTTATTCAAACAAGCCGTCACAAAAGCACCCCCCCAACTCATACCCCCCTCGCCTCAACGGGCATTTTGAGCGTCCCACTTAGCCTGAAGCTTCCTACTAAACACCACGAACTCTTGATCCTCTAGCAACACTTTGTTCACTAACTCAACTGATCGAAAACCCTCCGCCCACTTCACCAACTTGGGAGTCTTCTCCTTGTAAAGTATCCTAATACCGCTGTAATCCTCAGCTGCCGCAATCCAGCCCAAGAAACCCCCTAGGGCAAAATCGACATAGCCAACGGTATCGCCACCAAAAAAGGGTTTCCCATTGCTGGATTTGTCAAAGAAGTCCTCCAGAAGAACAAGGGCATTAATTGTTTCTTCTGCCTTGGCCGCTTTGGCTTCATCAGTCTTTGCTCTTAAGATGTCGAACAGAGCAGGATAAAACTGCACATTAATCAAATGACATTATGGCTCTCATACACTTTTGTGCTGAAATTTCAAATCTAGCATTTAGAAATTTATACATATATATAAGGCAGAACTTACTTTAAATTCATTCTTTTTCTTCGTCAATATTAATGCCTTAAACACTATGTATTAGAGCATCCTAAGTCGTGTTTTGCTGAAATATGCATAAATGCATATTATACACATAGCAAAGCGAGTTGCTGCACTGGTAAAGTGCTATAATATAGCAAACAAAAAAAAATATGATCGGACGGATCTTCGAGACCCGTCCCACGAATTTTAAATAATTTTTGCAATTTTTTTAACAATTAAAAACATTTCTTTAGTGAAAAAAAAAATCTATAGTGGCCCCACCACGGACGAATCTTCATGATCCGTCTAAGAATAGTTATCAATATTTGTGGAATTTTTTTCGGAAATTAAAAAAAAACGTCGGACGGACTTTCAAGTTTGGTCCGACCAATTGAAAAATTATTTTTTTTCGTTGGACGGAAGATCCGTCCTGTATAATATGCATTTTTCCATTTCTGCTCTCATATATAGCAATCTATTGTTCAGGCCCGGCCCTGGCTTGATGCAACCGATGCAACTGCATCAGGCTCCCAAATCACTAAAAAAAAGAGCCCCGTTTTCATAAAAGAAAAAAAATTATATTAGCTCAAAGGCCCCTAAAATCTATGAATCTTTTATTTTTTTCATGATTTTATATTAGTTTCAGATCCCTAAAAAAATTTATATTAGCTTCAGGCCACTAAAATCCATGATTTCTCATGTACACTTTTTTATTTTTTTTCTAATACGTGAATCGTTTTTTTTTTATATATATGGGGCTCTTTTTTAGAGTTTGCTTCAGACCCCTAAAATTCTAAGGCCCTGCTCTTGTTGTGAGATTGTCAAAATATGCATAAATAGCAAACGACTACAGCGATACGTTTGTTAAAATATGCATAAAATGGATAAATATCAAACGACTACAGATGCTCTAAGGCATAATTTACTTTAAATTTGGTTCTTTTTGTTTTTTTAAGAATATATAGAATATAGTCACTACTCTCTGTTTCATTAATGAAAAATAAGGGATGAACGTACTAAATTCATATAAATTTTTGTTCAGATTCTAATTAATCAAAAGTAACACAAAGATCAATCAAAGAAGGAGGTTTCCGAAGGAAAAGAAAAAAAATTGGGTAATAAACTAAACCTTATCATCAACGACGTAAGCCCAGAAGCGAGCAAGTGCGCGATCATAAGGATCGGATGGAAGAATGGAAGGTCCAGCCGAGGCCCAAACTTCGTCGATATACTGAACAATAATCAGAGACTCAGGAATGGGCTTGCCACCATGAAAGAAGACTGGTATCAGTTTGTACACAGGGTTGGACTTTAGGAGCAATTCGCTCTTTGGAGTTCCGAAAACTTCCTCAATGAACTCAAACTCGACCCCTTTGAGGTTGAGAGACCAGGCAACCCTCAGAAGAAAGGGACTCACCCAAGTTCCCAAAACCTTCACCTCCTCACCAACAGCTGCCATTATAGCAAAGATTTGTGTGTGTGTGTTTTTTTTTTTGTTTTTTTTTCCCACAAATCCTGCATATATATATATACAGAGATTAGAGACAGGAGCAAGTGGAGGTAGGTACGATTGGCCCTTTCATCTTAGCTGTTTGACACGCCCTTTCATCTTATCTTTTTGACACGCCCTTTCATATTATTTTTTTGACGCGCCCTTTCATATTATGACACGTCTCACACTTATAGCCACACACCAATCTTTTTGACACGTTCTTTGATCCTATCTTCTTTTGACACGTCTCACTTTTAGCTTCCGCATGACGGATACGTGTAAACTGGCCCACTTTGGAAACTAATTATTAAAATAACTGCTAATGGAAACTAATTATTAAAATAACGGCTAAATTTGAAAAGACATTTTTTTATGCTGAAAATCCTCCATAAACATCCATAAATATCGTTGTTGTAAAAAAAAATCTAGAGTATTTCAAAAAATTACATCTAACTTTTCTATGGTTGTTGTAAAAAAAAAATATGAAGTATTTCAAAAAATCACATCTAACTTTTCTATTTGTATTAGATAACCATATTCATCTTTGCAAGTTGTTTAAAAAAATATCATCTTTCTTTTATATTATTGTCAAAAAACCTCCTCAACTTTAGCAGAAGTCTCACGTTAGCGGGGTAGGTTTTTTGCAACAATAGTTTGGTGGGGTTTCTGAATAAAAAAAAAAAATCACGGGGTTAGCTGCACAAAGGTCATAGTTCAAGGATTTTTTTTTTCAAATTTAGCCTAAAATGACCCACTCGCTATCTCAACTAGCCAATTTGGTTAACATAGCCTGAGATAGCGAGTGTATATTGAGGTGTTTCTCCACCACTTGAAAAGAAAACTTGAACAAAATATCAAGTTGAAGAAAATACTAAGTTTAGACTCGTTATCTCAGATAGCGAGTGTGTTTATAGTATATAAAACTTGGAAAAAATACCAAGTTTGGACTCTCTATCTTAGGTAGCGAGTGTGTTGAAAAAATTATCGCTATCTGAGATAGCGAGTGTATGTTGAGGTATTTCTCCACCACATAAAAAAAATTGAACAAAATACCAAGTTTAGACTTGCTATCTTAAATAGCGAGTGTCGATTGGGGAGTTTTTTAAAGACAAGACTCGTTGTTTCAAGTTCTCTCTTCAGTTCTTTCTTTCCATTCTCTCTCCCAGTTCCGAAAGAAACCCAAAACCCTAGCCTTCCAAATTCGTTATTTCACAAACAAAATCCGTCCAAAATCTATTGAGATCTACTTCATCACTCATAACCCTCTCTACTCCCACTCTCAAAACCCAAAACTCATCATCTAAGATCCCAAATTTTGTTGATTTCGGGAAGGGTAAAGAAAAATGCGGCGGAAGCGGGTGCATTCATCTCGTCCTTATTCTCTACCTCCTAATGCACCCATCTATTGTACGGTAAGTCTTCATACTTTTGCGATTTGATTTTGATTTAATTTTGATTGTGCGTTAAATTGAATGTAATGTTGAGAGCTCATGATCTGTTGGATGATTAGTTAATAGATAAATTTAGCATTTATTTCTGTATATTTAGTTAAAGGTGAAATGCCACTTTGATATATAATTTAATTTTGATATGAATAGGATTATCGACATATAATTTAACTTTGAACTAGCATGTTGAGAACTTTTGATATGAATATGATTATTAGATAGTTATCCATATTATTGTTGAATTCTTCATTTATATATGTGTATTTTATTGGTGTTAAATTGAATTTTTAGAGTATGCAATTTTACTATACCAAAATACATATAAAATTGTAGGTTTCTCATCGCTAGTAGATATGGCATGAACGCGAAATATTTATGAAGAAGAAACGAGTGGTAGACCCCCAAATAACTGAGGTCGCGGAGTGCCACAAACTTGTTATTGACGACCCCCAAGTAGTGGTCGTGGGGGTGGACAAAGACACACAAATGTAAGATGACTGTCTTTATTAGATTAATTTGATTTTACTTTAATAAAATAGTATATTGTATAATTGATGTTTATTGTTATTTGTTGTGTAGGTCGAGCCAGGTGCGTCTACTTCGCCAAATCAGTCGGGCCCTTCTTCTTCGCCAAATCAGCCGGGCCCATCTTTTTTCGTGAAATGAGTCGGGGCCCTTCTTCATCATCTTATGTCCCACCGGTGGGTCACGGTCCTCTCGACCCAAGACTCTTGACAATGGCCACAAGACCTCCGTATCGTCGGGTCCGGTGCACCGATTGGACGCTATACTATCGGGTCCGGTGCACCAAACGGTAATCGAAAGACAATGGCCATAAATTCTCCGTATCATCGGAGAGTATTAAAAGAACGAGGAGAGGAAGAGCAAGTCGATGAGTCAGGAAGAGATGATAATGATGACATTCCTCTTTCCGAACTTACTCAAGCAACTCCAATGCGTCCTAAACGAACGAGGAGACCCCTAAACTTGTTTAGCCTCAGTCCATGAACACCTACATTTGATGTATAAGTTTTATTTAGTTTGATAGATTTGGTGGATTGTATAAATTGACTTTGTATAAGTTTTAGTTATTGTGTCTCTATTTGTTTGATTTTTGCCCTTCTTTTTCTAGGTTTGGTTTTCCTACGATTGCTCCTAGGGATTAACTTGTTTTCCATTTTCATTTGTGTTTTGTTTTGTCTTAGTTTGTCGTATTTAGTTTGTTTCTTAGTTTGTTTCTTAATTTTGTCTTAGTTTGTGTTTTGTGTTAGTTTGTTTCTTAATTATGAGATCGCTATCTGAGTTATTTATTTGATGATCCGAGATGTGGGATTATGAGATTATATGTATGAGATTATGAGTTGTATAAGATTATGAGATGTAGGATGTCATTTGTTTTGAAAGTTTATGAGATTACATGTATATAGGGAAGATCTGAGAATGTTGACAAATCATGGTTGTCAATATACATAGGCTCGCTATCTCAGTTAGCGAACCTGGGTCGAAGAGGCTCACTATTCGAGATAGCGACTGTTAGAATTGCGAGTTTCCAGAGACTTTGAAATCTATGGAAACTGTTAATTCTCACAATCGCTATCAACCCTAGTACAACCAGGCTCGCTATCTGAGATAGCAAATTTATTTATTTTATTTTCCACAGAAGTTAAGAATCTCAAATATTCTCTGTATACATAATGACTCGGCTTTAAACAGACATACATTATGCCCCACTTCCAAACCAATTCTCTTTATATTATCCCGAATTCAACTTAATTAGGGATATTGGATGATGGGTTTAGGGTTTTGAGAGTGGGATGAGAGAAGAATGTGAGAGGATAAAGAGATTCCCTCGAGTTTTAGAGAGTTTTTGTCAGTGAGAGCATGGATTTGAAAATAGGATTTCGGAGTTGGGTTTCAGAGTTGGGAGAGAGAGATAAGTATAGAGAAGAATGAGACAATGAGTTTGGATTTATAAAAATCCTCAATCGACAGACAGCGAGTGTGGTACAAACACACTGGCTGTCTCAGACAGCGAGTCTAAATCAAGTATTTTTCGAGTTTTTCTTAAAGTTTTTTTGATCAATCGGACAGAGTCTTGCGACTCCAACCATCATCAAAAAATATATTAATATCAGAAAAATTGTCATATTTTACAAGCCGTAAAACAGCACAAAAAACAAGCAACAAACGACCAAGCAAAACAGAAAAACGACCAAGGAAAAGTACAAGGCAGCCACGACAAGTATCAGGGATCAACTGGAGCGAAGAAGCGAGGAGGAGGAAACTCGCCGATGGCCTCAAAACATCGCAGGAGGAGAGACGAAGAGCCAGCCAAAGGAAGCCAGCAAAGCTCGGGCACAACCACCAACCCGCCGAGGAAAACCCTCGGCCTACCGACCACAAGCCCCCGCGAAAGCTCGCAAATCGAGAAAGAGACGTCACAGAATAATGACACAACATGCCTACCACTGCAGCAAGGACCGCAAAAGAGGATCGGGGGTGAAAAAGAACAAACCAATACGTAGGGTGGTGCAAAAGAAAAACAGAAACAATAGGTTAAGCACCCATTAAACACAACCAAAACAGAAGCAAATCCACCAGCAATCACAAACAAAACAGCAGCATAGCAACCCTGTCTGAGAACTGCTCACCCAAAACCAAAGACTGCTACGAAAGCAGAAGAACAGCCAGAAAGCCAACGCAACACAAAGTTGGACACTCTAGCGATAAAAACATCCATCAACCATAAGCAACCTTAGAGCATTACACATAAGGAATAAGGGAGAGAGAAGAAGAAAAAGATCCAACTGAGCCGAAGCCCAGAATTACAAAAAGATTAAGCAGCCAAAAAGACAAAACCAAAAGGCATAGACGCCTGCTGCTACTCCTGGGACGATCAGACCTGCGAGAAAATGAGGAAGAAAAAATGGTAAGCACAGGAGAACGGGGTTATAAAGCATGAAGAATGGTAAGACAATGCACAGAGTCGATTAATCTTTTAACCAAAGGAGAAACACTGCCATCGGTGTTCAGACCCGAGGCCCAGAGCTTGAAAAGAAATAAGAAATCATCAATCATAGAAGCTAAGGGGGAACTGCGTTGTTGGAACAGCCTCTTGTCCCTTTCCTTCCAAATGATCCAGATAATGGTCTGAACCGACAGGATCCACACACTTCGAAACGAGACGTTCGAAGGCGTAGCGAACCAACAAGATACTAAAGAAGGGGGGATTGAGCCAGTGTCCCATGCAAGAGAGACAATCTTCCACAACGGGAGAATGACGGGGCATTGAACAAAAAGATGGTCAACATCCTCCGAGAGATTAGCGCAAAACTGGCACACTTGCCCCCAAGCTAAATTTCTTTTGTTAAGAACTTCCATAGTGAGTAATTTGTTATAAAAAGCTAGCCATCTTCACCTTCAGAGGGGCGCTAGAGACCCAGAAGAAATTAGCGACCGGCGATTGAACGCCCCTAGTATTAAGGAAGCGATAAAAAGATCTAACCGAAAAGATGCCAGCTGAATTCCATCGCCAAGCAATACCTTCAATTGGCCTCCACTCGTAGTTATTGAGAGAAGAGATGAGATCATTAAAATCATCAGACAGAGAGTGGGGAAGGTCAGTCGAGAATGGTATGAACCAATGTCTACTATCATTGATCCAAGTGAACGATTGCGCAACTGTTGTCGAAGGATTGGCAGCCAGCTGGAATAAGAAAGGATACGCAGAAGAGAGTTTGGTATTGCCAATCCAGAGATCCGTCCAAAATTTAGCTCTAGACCCATCAGAGCAAGATCTAGAGATGCCACAATGAAAAGCAGCAGACGCCTTCCAGACACCTTTCCAGAATGGGGAAGCGTATCGATTAACCGCTGTAGGGAAGACCCACCAAGGGCAAGAAGGGGACCGATAACCCTTGATGCACCGAATCCAAGGTAAATGATCGAGATTATGAAGCTTCCACAACCATTTTCCTAAGAGGGCAATGTTATGATCCCTGAGATCCAAAACACCCAGACCCCCTTCCGCTTTAGAGGAGCAGATAAATTTCCAATGGCTAAGATGGGAGCCCGATTTAAAAGAGGATGACCCAGACCAGAAGAAATTACATCTGATTTGATCAATCCTCTTTATCACCCAGGAGGGAATAAAGAAGAATGACATCAAGTAAAGAGGCATAGCAGAAAGAACTGAGTTAAGAAGGATCAGTCTGCCACCCCGGGAAAGAAGTTTACCAGACCAAACATTGAGTCTGGCTTCCACCTTATCAATAAGAGGGAACCAGCCAGATCTGTGCAGCTTGCCCATCGCAGGGGGATGCCTAAGTAAGAGATTGGAAAGGAAGCAACCGGGCAACTAAAGAAATTGGAGACCTCGACCTGGCGATTAGGGGATCCCTCCAACCAGAGAACAAAAGATTTTTTGAAATTGATAGATAGTCCCGAGGCCATCTCGAAACAGTAAAGAAGAAGTTTAAGGTTACGCAGGGAATGGACGTTCGGTTTGGTGAAGATTATGGTGTCGTCTGCGTATTGTAGATTAAACACCCCCTCAAAGAGGTGAGAATTACCGAGACCCTCAATCATTTGCAAGTTCTAAGCATTCCTAAGAAGCTTGCTAAAGACGTCGGCCACAAGGGAGAAAAGAAGGGAGGAAAGGGGGTCCCCTTGTCGGAGACCACATTTGATTTTGAATTGTGACCTTCCGACCCATTAATAATGATCAAGGAGGTTCCGGAGAACAAGCTGGATTTAATCCAAGCGATCCATTTGGGACCGAACCTACGGTAAATGAGAATGTCAAGAAGGAACTCCCAATTAACGTTGTCGTAAGCTTTTTGAAAGTCAAGCTTGAGTAAGATACCCTCAGAGTTAGATCTATGAGAGTGAAAAATGATCTCTTGGGCCGAGTCCACACTATCGAGGATAAATCGATCCTTGATGAAGCCCGATTGGGCTGAATCGATCATGGGAGATATGATCGCACTCAGTCTAGCTGAAAGGACTTTCATGATGATTTTGAAAGAAGTGTTGATCAAGCTGATAGGCCTGAAATTGGATAACGCGTGCGCTCCCGCTACCTTGGGGATGAGCACAATGTGTGCATAATTGATGCGGTCAAAAGAAAAGCATCCCTGGTGGAGATCCTGAAACATTTTGAGAAGATCAACCTTAAGCCACTCCCAGAAGTTTTGGAAGAAGAAGGCAGGGAATCCATCGGGCCCCGGCGCTGAATTGCTTTTTAAAGCGAAGACGGCCGACTTAATTTCTTCCAGAGGGAAAGAGGCCTCGAGAGAAGAGAGGTCATGAGATTGGTTACCGTACAGTTGAAACCAATCGAGCTCTATCGAGCGACGTTTATGCGAGCCAATAAGGTTTTTATAGAAAGAAAGGAACTCCCGGTGGATCTCCCCATCGGAAGAAAAATCCACCCCTGGCACGGTGATAAAAGAGATCCGATTGCTACGTTGCCTATGGGAAGCGAAGTTGTGAAAGAAGGCCGTATTGGCGTCACCCTCCTTCAGCCATTTAACTCTAGCTCTCTGAGCCTATTTAATATGGTCTTGATGGAGGATTTCAGCATAGTCTTGCTTGCAAGAACGGCGCTCTGAGCGAAAAGAATCCGATAAGGGACCCAGTTCCTCCATCTTATCGATGGGGTCGATGGAAGAAAGGAGGAGGTTTTTAAGAAAGTTAGTGTTGGATTGTCGCTCGGAACGCCAAATTTTG
This sequence comes from Hemerocallis citrina, assembly GCA_017893485.1. Taxonomy (NCBI): domain Eukaryota; kingdom Viridiplantae; phylum Streptophyta; class Magnoliopsida; order Asparagales; family Asphodelaceae; genus Hemerocallis; species Hemerocallis citrina. The sequence goes on from CM030362.1 coordinate 18,469,214, forward strand.
CAACCATGCTTGATAGCGTGGAGTTTAAGAAGAATGTTGCCCAACCCGGAAGATCCGGTAATTGAGGCCAGACATTCCACAACCAAATTGACGAATAGCTGATCTTGAAGCCAGAGTTTTTCAAATCGAAATTTGTGATGGTAATTGAAATGAAAGTTGGAGAAAAGAGCGATCGGAACGTGATCGGAAGATGGATTGGGGAGAGCCTGGGAGGAGGATCGATGGAACCTGGAAATCCAGGATTGCGAAACCAGGAAGCGGTCGAGTTTGGCCAACGTCGGGGGATTGCGTTGGTTGGACCAGGTGAATGACCTACCGGATATGGGTAAATCGGTCAATAGCAAATCCCGGATGCAATCGTTAAACAGGCAAGATTGGGAATTAGAGAAAACCGGATTCGACCTTTCGGCCACAAATCTGGTGACGTTGAAATCCCCACAAAGAAAGCAGAGGCCGCTAGTATGTTGTAATGAGAGGAATTCGTTCCAGAATAGGGGCCGCCTCTCAGGAGAAGAGGGGCCGTAAACCGATATCACGGTGAGGGGACAATTGAAGGTTGTCCATTGGAGTTGAACAATGAGAAAGAAGTTAAGACGTTGAACCGCCATAAGTGAGAAGATCGCCTCTTTGAAGCCCAGAAGGATCCCTCCCCTCGAACCTATAGCATCGAGAGAGATCCACTTGGTGATCGATGATCCACCTAAGGCGTTCAAGATGGAGTGGGAGGGCGACTCCAATTTGGATTCTTGTATAGAAATCAGGTCGCAGCGAGAAGAAGAAATTAAATCCCGAATTGTCTGTTGCTTAGAAGGGCAATTCAGACCACGGATGTTCCAAGATACACTAATCATGAGGATGAAGGTGCTCCAGGACTCTAAGACGCTCCTTCCTTCTAAGGGAAAGAATTCGGGGGGAATCAGAGGGATCTATCAAAAATCCCATGTCTTGCGCTAAAGCGGCCAATTCGCAATTGGAGAGCGAATCAAAAATGGGGCAGTAAATGGAACCTATGATAGCGCGGGTATTTTAACCCCGGATGTTTTTCTTAAAGTTAGCGCGGGTATTTTAACCCCACTCGCTATCTGAGTCGTTTTGATAATTAATTTCGAAAGTGGGTCAGTATGGTGACTACTTTCAAAAAGTGGGTCATTTTTAAAAAATTCACGTGCTCACGATGGCCTCACCTGCCTCTTTCTCCGGATGCTACTATTTGATTAGATGGGCTCTGAATAATTCAAGTAATGGGCCCCATTTAATTGTCTTTTACGAGGATCTGGAACTAAACTATACATTTCTTTTTTACAATTTGGAACTAAACTATACATTTGTTTTTTACAGTTTGTTGACAATTATATATTATGTATCTTTTTTTTGGCATATAGATATCAATATGTACCGTTCACATTTTTTATACTGTATATTTGTTTCGTTAATTTATATATATATATATATATATATATATATATGGAAATACTTCATTGAAAATACAAATATCTGTAAAAACGTGAAAAATCACCTAGTCCGTTGTTACGAACACACTGGCTGTCTCAGACAGCGAGTCTAAATCAAGTATTTTTCGATCTCAGATAACGAGTCTAAATCAAGTATTTTTCGAGTTTTTCTTAAAGTTAGCGCGGGTATTTTAAACCCACTCGCTATCTGAGTCATTTTGATAATTAATTTCGAAAGTGGGTCAGTCTGGTGAATACTTTCAAAATATGGGTCATTTTTAAAAAATTCACGTGCTCACGATGGTCTCACCTGCCGCTTTCTCTGGATGCTACTATTTGATTAGATGGGCTCTGAATAATTCAAGTAATGGGCCCCATTCAATTGTCTTTTACGAGGATCTGGAACTAAACTATACATTTGTTTTTTACAATTTGGAACTAAACTATACATTTGTTTTTTACAATTTGTTGACAATTATATATTATGTATCTTTTTTTTGGCATATAGATATCAATATGTACCGTTCACATTTTTTATACTGTATATTTGTTTCATTAATATATATATATATATATGGAAATACTTCATTGAAAATGCAAATATCTGTAAAAACGTGAAAAATCACCTAGACCGTTGTTACAAACACACTGGTTGTCTCAGACAACGAGTCTAAATCAAGTATTTTCGATCTCAGATAACGAGTCTAAATCAAGTATTTTTCGAGTTTTTCTTAAAGTTAGCGCAGGTATTTTAACCCCACTCGCTATCTGAGTCATTTTGATAATTAATTTCGAAAGTGGGTCAGTCTGGTGAATACTTTCAAATTATGGGTCATTTTTAAAAAATTCACGTGCTCACGATGGTCTCACCTGCCTCTTTCTCTGGATGCTACTATTTGATTAGATGGGCTCTGAATAATTCAAGTAATGGGCCCCATTTAATTGTCTTTTACGAGGATCTGGAACTAAACTATACATTTGTTTTCTACAATTTGTTGACAATCATATATTATGTATCTTTTTTCTATATCAATATGTACCGTTCACATTTTTAATATGTACCGTTCACATTTTTTATACTGTATATTTGTTTCATCATTATTCACATTTTCTATATATATATATATACATATATATATATATATATATATATATATATATATATATATAAAATGTGAATAATGATGAAACAAATATACAGTATAAAAATGCTTCATTTATACTGTATATTTGTTTCATCATTATATATACACACACACACACACACCCACCAGGTTTGCCCGTTGACACGTGCCGTTTTGGAGGTCTAGCAAATTAATTGAAGCAGCAAACATATTATATGAGAAACTTTTGGTGGTCCAGCAAAAAAATATATTATATGATTTTTTTTTTTTTTTTTTTAAAGTTTTTAAAATTTTAATTTTTTTAGTTTTAAAATTTTTTAATTTTTTTTAATTTTTTAATTTTTAATTTTCTTAATTTTTTGAATAGAAGAGAGAGAGAGAGAGAAAATTAAATAAATATAGGAGTTATTTTGGGTGGGGATTTAAATTTGAGTTTTGGGGGAAACTTTTAGGAGGGAAAATATATTTTGTGAAGTTAGATCTGGACCTTTGATTTTTTAAGTGATTGAAGGAGAGCCACTTGATAGCTTTCTTTGTGTTTTATTATATAGATATATATATATAGGAAAATGCTTCATTGAAAATGCAAATATCTGTAAAAACGTGAAAAATCACCTAAGCCGTTGCTGTATAATGTATTATAACCTTGGCCGTTGTTTCCACGAATTTTTACAACATTTGCATTTTCAACTGAGCATTTTTCATATATATATATACATATATGGAAACATTGACTTTTATATTCGAATTTATAATTACTTTTCACCATATACTAATGGTAACATGAACTTTTATTAACAATTAATTTTATATATATATATATATATATATATATATATATATATATATATATATATATATATATATATACTAGTTGGAATTTACCGTGCACGTAAATATTGAAAATTTTATCTAAACATACTTGTATTTAGCAAACCTATATTCTTCAAACTACAAATTCGACTAAGTCAATCATATTAAAAAGCAAACCATGAATTTCAAAATTACTCCAACGACAACAAGCTCGTCGAAATCATATTTGAAGTAAGTACTAAGAACCCAAGTTTAATCAATTATAGAAAATTTCCAATCAAAATAAAGCACTAATGGATCAAAATTCGAACGATGTAAGAGAAAGCTATATGCGTAATAATTTCATCTACATAAAGATATAATCATTTTATTTTTCATAAGATTAATCATCATTTTGGACTTTAACTTTCTTGAACTTCAAACTGATAATAAAAAAAGTTATTAAAAAAACAAATTAGTAAATCCTAAACTGGTATTATCGTATTTTTCATAAGATCAATCATCACTTTCGACTTTTAACTTTCTTGAGCTTAAGATATGGTTCTGGTGTAATTCACTGCTCTACTAAGCAAATTTTGCATCGCACCACTATAAGAATTAGCATCTCCGATCTTGAATCTCTTAGGAATAACTACAATAGGATCCAATGGGTTAGAGTGGAGGCGCTTGACCCATTTATTATAGCTTGGTTCTGGATCTATTTGTTTGCTTCCCATTGAAGAAGGACTTTGATCCAGATGTATCTGTATTATGTGCTTCAGAGCTTTTCAGATCCTGTGGAATTTGCAAAAAGTTCAGTTTATCAGTCATGTTCTTTGATCAATATTATTAACAATTATGGATGATCCTGAATTACATTAATAATTGCAATAGATCTCAACAGACAACACAAGCAGATCCTGAATTATAAGGATGAGATTTCCTCATCACAAAGCTAATTAATTTCCATCATACCCAAGAAAAATCTAACCCAAAAAATTTCCACCTACTATCTATATCATGTCATGACATTATCATGACATGTTATTGTCTGACATGCTAGATAAATGAACAAAACTTCATCCATGTACAACTCATATAATACAAATTTATTTGCTTTCACTATCCTGAGTGGAAGTCCTTTCGTAGGACCTCCTCTCTTAATCAAATCAGATATGGCAGTCTCCATGTTCTGAGTTAATAGAAATTATTATTCTATACAATTTTTCTCCTAAGCTATTAATCTTAACGGATTAAAAAAATACAGAACATACATAATTTTGACAGGTGAAATTCTTAACTTGGTAACGAAGAGGTCTGAGGAGGTAGGCGCTCACCTACTATCTATGCAAACCTCTGCATCAACTTTCAAAATTTCAAATTCTTGAATCTTATTTTAATCATCTAATTATCAATCCACAAGAAGAAAAAGAAAAAAAAACTAATTATCTAGCTAGTTGGAACGACAGAGAATGTTAGCAAGATCCCAACACAGAGATGACATGCACAAATTAAGAAAAGGTTCCAAAAATTCTTACATGTTACGAGCTTAGAGAACCCATTCAGCCATGTGAGTCTGCTTTTCTAATCCTGCTAGATAGTTACAGTCATATTCAATTCATTAGAATGATATCTGCATGAAGCCCTCACAATAATAGGGATGCCAGATAAACAAAATCTACCCCTTACATGCAACAGAAAAAAAAGTCTTCTTACATTACCAAATGCTTCAAAGTTAGTGTCTCAAGATATAAACATGACTTCCTAAGTTAATTCTCTAACCAGAGCATCCTGTGAAATTCTGAATAAGGTTATGAAGAGCTTTTATTTCTACAACAGTGGATTTACAGAGAACAATATAGGCCATCTACGAAAACCAAATGAGTAATGCTATAATGCATGATGTAAGAGAGAATTCTAATATTAAAGCTTCAACAGGTTACTCAATGTCAAAATAACATGACAAAAGCCAACAATAAGCATCTACACAAATGAACTTCATGAAGATTATATAATTAAAAAGTTTTTATTGAGCTTTTGACCACCGAGAAGCACCCATCTTAGGTATACTTACATACATGTTCATATGATCCTCAATAAATTCAAAATTCAAAATTTAAGTGCAACGTGGCAAAACAAATTAACGCACTTTGCAGGGATATCGAGGTAGCTGGTATTCAATCCCTTGTCTCTTAACAACATTGTTAATCCATCTAGGAACCTCAGGGTATGTTAGTTTCTAAAACAAATCATGGACTCACTAAGAATTACAACTGCAATGCGTAAATGATCTTTCCCAACTAAAAGAGAACTAAATTAGTTAACATTCAAAGATCCAATCCTCCATTTTTTCTCCTGGTTTTGAAGTGTTATTGATCAAAATTTTTTAGAAAATTTTTATAGACCGAAAAAATTATTGTTCGTTTCAAGATTGTTGATGCCAGAAATCGGACTGGATGTCCTCAGAATCATGAATCATAATGAATCTACCTCACATACTGGGTTTAAAAATACGACACAACTTGTTGGTAGATATAGAAAATCCTATAAATCATAATGTACAAATGTAATACACAAATAATGAAGTTTTGTACAGATCTACCTTACCTGTTTAGTACTCATCACCCCTCCTCAACCCTAGCTGCCAGTTTCTTGCTACACACTTTCTTGTCGGAGAGTTTTTGCAAAGAGAAAGAGGATGATGCATTAATTACTTAACAGAAGCAATTCATTTTTAACTTTTCCAAAGTATGTTCAGGTTTGAAACAAATTTCTTTGGTTTCTTCGCCATTTTCTGCTTGTTTTCCTTTCCATAATTTCATATGTGGCTTGGGATAGGGCAAGCTTGCCTGATACTTCACCAAACTTTGGCGATCCTTCAAGTAAATTGCCAGTCCCGATTTTTCAAGGTGATCTCGGATCACCTATGCTCAATTCTGACCCAATCTATTTCGACCGAGTTTTAAAACTATGCCCATTACCGCTCCATGGCTATTTAAATATAGAGTACAAAAATTAAGACTATTTTTACCAAAGTAGACATTATTGAAACACAATAATCATATGGTTAGCAAATACACCTTACATGCATATAGGATACCTCACATGAGATCATTAGTTCTCTTTCATGATATCATGTTCGAGAGAACCCTCCTATACAACTAATTAGTATTTCCCTTTAACTAATACTAGTATTATACACGTGCTGTGCACGTGGAAAAAATTGGGGGAATGAAAAGGGCAAAAAAAAAAACATCTACCAGCACGTGCGTTGCACGGGTTGGGTTAAGGACAAATTACACTAAGGCCTTCTCCCATTATAGTAGTAGAGATATAAATGAATTAATAATTGAAACTATCTTGAATTACTTTATCTCATTACTAATTTGACTTGCTTCATACTTTTATTGGAGCCAAATAGAAAATCTTGTAAAACCCAAAACAGATATGAAATGTTTTCACTAATAATTTCATTAAGTCTCTCATGTCTACCAAAACTGTCAAGTGAAAACAATAAAAACATGAAACCTAAGTATATTCCCAACGAGAATGGAATATGCATTTCTTCAATCAATGCTTTAACTTTTTACACTCATTATATTGATAGCAAAAAATATTCACTTTTGTTATACTCTGAAGAATAAATTTAACCAGACACAATGCATGAAAGAGTTTTTTTAGGACTATAGCTCAAATGCATGCTTCCATTTTTTAGGTTGTTAGCATATCAGATGAATGACAAATTTCCTAGCGTTTCCTGTCAATTTCATCAATTAAGTCCCACAGTAGATAAAGAGTTTTCTAGCGTTTTATGAATCAAACAGTGATATTTTCAAGTAATCACTTTCTGTAGTTTCTTTGGAGCTTGAAAGAGGCTAACTATTAGGTGTTTGGATTCTTAATTATTTTAGCTTCTACCGAGAACTAATTCTTAATTCTTAAATTTCACAGTTGGATGATAGAAATCCAGATGATTAAACCAAACATATCTTACAAGTTACAAGTCAATCTAGAAAGCATCTTACCCCTGTTCGCTGTTGATTCAATTCCTTGTGCGTCGCAATCATCAAATATCTTTCAGGCTGCGTAAATAATGTTGCATCAATATAAAAAAAATCAGAAATTTAAAATGAGCAAGAATAACCAACATAATCCAGAAAAGAACAAAAGGAAAAAAAAGGTCATATATTAAAACCCATACGTTTAACCATACCATTGTCATAAGACTTGGGGATCGTTTTATTTATTCCCACAGCTTTGTTCATTTACAAAAGAAAGATCGTTCGGTTTTGTTTTTATTGGGGAAAAATGTTTATTTTTGAGTGATTTTTGTGAAAGAAAAGATTTTGGTGTAAGAATAAGTTTTGTTAAATCAAGACAATATCTTTTTTTGGGTTATAAAAGAAAGATAAGGTTTTTAAATAAAGAAAGTTGGTTACTTTTAAAAATCGGTTAATTAGTGTATTTTGGGAAAAGGTTGATCTTTTTGAAAAAATATCATGTTTTGTTTGTTTGTTTGATTTTATTCATAAAAGGGGGTGATTTTTATTAGTAAAAGTTAAGTTCTTTAAGAAAGTTTTGACTACTTTTGAGTAAACAGTCTTTTTATGATAAATCAAATCTTTTTAATTCAAAAATACGAAGCGCGTCTAATTACAACGATTCATCCACCATATAATGTATAGATTGTACCCTAAACATGTTTTTTTTGTGAGGATCACCCAAGGCTTAATCCATTGAAAAGAAAAGTTTAAAGAAAGGCTCCTCGGTTTTTTAGTAATAACGACAAGTACACATATAACTATATAAGTAAGAGGTCCTTAATTCGAGTGTTTTTCAATCATAAAAATCCTCAGTCTGGGTTTAATAAAAATTGTATTTTTATTAAAAAAACAAACACACTTGCATAAATATATTAATGGAAAATCGAATTAAACTTGCACGTGCACACGTGCCTCATCCCGTACCTTGTGAATATACAAAAAGAATCCATGAATTCATCTCCAATCACACTTATTCTCTCAAATTTCCAACATAATAAACCTTCAATCAAGCAAAGAAACTTAAACTAAATCATCGCAAACCACATATGATCACAAACTGACTTCTAGTCATTCATAAAGAATTATAAAAAGCAAAACTTTTTGTTCATATTCAACTCATTGTTCCTGATATGGCTAAAAATAGGAGTTTAATCGAGACCGTCCAAATGGGGCACGAATCCTGAAGACCGGGGGTAAGACAGTAATTTCGCCTACAGACGGGTCTGAAGCGGTAACTGGGTCTCCTCCTCACAGATCCAATAACCCGCGAACGGACCCATCACGACTGGGTGCGGGTTTCAACCCGCAATAAACCCGGTCCAGCAAGATTGAATTAGGGTTTCTGATTAATATTAATCGACGGCCCTGATTCATATCTATCCTTTCACCGGGATTGGGGATTACATTCCTAATCTGGTTACAAGGAGAATATTCCTTATCAGATCACAGGGATTACATTCCTAATCTGTTCTCTAAGACGCCTATAAATACCCCCCACCCATCTCCATTAAGAGGTAATCAATATTTCTCCAGTTTTCGGGCTCTCATAATCATTTTCTGGTTACTGACTTGAGCGTCGGAGGATGCGTCGCCGGGAACAACCCCAGTGTCTCGCACTTTTTGCAGGTACACGGCGGGAGCAGCGATCAACTTCAGCGGGACAGGTACACAGGTTTACTATTCAGTTTCCTAAGGATCCACAAATACTATCTGTTTGCCCCCACACGGAAATCAGCGGCAACAGATTGGCGCCGTCTATGGAAAACTAACGAATAGAAACCTCTCCTCTTCCTGCTGAACAGATTTTCTCCAGCCATGCCTCCTAGGAAAGTCAGATCAAGGGGGTCCAACCGAGGACCCAACCCTGACCAGCAGCAAGATGTCCTCCCTAATCCCGTTCAACAAGGGCAACTTCCCCTACAACGGAAGACCCACTCCAACAGGACCTTCCTCCTCCTAATCAGCCTCCTCCCAAGGGTCCTAACCCGCAGAAACAACCTCTTCACCAGGATCACTTCTCCATCCACAACGCCTCTTTAGACTCCATGGCCTCCCATCATCCCCGAGCCTCTGGTCAACACAACGCCGTCCTCAACCCTCAGAAAGACGATGACCTACGCCGCCATCTGGACGAGAAGCGGGCCCGTGAGGGAACCTCCCGCCAATACCGTCCAGGCGAGCGGTCTCCTCGCTACCGAGAACACAGGAGGTCCCCCGCCAGAAGAGGAAGAAGGGAGTCACCCGAGTATCGCAGAAGAAGACCACACTCCCCCGCGGGTCGGCAACAGCCTAGGAACAATGAGGCACCCATCACCCGTGCCGAGTTCCAGCAGTTCCAAGCGACCGTCCTGCAGGCCCTCAACCTCCGTCGGAACCACAATGAGCCCAAGGCTCCATCTCCTCCTCCAGTCCGAAGCCCTCACCGAAGGACACCATCTCCTCCTCCAGTCCGAAGCCCTCGCCGGCGGTCCCCATCTCCTCATCCTGCTCCTACCAACTCCCGGCTCACCCCAAGTCCTCGTCGCTCTCGAAGTTACCATCGCCGTAGTCCTCGCTCCCCCTCATTCGAAGACGAGTCTAGAAGCTCGGCTGACTACCGCCGGAGGGATGACACCATGAACCGCCGTCTTCATGAAGTAGAGAGGCGACTGGGTCAGATTGATCGAGAAGAGGAGCTTAGGGGGAGGACCCTCCGTCCTAGTCGCCCCCCATTCTCCCGAACCATAGTGGATGCACCAGTACCATTCGGTTTCAAACCTCCTCAGTTCGAAACTTACACCGGGGAAACTGATCCCGTTGATCACATCGAGAGCTTTAAGACCTTAATGCTCCTTCATCAAGCCTCCGATGCCCTCCTCTGCAAAACCTTCCCCGCAACTCTCAAGGGTCCAGCACAAGAATGGTACTCTCGCCTTGCCCCCTCCTCAATATTCTCCTTCGAGCAGTTCGAGACCCTTTTTGTCACCCATTTCGTAAGCAGCCGTAGGGCTGAGAAGACCAGCATCTCCCTATTACATCTCCATCAGAAGAAGGGGGAGAAATTGAGGGACTACGTGAAGAGGTTCACAGCAGAAGCCAGATCCATAGCATCCCTCGACCAGTCGGTCGCTACAGCCGCATTTCAATCAAACGTCCTCAATTCCAACCTCCGCTCCTCCCTCGCCAAGAAGCCTCCACAGAACTTTTCCGACCTCCTTCGCAGTGAAAAGTACATCCGAGCCGAAGAGGCCGAGCAACGACCCAACTGGGAAGGGTCTTCCTCCGGATATAAGAGGAAGGGAACAGAAGAGAAGGGAGCCAAGAAGCTCCAAAAGGATAATGCCGGCCAGCGCCGACCCCCCTAGATTCGAGAAGTTCACTCCCCTCACAACCAACATCTCCACTATTCTGATGGAAGTAGAGAAAGAAGGGGTCTTACCCCCTGCTCCGAGGATGAACACCCCCGCTAAGAGAAGAGATAAAGAGAAGTGGTGCCGGTATCACCGGAACCATGACCGGGACCATGGGCATGACACCAACGATTGTCGTGCCCTGAAGAACGAGATCGAAGCCCTTATTCAAAGGGGGCAGCTGGCGAAGTTTGTAAGAAAGGACCGGGCCGAACTTCCTCCCCAGCCTCGGGGGGCTAACAAGCGTCCGGAACGAGAAGAGATGCCAGACTTCGAGGAAGAGCGAGTCCTCCACCTCATTCATGGGGGTCCAATGGGGGGCTCCTCAAACTCCTCTCGGAAGGCGTTTATAAGAGAAGTCAATTCGGTCCGAACCACCCCTCCTCCCAAAGGCCTTGGAGTGCCAGTCACATTCTCCGATGAAAATCTTGAAGGGGTTCGCACCCTACATTGCGACGCACTCGTGATCAGCCTCCACATGGCGAACTTCAAAGTGGAGAGGATACTAGTAGATAATGGCAGCTCCGTAAACATCCTCTTCCTCGTCGCTTTTAAAGGCCTAAAGCTCTCCCGGGACAGACTCAAGCCCACCGGTTACACGCTCCACGGGTTCACGGGAGTGCTAGTGACTATTGAAGGGGTGATTACCCTCGACGTAACCGCTAGCAAAACTCCTACTACCCGAACGGAGTCGATGGACTTCATGGTCGTTGATGTCTCAGCAGCCTACAACGTCATTTTGGGTCGGCCCGGTCTGGCCGCCCTTGAAGCCGTCCCTTCTGCCTATCATCTCAAAATGAAATTCCCCACTCGGGCCGGAGTAGGGGAAGTGAGGGGCAACCAGGAGCAGGCCCGCAAGTGCTATATGACCTCTACCCTCGGACCCGTCCTATCCTTAGAGACTCTGGAAATCCCCCAGGACGTTGCCCGACCAACATCCGAGCCGGTGGATGAATTGGAGGAAGTACTCTTCTCTGAGCAGGAGCCGACCCGCAAGTTCTTTGTTAGCAAGAACCTCCCGTCCGCCCTAAACTCAGGTATTGTACAATGCATCCGAAAGAACCAAGACCTCTTCACATGGACAGCTGCAGATATGCCCGGCATCTCCGAAGAACTACTAGTCCACCGCCTGAGCGTTGATCCGGGGTCCAAACCGGTTCAGCAGAAGAGGCGCAAGTTCGCCCCCGAGCGTCAGCTCGCTATAAAAGAGGAGGTTGACAAGCTATTGAAGGCCCGGTTTATACAGGAAGTAAACTATCCCGAGTGGTTATCGAATGTGGTAATGGTGAAGAAGTCCAATGGGACTTGGAGAATTTGTATCGATTTCACCGACCTCAACAGAGCCTTCCCGAAAGACCCCTTTCCTCTGCCGAGTATCGACACTCTGATTGACGCAACCTCGGGACATGAGCTCCTCAGCTTCATGGATGCCTTCTCAGGTTACAATCAAATAAAAATGTTCCCTCCAGACATCCCGAAGACATCTTTTGTGACCGACCAAGGCCTCTATTGATACAGAGTCATGCCGTTCGGTCTAAAGAATGCAGGGGCAACTTACCAACGCCTCGTCAACAAGGTTTTCCAGGCTCAGATCGGCCGGAACATGGAGGTATACGTTGACGACATGCTGGTGAAAAGCATCCGAGGTGTTGATCATGTGACCGACCTACAAGAGGCGTTTGACGTCCTCAGAAAGCACAATATGAGACTCAACCCGAACAAGTGTGCGTTCGGCGTCTCATCAGGGAAGTTCCTCGGATTCATGGTTAGCCAACGAGGAATTGAAGCAAACCCGGAGAAGATAAAGGCCATATTGGACATGGCCCCTCCTCGAAATGTCAAAGAAGTGCAAAGGTTGACTGGTCGCCTAGCCGCCATAGGGCGTTTTCTGTCCAAGTCCAGGGAAAAGTGCCTCCCGTTCTTCAAAGCCCTCAGGGGGCTAAAGGATTTGAGTGGGGGCAACAACAACAAGACTCCTTCGACCAGCTTAAAGCTTACCTCGTCAACCCACCTCTTCTCAGCAAACCAATACCTGGCGAACCGCTGTACCTCTACCTGGCAGCCTCCGAGCAGACACTTAGTGCGGTCTTAGTCAGAGAAGAAGACAGGGCTCAGAAGCCCATCTATTATGTCAGCAAAGTGCTCCGGGATGCTGAGCTCCGATACCCGAGGATAGAGAAAATGGCCTATGCCCTGGTGATGGCCGCAAGAAAGCTCCGCCCGTATTTCCAATCCCATTCGGTGGCCGTTCTTACCGACCAGCCGCTAAAGCAGGTCCTCCATAAGCCCGAGACTTCGGGACGGCTGATGAAATGGTCTATCGAGTTGAGTCAACACGATATAACTTATAAGCCTCGGACCGCAATCAAGGCTCAGGCGCTAGCCGAATTCATTGTGGAAAGTACTATCCCTGAGGCCGACCAAGCAGCGAAGGGACCGCCTGTGTGGTCGGTTTATGTTGACGGATCCTCTTGCAATGAGGGAAGTGGGGCAGGGGTCATTCTGGCCGGTCCGGATGACTTCATCCTCCAGTACTCCCTCCGTATAAACTTCAAAGCCTCGAATAACGAAGCCGAATACGAGGCGCTAATAGCCGGACTGGGAATGGCCCGAAATGCTGGAGCACAATGCCTAAGGATCTTCAGCGACTCCCAGCTAGTCGTCAATCAGGTCCTCGGCGAATATGAAGCCCGCGATGACAGGATGGCTAAGTACTTGGCCAAAGTTAAAGGCCTTATGGCACTGTTCGAAGAGGCCCTCATCCAAAGGATCCCCCGAGAAGAAAATGCTCAGGCCGACGCCCTGTCTAAGTTAGCATCCTCTTCCCTTCAAGGCCTCGAACAAACTGTATTAATAGAAGTCCTCCTGAAGCCGAGCATAGAGGACGAAGTGCCTGACTCCGTTGAAGCATTCCCTCTCCTCCTCGAAGACAACTGGATGAGGCCACTCATCGAATTCTTAAGGGACGGACTCCTCCCCGAAGATCCGAAGGAAGCAAGAAGAGTCAGAACCCGAGCCGAGTGTTACACGCTAATCGGAGGCATCCTGTATAAACGCTCCTTCACCCAGGTGGACGGTCGGCCCTACCTGAGATGCCTCTCCCCTGGGCAAGCCGACTACGCCCTGCAAGAACTTCATGAAGGCATTGGTGGGGCCCATTCTGGCTCCAGAGCCCTGGCACGCAAAGTACTGAACTACGGGTATTTCTGGCCCACTCTTCTACGGGATGCCGAACGACACGTTCGGCAATGCAGCTCCTGTCAGAAGTATTCCGACATCCGACGCCTTCCGCAAGCACCACTCACCTCCCTATCAAGTCCGATCCCCTTCGCAATGTAGGGGATGGATTTACTAGGGCCGTTTCCACCTGCTCCCGGACAGCTTAAGTTCCTGGTCGTGGCAGTCGACTATTTTTCAAAATGGATAGAGGCCGAGCCCCTGGCCACAATCACCGAACATAAGGTCGTTCAGTTCTTCTGGAAAAATGTGATCTGCCGATTTGGCGTTCCCAGGGTCTTGGTGACGGATAATGGAACGCAATTCACCGGGGCAGCCTTCCGAGCCTTGTGCGAAGACCTCGCCATACAACACCAGTTCTCTTCCGTCTCTCATCCTCAGTCAAATGGCCAGGCCGAAAATGCCAACCGACAGATCCTCTCGGGCATTAAGAAGAGGTTGGACAAGTGTTCCAAAGGATTATGGGTCGATCAGCTGCCCAACGTGCTGTGGAACTACCGCACCACCAAGCGGACTCCAACAGGCGAAAGCCCGTTCAATCTCACTTATGGATCCGAGGCCATCATCCCCCTAGAAGTCGGGTTACCCTCTCCTCGTCTGATAGCGTATGAAGAAGAGCAGAATGCTAGGGAGCTCAGAGCAAGCCTAGATCTCATAGATGAAATCCGAGAGAGAGCTGCCATACGCCAGCAAACTTACCGAAGGAGAATTGAGCTAGCATACAACAGAAGAGTCCGCCCAACGGACCTCAAGGAAGGGGACCTAGTCCTCCGAAAATTGGCCATCTCCTTCCCTGGACAGAAAAGCAAACTGGCCCCGAATTGGGAGGGACCCTACAAGATCTCAAGAGTGATCCGCCCCGGCACATACCGACTAGAAGATCTCGAAGGCAGGAAAATTCCCAGGACTTGGAATGCCGACCATCTCTTAAAATACCATGAGAGAGCAACAACGCCCCTCTAAGTAATTCGAGATGTCGAACCGTCCCTTTCCTGTCACTTGGTAGAAATTTTCTTTTATTTTTCATTGTAATAATGGCTAGCAACTTTAAAAGCAGCCGATCATTGAATATTAATAAATAAAGTTTTCATATTTCTGCTACTATTGTCTCTGCCTTTAACTCTCTAATCTCACAATGGTTCGGAGTCCAGCACTCGGCTCGACTTTACTTTCTCGGCTCGTCCATAGACGAGCCAGAAGTAGATCGCCGTTCGAAATTGCTCCCGCAGCCGTTGAATGGTTCGGAGTCCAACACTTGGTTCGAGTCTACTTCGCAAGATCGCTCCTAAGCAATCTAGAAGTAACTCGCCATTCGGAATTGTTCCTGCAACTTTTAAACTAATCTCACAATGGTTCAGAGTCCAGCACTCGGCTCGACTTTACTTTCTCGGCTCGTCCATGGCCGAGCCGGAGGTAGATCGCCGTGCTGTATTGCTCCAACAGCCGTTGAATGGTTCGGAGTACAACACTTGGCTCGAGTCTGCCTCGCAAGTTCGCTCCCAAGCAAGCTGCAAGTAGCTCGCCATTCGGAATTGCTCCTGCAACCCATAAACTAGCCTAACGATGGTCGGGGTCCTATGGCTCGACTTTGCCTCACCAGCTCGTCCTCAAACGGGCTGGGGTAAGACGGTCATTACGATCTGTTCCCACTACTTCCGAGCTGAGCGGACGAGGTACCGACCCTCGTATATGGCGAAAAAACCTTCCGAGGCAAAACCACCGTCAGATCATCTCGTAATGTGTGCTAAAATGTGATTGATGGATCTGATTAAGCCACGTGTCCGCAAAACGACAAGATAACGTTTTCTTGGGAACCGCACCTACCTCAAGATTCGTGCAACCATCCGACGGCCGTGATCACCTTACTTCGCTCGACACCAACGCCGAGCAACAGGCAATCCGAATCAACTTTCTTTCGCAATCGCCTCGGCCTACGAGCCGTATGAACACTGCCAACCTATAAGAAGCAAAAACTTGAAGTCTAAAAAAGTTTGCATTAAGGTTTAAGGGGAACTCCCCCTCAGGTCCGAACTACGGTCGCCAACGCTTCTGCCTTGTCCTCCCTCGCTCCTGACACCCACATCGCGGTCGTCGGGAACGAGAGAAGAACAAGGCGGTAGAGTGACCACCCTTCGGAACCTCTCGAGGCAAAAACCTGTAACAAGGCTGGCATCCGCCCAAGGGCAGACGCCATCACGACCACTTGAACTCTAGACTGATGACAAAAACTACAAAGGGGGGGTGTGGTACTTATAGCCTTCCCCCAAGTAACTGTCATTAAGACCCTCGGAAGTCCAAAAGTCACGCCTAGGGACCCAGAGCGCCGCGCATTAATTAAGGGCACCGTTCTCAATGCCCTTGGGAAGGTAAAATGCCCCCACAGAGCCCAGAGCGCCATTAATGCGGTTAAGGGGATTGGCCGCTGAACCAAGCCGTGCTTAGAGGCGCCGAGCAGGATTCAGAACCGAGGCAAAAGTGCGGGGCTCGAGGCCAAGACGCTCAACGAAGCAAACACTTGCCTCGTGGTCCATCTCAAGCCTACCCTAGCTAAGCGCGATTACGACACAATGAATTTGGGAGAAGAGGACAGTTCAGATAAATCAACCCCAATTTTATTAACAAGACTTGGATAAAATTACAAGATCATGACAAAACACATTTCAGAAGTCCGAAGACAGGACACGACTCGCTTACTGCCTCCGCGGAAGGGGGACACTCCGGTTCAACGACACTTTGGGTCGACGCTTCTTGACCTCGGAGCTCGTCTCTAGACCAACGAACCGAGACGCCTCTTCGCCGCTGACCCTAACAGTCGCTCCGACCGATGCACCACTTGAGGACACCGCTACCCCACTTTGGGCATCGGCTGCGGACCTACCTATGATGGGGGTTCGACTCGCGGCTTGGTAGAACGAAATCCCTCGCTCAATCTCCTCGCGAGTGCACGAAGTACTCCGGACGTTGGCCCTCACCGGCTGAGGCTTCAGCCGAGCAACCTCTTCCTCCAGCTCGACGATCCGGTCCTTCATCGTGTCGTCCTTCACAATAACTTTGAATCGAGGAAGTTTCGCCGAACCGGGATACTCTGCGCTGTCGGATATAACGCGACGCAAGTGGGTCACTTCGATACTCTTGTCGACCGTCACCCTTTGCAAATGTTCCACCTTCCTAGCAAAGTCATCCCGTTCGGCTGAAACCCGAACCAACTCTTCTTCCTTCGCAGACAGCTCGGTTTCGACTATCCGTAGATGGTACAGCTCGCTGTTCTTCCTCTCAACGTATCGAAGAATTCTCCTAGTCAGACGCATCTCGCCCTCGAGTCGACCCTCTTGGGGCTGCCGAAATAGCTCCGCGCGGTGCCGAGCCGCCGCGTTGGCAGAAATCACCTCGGCAATCTGAAATAAAAAAGGGGGACGACATTGAAGGGCCAGAGGGGCGAACCAAACACTTAGATAGAAACGCGAAAGTCAAAACACATATTTCATTCAACAAAAACGGTAGCCAGTCCGCAAAAGGCATTACAATGCTTAAAGAACAAAATCAAAAAATTACAAAAACTTAGCGAGAGGATCAGGGGTCCACCTGCGTCACCATTTCGACCACGGCTGCGTCGGCAGATGGCCCCCCGACCCCCACCTCGACCTGGGCGTCTGCCACAGGTGGGTCGGCTTCGTCCTCCTCGCTCTTGACCTCATCGCCTTTGCCTCCTTCCTCCTCACCGCCTGAGGGCGACCCAGGCCACAGCCGGTAGCCGACCCGTTCGAAGCCGGGGATACGGTCTTGAACATGATCGAGCGCTCTCTGATAAGACCTCTCCATGTTCTCGGCCATGTGTTTCTTCGCCTCGGCCTCGCATTCCTTCTCCACCTCGGCCCGGATCTTCGCGGCCAAGCCCTCCTTCTTCGCCTTCTCATCAGCAAGGGACTTCACCGCCGCAGCCAGCTCCTCGGCAGCCTTGGCAGACTCTGCCTCGAGACGCCCCTTGGCTCTCTCCAGGTCGGCAATAAGGTCGGCCACCCGGACCTCCAAGGCTTCGGCTCGCCTCTGCTCGGCCTCGAGCTCCCGGACTGCCTTGACCTTCGCCGACCGGTCTTTGTTGCTGGCAGCCCTCAACTCCTTCTCCTGCTCGGCGAACGTCTCAAGGAGATGGCCGAAATGGCAGTTAGCCCATGAAGACAGCGGTGAGCGCGCTAAACAAAACGAGCAGTAAACTTGGAAAAACGTAGCAATGAGAAACTTACCGACACCAGTGACCGAGCCACCTCGTATGTGTCGTCGCCGACTGTCCCTGCCCTCAGCGCGGATCGGTCCTTCGGGGTCGCCAAGTGCTTGACAACCTGCACCGACATTTGCGAATTGCCGAGAAACCCGTCGTGGTTCTTCACCCTCCAATTCGGCACGAACAGCTGCTTGTGCTGCTCGGTCAGGATCTCCTCGGCATCCCTGGTCAGCGGCGGTGCCTCGAGCGACAGCGCCGCGTTAACGTCGAATGCCCCCTCGATCGCGTTCGGGGCCACAGGGGCCGATGGCTCCTCGACGACCACCGCCTCCGAAGGCGCCTCAGTGGTCGGAGGGGGCGGGGTGACGGTGGGAGAGACCGTGGGCTAAGGAGTCGACGAGGCAGCCGCGGCCGCCCTCTTCCTCTTTCTACCCCCGGCCAACTTGGACCTGTCGGCCATCATGGCGTTGAAGTCAATCTTCATCGCTTCTGCATCGGACCACACAAAAAAAAAGGGAGTCAGCGAGACGAACTAAAAACTTGAAAGAAAAAACGAAAATAAATGAGATGTCAGGAGCATACTCGGGTCGATGGGGCTAAGGCCGGACCCGAACAGCACCTCCTCCGTCAACTCCCTCCAACTCAACAGGGGAAGGGCCATGATCTTCCTAGCCACATCCTCCTCTTCCTCAGAGAGCACAGGGTCGGCTCTTGCGAACTTCGGCACCTCCACTTTCCACCGGGTCGGAATGTGCCGGATCGCCTCACCCCTTAGTATGAAGTACTTCTCCCTCCAACCCTTTATTGAGTCGGGGTTTTCTACAATCTTAACACCCTTCCTCGGCCCCAAATAGTACCGATGCTCCGTCTTATGCTGCCTGTTTATCCGATACAGACCTCGGAAGACTGTTAGGTCCGGCGCTACTTCAGCCTTGTGGCACTGAAGTAAGAAAGCGTTCACGTGACGCCAGGTGTTCGGCATGAATTGGGTCGGCACGAGGCAGAACCAGCCGAGGATTTGGAGGACGAAGGGGTGCAGCGGGAAGCGGAGTCCGGCATTTAGGGCGTCGGAGTCGAACATGCACATATCCGACGAGGGCAGCGTGGAATTCGCTCGCATCCCGGGGCCGGGGAGTATCAGCTTGTACTCCGGAGGGATGGCGAATCCCATTCTGATCCGAAGGAGGTCCCTCTCGGACAGAACTGAAATGGTCTCATCGGCCTCGGTGGGAAGAGCCGGGTTGGGTTCCTCGACGACCTTCGACTTTCCGTATATCGCTGTCTCCAGAAGGTCGCCCTCGTACTGCCTGATCCCTGAATGCCCGGACAAGACCGAAGGATATCGTCCCATCTCGGGAGCTTGCTTCGGGTTCTCCAAAATCTCCTCGACCACCACGGATTGGGCCGCCATTCTCCTCTTCTTCTTCTTCTCCTTCCTCGCCTCGGTCGCAGATGGTTCGGCGACCTGCTTACCCTTCCTCCGAATCTCTGCCCTCCTCCTCTCCTCGGCGCCATCATCGCCCGAAGACGAGGCCCCACTCCCCGAGTCCACTCGTGACATCTCTAGAAAAAATAAGTCTAGTCTAGTGGACTGACCTTTGAAGTGACGTTCACGGTCGGAATTCGTCGCCGGAAATCGCCTGGCCCACGCGACAGCTAACGACACCACCGTGGAACAGAAGTCGCCGCTAGCAGAGAACTTGAACAGCAAAAGTGAATCCTTGAGAGTAAAAAAGTGAAATGAGCTTAGGGGAGGGAAAGTGAAGACTTATAACCCCAAGTAGTGGGCCTTCTTGGGGAACGTGGGAGGCCCACTAAGCCAAAGCGCCAAGCGGAGAGTGGCGACGTTTCAAAAAACAAAAAGGCTCCCCAAATCGCCCAAGTCCATGATTCGGCCATCAGTCTGCCAAACCCAACTCAGCGCCTCGGCCAAACAGCACTGCCCCTCCGAGCCGAGGTGCCGAGGTACCGACCCTCGTATATGGCAAAAAATCAACCCGATGCGAAGTTACCGTCGGATCTCTCCAAAATTCGCGTCAGAATTCGATGGACGGTTCAGATCTCGCCACGCCCACAAAACGACAAGATATCGTTTTCTCATGATCTGGACCCCATCCTCGTGATGCGCGCCATGATGGACGAACTAGATCCTGCCGCGTGTACCTTCCGAACTGCCTGCCATCGGCCTGCTCGATGGAGCAACCGAACAGCTTAGTCGAGCAGCCGAGCTACTGGGCACGGAGGGCCAGACCATCAAGACATTTCTCTCAAAATAGCCAACTCAGCACCTCAGCCAAACAGCACTGCCCCTCCGAGCCGAGGTGCCGAGGTACCGACCCTCGTATATGGCAAAAAATCAACCCGATGCGAAGTTACCGTCGGATCTCTCCAAAATTCGCGTCAGAATTCGATGGACGGTTCAGATCTCGCCACGCCCATAAAACGACAAGATATCGTTTTCTCATGATCTGGACCCCATCCTCGTGATGCGCGCCATGATGGACGAACTAGATCCTGCCGCGTGTACCTTCCGAACTGCCTGCCATCGGCCTGCTCGATGGAGCTACCGAACAGCTTAGTCGAGCAGCCGAGCTACTGGGCACGGAGGGCCAGACCATCAAGACATTTCTCTCAAAATAGCCAACTCAGCACCTCAGCCAAACAGCACTGCCCCTCCGAGCCGAGGTGCCGAGGTACCGACCCTCGTATATGGCAAAAAATCAACCCGAGGCGAAGTCACCGTCGGATCTCTCCAAAATTCACGTCAGAATTCGATGGACGGTTCAGATCTCGCCACGCCCACAAAACGACAAGATAGCATTTTCTCGTGATCTGGACCCCATCCTCGTGATGCGCGCCATAATGGACGAACTAGATCCTGCCGCGTGCACGTTCCAAACTGCCTGCCATCGGCCTGCTCGATGGAGCTACCGAACAGCTTAGTCGAGCAGCCGAGCTACTGGGCACGGAGGGCCAGACCATCAAGACATTTCCCTCAAAATAGCCAACTCAGCGCCTCGACCAAACAGCACTGCCCCTCCGAGCCGAGGCGCCGGGGTACCGACCATCGAATATGGCAAAAAATCACACCAACCCATATCAGCCGTTGGATCTTGTGAAAAAGCGCGCTCGTCATGATGGACGACCCAGATTTGGCCACGTCCACTAAACGACAAGATAGCGTTTTATCGAGATCCACGCTGAAATGGACGTCCTGGATGATACCACGTACCTCGGATCCTCCGAGCCGAAGCACTGGCCCTCCGAACCGGAGCACTGACTCTCCGAGCCGAAGCACTAAGCCCTCCGAGCCGAGGTGCCGAGGTACCGACCCTCGAATATGGCAAAAAATCACACCGACCCATATCAGCCGTTGGATCTTGTGAAAAAGCGCGCTCGTCATGATGGACGGCCCAGATTTGGCCACGTCCACTAAACGACAAGATAGCGTTTTATCGAGATCCACGCTGAAATGGACGTCCCAGATGATGCCACGTACCTCGGATCCTCCGAGCCGAAGCACTGGCCCTCCGAACCGGAGCACTGACTCTCCGAGCCGAAGCACTAAGCCCTCCGAGCCGAGGTGTCGAGGTACCGACCCTCGAATATGGCAAAAAATCACACCGACCCATATCAGCCGTTGGATCTTGTGAAAAAGCGCGCTCGTCATGATGGACGGCCCAGATTTGGCCACGTCCACTAAACGACAAGATAGCGTTTTATTGAGATCCACGCTGAAATGGACGTCCCAGATGATGCCACGTACCTCGGATCCTCCGAGCCGAAGCACTGGCCCTCCAAGCCGAAGCACTGGCTCTCCGAGCCGAAGCGCTGGCCCTCCGAGCCGAGGTGCCGAGGCACCGACCCTCGTATATGGCGAAGAAGTCTGCCGAGGAGCAGGGGCCGTCTGATCGTCCAGAAATTCGCGCCTCCGCTCTGATCGATGGTCCAGATTCAGCCACGTCATAAATCATATTTAAAAATCGATTTTTCATTTATTTAAATCGTTTTATTTATTTAAAAATTGGGAAAAATTGCTAAAAATTCGGAAAAATTAGCCAAAAATTCTAGAAAATAATTAAAAAGTCGGGGGAATAATTTTGAGCCCCCGAACGAACAATTATTGCCTAGAAGGTACTGTCAAGTCCCCCGAACGATTAGTAAACACTTCGCAAAATTAAATAAATAGCCCGAAAAAATAGATAAGAACTCAATACGACTTCATAAAAAGAAGAAGTTACCATACTACCCACTTCGAGATTCAAAATCCCCCATTCAGGCTCCGATACAACTCCATTAGCCACTAAGACAGTCAAACTACTCCCCAAAGACTGATCATCCTCAGCCTTTAGGAGTGGGGGGCTCGTGATATGGCTAAAAATAGGAGTTTAATCGAGACCGTCCAAATGGGGCACGAATCCTGAAGACCGGGGGTAAGACAGTAATTTCGCCTACAGACGGGTCTGAAGCGGTTACTGGGTCTCCTCCTCAAGGATCCAATAACCCGCGAACGGACCCATCACGACTGGGTGCGGGTTTCAACCCGCGATAAACCCGGTCCAGCAGGATTGAATTAAGGTTTCTGATTAATATTAATCGACGGTCCTGATTCATATCTATCCTTTCACCGGGATTGGGGATTACATTCCTAATCTGGTTATAAGGAGAATATTCCTTATCAGATCACAGGGATTACATTCCTAATTTGTTCCCTAAGACGCCTATAAATACCCCTCACCCATCTCCATTAAGAGGTAATCAATATTTCTCCATTTTTCGGGCTCTCATAATCATTTTCTGGTTATTGACTTGAGCGTCGGATGGTGCGTCGCCGGGAACAACCCCGGTGTCTCGCACTTTTTGCAGGTACACGGCGGGAGCAGCGATCAACTTCAGCGGGACAGGTACACAGGTTTACTATTCAGTTTCCTAAGGATCCACAAATACTATCTGTTTGCCCCCACACCGAAATCAGCGGCAACAGTTCCTCTTGTTCATCATGCAGCAATCAATATCAATCAAAAAAATAAAAGAGGAAGGACACCAAGGGTGATCGGGATTGGGGGAGTTCGTCGACGTCAAGCGTCGGATGCGGGCACAGCTGGCAGTGGGGCGGCACGCGGATCGAGGCAGTGGGGCAGAATGGTTATACCTGTCACTCCCTTTGTTGTCTCTTTTTAGTCCTCAGTTGATTCTTGTAAAAGCAAAGCCATGAATAAACAGCTCAGAAAAAGAAGAAGACATGAAGAGGAGTCGACATCAACAACAGCCTGTAAAAAATCTCAACAGACAAACATTGATAAAGAGAGAAGAAACCAAAAGGCCACACCATTAATCAAGCAATGATAGAAAGAGAGGCAAACAGCCCAACGGTATAAAAGCAAAGGCATGAAGCACACTACCAAATGATAAACATTAAGAATTTAATAGGAGAAAAAATGGTAATTAGATGATGAACATATTAACAATATTTATTTGCACAATTCTTTCTGAACAAGGACAACAACAATAGTAACAGTATTATTAAAGACATACAAGTATAACTCAAAAGAGAATCCTATCTAAAAGGGCTGAGTGATGTTCATAGGTTTTTCCCCTGACACATACATTTCTTAACCTGTGTTTTTTTTCCCTCCTTTTTCCTTCTGTTTACTGTATGTATATCGCTAGAAATAGCAGGAATGAACAAACCCTTGGAATTAATGGGCAAATAACATCAACTCGATAGGCTTTTCTCTTCATCTTCAGATACAGGCAAGGGCCTGCCTGCCTTATTGTGAAGAATTCCGTACAGGTATCAACTGCAATAATATTGGTTCGTGCACAATGTTGATCTATCCCCGATTTCATCCAACTAATAAAGAATTACACCCCTAATCTTCCACAAACAAACTACACAACGCAAATGCATCTCTGCATCCAACTGCTTGGACCCAAAAGCTACGATCACCCATTAAAGGGGAAAAAATAAATGAAGAGAAAAAGGAAAAATTGCGGCGCAAGCCTGTTTTTATCTACAACATATTGTAAAATTTTCCAACAATAGCAATACCTTCCCATGTTCCCAATGTGTGGTGATAATGAACATCTTGGACTTTGAAATGTGTAACTAATTCTGCTTCATTAGGTGCAGTCTAATCCACACTCTTCTAGAAGCGGTCCATCTGACATTGCCAAGAAAGGATCTATACGGACCCATAGAAGGGAGAAGATGGAAGCAAGAAGAATAAACCAGACGATGATAGTAGGTGTTCGGTTCTGCCTGCCAACTAAACCTTTGAGGAAAGGATACAGATGGACTATCACCCAGAATGCAAAGAAGAGTTTTCCAAAAAGCGGACCCCGAGATTCATATCCATTGTTAATGGCATTCGAGATGCCAACAACAACACCAATTAAGTTAAATATAAGTAATGTAGTAGGGGGAATGAGCAATGTCGTTTATTAAACGTGTAAAGCTCCGAAAACTCTTCGTCATCACCACCTTTGGCCGTAACTGTGAAGTTGGTAACAACACCAGCAAGGACCTTCAAAAGCCCTTGAAATACTACGAAAAGATGTGAAGAAACACCTCCAATAACCCAAAACTGCTCATTTCTCCACCAATCATCAATTCCAATCCCACTCCACCTCATTTCAAGAATACTCGTTGTAAAAATGCAAATGAAGAGGGACATAAACCACAAGCTGGCAACATTGCTAAGCTGCAAGACAACATAAGTGAATTGAATGAGGGAATTAGGAAATGTCATATGAGGAAAGGAAAAAGGAGGGAAAAAGGGATGGTGAAAATTATAGATATTATTTCTAAAATTCCACAGAAAAAGAAATCATCTCATGTAAGCTATATTTTCAACATTTTGCACCCCTGTAATTCAAAAAAGTTAACACTTTGTACTCCAATGTACCAGTTATATGTAAAGATACATTGGTACTACACCCTTTTTTTAGTCTGAATAGGCAAAACCCTTATGATTGTTGACACCATAACGTTGATTTAATTCCAAGTTTTTCACTCCTATATACAGATTTTGTATGGATCTCAACAAATATTGACACATTTAAGGGGATCCCAGGGCATTACTAAATGTATAATGTATGTAAACATCAAGAACTGTTTTGACTTGGTAATTAAGCTAGCAAACAGTGTATATACATATATTTCAGCAATTCAGCACGAATTGGCAAATAATGATATATGAAAATGGTGACTTGTTAGAACTTGGAGGGTGCAAAATGACGACAAATAAACTATGGGGAGGATGTTTGCTATTCTGTGAACTTTTTGCGGTGATATCTGTAAGAGCATCCACAGTGGTTTGCTATAATTCTCAGTTTGCCATATTATAGCAAATGTAGCGCTGCAACGATTTCTCATTTTGCCATTTTTTAGCAAACGACCTATATTCGTTTCTCATATTTGAGAAACAGAATAGCGATTCTCAAATTATAGAGGACGGGATATCATATCCCGTCTGATCTATTTTAATATATTCTAATCCTTTCAGACGATACATCATATACCGTCTCTACTTTTTTTAAATTTTTTTTTTTTTAAAAACTCCTCAGACGGGAGATGATATACAGTCTGAATCAGACGGGATATCATATCCCGTCTGTGAGTTTTTTTTGTGTCTTTTTTTTTTTTTTTTTAAATAGATGAAGGGCCGGGATTGGAGGATGAGAAAAAAAATAAAAAAATTCAACAGACGGTACATGATGTACCGTCTGTGAAGTTTTTTTTAGTGGAGTAATTAATGCTGGGTGGTAGTTTAGGAGTATTAATTTGGGTTAGGTAGTGATATAAGTAGGCTTAGTTAATATTATATTATTTAATTTAGTTAATTAATTAGGTTTAATAGTTAATAAGTAATTAACTTATTTTAATTATTTTTTAAAGTTGAGACGGTATATCATATATGATATACCGTCTCACTCAATTTTTGAAATTTTTGGCAATTTTTTAGCAAACGACCATTGCAGCGATCTCCCTATTTGCTATTACTGTTGTTGCCATTTTTTGGCAAATGAGAAACACCACTGTGGATGCTCTAATTAACCCAAAAAAGAAAGACAATATAAACATCACTATAGTTTCATACCTCTGGAGTGATGAATTTTCCAGTGAGCAAGCAAACAGCAGGAAAGGTACAGTAGGCCAAAAGATATTCTGCTTACCTGCGTGCGGATCGAGACATCAGGCGTCGGATGCGGGCACGGGGTTTTGCTGCTTCTCTTCTTTTTCTCTCTCTTTTTGCTTATCGACAACATCAATCAATCAACTGCCCGTCACATCCCCAAAAAATCCATAATCGCTATCCCAAACCCTAAATCGCGATCTAATCGGCCAAGATCCTAACCCTAAACACATTGCTCGTCGGTAAGTCTTCACCGGTGCCGCTTTTGACGCTCTTCTCGTCCCGACCACCGCCGCCAACAGCCACCTGCGCCGATGCCAACAAGATTCGCGACTGGATTTCAGCTGGTGCATGGTTTGCATCAAGAATCGGGACCGGATCTTTTGGAGAGAGGAGGTTGGGGTTTGGGATTTGGGGGTGAGAATTAGATGAACGATGAAAGAGTAGGAGTTTATTTTGAATATACAGTATTGGGAATTTATACGGTAGAGATATTTTGATGTAACGGATAGAGTCCAGGGACTCCAGCCAACAGATCAAATAAATAAATAATAGTTTACAAGTAGGGTTTTACCAGCGGTAAAACAATGGATACAGTAAGGAAGGATAATCTACAGCTAGCAATATGAACACTACAAACAGAGAATACAAGTAAGAAAACAAAACTTCCGAAAAGACGCCCGCAGGAGTGAAACCGCAAGACCAATAATCCCCCGTAGCTGCTCAAAAGGACGGCCAGCCGGAGGACGCGAGCTGGGAGCAGACTCATACTGAACATAAGAGTTGCAATGCCTGCAAGGGCCCAGCCACCCAAACCACAGAGAAGCAGGGAGCATGACAACAAAGACGCCAGAGAAGGGAAGACCAAAGCTAAAGGAAAAGCAGAATAATACCCAGATGCTAACAGCTCAGAGCAGAAGGGAAACGAGCTGGGTGTCGATGAAAAAGAGCTCCTCCACGAGAGCTACGCAATTACACACAATGCGCGACGCCCAAACCCATAGCTGGGATCGAAGCCCACTCTCAACAACCAAACCAAGCCACACCAGGGCGTGACCTAGACCTCCAATGCCAATGACCGAACAAAGAGATGATGCCCACTCAACAAAACTCAATCGAAGGCAATTAACTCAACAAACAGAAATCAACAGCATAGACAGAAAATAAAGAAAACAGAAAACCAAACGCAGCAAACTGCAATAAGTACAATAATAAAGAAGAGAAGAGAACTGATAAACACCAGATTAAGCAGAAAAAAGGATAGTAGAGGGAGATAGATTAAACCCAAGTCGCCATTACAAACAGAACCAGAATAACAGAAGAGTAAACCAAAGGCACCCACCACCGCAGCCCGTAAAGAACAAAATCCAACCCAGTCGGGAGCGGAAAGTCCAACGGGGGACCAAAAAAACTGAGCTGGTGAACAGCTAGTCACAAAAATGGCTAGGGCCACCATAGACCACAACGGAATCAACCCTGCATAACAAAAGCATGAGAATATAAGATAGGAGTGAAAGAAGGAAAGTAACAACAGAGAAGTAAGCTAAAATAGGAACTATAAAGCCTGAAGATTTTTAAGACAATAAAAAGATTGCAGTAATTTGTCAGACGCTGACGCGGCGTCCTCTTTGAAAGATGGATTAGAAGCCCAGCGATTAAAAAGAAATAAGAACTCGTCAATAATAGCAACTATTGGTTTGCGATGAAGACGGAATAGCCTACTATTTCTTTCTTTCCAAGAGATCCAAATAATGATATGAATCGATAAAATCCACGCACTTCGAAACATGCTGTTCGAAGGCGTGAATTCCCAAACCGAAGATAATGAGGGAGGAATCATTCGCAAATTCCAAGCTAAAGTGACAATCTTCCAAAGAGGGATAATAAAAGAGCACTGAGTGAAAAGATGATGGATGTCTTCTGGGGAATGATCGCATAGTGGGCAGAGTTGGCCCCAGGCGATATTTCTTTTGTTGAGGATCTCGACAGTGAGAAGTTTGTTGTTTAAGGCTAACCAAGAGTTAATTTTGACTTTCAAAGGAGCACTAGATGCCCAGATGAACTGCGAGAAAGACGATCGCGTTCCTCTAGAATTGAGGAAACTGTAAAAGGAACGAACCGTGAAAATTCCCGACGCCGTCCAGCGCCAGGAGATCCCCTCAAAAGGGAACCAAACGTAGCCATTGAGGAGACAAATGAGATGATTGAATTGTTCAATGAGATGGATGGGGATCTCAGAAATCAAAGGAATCGACCAGTGCCTCACATTATCAATAATAATAAAGGATTCTGCTACAGTGGCCTCAGGGGCCGCCGCTAAGCGGAATAAGGAAGGGAATGCCGAAGACAGTTTAATGTTACCGATCCACAAATCAGACCATAGGTGCGCCGAAAACCCTTCGGAGCATAAACGGGATATGCTACAAAGGAAAGCATCAGATGCTTTCCAAACACCTTTCCAAAAAGGAGAGGCGAGACGAGAGGTTGAGGGGGGAAACTCCCACCAATTAGAAGAGGATCGGTAATTTTTGATGCATTGAATCCAAGGAAGGTGATTGAGATTGTGGAGTCTCCAAAGCCACTTACCGAGAAGGGCGATATTATGGTCTCTAAGGTTCAGAACACCGAGCCCTCCCTCCTCTCTAGGGGAGCAAATGAGCTTCCAATTGGCTAAGTGCGAACCGGGATCGTAAGAAGCGGATCCCGACCAGAGGAAGTTACTCCTGATCTGATCAATCCTTTTGATCACCCAGGAGGGGAGAAAAAAGAAAGACATCATATATTGGGGCATTGCCGACAGAACAGAATTGATGAGAATTAATCTACCACCTCGAGAGAGGGTTTTGCCTGCCTAGACAGAAAGTCTAGACTCGACTTTGTCAATCAGAGGAATCCAATCAGATCTAAGAAGCTTACCCCATCTGAGGGGGATGCCCAAGTACGAGATAGGGAAGTTGGCAATGGGACAATTAAAGACATTGGACACCTCAGTTTGACGATTGGGGGAGCCGCTCAACCAAATCACCGAAGATTTTTGGAAATTGATAGATAAACCTGAAGCCAATTCAAAACAATAAAGAAGCAATTTCAGATTACGAAGAGAGTGAAGGTTAGGCTTGGAGAAAATAATAGTGTCGTCAGCGTATTGAAGGTTTAGAACGCCCTTGAAGAGGGGAGAAGAACCCAGCCCCTCAATCATATGCGAGTTCCAAGCATTCCTAAGAAGTTTGCTAAAAACATCCGCTACAAGGGAAAAAAGGAGGGATGAGAGGGGGTCTCCTTGGCGGAGACCGCATTTAACTTTGAATTGATGGCCTTCAGTGCCGTTGACATAGATGGCTGAGGTGCCAGAGTAAAGGCTGGATTTGATCCAGGCGATCCATTTGGGACCAAATCCCCGGAAGGAAAGAATATCAAATAGGAAGTCCCAATTAACATTGTCATAAGCTTTTTGAAAATCAAGCTTCAGAAGAATACCTTCCTCACAAGATCTGTGGCAACGGGAAATGATTTCTTGAGCAGAAGCCACGCTATCAAGGATGAAGCGGTCCTTGATGAAACCCGATTGAGCGGAATCTATGAGGGGAGAGATGATGGCACTAAGCCTAGTCGAAAGAACTTTCATAATGATTTTAAAGGAGGTGTTGATCAGACTGATCGGCCTAAAACTGGACAACAAATGAGCTCCCGTGATTTTAGGTATAAGGACAATATGTGCGTAATTAATACGGTCAAAAGAGAAGAGACCCTGATGGAGATCCTGGAATAATTTGAGAAGGTCATCCTTAAGCCAATGCCAAAATTTTTGATAGAAGAAGGCAGGGAAACCATCAGGTCCAGGAGCGGAATCGCTTTTTAAGGCAAAAACCGCGGAATGAATCTCTTCTATAGTGAAAGGGGCTTCGAGGGAAGAAAGATCGTGAGATTGATGACCATAAAGATGGAGCCAATCAAGCTCAATAGAACGAGGTTTATTAGAACCAATAAGATTCTTGTAGAAGTTAAGGAATTCCATATGGATTTCTCCATCAGTAGACACCTCTCTCCCTAGAATCGAGAGAGATGCAATTCGATTACTCCGTTGCCGATGGGACGCAAAGTTATGGAAGAAAGCAGTGTTAGCGTCGCCCTCTTGCAGCCATCTAATATGAGCTCTTTAAGCCCATTTAGCGTGGTCTTGCTGGAGGATGTTAAAATAGTCCTGTTTGCAGGAAAGACGCTCAGCACGGGCTGCTTCCGACAATGGATGCGATTCTTCCATTTTGTCGAAGGATTCAATAGAATGGAGAAGAAAATTTTTGAGGAAGACAGTATTGTGATGCCTCTCAGAGCGCCAGATTTTGCATCCGTGCTTGATAGCATGGAGTTTGAGGAGAATGTTACCCAACCCCGAGGAGCCTATGATCGAAGCAAGACATTCCTTCACTAGATTCACAAAAACCTGGTCTTGCAACCAAAATTTTTCGAACCGAAATTTGTGCTGTTGATGGAAAGGGAAGTGGGACGATAGAGATATCGGGCAATGGTCTGGGGGAAGCGATTCAACCAAGATAGGGATACAAGAAAACGATCGAGTTTGGCTAGGGATGGAGACTGACGCTGGTTGGACCAGGTAAAGGATCTACCGGAAATTGGCAAATCTGCCAATTGAAGCGTGCGGATACAATCGTTGAATAGGAAAGATTGTTGAAATGAGGATCCCTGGGAGGATCTTTCGGAAGCGAATCGGGTGACGTTAAAATCACCACAAAGGAAACAGAGATCAGATAAGAAGGGATGTAAGGATAGGAATTCGTCCCAGAATAAAGTCCTTCTCTCCGCAGAAGAAGGTCCGTAAACCGATATAACATTGAGAGGACAATTGAAGTGGGACTAGTGAAGTTGAACTATTAGAAAAAAGTTAAGACGATGAGTAGCTACAAGGGAGAAGGATGATTCTTTGAAACCGACGAGAATACCTCCTCTCGAACCAATGGCATCTAGGGAAATCCACTTAGAGATAATGGAACCGCCCAGATTCCGATAGATAGGGGAGGAGGGAGAATCTAATTTAGATTCTTGAATGGCGATTAAATTGCAACGGGAAGTAGCAATAAGGTCGAAAATTGCCCGTTGTTTAGACGGGCAATTCAAACCGCGAATATTCCAGGAGACGCTAATCATCGGGCCGACTATGCTCAATGACACGGTGACGTTCCAATTTTCTAATGGTGCAGATACTATGAGTATCGGAAGGGGAGAGACGAAAGCCCATATCACGAGCCAGGGAGGCAATATTACAGTCCGAAAGAGAGTCGAAAATAGGGAAATAAAGAGAACCAAACTGATAATTGGGGTTAGAGCATAGGCTCGAAGATGATTGCGAAGGGCAGGGGAGAGTCCCAGAGGGGAAAGACTCACTTGCACAAGGTTCAACGGGGTTCTGCAATTTCTTCTTTTTTAAGGCCAGCAGCCGAGCGCTGGCTCGAATGAAGCGATGGGAAGACTGCGAAGGGGGACTAATCTCACAAACAGATCTGCTGGACTGAACAGAAGGCGAGGAGAGAAGGGGTGAAGAAATCGAATTGGAGAGGCTAGAAGATACTGGGGTAGAACCCGATGCTGCATGTGCAGCACTGCGAGGGGGTAGAGAGAGAGGAGAGAAATGAGTCTGAGACTCGAAGCAACAATGGGTCTTTGTATCGGTGGAAGGAGAAAACCACAATCGATACAAAGGTCCAAGTTGAGCAGGAATACTAAGGACTAAGTCCCGTTGATACTTATTCACTAAATGAACTAACACAGCCAATTGAAGTAATCTAAAAAAGCAAAAACCGAAGAATAGAATGAAGCAATCAGAACGATAGGAAAGAAGAGGGAAACATACCTGTTTGGCTTTTGACGCTCTATTAAGATCCTCTTCCTCCTCCAGAAGCAGGGGATCCTTATCAATCCAAGATGGAACTTTGGATGCCTTCGAAGCATTCAGAATGGCTTGTTCGAAAGCTGGCTCGGCTCGCTTGGGGGTGGGAAAATGGGCAATCTGAATGAATTGCTCCCAATCCGAAGCGAAATTGGGGTTGACCTCCCACGCAGGCCAAGGAGAGGAGGGCGACTTGCCTTTAGTAATATTAGAAGAGTTGGCCGAGTGAGTCGCCGCTAAAGGGGCGGGCGACTGGAAGATTTTCGGAGGAGAAGAAGTGGTAGTAGATTTAATCGGAGTTGTAAGGTTAGTGGAAGAGGAGCCTTTCGCAGGGAGAATATTAGGGTTGATCCACACTAGATTAGGAGCCTTGGAAGGAGAAATCTTAGGGGCTGGAGGGATTAGAGTAGGCCTGTGGAGGGGGGGGGAATTTGCTGCGCGAAGGGCCACCGCGGGGGGCTTTCAAAGACGGAGAAGAAGAAATAGCTGGAGAGTCATGACCCGGATGAAAAGCGGCCTTAAGGTCAGCTTCAAATCTCGGTGCAGAGACCTCAGATAAAGAAGAGGGAGGAGCAGCAGTGGAGAGTGCAGCCTCATGGTAATGAGCTGACACGGAGTATGAAGAACAACCGTCTGATAAACAAAACGCCTCAATACGGGGAAGGGATTTGTTACAACGGAAAATCGCTTCTATTTGGACTGAGCCTGAGGCTAACCAAGCTTTGGACGAAATGCTGACCAAATCCCCAATGCATTTGGCCAACTCGGCAACCAAGTGAGGAGAGTCACAGAACGGGGGCAAACCCACCAAAGAAACTTTGGAATCCACCCAATCAGAGTCCAGAGTTAGAGAAGGCAAATTCACCCAACGGCGAACAGAGAGGTTGATAGAACCGATAGATAGAGAAGGTGACGCGATCAATTCTTCCAATAATTTTGGGGAGGGGCAGCGGATCACCATGTCACCATTGGAGCAATTGTAAAGAACCCAATCCCAATCCTTGATATTACAGAAGTTGCTAAGAAAAGTATTGAGAGTAAAAAAGGGAACCACACCTCCAGAGAAAGAAATCGCTCCATAAAGACTGAAAGACTTCAGACGATCCGAAAGCACTGATTTGGGAACAAACACACTGGTGATCTGCTGAACGGGGTGAGGGGGAGATGGAACAGCCGGAGCATTCTGCTGTACCTGAGAATGCTCGGAGATGCGGAGCGCTGAAGAAGGTGTGGGAAGTAGAGGTGGTTTAGAGGAAGCAGACTGTTTACGAGGTTTAGGAGGAGCTGAATGAGGAATCTTGTTCCTAAGAGAGGGGAGATCCACAGCACTGAGAACTTGCTCGGAGATCGGAGCACCAATAGGAAGCCCCAAGATTTTCTGAAGAGCAAAACACCGCTGTTGCGCGTGCCCATCTTTGAGGCAGAAGAGACATTTCATTTTGTTGGGACAAAAGGCTTTGATGTGCCCACGCTCAAGGCAACGGAAACAGGAAGGCCAGAATCGATGATGGGGAGAGGGGAAGGAAGAGGAAGGTGAACAGGTGATATGAGGAGGGCGGGAGATAGAAGTGGAAGGGGCACGGGGAAGCTTCGCGAGGAGGCTTCTCATAGAGTGGGAAGGGCCCAAGCCAATAAGCTTGGTGGGCTCAGAATAGAACGGGGGGATATCAACAGCAATTATTTGACTTTTCCCTTTTTTTTTTTTACTACCTCAACCCAAGATAGGGCCATGGGCCAAGATAAGAATAAGCCCACACCAGAAAAAGATCGCAGAACAGGAGAGGAGAGAGGGGGAGAAGGAAGAACAAGGTGATTTTAATGGCTAGAAGCCAGGAAAATCCAAGCGCCGACGGTAATGGGGGCAAACACCCAGGAACCACCGAAAGGAGGCACAGGGCCAAAGCGAAAACTATAACGCACAAATGCAAACACAGCCAACAAGCGACCCCTCTAACAAACGCAAAGAAAACCAACCACACGCACACAAAGGGAGCCCGGAGGCACCCAAAAAACACCGAAGAACTAATGAAATTAAACAGAAGAATTAAAAATACTTACAGTGCAGGGGGAGAAACCCACTACTGGGGAGACGAAGGAACTAACGCTCGCGCTGAGGAGAGAGTAGTACTGAGAGAGGGGAGGAGAAGACGCAATCACCGATACCCACCGAGAAGGCGCCAAACCGGAACCGGAGGAGGAGGAGCGCTGAACGGAAAGAGGCGCCGCGCTGAGGAGTGGGGGAGGGCAGACAACCCAGGGAGACCGCACAAGTGTCAAGCGAGAAGAGGGGGGGGGAGGAGAGGGCACGACCTCAAACAGCTAGATCGGAGCAATAAAGAAAAGGGTTTGGAGAGGAACGAACGATGAGCAACTTTTGTGAAGGGAAATATAGGATCGGGGGATCCCAGACGCCGGATCGGATCAGATAGAGGAGAGGAAGGAGAGATCGCCAGAGAAAGGAATATTCTATGCCTTAGTTGGATCTTTTTCTGAAAGAGAAAATCTCACGGTAGAGATATTTGAGATAAATAAATAATCCGAAATTGATAATAGCCGTTGATTGGTTTGGATGGCTAAGATTTAATTTAGATTTTCAGATCTACGGTCCAGATCTGCTCTGAACAGATTTATTGTGGCTTTTATAATAGAAAATATATATATATATATATAATTAAATAAATAAATGAGTTGTTTTGGAGGGAGAATTTGAATTTGAGTTTTGAAGAAAAAATATGTTTTGTGATGTTAGATCTGGGCCTTTGATTTTAGGGGATTGAAGAAGAGCCACTTGATAGCTTTCTTTGTATTTTATTATATAGATGTGTGTGTGTGTGTGTGTGGGGGGGGGGGGGAATGTTCCATTGAAAACAGGTCTAGTTTTCATAGGTTGGAAAACAGCGATCTGAGCCGTTGGATCGCTCATGATCGTGATCAGCAGCTCAGATTGAGCCCTCCATCACCCGTTTCACTAGATCAGCGGAGGGTTAATTTGAGAATTTCATCCCAAATAACTCTTCGCCTGATTCGCTCTGAAAAATTGATATAACCTAGGAACAACGGCCTAGGTTATAAAAAATTGAATGAAGGTAGTTGTTCCAAACAACGGTCTATGATTCAATTTTTTATAACCTAGGCCGTTGTTCCCAAATTAACCCTCCGCCACATGTGATATTGGGTGATGGCCGGGCGGCAGCGATCTGAGCCGCTGATCACGATTAAGAGCGATCCAATAGCTCAGATCGCTGTTTTCCAACCCGTGAAAACAAACCCGTTTTCAATGGAGCATTTCCCTATATATATAAACCCGTTTTCAATGGAGTATTTCCCTATATATATATATATATATATATATATATATATATATATATATATATATATATATAAAATATTATAATGGGAGAAGGCCTAAGTGTCATTTGTAAATGTTTTGTCATTCTACCAACATGCGCAACGCACGTACATAACTAATATAAAGGAGGTTTCCAGTTCAAATCCTCCCTACGTCAGAGTTTTTTTTTTTAATTATTAAAACGTGCATCGCACGTGTAAATTACTAGTATATATAAGGTAAAAGGGATATGAGCAACTTGCTCACTTAGTAAATGAGCAATTAATTATATGGCATGCATGTGATACATTGGATAACCAACCCTTTTAAGAATTTTCCAATCACATGTATGTCACATCATCAATTGCTTATTTACTAAATGACCAAGTTGCTCATACCCCTTTTCCCCATATATATATATATATATATATATATATATATATATATATATAAGCTCTCGTTAAGAATCTCAGCTTCCCAGCTCTTAATAGACTTACGCTCTCTCTCTCTCTCTCTCTCTCTCTCTCTCTCTCTCTCTCTCTCTCTCTCTCTCTATATATATATATATATATATAAGCTCTCGTTAAAAATCTCAGCTTCCCAGCTCTTAATAGACTCTCTCTCTCTCTCTCTCTCTCTCTCTCTCTCTCTATCTATCTATCTATCTATAGATAGATAGATAGATAGATAGATAGATAGATAGATAGATAGATAGATAGATAGATAGAGAGAGAGAGAGAGAGAGAGAGAGAGAGAGAGAGAGAGAGAGAGAGAGAGAGAGAGAGAGAGAGAGAGAGAGAGAGAGTGAGAGAGTGAGAGAGAGAGTAAGTCTATTAAGAGCTGGGAAGCTGAGATTCTTAACGAAAGCTTATATATATATATATATATATATATATATATATATATATATATATAAACTCTCGTTAAGAATCTCAGCTTCCCAGCTCTTAATAGACTTACTCTCTCTCTCTCTCTCTATATATATATATAGAGAGAGAGAGAGAGTAAGTCTATTAAGAGCTAG
The DNA here is from genome assembly GCA_017893485.1 of Hemerocallis citrina. Lineage (NCBI taxonomy): Eukaryota > Viridiplantae > Streptophyta > Magnoliopsida > Asparagales > Asphodelaceae > Hemerocallis > Hemerocallis citrina. The sequence goes on from CM030362.1 coordinate 18,505,861, forward strand.
GAAGCTGAGATTCGCTCTCGTTAAGAATCTCAGCTTCCCAGCTCTTAATTATATATATATATATATATATATATATATAGAGTAAGTCTATTAAGAGCTCTTAATTATATATATAGCTCTTAATTATATATATATATATATATATATATATGTCTATTAAGAGCTCTTAATTATATATATAGCTATATATATGTCTATATATATATATATATATATATATATGTCTATTAAGAGCTCTTAATTATATATATAGCTCTTAATTATATATATATATATATAGTAAGTCTATTAAGAGCTGGGAAGCTGAGATTCTTAACGAGAGCTGGGATTCTCAGCCGTTCGATTACGATCCGATGGTCAAGATTTGATCTGGCTATCAAACATATGTTGAAGGGCAAAATAGTCATTTCTCAGCTCTCCTCTTTCTCATCTGAGCTACTCTCTCCCGTTCTGTCTCTTTTTCTCCTTTCACGAATCCGAAGAAATCCCCCCCGCCCCAATCAAAAACCCTAGCTTCGAAGGCCCATCTCACCCGTTCTCTCTCTCTCTTCGATGCGTCGCTGTATGTCTCCCGTTCTCTCTCTCTCTTCGATGCGTCACTGTATGTCTCCCGTTCTCTCTATGTCTCTTCGATGTGTCGCCCATCTCAGTTCCTGAGCATTTCGATGCTAGGGTTTTTGATTTGGGTCCATTTTAATGGCAAATGGAGTGTTGGGGTTTTGAGGGGTTTGGCTGCTATCGAAACCCACCTGATCGAATCTCTCTCTCTCTCTTCGATGCGTCGCTCATCTCTCCCGTTCCCTCTCACACTTTCGGAGCTAGGGTTTTTGGTTTTTGATTTTGGTCCATTGAGGGGTTTGGCTGCTATTGAAACCCACCCATTCGAAACCCTAACTCCACCTTTCTTCTCCACCCCAACATCTTCGAATGAGGTATAATTTTGTGAACATTTTTTTTCCCATTTTTTTTTTCAAATCCCTTATTTTGTAAATTAATTGCTTGCTTTGAAAATTAATTTGTCAGGTAATGTTTGCATCTCAAGAATAGTGTGTTGAACAAGATGATCAGCTACAATATGTCACGAAAGTATTCGAATCCCATTTATCCATTTTGGGGTTTGGTCTTTCTATATTTTAGGTTTGACTGTTGATAGTTCGATTGGTGGTGGTTCACGATGTGAAACAAATCGGTATCATTCTATTTTATGTTTGGTTTACTGTTAACCATGACTTTATTATGCTATAGTAGTCTACTAGTCTGTTATATTCATGTGATTGTGAGTTTGCTTCCTCGCTGGATAACTTGGATTCTAGTTTTACAAGTGATGATGAGATGGATTATGTTTCTGAAGTTGCACACTATGAATCAGTTATTTAATGATTTGTAGGAGTGACTAGTGATGAATTAATCCTATCTGAGCTTTATTTTTCTGTGTTGGTTATAAGTGATAATGAGATCGATTATGTTTCTGAAGTTGCACACTATGATTTAATGATTAATAGGAGTGAATCTATTATGAGATGGTGAGCTGAGATTCTTATCGTGAGCTGAGATTCTCAGACGTTCGATTACGATCCGATGGTCATGATTTGATCCGACCATCAACTGATATGTTGAAGGGCAAAATAGTCATTTCTCAGCTTCTTTCTTTCTCAAATTCATATATATATATATACTAACTCATATAGAGTTAGTCTATTATGAGATGGAGTTATTTAGGGCTTGCAGCTATTTAGTTGAAAAATTCAGAACCTGAGATGATGTGGATTTGTGTGTTGTGTGTGTTGGTATAGGCGAGGTGATGATGTTCAGTTTCTGTTATCGGCAATTGGTATACATATTTATGTATATTTTGAAATTTATCATTGTTGTTGTTAAGGTGATTGACTTGGAAGAGGTGGAGATGCAAAAAAAAATTTAGCGGGAGCTAGTAGGCATGGCTTAATAAAGCAGCCCTGGTGACAAACTCAAATTTATGCATTTGACTCACTTATACTTGATTTATTAGTATGCAGTCATGAGAAGTTTATGCATGAATTTTTTTTTCCATAATTTTTCCCTTTTGGAGTTTGTAGGCAGTGATGAAAAGTTTATACAAGACAAGTAAAATGATTTTGTTTTTTTGCACCCTCCTACCATGTTAGTGTGCGAGTCATTTCAGCTTCATGTTCAATTTCTGTTTTCGGCAATTGGTATACAGAATTTTTTTGGTGGTGTTCAGCTTCATGTTCAGTTTCTGTTGTTCTGAGCTTACACATTTTAAACTTCACAAATTCAAATTCTGTTGTACTGAGCTTACACATTTTGAGATTTTGATCTTCAATTTTTGGTAGTGTTATTCTGAGCCTACAGATTTTTTTGTTGTTGTTGTTCTCAGCCTACAGTTTTCTTTGTTGTTGTTGTTATTCTAAGCCTACTGATTATTTTTGCTGAAATTTTTTGTTGTTGTTCAAATATCTGTCTATCCTATATTTGATGATACCCTGTGATTTAAAATTTCCAGCTTTACCATGTTCATCAAACACTCTTTAGGAATAGCCGAGTGATATGTGGTTATATCTCCAAGTCAAAAGTTTACCTGCAATTCAATATAATACATATATTTATGTACTTGCTTCTTTATTTTTTGGTGAATCACTTTGTTCGGGAATTTAAGAGGAAGAATAAGAAGGATGTTAGTGGAGAACCAGAGAGCCTTGAGAAGGCTGAAGGTTGCTTGCGAGAGGGCGAAGAGGACACTCTCTTCGACTGCCCATTCTTGACCCATTGAGAATGTTTCGACTGCCAGGAGGTTTAAATGTGTTTTAGTGTGTAGGTCATGTATGGATTGTAATGAAAATAATGGAAGTTGAAAGTTAAAACTAGTTTGTGGTTACAATTGTGTTTTTAATCCTTCTGTATAATCTTCAGGTTCAGTTTCTGTTGTTCTGACCTTACACATTTTGAACTTCAAGTTCAGTTTATGTTGTTATGAGCTTACACATTTTGCACTTCATGTTCAGTTTATGTTGTTCCGAGCTTACACATTTTCAACTTCATGTTCAGTTTCTGTTGTTCTAAGCTTACATATTTTGAAGTTCATGTTCAGTTTATGTTGTTCTGAGCTTACACATTTTGAAGTTCAAGTTCAGTTTCTGTTGTTCTGAGCTTGCACATTTTGCACTTCATGTTCAATTTCTGTTGTTCTGAGCTTACACATTTTGGAGTTCATGTTCAGTTTCTGTTGTTCTGAGCTTGTACATTTTGAAGTTCATGTTCAGTTTCTGTTGTTATGAGTTTACACATTTTGCACTTCATGTTCAGTTTCTGTTGTTCCGAGCTTACACATTTTCAACTTCATGTTCAGTTTCTGTTGTTCTGAGCTTACACATTTTGAAGTTCATGTTCAGGATCTGTTGTTCTGAGCTTGCACATTTTGCACTTCATGTTCAGTTTCTGTTGTTCTAAGCTTACACATTTTGGAGTTCATGTTCAATTTCTGTTGTTCTGAGCTTACACAATTTGAACTTCATGTTCAATTTCTGTTGTTCTGATGATTCACATTTTGAACTTCAAGTTCAGTTTATGTTGTTCTGAGCTTACACAATTTGAACTTCATGTTCAGTTTCTGTTGTTCTGAGCTTACACATTTTGAACTTCATGTTCAGTTTCTGTAGGAAGACAGCTAACCATTAATTTTATTATCTCTTCATAAAATAACAATCTTTGCTTGTATAAGCCTGTAACAAAAACTGTAAAATTTTTATCCGACATCTTAAAATTACAGTCAAAGAAAAATATAGAGTTACAAGAAACACAATGAAGACAAACGATATGTAGAGGGCTACCGGGCTTCATCAATTTTTTGCCCCATAGAAGAACAAATAAACCTTGATAATAATTTTCCTATGCTACACCTACACCCCTCACATTTCTTCAGGGTTCAATGACAAGCAAAGGCTGCAAAGCAAAAGTGAAATCAATTAGATGAATAAGATACGACATACAAAAGTCGTGCAAAAGAAGCAGTTATTTGTTCTTAGGAATCCAGTTATGGGTTGAAATGATATAAATTTGCAGTTGTTTCACTTCATATGTTGAAGTTCACTTCATATTTTAGAATATTTGCAGTTCCTTTTTCTTGCTTATTGTTATAATCTGTCATGACAGGTATATATCTTGTCATCTTCTTTTATAAATTAAAACTGTTTTGATGTGGTTAAGTTGATGACTAAAGTTATCACTATTATTAGTTCATTGCTTTCAACGACCTTCAATAACTTTCTTTATGCATGAAAATATATCAAATGATAAATACTTTCCGTTTTTGGTAATTTTTTTCCTTTCTTTCTTGCCTTAATTATCATCTCAGAAGAATGGTTACAGGTACCGACACTGGTATGGGTATGGGACATATCAAATTTGTAGAAAGTAGGACACAAGGACATGACTATAGTATCATATGGTATGACGTTATATATCATAATTAAGTGTAAGTTTAACCCAGTGGCATTAACATAATATTTTTAAGCTACAAAATCAAACTAAGATTTTTGTGGTCGATAGTATAGTCCATTGAAAAGTTATACTTCTTAGTTCACAACAAGATTTGGGAAAATTCACAATGCATATACAAGTAATAATAACTAACTAGCATAAAAAAACATGAAAAAGCAAGAAAATTATTGATTATGTCAGAATGGTGTTTCAGTACTGTATAAAAAGTGTTCATACAAAATATAGTATAAACTTATGGGTTGAAGACATGTTTGAGAAGTGTCTGATAAATGTCCACAAATGTCCACAGAGTGTCCATGAAGTATCCGTGCCAAGCACATGTACATCTCCAGGATGGAAGTGTCCATGGTTGATGCTAATTACATTATCATTATCAATCTTACAAAGTCCTCTCATCAATAGACTTATAACATTTAGTAGTTGCCAGCAAAATGCAGCTGAGAAAGTGTATTTTTTCATGAGTTAATGGGTAAGTTCTTAGAGGATGGGACTGATATACGTCTTGAGGATGGGACTGATTATGGTGTCTTACAATAAAAAACATTCAACAAAACAATCAATCAAGCATAAAGCTCAGATAGGATTATTTCATCACTGATCACTTCTATAAATCTTTAATTAAATCATAAAAGAATCATAGTGTGCAACTTCAGAAACATAATCCATCTCATCATCACTTTTAAAAAATAAGGGAAAATTGCTTGCTACTAATGCAAAACAAACTATTCAAATATACTCAAAGTAAAATTTTGACAAATTCAAGTATCGTGAGCTGAGATTCTTTGCCGTTCAATTGCAATCCGATGGTCAAGATTTGATCCGACCATCAACTAATATGTTGAAGGGCAAAACAGTCATTTCTCAGCTCAGATCTTTCTCATCTGAGCTACTCTCTCCTGTTCTCTCTCTCTCTCCTTGACGAATCCGAAAAAATCTCAGCTCTCCCGAAAAAACAATCATTTGAAGTAACAATCGTAAAGCTCAAATAGGATTGTTTCATCACTAGTCGCTCCTATTAATCATTAAATCATAGTGTGCAACTTCAGAAACATAATCGATCTCATCATCACTTATAACCAACACGGAAAAATAAAGCTCAGATAGGATTAATTCATCACTAGTCACTCCTACAAATCATTAAATAAATGATTCATAGTGTGCAACTTCAGAAACATAATCCATCTCATCATCACTTGTAAAACTAGAATCCAAGTTATCCAGCGAGGAAGCAAACTCACAATCACATGAATATAACAGACTAGTAGACTACTATAGCATAATAAAGTCATGGTTAACAGTAAACCAAACATAAAATAGAATGATACCGATTTGTTTCACATCGTGAACCACCACCAATCGAACTATCAACAGTCAAACCTAAAATATAGAAAGACCAAACCCCAAAATGGATAAATGGGATTCGAATACTTCCCTGACATATTGTAGCTGATCATCTTGTTCCACACACTATTCTTGAGATGCAAACATTACCTGACAAATTAATTTTCAAAGCAAGCAATTAATTTACAAAATAAGGGATTTGAAAAAAAAATTGGGAAAAAAAATGTTCACAAAATTATACCTCATTCGAAGATGTCGGGGTGGAGAAGAAAGGTGGAGTTAGGGTTTCGAATGGGTAGGTTTCAATAGCAGCCAAACCCCTCAATGGACCAAAATCAAAAACCGAAAACCCTAGCTCCGAAAGTGTGAGAGAGAACGGGAGAGATGAGTGACGCATCGAAAAGAGAGAGAGATTCGATCAGGTGGGTTTCGATAGCAACCAAACCCCTCAAAACCCCAATACTCCATTTGCAATTAAAATGGACCCAAATCAAAAACCCTAGCATCGAAATGCTCAGGAACTAAGATGGGCGACGCATCGAAGAGAGGGAGAGAACGGGAGACATACAGCGACGCATCGAAGAGAGAGAGAACGGGTGAGATGGGCCTTCGAAGCTAGGGTTTTTGATTGGGGCGGGGGGGATTTCTTCGGATTCGTGAAAGGAGAGAAAGAGAGAGAACAGGAGAGAGTAGCTCAGATGAGAAAGAGGAGAGCTGAGAAATGACTGTTTTGTCCTTCAACATATCAGTTGATAGCCGGATCAAATCTTGACCATCGGATCGCAATCGAACGGTTGAGAATCTCAGCTCTCGTTAAGAATCTCAGCTTCCCAGCTCTTAATAGACTTACTCTATATATGGTCTATTATGAGCTAGTAAGCTCAATTTCTTATCTTGAGCTGGAGATTGTGACCGTTCGATCAGGATCCAACACCCCGATCGTGATTCGCCCAAATACATGAAATAGAGGGGCATTTTGGTAATTTTTTAATCAACCCCTTCCTATTCTCTTCATTTCTCTCCTCCTCATCCTCTTCTCACGATCTCCAAAACCCAAATTGAGTTCCCCCAACATCGAAACCTTAACTTCCTCTTGTTCACTTCGGCGCTCGCCCAATCGAAACCCCCGACGCTACTCGACGCTACCGCGATGCTTTTTCCCGCCGCGTGGTGCTGAGCTCCCCCAAAATCGAAACCCTAACTTCCTCTTCTTCACTTCGGCGCTCGCCTAATCGAAACTTCCGATGCTACTCGACGCTACCGCGACGCTCCTTCCCACCGCGTGGAGCCCTCGAATTCCCCTCCACCAGTCGCCGCTCGACGCCCCCGAAGCATCAATCAGCAAGACCTCATTTAGACGATGTACCCTGACTTCCCGCAACCCCGACCATCCACAACAATTGTTTTGTCTCGGTATCAGGTATGAAAACCTAACCTAATTGTAGTTTTAGTGGGTTTACCCTTTTAAAAAAAATATTAATTTGAGGCAAATTGAATGTGTTGGATTTATTTGTAATGTGAGTTAGGGTGATTTCTAACGCGAAACCCTAACTTTGATAATTTCGTTCAAGTCCATGAACTAACAACAGAAATTACACACCCGCCCCTACCGTCTGTTGTGTTGATGTTTACATGCAGTTAGATCTATTTTTTTGGTGGTCTCAGTGGTCTCTGTTGTGCTAATATAAATATGGTTTGACCATGGCAAGGCAGTTTCAGTTTTGAGGACAATACTCACTTGTGAACGTCTAATTTATGCTAGTTGCTTAAGTATCCCAACCTGAAAATCTCAATTTGGCTTGTTGCATATTTAGTTTGCATGATTATTAATTTGATGCAGGCATGATTGTTCTTGATTTCTAGTCTATGAAAATTGTTAGATTGAGAGACAAATTATGTGAAGGAATATGCTGTTTTGTGGTCTCTGTTACCCGGTAGTTAATTTGGTGCAGACCATGATTTCTTGCTGCATGCTGTTTTGTGGTCTCTGTTGTTACCTTTTTAATGGTTTGATCATTTTGTTGCTACAAGGCTAATCTATTTGATGATGTCTTCTTGTTTTGATATGTTTGTGGCCTACTGGATGGCACAGTGAAGGTAAAAACCGTTCTCTTGTTGTTGATTCTTTTTGTGATACTTGAGAATTAAAGATTGCTTGAGGCTAAATTTTTCTCTTGGTACAGTGGAGACCGCTGGTTCTACGTGATTGTTATATTGAGCATGGATCACCAGCAGATCAGATGGCTGAGGCCGGTTTTTCAAACCATCGCACGTCGCTGAGACTATAGAAGCTAGAAGCTCTCCAAATTCAGTATGCTCGGAAAGACTATAGAAGCTCTCCAAATTATGTCATAAGCAGAGAACACTAGCAGATGCTGGTTTTTTGTACACTATCCATGTAAAAACTTACCGGGTATGGATTTTGTTGTAATATACTTCATATTGTTGTGTTATATATAGAGAAAATTTAAAATGCATGCTCTTGATGTGAGTGATGGCAAGCAAGCAAAATCCCACCAACATGAAATGCTATGTATTCAATTAGAAGCTATGAAAAGCAAAGTTCAGACTGTTGTTTCTACTTTCACACTCAAACAACAGTCTGATCTTTGAACATCCATACTCATAAACTTTTGATTTTTTTTCAATCGGTTGAAATTGGTAGCCATACATTGATAAGATAAAGAGCCTCTAAGTAATGCACAAACAACAAAGTCAACATTTCCAGAGTCGGAAGCACAAATTGAATATGATGGAGGTGGCAGGCAGCGTAAATTCTTTGATTCTAGAAAAAGAAACATCACTCGTTCATATTTTGAATATTTAATAACATAGTACTCAAAAAGGATTAATATGCATTGTAGCACCAAGGTGCATAAATTCATATGGGAAAACTATTATATAAATGTATACAGATAGAGCTGATGAATAAGTTAAGAATATAAAAATATGAACACAACCCCCCTAGCAGATTATCTATGGTTCCCACCAAACTTAGCCCAAATGATGACAATTTGGGTTGATGTCTGGAACTCCAGGCCTGGGAATCAAGCAAATTCCTCAAGAGGCAGCACCTTAAGGACTCTATAAGAAGCTGGTTCTCTACTGGAAAAGATGAAGAGAGAGGTCCCTGAATAGTTTATGCAACCATTAGATACTCATACCTTATTGAATAAATGGGCAATACAAGCAACTGTATAAACATGAAAACAAAGCTGCAGTGATAAGCAAGAATATGTCCATCTGTGTAAAGCTTCTGAGATATCTATTGGACACACTTTTTCGTAAGATTTTTGTTTGAATGAAACAAGGGTCAGGAAGATTTGATTTTTGTATAGATGAACTAAGTCAAGAATAGAACTGAGTATGTGGAAAAGCTTAGCTTAATCTGAAGGAGCCATGACTACCATTTTCGGCAAGCATGCCATGTAGGTGACATCAAATGACCCAGCGTCTGCTGCTGCTCCACAACACTCTTCACTCCTGCTAAAAATTTAAACAACTGTAAAAATGAAATCATGAACTGAAATACTAGTACAAAGCAATGCAACTCAAAAAATTTAAAGAATTGAATTAGTCGTAGGATCAGAAAAAATTTATAGAAGAATTGTTCAAATAGAGCATCAAGATTGGTCTAGGGCTGCATTATTATGTCATGCTAACTAGTTCTAACCATGTGTCCACCACCCCCCAAGCCATAAATTCAGCAAGCATACACTCAGCTGATCAGAAAAACTGATCGAACCATCTTTGCCTTCACATAAAACACAACTAAGACCACCAAAAAAACTGTTTTTTTGTTTCCTTCACTACTTTTGCTCTTTTGTTTCCTCTTCACCATTATACAACAAAACTAGGCTGAGGGGTGGGACACATTCAAAATAATTAGTGCATATCATCATTGGCTAGACCAACACAAAAAAAAAGGCATGGGGGTGAATTTAAATTTAAATCAAGCACTTCCTGTTAGTGAGAACTCCATGCATTCTTCTAACCATCATAGCTAAAAAACATGCGTCCATGCGCACTGCCTGAACATCAAGAAATTGTAAAGTAAAATATCAGCCATTATATACAACAATATTTTAGTAATAAAGACATGCGCTTCATTGACACAAAAAACTAATACCTACATAGCCACTCAACTAAAAAAATTAAGATCGGGCATTATTTGGTGATTCTTCTGATATGGGTTCCAATCTTGAAAATTTTGTAGAAGCTTGTGACTCATTCAAATTAGCACTACATGAATAATTAGCACAATTTATAATAAGAATGATATATGATAAAAATTGATATAAAAACAGTGAGGGAATTCCAACCTTTCTTTCATAGGGAAATTACGGCTATCATGATCTACAAGACATAAACGACACTTCCTTAACGGCTTTGCGGCTTTTTCCAAAGCTTTCTCCCTCCCTCCTTTAAAACTTGGTTCAGTAGTTGGTCATTTTCAATCTCCATCCTACATATGCATGTGTTAACAATACTATGAGCTTTATATTGTTTTTGTGTTAAATTGTATTCAAGTTATATTCATAAACTACAACATCAAAGAAGTATTTGCAATCAAAGATATATTCTTTAACACGCATAACTCGTCGTTAAGAAAACAAGCAATTTTCACATATATCAATGTCTTTCAACTCAACTATCTAAATAAAAACTAATTGTCTGTTCAATTGTATCAACAAACAACCACCTTAATATCCAACAAATTCATATTACACATAAATCCAACACATTCGATTCGCCCCCAAATTAATTTCTTTAAAAAAATAATGGTACAGTTTATTAGGATCCAAAGAGATCATTTCTTTTTTTTTTATAACAAACAATTATGCCAGCTTAAACCAACCCATGAACGCTCAGAGAGGGAGTACATATGTTTTGGCAAAAGATGAAATATCATATATTTCTGCATTCTTATATATGACTCAACCCTCTCATCAAACCAAACACAAACTGTTCACGATGTCTTCTTTAACTCATCAATTTGATTAATCTCCTAGCAAAGAAGCATGGACACGGACACGATTAGGCAAAAGATGAAATATCATACATCAAAATTTCTGAAAAGTTCTCAAAGTTAGGGTTTAGCGTTAGAAATCACCCTAATTCACATTACACATAAATCCAACACATTCAATTCGCCTCAAATTAATATTTTTTTTAAAAGGGTAAACCCACTAAAACTACAATTAGGTTAGGGTTTCATACCTGATACCGAGACAAAACAATTGTTGAGGATGGTCGGGGTTGCGGGAAGTCGGGGTCACGTTGTCTGAATGAGGTGTTGCTGATTGATGCTTCGGGGGCGTCTGAGCGGCGACTGGTAGAGGGGAATTCTAGGGAACCACGCAGCGGGAAGAGCGTCGAGTAGCGTCGGGGGTTTCGATTGGGCGAGCGCCGAAGTGAAGAAGAGGAAGTTAGGGTTTCGATTTTGGGGGAACTTAGTTTGGGTTTTGGAGATCGTGAGAAGAGAAAAAGGGAGCAGAGAAATGAAGAGAATAGGAAGGGGCTGATTAAAAAATTACCAAAATGCCCCTCTATTTCATCTATTTGGGCGAATCACGATCGGGGCGTTGGATCCTGATGGAACAGTCACGATCTCAGCTCACGATAAGAAATTGAGCTCATCAGCTCCTTCACCTCCAAATCCATTGAAGATTGGGTCAATCTGCTTGTAGCATTCGGTGCATGGATGGCATTGTGACCAGGTGAGGTCGCTGCCGGTGTTAAGGGGATTCGGTGGGGTGATCGCGGTGGATGAGATCGATGGAGAAACCGGCATTGGTAGTGTAAATGGAGAGGAGGAAAAAGAGAAAGAGAAGAAGAAGAAGAAGAATGAGAGGCAATATTTTATGGTAGGTTATTATGAGTGACGATTGAGGGATGAGACCATTTTTAATTTAATGGTGGATTCAGTGACTGAAATATGATTACTGGTTATAATTAATAGATTCACTCATAATCCATTATATGTGAGGAGTTATTTTGCCTAGTGAATTTGGATTGTCATTTTGCTTGATCTCCAATCCTACTAACCAAATTTATTAGCTATCCAATATGAGTAATGGTTCATCATCCACTACCAATTTCACTACCACTTTGTTTACTATCTTAGGTGGCATATTTTTATTGGAGAGTTCTCCCACCTACTCTATCTTTTCCAATCTATTTGACTGTGCAATCTAAGATAGTGAAGAAAAAATGTAGTGAAATTAGTAATGGATGTAGCATTAAAACCCAACCAATTAACTAATTAAACATAACCCATTTAAGCTATTAAAACCCAACCCAACCCAACCAATACCATACCAGTTATTAAAACCCAACCTAACCCATACCAAATCAGAACCTTCTCAAAACTTCTCACAGCTTCACACCTGAATGAAGAAGATGAAGAACACGACGGAAACTTCGGAAGCGATGAGGAAGCGCCGGAGATGGGTTCTTCGAGACTCCAACGGCAAGCTTTTGAAGCCCAATTGAGCGCGCAGCACGAAGATCAAAATTTTCAGGTACTAAAGCAATTTGATTTTTAAACAAATCTACAAAAAAAAAATTGAAGTTAGCTAATCTGATTTATAGCCTTGGCTAATTTCCCCCCAATTTGTTATGTTTGCCGAGCTCCTTTCTCACTCTCCAATTTGCCTATTACTGTTCACACTCAGGCAAATTGTCGAGCTATTGGAGAGCTAAATTGGAGGATGCTAGCCAAATTTGCGATACCTAGCCAATTTAGAGAGCCCTTGGAGATGCTCTTATATGGCTTTGATATAATTTGGTTTGATTTGCCTTCTATTATGGGCCTAGACTTAATTGTTTTTCTTTCCTGGACCTACTAACGGGCCTTATCTTCTTTTCCATTATGGGGGTGGTTTGGATGGCCGAATATAAAGCAAAAAAGGAAAGGAACTGTTGGGAGAAGAAATCTTTGAAAATTGCTTCAAATATTTTGATTTTGTTGTTGGTAACAATACTGTAGCTTCAATAACCTTATTTTGCTTCAACATTGTTATCTCTATAGACTCAAGTCTCCAATGTTCCTTATTACTTATAAATAAATTCTAGAGTAAAAGCTTTTAATGAATAAGTAGTAAGGGAGGAAAGAAAAATTCTTAAAAAGGTGGGAAAAAGGCAAAATTGTATGGAAAAAAGAAAAGAAAAAAAATATCTAGAGAAACAACATTTTTCTGTGTTGCTGAACTTTAGAGAAACAAAATGCAAACATTATTGTATTTTTCATTATATATGACTTTTTCATGTAAACCATTATTGCTCCAAGTTTTTTTTTTTTTTTGTATTTGATTTTGTATCAACTATTTACTATTGTTTGAGCCAGTTGTTGATTAATTATGAATTAGATAATTTTATATCAATGTATTTTTAATATCATAATCGTTCATTCATATTTACTTTTTAACACGTGAAATTCACGTGTATTTTTCGCTAGTGTAAGTAAAAAGTAGGTGAAATGTTGAGGAATTTACGTAATTTACTCGGAGATTTATAAGTGGATAATAACGGTTTCAACTAGTATAATCTTGTGCATAATTTTCAGAAAATGAGGAAATAAAAAATATTTTGTTAAAAATATCTAATAACATCTATACAATATTACACAATTTTTTAGATTTGGCGAAGATAAAATTTTAGTTCAAATTTTGGATAGAGAAAGCCTAGGTGATTGCCTCCTACATTTCTTCTTCTTATTTTATTTTTAAAAAAAGACAAGTGATCTAAGCATAATTTATTGTACAGATAGTAGAGATAGACAAACAACATTTGTAAATACTGAACACGATCCCTCCACCAACAACTCAAAAGAGAATACTGGAGCAGATGCAGTAATACAGTAAGATACACTGTTATCAAAAAAAATACAGTAAGATACATCATTAGTTGCTGATTTCAACAATCCACATGGCCTGAAGGATCCTGCCAAACTCGACAAATTTTTCAGTCCCCGGCAACACCTTCTTCACCACTGCATCTGCTGGAAAATTCTCAGCCCATCTTGCCAAGTGCGGGATCTTCTCTTCGTCCAAAATCTTCAGATTGCTCAGCTTCTCAGCTGCTCCGATCCACCCTAAGTTGCATCCTAATGCTATATCGATGTAACCAATGGTATCACTTCCGAAGAAAAAGCCCATTCCTTCCTTGTTCGATTTCACACATGCCTCCTCTAAAAGTTGCAACCCAGCCATGAGTTGTTCTGCTGCTGCAGCTCTGGCCTCCATTGTATTCGCTTGAAAAATCCCAGACAAATAGGGGTACCACTGAACAAATATATAAATTATAGAAATAACAATTATTGGAGTGTTTCCTAAAATTGTGATCCTTAAAAAAGTAACTCAATAATCCAGGCTCGCATAACTGTGTTATATCATACAGTAATCTGAACATAGTCAATTTAGTCATGATCCAATGTATACCAAGTAGAATAATCCTATGACAATATGAATTATCTTAATATATTGCTGGCTGGGGTCTTGCAGTCTGTCGCATACCAAACATCTCCTAAAATAAAATCAACATATCATCGTACCTTATCGTCTATAAAAGCAGCCCAAAAGCGAGCCATGGCACGCTCGTAGGGCTCAGAAGGCAAGATTGATGGACCCTTCCTCGCCCAAACCTCATCAATATACTGAACAATCAGAGATTCACAAATGGGTTTGCCGTTATGAACGAGAACGGGAACCTTCTTGTTATGAACGAGAACGGGAACCTTCTTGTACACAGGGTTCGACATTAACAGAAGCTCGCTCTTGTTCCCGGACACTTCTTCCCTGTACTCCTAGTCCACTCCTTTGAGGCCAAACGCGATCTTGGCTCTTATGACAAAGGGGCTCAGCGAGTACCCCAACAATAGCTTCGTATCTTCCATTCTGTATATTTCTCTTGAAGGCACTGGCTTGAAGAGACTGGAATGAATGAACATGTTTTATACATAAACAGATGTGCAATTTGGGTGAGCTACTTCCTTATCGAAAATAAAAAATGGGAAAACGAAATACAAAGAAAAGAAAAGGGTAAGTTGACAATTGCTTGCCGCCATTTAATCAGAAAGAGACAGCTTTAACCACTAACAGATCCATTAACATTATCTGTGAATTAACTCATAAAGATGCATTTCAGTGACCCAACTGCTACCTACTGTAACTGGATTGCTTCATATTTTAATAGCACGAGAAAAAAGAAAAGTTGAAAATTATGAATAGAATGAAAATACATTGGAAAAGTTCTTGCACCAAAATCATCCTTTCAATAACAACTTCTTTGTGTAGCTCCCATATAGGAACTATATTACAACACATATGTCAAAACCATTCTTAATTTATCGTTGGGGAACAAAATAACAAATCAATTTCTTCTACCACCAAATCTACCACCACCACCACCGCCGCCGCCGCCAAATGAACCACGGCCTCTTCCATTTGAGAACCCTCTTCGTCCACCACCAGAAAATCTGTTGCCACCACCACCTCTGCCACCTCCAAATCTTCCTCGACTTCTCGAGTCATCCTTATCTTGCAAAGGAGGCAATTTGTCTAATACCTTAATGCTCACCCTGTCTGCATGATTTTGTCCTGCAGTTAAACGAAAAATTGAACATGAGGCAAGGCGTACACGATGCTCATCAAACTATGCAACCATTTATATTATCAATACAAATAATATATGATTCGTGAATAAATCGTGTACACTGTGAAGTGCTCTGCACTACTGCATTATCAAATATACATAATAGATTTATGCGCACAGTGTTGCAACATTAATATATTGGGTGTTTTTGTAAAAGGTTGAGCCAATGAGATACTTCGACCATAATTATTATATAGAATAACTGGTGGCTGTTACCAGAAAAAGTAAGTTCATCTCTACTACTATAATGGGAGAACCCCTTAGTCCTTAACCCAACACGTGCAACGCACGTGTTGGAAAATTTTTTTTCCCCTTTTCATCCCCCCTCAAAAAAAAAATTCCCACTTGCAAAGCACGTGTATAATACTAGCGTGCATCGCACGTGCAGTTACTAGTGATAGATGATTAGGTTTTTACTTTCTAAGAGCCCCTGTAGTCCTTGTAGTCGTTAGACTCAAAATTTCAAAAATTTTGCTTTTAGAAATAGGAATTTTGAGTTGGGATGTAGTCGTTGAAACCCAAAATTTGGTTCAGCGTTGGATGGTCATTTTATTTTTTAATCTTAGCCGTTGGTTTTTTTTAAAAAAATTAATCCAAATCATTAGTAAAAACACAAATGTGTATACATACGAACACATAATAATTCCTATAGTCCCATCCCATCTCATCCGTTGGTCAAATAATCAAACCAATCTCAAATTAACTTTAGATGCATAAATAATCCTATAAGGTGTAATCCATAGAAATTAAATGGACCAAAATGGGGCAAAAATGTTGGGATGCAGCATCATGTTGCGTCCGTGGCGTTTTTTCCTCATTTTTTTCAATCGGACACAAGAAGAAAACGCAAGATCTTCTTGTGTCCGAAACAATTTTTTTAGAACGGACGGAAAATGATCTTGCAATTTCTATATTTGAGGATTTCCTATTTATTCTCTCAAATATAGACGGCTACTATAGCGAATTTTCCAAATTTTGGAAAGATAGCGAACAACTACAGCGTGTCGTAGGCTATATTTCCCAAATTTGGAAATATAGCGAACGACTACAGATGCTCTATGAGTTTCATCAAGTGCAGGTCAAATTTGTGATAGGGTCATCCGGACCAAATAATGCCGAAGGCTTTTTTTCCGTAATAAAATTAAACCCCCTGATTTGAATACACCCAATAAATAATGTCTTGTATCAAAACACTTCAATTTTCAAGTTTTTATGCGGTGGAACATGAAAAATGATTAACAACAACAACAACAACAAAGCCTTTTTCCCAACTAGTTGGGATCGGCTACATGAATCCTATTTTTCTATTCTGCTTCCAATTCTCAGGTTTGGATCCTCAAAATATATAGTGAATTTCTGGTTCCCATAAAAATCTTAGTGTACATGCTTAGTACGTTTTGAATCCCAAGTGGATCAAATCAACACAAATCCAACCTGTGCCACCGATCCCTGAAAAGTGAGGGATGGGCAAGTTTGTGTAAATTCTGCCAGTTCATTTTAAGTGGAGTTCCCTTTAGGTTTGATGTAGATTTGATTTGGGTTCTGGATTGAGTTTGATTCATGTTTAGGTGTTGGTTTGGACCGTATGGTATAAGTTGGAAGAGAGGGCATACGGGGAATTTTACCAATCATTCGTTGATTTTACTATAATATACTTTGCGTCGCAGATAAATTTACCCACCACGGGGGGACTTATTTCAAGCATAAGAAAAAATATTTTTGTAAGACCCGCTTCACGGGGTTCAGTAAAGAACCTAATGACTCTTCAATCTTCTGCCCTGGTCAATCAAGGACGAGATTGGGTGTGTGACCCATTAATATTACAGCCTTTCCTACTATTAATTAATGAGGAGACCACATATGTCATTTTCTGAGAGAGTTAGCTCAATGTTCAACCCATTATCAAAGAACCCCCAAAGAGAACATGAAGTTGGGCTTGGAACAAATACAATCTTCTCATCAAAAAATTAGATTATGCACAAGTCAATAATATTGATGAGACAGTAAAATATACAATGGTTAATGTGAAAAGAATTGGTCTTAGGGCAACACCGTGTACGTACAGGCTACCACATCAATTGTGCCTCACAGCGAGAAACATTAAGTGTGAAAAAGCATGGACATGAACAGGCCAATACAAACACAATGCGACACGAGACACCAACACGCAAAAAAAACTATCATAAAATATCAATCCTTGTGTCGATCTCATGTGCCCGAAATGAATGCCCAACACGCACGGCATGCCAACAAATAGGTGTGTCCATGCTTGATAGACTAACTTTGCTTGAAATTGGTGGAGCTCGAGAGGCAGCTAAGATATTGAGGGATTTTTAAAATTTTAGTTGTATGTATTTTTACTGGATTTTATGTAATTAGTGGATAATTGGAACATTAGGAAATTTGTTCTGATTCAAGATCGACAAGATTTGAGGAAACTTAAAACAAGGGGGAAATAGTTCAAAATTTCAAATTAGTTAGGCACATGGTTTTAAGTCTCAGATTTCGGATTCGTCTCGGCAAGAGGTGTTTCATCTCGGATCGGAGATATCGGAGATCTCGGGGAAATGCTATCGAATGTTCATTTCCTATACTCAATAGATATTTTTTTTGTTACTAAATAAGATATTATATGTCCTACATATCATTTATTATATAAATTACTGTATAATGTAACTACTGTAACTACTGACATGAATCAATTACGGTAAATCCTCGTATAATTTAACAATAGTATAGAAGAAAATGTAATATAAGTATATAACTAAATTAAATTTGCATTGATTAAAAAAATGTATTAGTTAATAAGCTTACTTGACTTTGCATATATAAAAACAATAGTGATACGAAATCCTCGTATTGTTTTAACTTAAGGTCCTATATTGAAAGACATATATGCAAAAAGTAAAACAAATGTTTTTAATATATTCCCAATGACATTTGTCTATTTTGGCTGATATTTTGCCAATTTCGGCAATATTTTTGGCCAATATTTCGAATGAAATCTACACATTTCGGTCCAAAACAATGTAGAGTATAAAATATGTGATTTCGTATCGGCAAGCTAGCCGAAACTTCGGCCGTATCGGAGGAAATTTAAAACAGTGGTTAGGCATGTGCACAACTTGCAAGAAATGGAAGGGGGGGGGGGGAATTAGGCTGGCGTTTCAGCTCAATCCATGCTTTTTTTCCTTAATCACACAGATTTTTTCCAGTCAGTCCCTGTTTTCCCCCAATTTTGTAGCACTGCATGTGCAGCTAATGCTTATAGGCAACAAGTGTGCTAATCCAAAGGAGTGACAAGGAACAAGAAAGTAACAAATTTAATAGAGTAACGACGACTACAGGCAGAGCTAATCAAACTTGGATTAAGGCAATTGAACAGAAGTAGCGACACAGGATATACCCTCAAAAAGTTGGATGGAATAAAATTCATGTCGGCGAACAATGATTTGGGAAAACGAATTTCTTATAATTCTATGTTATTAAAATAAGTGCTTGTAATACTATGGTATCAAGTATCAACATAACATTGTGGAATATTAAGGGGTTTGTCTCTGTTTGTGTAAATGTCCCTGAAACTTTCAGATATTGGATAGCATCCCCAATAACTTGAGACCCACTGATAAATAGTCCCTTACATCAACTCCCGTTCAAATTAAATATAAAATATTCCGTTATCTTTAACTAAACCATTGTGTTTTTGTTCTTTCAACTAAAATATATCTCCCTCTCCCCCTATCCTCAAACCTCTTAACGGCTATAAATCACCCATCCATCCATAAAACCCTAACCAAATGGCTCCATCTTCTATGTCACTCCCTCCTCTCCTGCACCTTCATATCTGGATTAGGGTAAATGGGTGAAACATTTGAGGGTTTGACTCCGGGATGGGTAGTTTAAATATAGGTATTGCGGACAATTATCAACCCTGGTTAAGCACTACCCTGGTTTGACTCTGGGATGGGCAGTTTCAAAATGGGTATTTCGGACAATTATCAACCCTGGTTAAGCTCTACCTATGGTAAACATAAAAAAAGGTACCAGGACTCAGTGTGTAGGCTCAACAATGTAGGAGGGTTAAACAAAAACTGATTTGTGGTGGGTATTTAAGCAATATCCAGATTTATTAGGGGTGAATACACAAAAAACATATTTTTTAACAAATAATGTATTGCTTCATGAATTTCAGGGTTCCATGAAGTACCACGTAAGAAAAGTAATGCCTCAACTACAGTGATAAGAAGTCCTTATGCTCCATCAACAGAGGGAATAATACTTGAACACAACAACAGCTTGCATACGTAAAGGCTATAGTATTACAATAAATTATCGAGCAATTAGTGATCATACCTTCAAGAAACAAGCTGACATCATCAGCAGGGACATCAAACACTGCACCCGTTCCATCAGCTGTAAGAGAAACACCCTTAACCTCTTTAAACTTCTCCTCCGGTAAGAATCGCCTCAGTATAGAAAACACAAACCTATAAACAATACAAGCAATAAGAATTCCCAGCCATTTTCACTTCGTGCGCGCATAGAAACAAACACAATTGAAACACAGACAAATGAATGCTCAAATTTAAACACATGCAGACACAAAACTACGTGGATAGATAAATCAATATGTAAACATAACTAAATATTTGTGCATCATCTTTCTCAAATTTAATCTACTATATTAAATTTGAACTATGATGCACAGATAATTAGTTAAGTTTACATATTGATTTATTTATCCATGTAGATTAAAAAATATATTCATACAAAAATTTCACTACAAGTGTACTTACGAGGGTGTGTAAATGGTGTTGTCTGCCTCAAGAAGTAAAGTCACCTGATCTTCCGCAGAAGAAAGAAGTGATCTCTTTTTTATGTCAGTATATCCCTGGAAAAAAGAAGGCTTAGTGATCCAAATAGTTTATTTTCCAAATCTCGTGCTGGTGAAAAGGAGAAGGAAAAAAAATCTTACAGCAGCTTTTGCAAGTGCTTTAGCAATTACATCCACAGCTGGTAAACCAGAAGAACTCAAAAGAAGCTCAGCCTGTTCCCGGAACACAGGAATCATACTGCAGTATAAATTAAAGTTATTGTTCAATATCAACAAGAGAATTCAGATTAATATATATACACACACAAATATGACCAATACCTGTCAGAAACATTGGAAATAGCTTCAGCCGCTTCAGAGCCAGCAGATTGAGCTACATCAGCAGGCTGAGGAGCAGAAATGTGCTCAAACTTAACCCCAGATTCTCTTTCTATTTTGAATATAGTACGAGAGTATCTGGGTTCATAAAGGAGGACGGCAACTCCAGTATTGCCTGAAATATTTCGTTATTACCGTAAGAGATAAAACTTCAAAATTTAGAGAAATAAGATCACCAGTTGATCAATTTGAACCTACCAGCCCTTCCAGTACGTCCAGAACGATGGATATAAGCTTCAACTTCACGTGGAGGCTCACACTGCAGTAATAACACTTGTCAGGAAAAATATTCTCCATATTACATGCAAGAATGTTAAGAAAGAAGTAAACCTGTATAATCAGCTGCACGTCATTAATATCCAAACCCCGTGCAGCAACATTGGTCGCCACTAAAACCAAGAACGAACCAGACCTGAATCTAGAAAGTATGACCTGAATGACGCCAACCATGACAATCAAATAAACACAAAGATATTTACTAAAACAATTTAAGTGAGTGAAAACTCTTGTCACATTATAAGCATATAATTACCTCTCGCTGTGACTGCACTATATCTCCATGAAGAGCACGCGCTCCTGGCAACAATCCAGCAAGCTCGGATGTAGATTCCTTCGTTTCGGCAAAAATAATGGTCCGACCTCCACTGAATCACACGAATAAAATAGTAAGAATTTTAACCTACAGGACACATAAAGAAGAATATGAGTACAAAAATGTTCAGGAAAGGAACACACCGACTATAACAACGAATTAGGTCAGGAATAAGTTGTGGCCGAGCAGCACGAGAACAGGGCATAACTAGATGTCTCACACTCGCACTTGCCTTCATTTTCTCATTGCCGACTAGATCAACAGTTTTCTTCTCAGTTTTTAAGAACCTTGCAGAGATCTGTTAATATTTAAAACAAAAATAAAAATTAGGTAGCACCCAACACAAGGTGCATAATATAGCAAAGAAACAGAATAGAATGTATTCATAAGCACATGTTTGTAAAATAGAAAAACACGATAAACAGAATAAAATCATGAAGTTCTGAAGATTAGAAGCACACCTTTTTGACCCAATCAGGCAGAGTGGCACTAAAGAGAAGGGTCTGGACTTTGCTTACGTCCTGAACCTTGCCTGCAAACGAAACAAAAATACAGGGCTTCTATCAACATCAGTAGATAAGATGATTTTAACTTTTTATAGCTTTGACTACTACCACTTCCAAACAAATAATGAGAAGACTATTTCTAACGAATTCAAAAAAAATAGGACAAATTGAGTAAAAAATCATCGGAATAAAGCTCAACCAAATACTGATTATGAAATGTTTATTTGCCTTCTAAAGGTCAACCTATGCTAGTTGTCAGCTAAAGCATATTAACAAACTAAGCTGAACAATTTCTAACTCACAATTATAGACATACACTACAAAAAATTTATTTACTTAGTTATTTATTCGATAAAAGGATGGTAAATCAATGAGATGATATCCAATATTTGCCTATTCTGCTTCTTTTGAGACCATGACAGCAGCAATCCGAGGCTTAAACCACCAAAAAGATAAACATAAAACTTTGCTTTGAGTACAGATGGTGCTCATGAAGTTCATTTGCTTTACGTGCAATACCTAGAATAAACTCAACATCATCAACAAAACCCATATTAAGCATTTCATCGGCCTCATCCAGAACACGGAATTTCAGTGTCTTCAAGTCAAGCGCATTCCTCTCTATTAGATCCTAAACAATGAAAGGAGAAAAACAGACCGATATAAAAAAAATCTGTCTTTTCAAGGAAAAAATGCCAAATCAGAGAAGAATAGAAGAATACCTTTATTCGGCCAGGGGTTCCCACAATTATATCAACCCCTCGCCTGAGAGCATTTTCTTGTTCCCGCATCGGTGCTCCTCCATAAACACTGCAGGCAGTTAATCCCACTGCCCTACCATAAAACTCAAAGTCTGCATGTACCTGTAAGTAAAGAGTGAACAATTTGCAGTTACTATATAATTTTTTAAAAGTTTTCTGTAATAAACTTTTTATAAAAAACGAATGAGCATTCTGGGTTTACCTGTTTTGCAAGCTCCCTAGTAGGTAGAAGTACCAACACTGTAGGACTTCTTCCATGACCAGTCTTCCTTGAATCTTTGAAAGGTCCATGTGTTAGAGACTCTAATAACGGCAACACAAATGCCAAAGTTTTACCCTGTATCAACATTAAGATATAATACCATATTTAATCCAGCATATCATACAAATTTCGGTATTATAGTCCATATTACAAAGCCTCCATTTCAAGAAATCATAATGGTACAACCCATCTGTCTAAAAGATTGAATGATTGATGACATATTAACTAGGCCGCTATAGCACTACTGACAAAAACGCGAAATACAGCAAATGATTTAACCATTCAAGCCCTGATTCCACAAACATGAAGTAATAAAACATACTAAATCGGGACTCAGCCATATGCACTTCGTTCTCGCTATAAAATCTACTCTCTCCCCAAACTATCTTAGTCGAAAGATCAAGAGAATAGAACTAAGTAGACGAGTAAGAGAAATTCTATTGCTTGGAATCAGATCTCACATAACGAGCGGTCGACATTGGCCATAACACAACTTATAACCCAATACTTCATAATCACAATCAACATCCATCTCTCCTGTCTTAGCATCAATTTGCATCATTATTAGCACCACAGCCCTACTCTACTTTCTACCAACTTTTATCCTGAATTCCCATTACAGAACTAAGTCTCAAAATGTATACAATTTGTAATTAGCGATAGCTTTTACGTTAGTTTAATTATCAGACATACTATGTGGATTCAAGACAATAAACTAATAGAAAGAAACTCCAAACAAGAAGAAATTTCTCAATACCTGACCGGTGCGAGCTCGCCCAACCAAATCAAACCCATCGAAAACCAAATCAAACGTCAACGCCTGAATCGGAAACAACGCCTCAATCCCCTTTGACTTCAGGCTCTCCTTCAACGCCTCCGACAACCTAAACTTCGACAGAGCATTCGGATTCTCCTCCACCTCCTCCTCCTCAGCAATCTTCGCCTTCTTCGAAGGCAATCCATTCCCATTCTCCTTAATATTCCCACGCCCAATTCCATCAATCGCCTCTTCCTCTCCATCCGAATCTTTCGACCTCCTCTTCTTCGACTTCTTCTTCAACTTCTCGTCATCATCCGACTCCACCTTCTTCTCCTTCTTCTTCTTCTTAGACTTCTTCTCCGATTCGTCCTCCGATTCGATCTTCTTCTCCTTCTTCTTCTTCTTCTTCTCGGATTTGGGCTCATCGATCGAATGGTTGTTTTGAGGGGTTTCGGAATCGAGATCCATGGAATCGATGATCTTCTTCGACTTCTTGATTTTGATCGGAGAGGATGAGGGAGAATCGGCGAGGACTAGGGAAGGCATTGACGCTGATGGTGGTTAGGGTTTTGGAGATGGGGGCTTCGCCTGCGAAAAAGTGTAAATTGGGGCAGGCAGGAAAAGAGGAATTAGGGTTTTGGGTTATATACGTTTGCAGCGCGTAAGAGTTAGGCTAGGATATTTAAGGCCGTTTCGGATTGGTTTATAAATTGTGAGGTTTGGACCGTGGCTTTTACGGTTGTAAGGTTACCGCCTTAAAGTAAGAGGCCGAATTGTAAGGCCGGGAATGGATATTTTTGTAAGGCCCAATAAAGTAAAGAGAAGGCCCAAAGCTGCAGCCTTATTTAAAATATATAATTTTTTCCATTTATTTACTTTTGAAGTATTGCATCTTTCTCTTTGGTATTGCTATTGGAGCATCCAAAAATAATACTTGACCTGTTATAATTGTTTGGTAACACAAAAAAAATAATTTATAAAATTATGGAGTCAAAATGACACTTTTACAAATTTTACTTACGCATTTATATAGTTGAGTTGTTTTAAAAATCCATTGCGCCGTGATAAAGTCTTTGGTTTGTTAACAAACAAAACTTTCCTTGTCTTTATTTAGAGTTTAAAGATGAGCAAGAGGTTTTTATCGTATTATCAATATATTTTTTGATCGGGCTGGAGTCGTTTGACTCTATCCGTTTACATCAAAAAAAAAGATGAGCAAGAGACGAGTTGCACTAAACTAATAAGTTCAGAACCCATGATAGTTTTAGCCCTTCTTTTTACATGAACTTTGTCTTATAATTTTGACAAATATATTAAGTTGCATTGTTTTCTTTTTAATCTTTTTTATCTTGTCTACTTTTTTATTACAACATTTTTTGGGAACAAATATAACATATTACATACATATTCAGAAGAAAGCCAGATAAGACTTTAATATGTGAAATAATATGGGAAATAATAAGACTTAGATTTCAACTATTTACATGTTCTACGATCCTCACATACACATAGACTCAATTTTAGTTTGATCACCCAAGAGGTTCAATAGTAACTGTAAGATATGTCGTATTATGTTAGCCTTAAACTAACTCTATACATAAACTTGCTCCAAACTAATCATAAATATAAAACACAAACCGAACGCAGCTTAGATCTAGACTGCTCAAAAATATGATTCTACCCAAATTTAAAGTTGACCCTAGCATCCTTCAGTAATGTGAGATACATGGGTCCATAGACTCCATAATTGGTCTTAATATTACAATTGAAGTTTAATGTATTTTGGCTATAATAAAAGTTAGAATAATTATTACTGTATTCCGGTGCCATCCAAAATCGAATATCTTGGAATAAGCATTGATAAATTTAGGAGACAAAATGAAAATTAAGATATAGGAATGCTCATAGAAGATCTCAGGTAACTTGGAAGAAGCTCCAATTAACTATCATAACATCTTCCATTTGACTGCTGATCCAGATTTTTTACATGCACCGTAACCTTAGAGCATCCACACCAATAGTCAATTTAGATTACCATTTTCAAATTTGGCAACCAAAATAGACTATTTTGGTTGCCAAATTTGGAAATAGCCAAAAATTTTGTCAAATTCGACAAACTTTATAGCAATGCTATGTCCCATCATCACTCGTTTTTCTCTTTTCCCACCAAATTTGAATATATATACACTATTATAATTATATATACACTATATATTATTATTATTATTATTATTATTATGATATATAATATAATAATAAATATATATTCTAAAAGTATTATTATAAAATATTTTTATATTTTTATATTATATATATAATATAATAATATAAAAATACATTAATATAATAAATATATATTATATAATATGATATATATATATATATATATATATATATATATATATATATATATATATATATTGTTTCTGATTCTATAAAATCAGAATTTTTATTAGAAAGAGGGGGAGTTCACTTTCAATTTTGTTAAAACTTTTATCTTCCACTGCAGAAAGATAAATAACTTGTTTATCATGTGTAATTATGTTGTTTTCTAAAGAAGGTTCCTTTTTATGAAGAATTTCTTCTCCTTTTGAGGAAGAGTTGTTTTATCTTGACTAGTAGTCTTGTCTTTTCTTAGACACAAGATTGTTGGTTTTCTATCTTTGTTAAAGAGTCTACTAGCCTTTTTAATTGGCTAATTAGATCTTCTTTAGCCTCAAAATATTCACTTTCTGTGTCAAACGAAATGTTATGAATATTTTTAGAGACGGATTGTTCATCCTTTATTTTATCCTTTTGTTTTTTGCTAAAAAGGATTGTAGAAGATGGTTGATCATCTTCTTCTCTTTTTATTTTTTTTGTTCCATATATTATGGTAGGTTTTACCACATTGTCTTCTTTTTTTGTATTCTCATTTACTCTGTGGAGTATTGTAGGTTTTGCTACTAGATAGAATAAGAAGTCATCCATGATATAAAAGATGTTGGTTTAGGTAAGCTATAATAAACTATCTTTTTCAAAAGATTTCTTGTTTTCATAAAGCACTTACTGTAGTAATCATTATAAAGGATTTTTGATATGGCTAAGCTCTTACAGCAATAGGTATTTTAAAGATTTCTTTAACTCTTTTTGCGCTTCGACTATTTCTAACATCACCGGCGTCATAGTATTTTTTTGTGTTTTGAATATTTCTATCATGTCTGGCATCTCACTCCCACACCGTGGATTTATAGCGGAGTTCAGCCTCAAATCTAAGCCACAATGGGTAATCAACAACACACAAGCAAGTCCCTACGGGCAACTAGCACCATAAGGTTATATGAATGAATTAGAGATGAAGATCACAACTCACTAAAAAAATTATGACAACATTGGAGATGAAGAGTACAACTCACAAAACTAATTAAAGTTGAAGATGAATACCTAAAGCATGACTTTCGCTCATACGGCCTAGAGATTAATGTTTTACTACATGGCCTAATTAAACAAGCCTAAGAACAAGCATTTATTTTCATAGCTAGCTTAACCAACATGAAGGAGATTACTCCTCCATCCTAATCCTAAACTACAAAGAGTTGTTTAGATATTATACCTGATCGAAAGAGAAGAACTCTGAATTCTTTGTCAAGCTCTGATACCAGTTTAGAGATCGACAGCAGAAAAAGAGAGACTTTATTGATAGAAATGGGTGGTAGCACACATACACTCTTTCTTTTATTCTTAGCTAGAGAACTTCTGCCCTTACACCAATCCAAAGCCTCTCCTTATATAGGGGGAGAATGGCTTAGGATACCTTATACATAGGATAACCAATACATACATACATAACATGAAGCTTCTAAGGAAGCTTCTTGAATAAGTATCTTAGGAAACTTGCTTTACACGTTTCCTTTACACAACACCACACTGCTGTGCGTTCACCTGTTGTTGAAGTGGTCCACCATGCTTTTGGCTAGTGCTAGAGTCTTCTGGTAGAAGTTTGTTGTGAGTGGGAGACATTATTACTGTGGAACGAATATTCCTGATATATTTGTCAAGTCATTGCTTTATCACGTCCTGGAGTTGCTGTTGGAGTAGACGGATGTCATTTCTGAGCTGATCGATGCATGTTATCAATTTATAATTTTTGTTTTGTAGCTGTTTGATATCATTCGTCAGTTGACTGATATCCTTGGTTTGCTGTACTGCGATGTGCTGATCGACGATGCTGTGACTGTTCTTTACTATGCTTTCTCTATCTTCTTCCTTACTGCTCCCGGCTTCATTGTGGAGTATCTGTTGATGAGGTTCCGCATATTCATCCATCCCTTCGGGTTATAGGGTGAAAGCTTACATTGGTGGCACTCTGTACTGACCATCGCACGAAATCGAGTCATGTTCTTAGAGATATTCTTCAATTGTATTGTATACATCATGACATCCTGGACATATGTAATAATCGTCTTCGATATTGAATGCTAGATTTCTTCGAGTTGCTGCAACTAATCGTCCAGTTATTGGCAGTAATCAGTTCTTTTTGCTTAAAAAATATGTTTTATGTTTTCTTAGGAAGATTTGTACTTCTTCCCTTTTGATGTAGACAAATTTTAAATCTTTTGCTTCCATAGAAATATCTGCAAATTTTTTTGAAAACATAGTAGTGTAGAATTAATATTGCAAAAAATAGGACAGTAGTCCATTCTTCTACTCTTCGGAGAATACTTATTTTCTCAAGATTTTTGTTACTTGTATATTTTTTTTATGTTTCTTTAGAAAAAAAGAAAATACTAGTATAGTAACAAAATGGTAAATTGCTCAGCATATTTTTCATATATTTTTGAAATATTTGTGGTGTAAGTATGTCAGCGGGTGTGTTTCCTCTGACCATATTATCTTTCTTTCTATTCACAGAAGGTAAGATAGAAGTATTGCTAAATTTGATCATATTGCTGGCAATGAGTTTTGCTTTTTCAAACCCGTCGTTCTGCTCATACCAATCTTTTTTTAGGATAGGAGTGATAGAAGGATTAATAGAATTTTGCTTCCATGTTGATTGAGTGGGAGGACTTAAAAGGAAATGTTTTGTTTGTGGAACAGCAGTTCCTGTATTTTTTGATACAGTAGCATCAGTGGATGTTGTAGCAGTAGCTATATTGTTTAGAAAAAAATGTTTCTCAATTTGGAGTGGCAATAGTTTGCTTAGATCACCCATACATACATACATATATATATATATATATATATATATATATATATATATATATATATATATATAGGAAAAGCTTCGGTTGTGCACTCCTCTAGTGCACACGGTGTGTGCACTAGGCCTTCAGGCGTTCATATCGACGATCCGAACCGTTCATATTGATCAACACATCTAAATTAGTCTAAATATGTAAAATCAAATCATTAGAAATTTATTTGCCCATCCATCGTGTGACTATAAAAAATAATGATTTTCAGCCATACAATTTTGTAACACTTCAATGGATGGGCAAATGAATTTCAAATGATTTGATTTTACATATTTAAACTAATTTAGATGTATAGATCAATGTGAACGGTTCGGATCGTCGATATGAACGCCCGAAGGCCTAGTGCACAACCGAAGCTTATATATATATATATATATATATATATATATATATATATATATATATATATATATATATATATATATATATATATATATATAGGTGGCCCTTCGGTTGAGAACTAATTTGGTGAGAATTCCGTAAGAACTTAAGGAGTAGACCCCCCATGAAAAATCCGAACCGGCCATCTCGTTCTACACGCCTTAGATAGCATAACATAAAAAAATCACGTAATTTGAAGTTCATTTTCCCATGATTTACATCATCGCAAAATTGCATGGTTGAAAATTTTACTCCATTTGATGGATGAGCAAACGAACTTCAAATTATTTGAATTCTTTATGTTATGCTATCTAAGGCATGTAGAATGAGACGGTCGGTTCGGATTTTTCATAGGGGGTCTACTTGGTGAGTTCTCACGGAGTTCTCACCAAAATTAGTTCTCAACCGAAGGGCTCCCTATATATATATATATATATATATATATATATATATATATATAGGGAGCCCTTCGGTTGAGAACTAATTTTGGTGAGAACTCCGTGAGAACTCACCAAGTAGACCCCCCATGAAAAATCCGAACCGACCGTCTCATATATATATATATATATATATATATATATATATATATATATATATATATATATATACACACTAGATTTGCCCGTGGGCACGTGCCTACGACACGTCTTCGGAATGATACAAAACACAAAAAGCCATGTAAACAGTAAAACAATAATTATGTAGCTCCAGTTTGAATAGTATGACAATAATTAGTTATAAATAAAAGTCTATGTTGAAAAATAATTATAAATGGGGTTATAAAATCTAACTTCTTAGAACTTTAAGTGTGGAAAATAATGAAATTTAATTGTTGAAGAGATATTTGCTATTAAAAATTCTGAAATTTTACAAAACCGAAATCTTAAAATCCAAATTTCTAAGTAAATAAAGAAAGAATGAGAGAGTGAGAGAGAGATATCAAAAAGTAAAGAGAGAAAAGAGAGATAGTAATAAAGAATGAGTTTTTTAGGGGGGAAAATTTGATTTTGGGGTTTGAAATTTTGGAGGGAAATGTGTTTTGTGAGGTTTGATATGGGCCTTTGATTTT
Source organism: Hemerocallis citrina (assembly GCA_017893485.1). Classification (NCBI taxonomy): domain Eukaryota; kingdom Viridiplantae; phylum Streptophyta; class Magnoliopsida; order Asparagales; family Asphodelaceae; genus Hemerocallis; species Hemerocallis citrina. Next base: position 18,536,130 of record CM030362.1, read on the forward strand.
GGGGGGGATTGATTGTGAGCCACTTGATAGCTTTCTTGTAATTTATTTTATATATATATATATATATATATATATATATATATATATATATATATATATATATATATATATATATATATATATATATTATTATTATTATTATTATTATTATTATTATATTTGTTACCGCTGATTTCGGTGTGGGGGTAAACAGATGAGATTTTGTGAGTTCGAGAAAAACCTGAACAGCGGATCCAAGCCTTCTGATTCCTGCCGCAACCTGCAAGGAAGTGCGAGACACCGGGGTTGATTCCGGCGACGCACCCTCCGACGCTCTTGTCAGTAACCAGTGGTGATTAAAGAAAGAGCTTAACGTGGAAAAAGAGTGATTACCCGGTCACAGTGGTAGAGGGAGGTATTTATAGTCGCCAGGGGAGTGATTAGGGACTTGATTCCCTGTGTAACTGCCAGGAGTAAAATCCTCACAGTCTGTTTAGGAAACTAACCCCTGATTCTCGGTGAGAGCAAATCAAGCCCGTTGACTTGGTCAAATCAGTGACCCTGATTTGTCTCCTGTTGGTCTGGGTTCGCCTCGGGTTGGGACCCGTACCCAATTGGAGTGGATCCGTTTGTGGGTTATTGGATCTGTGAGAAGGAGATCCAATACCCGCTTTGGATCCATTTGTATGTGAAATTACCGTTTTACCCCCGAGCTTCAAGATTCGCGTCCAATCTGGACGGTTCCGATTTAACCCCATTTTTAGCCATATCACGAGCCCCCCACTCCTAAAGACTGAGTGTGATCAGCCTTTGAGGAGTAGTTTAACTGTATTAGTGGCTAATGGAGTTGTATCGGAGTCCAAATGGAGGATTTTGAATCTCGAAGGGGGTAGTGAAGTAATTTTTTGATGCCATGTGCTGTTCTCTAGCCATATCGAATATTTGATGGCTTTTATTTATTTTTTCGAACTATTTATTTAATTTTGCGATGTGTTTACTAATCGTTCGGGGGCCTTAACAGTACATTCTAGGCAATAATTGTTCGTTCAGGGGCTCAAAAATATACCCCCCGAATTTTTAATTATTTTCCGGAACTTTTAGTTAATTTTCCTGAATTTTTAGCAATTTTTTCGCAAATTTTAAATAAATAAAACGATTTAAATAAATAAAAAATGACTTTAAATACTGATTTATGACGTGGTTCGATCTGTGCCGTTGATCATGGACGAGCATGAATTTTTGAGAGATCCATCGGTTGTTATCGCTCGGAATCTTATTTCTCCGTTTGCGAGCTCGGGAAGGCGCTTGCTCGGCCGCCGACCGGAGGGATAGGGGTTCGGCAGGCCGAGCGACGTGGCGCAATCTGAGCCGTCGGATGATGGCGCGCCTCCCAAGAAAATGCTATCTTGTCTTTTAGCGCACGTGGCCCAATCTGGACCGTTCATCATTAGAAGCACGAATTTCTGAGAGATCCAACGGCCGTAGTTGCTCGGTGGCTTTTTTCTCCGTTTGCAGGATCGGAAAGGCACTTGCTCGGCAGCCGACCGAAGGCATGGGGTTTCGGCAGTCCGAGTGACGTGCACGTCACTTCGGTCGGATGACGTGGAGCAAGTGCAGGCTCGGAAAGGCACTCGTACGGCAGCCGACCGAAGGCATGGGGTTTCGGCTGTCCGAGCGACGTGGCGCAATCTGAGCCGTTGGATGACGACGCGCATCTCAAGACGGGCACATTTCTCAAAAAACACTATCTTGTCGTTTAGTGTCCTCGGTGAGATTTGGGCCGTCTGATCGAGATCTTACACGAAAGTTGAGGAGAAAGTGAGTTTTCTCCGTTTGCAGGATCGGAAAGGCTCTTGCTCGGCAGCCGACCGAAGGCATGGGGCTTTGGCAGTCCGAGCGACGTGGCGCAATCTGAGCCTTTGGATGACGACACGCATCTCGAGATGGGCACATTTCTCAAGAAAACACTATCTTGTCGTTTAGTGCCCTCGGCGAGATCTGGGCCGTCTGATCGAGATCTTACACGAAAGTTGAGGAGAAAGTGAGTTTTCTCCGTTTGCAGGATCGGAAAGGCACTTGCTCGGCAGCCGACCAAAGGCATGGGGCTTCGGCAGTCCGAGTGACGTGGCGCAACGAGTTTCGAAACGATCCTGTTCCCAAGGGCATTAATGGTGTCTCGGGATTTGTGCGGCGTTCCATCTTCCCGGGGTCATTAAGAATGGTTCCCCTCAATTAATGCGTGGCATTTCAACTTCCGAGGGTCATAATGGCCGGATCTTGGAGGGTAGCTTATAAGTACCCCATTCCCTTTGTCATTTTAATCGCAACAATGTTGAGTTTTAGCCCTCGGAGGCATCTGCTTTGGTGGTTGCTCTTCGGAAGGACGGGTGGTCGTTCTTCCACCATGGTCTTCTCCTGACTCTGACGGCCCCGAAGCGGATGTCAGGGTCAGGGGAGATCAGGGTGGAAGAAGTGATGACCAGAGTCCGGATTCGGGGGACCATGTGTTTCGGAAGGACGGGTGGTCGTTCTTCCACCATGATCTTCTCCCGATTCTGAGTGCTCCGATGTGGGTGTCAGGGTCGGGGAAGGTCATGGTAGAAGAGGTGATGACCCAAGTCCGGATCCGAGGGAGGAGTTTGCTTCGGGAGGACGGGTGGTCGTTCTTCCACCGTGATCTTCTCCCGATTCTGACTGCCCCGATGCGTGTGTCCGGGTCGGGGAAGATCATGGTAGAAGAGGTGATGACCCAAGTCCGAATCCGAGGGACTGCAGCGGCTTCGGAATGATGGGTCTCTTCCCATCTCTGTCTTCCTTCCGGGCTGACGGCTTCCGATGGTTGTCAGCCCGAAGGAGTTAGAGATGGGGGGTGTGCCGATCTGCTTTTGACCGGGCCCCGTGGGTCGGCGGAATACCGACCGAGACCTGGGGCCTGGGGGGCTCGCCGAGGGCGGTGCCTTAAAACTTTGAATCTAAATTTTTTTCTGGTTTCTTCAGACAGAGGTGGGACGTCCGAGGGCACGGTTGTCCGAGCGACGTGGCGCAGTCTGAGTCGTCAGATGGTGTGGAGAATCTCGAGGCGGGCTCAGTTCCCAAGAAAATGCTATCTTGTCGTCTAGCATCGCTGGCGAGATCTGAGCCGTCTGATCGAGATCCTACACGAAAGTTGAGGCAAAAGTGGGTTTTCTCCATTTGCAGACTCGGAATGGGACTTGCTCGGTCGCCGACCGGGCCCTTTGCCGCTGGGCTCGGATTGCATGTAATTCGGAATTAGATCATGTCGTGCCGAGCTACTTGACTTGGTGAAAAGACAAAGTCGTATTGGGCCTTCGCGACGTTTCGAGAGTGGCCCAAAAGTCGCGCCCTTACGTTTGGAAGTCCAAGGGACGTTCCTCTTTTACTATAAATCTTCAACCCCCCCCCCCCCCCCTTAATCCAAGTCTCGTTATTCACTTTTACACTCTCTCTCCAGTTTTCACTTTCACCTTCGAAGTTTTTAGCTCCTTGGTGGCGGTGCTAGCTGTCGCGGTAAGGCGTTCTTTGTCTCCGGTGAGCTTTTTCGACCGTAGCTGTCACTTCAAGGTCAATCTCCTTCCTCTTTCTTTAGAAAATGGTTAAGATTACTTCCTCGGATGAGACCCCCGCCTCGGAGCAAGCCGTAGGCCGAGCGGGCAAAGGAAAGGAGGTAGTGGAGCTGACCGATCAGAGCGTTGTTCGGCCGGATAGAGAGGGCGAAGTAGCCGAGCCACCTCAGGAGGTCGCGGCGGCATCTCAGAAGGGTAAAGCAGTGGTCACAATCGTCGAAACGCCGAAGACGGCGGGGGCGTTCAGTCGGCAGCCCATTGCTCTGTCGAGCGTGGGAGGCGTTCGGGACTACGCCGAGGATATCTTGGAGAAGGTGACCCAAGGCACGACCAAGTCGGTGGAGGAGAATGAACCGAGAAAGGTGTCCGAGGTGGACCATACCATCTCGTCTCTTACGGAGGCCGATCTTCATCTGATCCGAAAGGGGTTCCGGATTCCTGCCGACTACGGGCTACTCCTCCCCGGGCCGGGTTTCCGAGCCAATACGCAGTCCTCGACAGACGTGTGCGTCTTTCCTGTCGACTCTCTGATCGCCGGGCTTCGCTTCCCCCTTCATCCGTTTATAATTTATGTCTTGAATTGGTATGGTTTAAGCCCCGCCCAGCTGATGCCGAACATGTGGAGGCACGTCCTGGTGTTTGTTCTCCGGTGCCAAGAGGTCGGTGCCGTACCGAGCATGTTTCTCTTTCGGAGCCTCTACCGCCCATGCCAGCCAAACCGAAACGAACAGAGGTTCTATCTTTCGCCGCGGACGGGCGTGAAGTTGATCGAGAACCCGGACTCGATCAAACATTGGAAGGAGAAGTATTTCATCATCCGAGCCCCCGCGCCGTGGGCGATACCGATAGTTTGGGCGAAGGATGGCCTGCCCAAGCGAGCCAAGAAAGAGCCGGCGTTGAGTGACAAGGAAGCAGAGGTCCTCAAGAAGCTCCTCGCTCTGCCAGTGCTAAGCTGGAAAGATATTACCGAGGGGGTCTCAGTCCGATCGACCCTAGTACGCTTCTGGTATTTATACTCTTTGTTTAAAGTTCATGAAAATTTTTCTAAGTTTTTTCATTCGGCTTGTGCAGAGACGATGAAGATGGACTATAGGGCTTTGATGGCGAAGGCCAAGGCGGCGGAGCAGGAGACGAGGAAGAAGAGGCCTTCGGCGGGGCCTCAGGGCGGCCGAGCCCCGAAGATACCATCGGTCAGGAAGACGAGCGACCTGCAGAAGACCGTTGTCCCAGGGACCGGCCCCGAGCAGGAGAAGTCTTCGGCTACAGATCCTCCGGCTTCCGGTGTGCCTGCGCCAGTGGTGGAGGGGGATGCAGCCGGCTCGTCGAGCGGTGCATTCGGGGTGAATGAGGTGATGTCCCTCCAAGTTCCGCCCCTCACTGCCGAGGCGGAGAAGATCTTGACCGAGCGGCATAAGCAGATCTTCGTCCCTGACTGGCAGGTGGTGAATGTCAACGGCTTCTTGGGCGACGGCAATATCTGCATGGAAGCGGTGAGGCACCTGCCGACCCCAAAGGATCGAGTGGCCCTAAAGGCCGGGCTAGCAGGAGACGCCACGATGCAGATCGCTCGGAACACCATGTCGGTAAGCGGACCGAACTCTTTCTCGTTGAAACTTTTTCTGAGATTTTTCCAAGTCCCTGCGTTCGGACTTTGACAGTTTGCTCTCTTTTCAGACCCTCTGTCACTTCAACTACTTGCTCGAGGAGTTTGCGAGCAAGGAGCAGGAGTATGAGCGGGAGAGAACGGAGCGCGTCAAAGCCACGAAGTTGCTTGATGCTGAGCAGCTCCTCTCGTAAAAAAGGGCTGCCGAAGTGGCGGGGTTGGAGAAGCAGTTGGCCGATGCCATTCAGCTGTCGAAGGATACGGCAGCCAAGTTCGAGGCCTCGGAGAAGGAGAACGCCGAGCTGAAGGAAGAGCTGGCCAATGCTCGATCGGAGACAGAGAGGGCTCGGAAGAGGGCCAAGAGGATCATGGCCAAGCACCGGTCTAAGGTGGCAAAGGCGAAGAAGGCTGTCCAGGAGGAGGCCGAGCACCACATGTACAAGAACATGGAGGACGCCTACGGCCGAGCGCTGCTTCACGTCGCTGCTCGGAATCCGGGTTTCGACACGTCCTCTTACCGTTTCTACGACCCCGTGGAGGGGGAGGAGGAGGTTCCCCTGGGGATGCTCGGCCCCGAGGGACAGACGGACGGTGTCGAAGGCCCGGGCGAGACCGAGGCCGAGGATGAAGAGGAGGACGACTCTGAGGAGGAGAGCGGGAGCGAGGACGGGGACGAAGACGAAGGCGAGGACGAGGACAAGGCCGAGGGGTCGACGGACCCGAACGACAAAAAGGTCGACCCCTGACTCGGTTGCCTCTTTAGTCTTTTGTTGTTTTGTTTCTTTTTGTAAGCCTAACTGCGGACTGGCCACCGCTCGTGTAAAACTTTCTTCTCGGTTTTGAATGAAAACAGTTTGTTTGGCCAAAATTTATCCAACTGTTGAGTCTCGGATTTTGTGTTTGATTAGGCGTAGAATTCTCCAAGTGTTGGGTTTCGGATTTATCTCTGCTTTTCAGGTAAAGTTCGGTCCGGTTACGGAGGTTGCACACCTTTGTAAGGAGCTGGCCAAAACGAAAGGCGAGCTCTCGAATAGCCGACAGAGGCAGTTTCTCATGTTCTTGAAGCTGGAGGAGACGAAGGCAGCTGTGAGGGGGTATTGTCGCGAGTTGAAGCAACTGCGGAAGCAACCCCAAGCCCCTTGTCCCGAAGGTGAGGTCGAGCGGCTTCATAGAGAGCTTGCCGTCGCCGAGCGGAAGAATGACGAGCTTTTGGCCGAGATCCGACACTTGGAGTTAGCGGAGAAAGAACGCTCGGCAGCGGAAGAGAAGCTAACTTCCGAGCTGGAGAAGACGTCGTCCGAGCGCAAGAGGTTGTTGGCCGAGGTCGACAGGCTTAGGAGGATCACAATAGATAGGGGGATCGAGGTCACCCACTTCCGACGGCTCGCAACCGATAGTGCCAACGTCTCGGGCTCGTCAAGGCCTCCTCGTTTGAAGAAGTTGGCGAAGGACGACGCTTTGATAGATAGAATTATTGAACTGGAGGAAGAGGTCGCGTCACTCAAGCCTGTGCCGGAGAGGGCCAACGTCCGCAGTACATCGTGCACTCGCGAAGAGAGCGAGAGAGGGATTTCCTTTTACGAACTCGCGACATGTTTGCCTGTGGCCAGGCGGAGCCCTGCTGACGCTCAGAGTAGTGTGGCCGTCTCGTCGAGCGGTGCCTCGGTCGGCGCCACAGTTAGGGTCAGCCGCGAAGGGGGGTTACGCTTCGTTGGTTTGAAATCGAGCTCGGAGGTCAGGCCTCGTCGTCCTCGCGTTTCCTTGAACCGAAGCGTTCCCCTTCCGAAGTGTAATTCCTGTTCCCCTAAATACGTATTTTGTGAATAATTTTCGTATTTGGATTAATTATAAATTCAGTATTATTTTAAACTCGAATTGGGCCATCTATTAAAATCTTTTCGAACCGAAAATTGTATTTTCTTCGAATAACAGTATATTCCAACTTTAATATTTATTTTCTAAGTGATCGGCTACTTGTACCTTATTTTATTACTATTTGGATTTTTATGAACTTGGTTGTCTCAAATCTCATTTTTGATATGTATGTCAAAATTTGTTACTGTTGTTATTAACATTTCTATATTTGATTATTGAATTAACAATCTTCTTCTATTGCATTTAGTATAATTTGAGTATTAATTTGATGCACAAAAATTTATTTATTTGGTTACTATATTATTATTGATCTATTTATTTATTTATTTTTCTCTAGTTGTATACTTTTCTTATTTGGTTTTAATACCCATTCTAATCACCCAAACCCAATACCCTCTTATATAAATACCCTTCTAATAATCTATCTTAACCCTAAAAAAAAAACCTACTGTGCATACCACCGCAACCCTACTTCTCCTGTACAACCCCCACTTTTCTCCTTCCTCTCGCTCTCACTCCAGAACCCATCTGCAACCTCAGTCGACCCTCTCACCTGCGCGCCTCCCTTGCGCATCCTCCGCTGTGTCAACAGCCAGTGCAGCCTCGACGCCGGAATCTCCCGACGACATCCCGCTCGTGCGCCCATACGCACAGTTGCGATGCCCATGTCGCTGCATCCTCCCCCGTGCGCTCCAACCATCGCAACGACCTTCACCTTAGCCGATAACTCCTCCCCCTACGTCGTGCCCCACCGCGCTGCGCGGGTGCAGCGTCGACAGCCAGACGCCGACGACAGCGACAACACCTCGCCCGTCGCTCCCCTGTTTCGACCCCCAAAACAGAGTCGCCTCGTCGCTCCTCGACGCGCGCCGCTCCGTCACCGCCGTCGCCCCCTGCGCCGTCACCCATCTCGACGTCGCCGCCAGCTAGCCTCCACCGGCGTCGCTGCTCAGTCCCGTTCTCTTTTCTCCCTGATTGCCGATCAAGAAGAAGGAGGGAAGAAGGAGAGTGGGAGATTGAATCTGGGCCGTCGGATTTGATCAAGATCTGATCTTGATCAGATCTGATCTTTTCAGCCAGATCGGATCTCAGCCGTCCAACCCGATCGTGATCATCAGCTCAGATCGAAGCAGATCCAGCCGTCCAACCGTCTCGATCTTGATCTTCCATCAAGATCCGCTCCGGATCCGATCTTATGTGGGCGTTGTACGTGTCTCGTACGTGCGCGTGTCCGTGCTAGTGCCTCGTCTCTCGGGATTCTCATCCCGTATTGGTTCGTGTTCGGATTCACCATCATTAAGGCAAGTATTCATCTTGTACATTTTATTGCTCTAGTACAAGTTTTCTTGGAAATACCACATATAGTTAGATTGTGACTCCCTTTGAAATATCATTGTAAATCAATTTTGAACCTTCAAACCCACAATTCTAAGAGTCACAAAACTTCCTCGTATTAAATAATAATCAATTGGACTCTTTTACCCCCTTGAACACATGAATCATATAGACATATGAAATAAGGAGCCCTAAAATTTGTAGATACATATATATTTAGTATTTTGACGAATTTGCGACTATTATGACTTGAAAACATTTATTAGTTGCTGTTTTGATCTTCATGATTATGTATTTATGCTACTTAACAACTTAGACACCAAATTACATTTTCCCATGAAATCTACATTAGTAAATTATCTCTATGTGTTGCTGTCTGAATATTCTTTTGCGGTTTCGACCCTTTTATCATTTGAATCTGGGCCCGAGCCCTGAATATAAAATGTAGATCCGGATGTGTAAATATCGATAGACTCCAAGTTGATTGAATTTGGAGCTACGGTCTAGGAGTTATGGCAGTTATACTGCAGCTGTGTCAGTAGACGCAGTTTTGCAAAACTGCTGTATATATTTTCTTTGCGAATTATTTTAGCTGTGTAAACAGCGAGCATTTGACCCCAAATTTTATATGTAGCTACTGGACACTATATAGGACATCCCCAAATTTTCCTAGAATTAAATCACAATATATTACACTTGTATGCTTGCTTGATAAGAGTTAATAAAAATAACAAGCCGGGGTTTTGGGAAAGATTATAGAGTGGACAATATAGATAAGTGTACTCGGAAGGGGGCCCGTGTTTCCCAATACTTGGTTCATGAACTTGTTGTATCTTGTTCGATTCATGGAGTCGGTTACTCGGCTCATGAACTTGTTTGATTCATGAACGCGTTGTGTGGTTCTTGAACTTGCTTGTGGATTCGCGAACTTGCTTCGTGAACTTGTTATTTAATTTTCGATTCATGAACCATGGCTTGCTTGATACTTGATACTTGATACCTGAGTACGCCGCCCTATAAAATCCATTACTAGGTCTAAACGAAACTGTTTGACTGTAGCAACCATGTAGTAAAAATATGGATGCATGTCGTGCTACCTAGATAGTAATCACCACTAGACTTGAACTTGATAACTTGAACTAGACTTGAACTTGATAACTTGAACTTGACAACTTGTTACTTGAAACTTGACAACCTGACATTTGAGACCTGACATTTGAAATAACATATGACACTAGACTTGAGATTCGTCGCTTGATATTAAATACCCCTATAGGTATACCTGACATGTGTTACACCACTAGCAGTTGTTATCCAATCTAGTTATTAAGATGTTTCCTCTTGCTAGCTAGTCCTTGTTTTGTCCACTACTTCTTATAAATTTGATATATTCTTGATTCCAATTCTTGTTCCCCTTACTTGTACTTGTTTTCACTATTTGTGGCCCTAGCTTGCACTAAGGGCATTTTCTCTTGTTTCCCCTTTGTTTCCCTGTTTATATTTATTAAGCAGACTTTGGGGACAAGCTTCCTGCTGGAATTGGCAAGCAGACATTTCAGGTTTTGCTTGGAGCAAGGACCTGTTTAAATAGTTGCTTTTCTTAAGGTATTTATTTCTTCTGCTATTTAAGACTTGTTTTCGAGTTTACACTTGATCCAGACATGGGAACTATTTGAATATTATCATTTATTTAAATTGTTTCTGTTGCTTAAATAATTATTCATGCATGTTTGGTTATATATAAATCTTGTTATATTCTTGTCATGATGCTGAGTCGATCCTACAGCTTATGGATGATGTAAAAATCATCCGCTGGGCTTCGTCACGTGCTCGTATTCCATATTTTTGGAAAGCGGGGCGTGACACGAAGAGACCCTGATCGTGTCGTTTTGTATTTCTTCTGGCTGTTGTAAAACTCTATTGTAGGGTCGGTCTTGTTGTATGTAGAGCTATTATATCTGAATACGAATCTGAAAGTTTGATTGGAAAATTCTTCAAGTGTTGGACTTCGGAAGTGTATTGAAATTTTGCTATTCGTTTTCCCTTCTTTTCAGCTCGTGGTGGCAGCCCAATACACTGATTCCAACTGCCCGGACGATGAAGCTGAAGCCGAGGTAACCTCAGGGGCAACGAAGTTGCGCTCGACGAAGTGCCGAGAGCGGCTTCATGGTGTCGAGCTGGAGTTACGCCGAGCTGAGAGCGAGCGGGCCCACCTTCAGTCCATCCTCGGTCAACGAGACGCCGAGATCCAACGTCTGGAGAGTAGGATCGTCGAGGCGACTCCCGTAGGAGGGGACGAAGACTCGCAGACGGCTTTTAGCAACGCTCTTCGGGTTCAGTGTATTCGGCACAACCAGTCGAAAATATTAGCCGAGCGGGACGATTTGCTCTCTGAGATCCATCATTTGCAGACCGTAGAGGCAAAGCTTCGGAAGGAGGCGGAGGAGCTATCAGCTGAAGTGGATGGACTGGCGACCGAACGGATCAGTGAAGACATTTCTGTTTGAAGACCAAGTGTAGTGGGTCGGCACCGTATTTTTTTGTTTTCTAATACTTTGTAACCATGGAAAGATTGCTTCGTATTGTGCCCTGATCATTAATAAAATTTCTTTTAAGAACTAGCATCTTTCGTTGCTCTGCGTATTTATCTCGCTTGTAAGTGTGTTGGTCGTGCCGAGGTTTACGAGCCGAGCGCATAGTGCCGTCGGCAAGAATCTCGAGTCGAACCAGTTCCTATGGGAACGCTATCTTGTCGTTAGCGGCGCTGACAAGATCTGGGCCGTTAGATTTTGGCACGAATCTCGAGGCGGCTCTGTTCCCAAGAAAACATTATCTTGTCGTCTAGTGTCGCTGGCAAGATCCTGGCCGTCTGATCGGGATCCTACGCGAAAGTTGAGGAGAAAGCGAGTTTTCTCCGTTTGCAGGATCGGAATGGCACTTGCTCGGCATCCGACCGGAGGCAACGTGATCCGACCCTTCTTCTTGGGGCTTCCGTCTCCCTCTTCTTGCGAAGTCGATGAGTGAACCGAGCTCTTTTCCATGGTGAAGTTCGCCGGTCGTAGCGAATGTTCGACGGTTGTGGGAGCAATTCCGAATGGTGATCTACTCCTAACTCGCCAAGAAGCAAGTTTGGGGAGTAGAATCGAACCAAGTGTTGGACTCCGGAACCATCGGTGTAGTTCAACGGTTGTGGGAGCAATTCCGAACGGCGATCTACCTCTGGCTCGTCCGGGGGCGAGCCGAGGAGGTAAAGTCGAGCCGAGTGTTGGACTCCGAACCATCGGTGTATTTCAACGGTTGTGGGAGCAGTTCCGAACGGTGATCTACCTCTGGCTCGTCCGGGGGCGAGCCGAGGAGGTAGAGTCGAGCCGGACATTGGACTCCGAACCATTAGTTGAAATCAAATTAAAAAACAAATGATAAGGGCGGAGAGAGGCATGCAAATTTATAAGTATGAAAGAGCATTCTTCATTGATAATCGACGGCGAACCGTTTTTACATATTACAACTTATGAAAATAGATTACAAGTTAGAGGAGAGGAATGGCTCGATATCCTGTGATACTTAGAGTGGCGCCGGGGCGCTTTCTTGGTATTTCAGGAGGTGGTCGGCATTCCAGGTCCTCAGAATCTCTCTGCCCTCTAGATCTTCCAGACGATATGCCCCGGGCCGAACTACCCTTGTGATCCTGTACGGCCCTTCCCAGTTCGGAGCCAGCTTGCTCTTCTGATTGGGGAAGGATATGGCCAATTTTCTCAAGACTAAATCCCCTTGCTTAAGGTTGGTGGGTCAGACCTTCTTGTGGTATGCCAACTCGACCCTTCTTCGGTAATTCTGTTGCCGAATTGACGCTCTTTCCCTCAGCTCATCTACCAGATCTAAGTCTGCCCTGAGGTCCCTGTCATTCTGTTCCTCGTTGTAGGCTGCAAGGCAAGGCGAAGGTATGTCGACCTCGAGGGGTATCACCGCCTCGGACCCGTAGGTGAGGTTGAAAGGGGACTCTCCTGTGGGGGTCCGCTTGCTCGTGCGATAGTTCCATAGGACGTTGGGGAGTTGGTCGACCCATAAGCCTTTGGAACATTTGTCCTGCCTTTTCTTGATACCTGCGAGGATCTGCCGATTAGCGTTTTCTGCCTGTCTGTTCGACTGAGGGTGGGAGACGGACGAGAAGCGCTGCTGGATGGCAAGGTCGTCGCACAGAGCTCGGAATGCTGTGCCAGTGAACTAAGTCCCGTTGTCCGTCACAAGGACACGGGGGATGCCGAATCTGCAGATGATGTTCTTCCAGAAGAATTGAACCACCTTGTTCTCGGTTATAGTGGCGAGGGGCTCGGCCTCGATCCACTTCGAGAAGTAGTCGATGGCTACGACCAAGAACTTGAACTGACCCGGAGCTGGAGGGAAAGGCCCTAGTAAATCCATCCCCCACATTGCGAAGGGGATAGGGCTTGATAGGGAGGCGAGGTTGGCTTGAGGGAGGCGACGAATGCTGGAGTGTCTCTGGCAAGAGCTACATTGCCGAACGTGTCGCTCGGCGTCTTGAAGGAGAGTCGGCCAGAAGTATCCGTAGTTCAAAGCCTTCCGAGCCAATGACCTAGATCCTGAATGCGCTCTGCCGATGCCTTCGTGGAGCTCTTGCAGGGCATAGTCGGCCTGTTCTGGGGAGAGGCACCTTAGGTATGGTCGGCCGTCAATTTGCGAGAATGAGCATTTGTATAAGATACCCTCGATCAAGACATACCGCTCGGCCCTGGTTCTGACTCGGCATGCTTCTTTGGGATCCTCGGGCAGGAGCCCGTCCCTTAAGAACTCTACCAACGGCTTCATCCAATCATCTTGCAGCATGACCGGCAATGACTCTACCGAGCTGGGGGTCTCGTCTTCTATGCTCGGCCTTGAGAGGACCTCGATCAAAACGGTCTGCTCGAGACCTTGGAGGGAGGATGAGGCCAACTTGGAGAGGGCATCGGCCTGTGAATTCTCCTCACGAGGGACTCGTTGGATGAGTGCCTCTTCGAACCGGCTCATGAGGGCCCGGACCCTGGCGAGGTACTTCGCCATTCGCTCGTCCCGCGCCTCGTATTCGCCCAAGACCTGGTTCACAACCAGCTGAGAATCGCTGTGGATTCGGAGGCGCTGCGCCCCAGCACTTCGGGCAAGTCCGAGACCAGCAATGAGTGCCTCGTACTCCGCCTCATTGTTCGAGGCCTTGAAGTTCATACGGATCACATACTGGAGGACGAAGTCATCATGGCCGTTCAGGATGATATCGGTGCCGCTTCCTTCGTTACAGGAGGAGCCGTCCACGAAGACCGTCCAAATGGGGGATCCGTTCGGGATGTGGCTGACCTCAGGAATGGTGGATTCTATGATGAAGTCGGCGAGGGCCTGTGCTTTGATTGCCATCCGAGGTTGGTAAGAGATGTCATGTTGGCTTAGCTCTATGGACCACTTCATTAGCCGACCCGAGGTCTCAGGCTTGTGGAGGATCTGCTTTAGAGGTTGGTCGGTGAGGACAACGACCGAGTGGGATTGAAAGTACGGCCGGAGCTTCCTTGCCGCCATGACCAGGGCGTAGGCCATCTTCTCTATCTTCGGATAGCAGAGCTCGGCGTCCGAAGCACCTTGCTCACGTAGTAGATGGGCCTTTGGGCCCGGTCCTCCTCTCTCACCAAAACAGCACTTAGGGTCTGCTCAGAAGCAGCCAAGTAGATGAAGAGGGTTTCCCCCGGGACAGGTTTGCTGAGCAGAGGGGGGTTCACCAAGTAGGCCTTCAGTTGGTCAAACGATTCCTGTTGTGGTTGGCCTCATTCAAAACCCTTAGCCCCCCTGAGTGCCTTGAAGAAGGGGAGGCACTTTTCCCCAGACTTCGAGAGGAACCGGCCGATAGCGGCGAGCCGACCCGTAAGCTTCTGCACCTCCTTGACGTTCCGGGGCGGGGCCATGTCCAATATGGCCTTGATCTTCTCGGGATTGGCTTCGATCCCTCGCTGGCTCACCATGAAGCCGAGGAACTTTCCCGAAAAGACCCCGAATGCACACTTGTTCGGGTTCAGCCGCATGCTGTGCCTCCTCAACACGCCGAATGCCTCCTGGAGGTCCGCCACGTGGTCAGTGCCTCGGATGCTCTTGACGAGCATGTCGTCAACGTACACTTCCATGTTGCGGCCTATCTGGCTCTGGAAGACCTTGTTGACGAGGCGCTGGTAGGTGGCGCCCGCGTTCTTCAACCCGAACGGTATGACCCTGTAGCATTAGAGGCCCTGATCGGTGATGAAGGAGGTCTTCGGAATGTCCGGAGGGAACATTCGGATCTGATTATAGCCGGAGAAGGCATCCATGAAGCTGAGGAGCTCATGGCCCGAGGTGGCATCAATGAGGGTGTCGATATTAGGAAGAGGGAAGGGATCCTTCGGACATGCCTTATTCAGGTCGGTGAAGTCGATGCATATCCTCCAAGAGCCATTGTACTTCTTGACCATTACAACATTGGAGAGCCACTCGGGGTAGTTTACCTCCTGTATGAACTTAGCCTTCAAGAGTTTATCCACCTCCTCCTTGATGGCCTGTTGTCGCTCGGGAGCGAATTTTCGTCTCTTCTGCTGAACCGGTTTGCACCCCGGTTCGACACTTAGGCGGTGGACTAGCAACTCCTCGGAGATGCCGGGCATATCCGCAGCTGACCAAGCAAACAGGTCGCGGTTATCCCGAATGCATTTCACCAAGTCAGAGCACAGTGCAGTCGGCAAGGACTTGCTGATGAGGAACTTTCAGCTCGGATCCTCGTCCGAGAAGAGCACTTCTTCCAACTCGTCCGTCGGCTCGGACGTGGGTCGGACTTTCGGCTCGGGGATTTCTAGTGTCTCGAGGGAGAGCACCGATCCGCCAGTGGAAGTTATGTAGCACTTCCGAGCCGTCTCTTGGCTTCCCCTGACTTCCCCTACTCCCGAACGAGTGGGGAACTTTATTTTAAGGTGGTACGCTGAGGGGACAGCTTCCAGGGCGGCTAGGCCTGGTCGGCCTAGGATGACATTATATGCGGCCGGGACGTCGACGACCATAAAGTCCATCGGCTCGGTCTGGGTAGTAGGGGTCTTTCCAGCAGTTACGTCTAGGGTTATCACTCCCTCGACAGTTACTGGGACCCCAGTGAACCCGTGGAGTGTGTAACCGGCCGGCTTGAGACGGTCCCGAGACAGCTGCAGCCCTCGGAAGGCCGAGAGGAAGAGAATGTTCACCGAGCTCCCGTTATCTACCAGGACCCTCTGTACCTTGAAGTTTGCCATGCGAAGGTCGATGACGAGGGCGTCACAGTGGGGAGTTCGGACCCCCTCGAGGTCTTCATCGGAGAAAGTCACCGGGACTCCGAGGCCTTTGGGAGGAGGGGCGCTGTGAACTGAGTTGACCTCTCGGACAAAGGCCTTCCGAGAGGAGTTGGAGGAGCCCCCCATGGGGCCTCCGTGGATGAGGTGGAGAGAACCCGTTCTTCCTCGAACCCGGGCCTCTCCTCGCGCCGCTCGGAGCGCTTGTTAGCCCCCCGAGGCGGAGGGGTGTTGCGATCCGCCCAATTGTTTGCCTTTACAAATTTGGCCAGCTGCCCCCTCTGGATGAGGGCTTCTATTTCATTTTTCAACGCCCGGCGGTCATTAGTGTCATGGCCGTGGTCCCGGTGGTAACGACACCATTTCTCCTTATTCCTCCTCTTGGTCGGGGTGTTCATCCTCGGTGCTGGAGGGATGACCCCCTCCTTCTCCACTTCCATCAGGATGGTGGAGACATTGGTGGTGAGGGGAGTGAACTTCTCGAACCTAGGGGGAGGACGGCGCTGACCGCCGTTGTCCTTCTGCATCTTCTTCGACCCCTCCTCCTCTGTCGCCTTCCTCTTCGATCCGGAGGCCGATCCTCCGAAGTTCGGGAGGCACTCGGCCTCTTCCGCCCGAATGTACTTCTCGCACCTTAGGAGAAGGTCGGCGAAGTTGTGCGGGGGCTTCTTGGCGAGGGAAGACCGGAGGTTGGAGTTGAGGACGTTCGACTGGAACGCAACAGTCGCCACTGACTGGTCTAGGGAGGCGATAGACCTGACTTCTGCGGTGAATCTCTTCACATAGTCCCTCAGCTTCTCTCCCCTTTCTTGCCGCAGGTTGAGTAGGGAGAGGCTCGTCTTCTCGGCTCGCCTGCTACTCACAAAGTGAGTTATGAACAGCGTTTCGAACTGCTCGAACGAGAAGATAGAAGAGGGGGCGAGCCTGGAGTACCATTCCCGAGCCGACCCCCTGAGGGTGGCAGGGAAGGTCTTGCAGAGCATGGCGTCGAAAGCTTGATGAATCAGTATTAAGGTCTTGAAGCTTTCGACGTGATCAACTGGGTCGGACTCCCCTGAGTACGTTTCAAACTGCGGAGGTTTGAAACCCCTCGGTATGGGGGCCTCCATGATCGTCCGAGAGAAGGGGGGTCTGCTGGGATGGACGGTCCCTGCTTTAGACTCCTCCTCTCTGTCCATGCGACCAATGCGCCTCTCCACCTCATGGAGACGGCGGTTGAGGGCATCGTCCCTCCGCTGGTAATCATACGATCCCCTGGACTCTTCTTCATAGGAAGTGGAGCGGGGACTGCGGTGCCGGTAGTCCTGGGATCGGCGGGGACTGTAGTGATACTGCTGGCGACTGGAAGCCGGGAGAGGACTTCTGGATCGGTGGCGAGGACTTGGGACCCGTGGGGGTGTCGGAACCCTCTGGGCATTTTGGTTGTTGGGGCGAAGGTTGAGGGCCTGTAGCACGGTCTCCTGAAATTGTAGGAACTCGGCACGAGTGATAGGTGCCTCATTGTTCCTCGGATGATGCCGATCCGCAGGGGAATGTGGCCTCCTCCTGCGTCGCTCGGGAGATGCCACTCGGCCCCGTCGGACTGGAGACCTCCTACCGTCTCGGCGGTGAGGAGATCGCTCACCATGATGCTGGCGGGAGGCTCCTTCTCGGGCCCGCCTCTCATCTAGGTGGGTGCGCAGGTCCTCCTCTTTTGGCGGTTCAGGACTGTGTTGCGGAGGTCGGGGTGATGAGAAGCCATTGAATCTGAGGATTCATTATGAACCGAGACATGGTCTGGGTTAAGGGGCTGCTTCTGCCTCCGCCCGTTATGGCCAGAAGGTCCATTGGGGGGTTGTTGTTTGGGAAGAGGAGGTTGGCCCTGCTGGACCGGGGGAGGAAGTTCAGGCTGTGGAACAGGATTGACAGGGACTTCCTCTGTCTGATCGACGGAATTGGCCCCGCGGTTGGACCCTCTGGATCGGACCTTCTTTGGAGGCATGGTTGGAGCAGGGCTAGACGACGAGGAAGAGGCGGAGGCTGTTCGTGTGGTGTTTCCCACAGACGGCGCCAATCTGTTACCGCTGATTTCGGTGTGGGGGTAAACAGATGAGATTTGTAAGTTCGAGAAAAACCTGAACAGCGGATCCAAGCCTTCTGAATCCTGCCGCAACCTACAAGGAAGTGCGAGACACTGGGGTTGATTCCGGCGACGCACCCTCCGACGATCTTGTCAGTAACTAGTGGTGATTAAAGAAAGAGCTTAAGGTGAAAAAAGAGTGATTACCCGGTCACAGTGGTAGAGGGGAGGTATTTATAGTCGCCAGGGAGTGATTAGGGACTTGATTCCCTGTGTAACTGCCAGGAGTAAAATCCTCACAGTCTGTTTAGGAAACTAACCCCTGATTCCCGGTGAGAGCAAATCAGGCCCGTTGACTTGGTCAAATCAGTGACCCTGATTTGTCTCCTGTTGGTCTGGGTTTGCCTCGGGTTGGGACCCGTACCCAATTGGAGTGGATCCGTTTGTGGGTTATTGGATCTGTGAGAAGGAGATCCAATACCCGCTTTGGATCCATTTGTATGTGAAATTACCGTTTTACCCCCGAGCTTCAAGATTCGCGCCCAATCTGGACGGTTCCGATTTAACCCCATTTTTAGCCATATCAATATTATATATATAATATTAAAATATAATAATAATATATAAATATCTATTATATTATATATATAATAGTGTATATATATAATTGTATATTATACATATATATATTTATGTATATATACACCATTATAATATACTATTATACATATTTGGCAACAAAAATGGCAATCATGGGTGTAGAACAACCTCTCATATTTTGGAAAAGTTGTCATTTGGGTACTAAAATTTAAAATGGCAACCCACATGGCACTCCCATTGGAGTGGATGCTCTTAGGTCTTAGAAAACAAGAGTAGAGTTTCATAGGCTATGGGGCCGAACATTTATAACAACTATAAACTTTATGAGCCCCAAACAGTCCTCCATTATTGAAGAACAATCAAATGTCCCTTCTTTTAGATTGAAAGATTCACAACTCGAAGCTTGCAGTATTGTAGATCGTAGTTAGGATCTGGATCATGTCCAGTACTAAACAGTAGCATAGGGATATGGACGATTAGTATTTGGTCCCAAAATTAGAACAAGAAAAAAGAAATTTGAAAAGCACATGTTGGGATTGGGGCGTCAACCAATGCCTGTTGTCGTAGCGGAACTAAATAGAGCAATGAGGAAGTCGAAGTAGATGAGACGAATCAATTGAGCAAGCAAGTAGATCCACCAATCAAACACAAACACATCGATGAATTATCCAGGTTAGATTTTGCTTAATCCGGAGCGAAATATAGGGAGATCTAATATTCAACTAGAAGGGATTATATGGAGTTATTGATTCACTCAATACAAAGAACTAGACTCATTCACCAAGAACTATCTCTCTCTCGAGCATCTCTTTGCAATGGAGAAAATAATCTATGAAGTACTCTACTCTCATATTGGAGGAGTTTGTAATATATATAAAAGAATAGAGAAAAACGTAGGTCTAATCTTGATTCTCAGTCGTCCGATATAACCTGGAAAAGAAGTAACTGAATAGGAGCCGTACGATCTAACTTGGAGTTGAAGATTGGGCTGAAACAATCTAACAAATCGAGGCCCAAAACAAACACAGCGTCGCGGTCGGTCGACCGTCCACCTCTCGGCCAAATCCAGTGCAACTACGATCGGGTGTGCGGTCGAGGGGGGATGTAGAACCTCGTATTTTCAAATATTATTTTAAATATTCGAAAATGATTTTAAATGAATTTCTGAGGATTTAATAAAGATTTATCTTTTGTACACGTGCAAAACACGTGTAAATACCTTTTGAGGAATTTGAAAGTTAAGTTTTCTTCATGAAAAATCATTATTTAATATTTGGGATTTATTTAGTATTTTTCCAGATTTTTCTGAAATTAATTGGAACTATTTGCAAATTTTGAGAAAAGAAGGACCTTTTTACAAATTTGACATTTTTAAGGGTTAAAATGTAAAAATGTATATTCGGGATATTTTGAACAGTATTGGTTGAGATTTAGAATTATATTTTACTTTTAAATCAAAATTTAAATGAATTTTATTGAGTTTCCAAGACTAGACCTATATATGTGAAGTTGTATTTTGGAAAGGATTATTTTGCAAATTTGGTAAAACCCTAAACCTAATCCCGGATATTTAAAGGGATTTTTCCCAGCCGTCATTACTGAAAATGCAGAATTTTGGTGATTTGTTTTGGTGGAGGAAGAGGGAGTTTTGATCTAGCAAAAGGAAGGCTTTTGTGGATTTTCTCAATTCAAAGGTGAGTGACTTTGTTTTGTTTTGTTTGCTTTGTGAGTGATATGAAATTGTTTTGTTTTGTCTTGTTGTATGAATGATATGAACTTTGTGTGGTGGTTTGATTGGTGTGATCGATTGTTATGATTGTTTGTTTGTCATGCATATTATTTAGTATTTTGCATGGGAACAATGCAAAGGTCGTTGTTTGTGGAATCTAAAAATATTGAGTAGATCTTAACTTACGAAATTGTATTGCTAAAATGCTTGTTAAAATTTGAGTATGGTTATGATCGGATGATGAGCATCTGGATCTTATATTGTAAATCAGATTTTTATTAAGAGTTGTGAAAGAAATTTAGTATTGAGGAACCCTAATGTGAGAATTAGTAATTTAGAACATGAGAACTTGAGTTTTGACATATTTGATGTTTTGAGTAATGTATCCATAATGAGGAATTGTTGAGATTTGTTATTTTTTCTGCATACGAATTATTTCATGAACAAAGAATCTTTAGAAAACTTCAGTTTGATTTTGTATTCAGATCTAAATTATAAAAAAAAACTGTAGGCCGACAGTCGACTGGTCTACTGTACAGTCGACTGGTACGAACCTGCTACTGTATTTTAGTTTCCTTGAAAAGTCATTCTGGACAGTCGACTTAGCTCTTAGGCAGTCGACTGGTTCACTAAGAAATTATTTTGTAAAATTATTACAGTCCTTTCTGGACAATCGACCATGACCTCTTTAAGTCGACTTATGTACTTAGAATGTTTCCTTGAGAATCTTTGGAATTTACCTCGGGTAAGTCGACTGATGGCTTTCAAGTCGACTGTCATGACTTAGTTTATTTTCGTAAAATTTTGGATATTTGTCCTCTGGACAGTCGACTTACTACAGTATAAGCCGACTGGTGCTGATGAGTGTTTGTAAACTTGAGGATTATTTCGAATGATTGGTTTTCAGATAATTCAGTCTATACTTGATCTTCAGTTCAGTATTTGATATTAAGATATTCAGTTAAGCCATTTGATTTAAGATATTCAGTTAAGCCACTTGTTTAGTGAAAATTTGATTTAGACATTTGAGTCTGAGCCTCTAGAGGTGCGTGACCCTAGTATACCGGTGTTGAGTTATTTTGTTGAGGCCCGTAGAGGCATTTCAGTTATTCAGTTTTGAATTTAGGCCGGTAGGGTACACCACTCTAGGAGATTCGTTAAGTAATTAAATAACCCAAAAATGATAAGGACAGGCACTAGTGGTGATATGATGAACCGGAACATGAGTTATGCACCTCAGTATGGCTTTGGTGTGAGATTTAATCTCCGGAATTATCCAAGTATCTTACTTAGGGTGTGGGATTCATCTCCGGAATTATCTCAGGTAAATTACCTGCGGTGTGGGATGTATCTCCGGAATTATCCAAGTGGTTACTTTGGGTGTGGGATTGATCTCCGGAATTATCAGAGTCGAGGCGATGCACATGGGGTATTCATGTGATGAGGGTCATTGTTTCGGTGTGGGATTTAATCTCCGGAATTATCGAAGTAACTTACCCTGGGTGTGGGACTCATCTCCGGAATTATCTCAGGTAAATTACCTGCGGTGTGGGATGTATCTCCGGAATTATCCAAGTGATTACTTACGGTGTGGGATTGATCTCCGGAATTATCGGGGCAAGGGCTAGTACTCACAGTTTATCTTTATCTCGTAGTAGTCATCGTGTTAGGATTAGTTGCATAGCAGGGATTGAACCCTATAATGTGGAGACGTTAAGGGCTTGCACCGAACCTATGTAGAATGGGATGCATAGACTTCGACAAGTACGCATTAGAGAATTTGCATATAGAATCAATGTTTTCTTGGATTGGTTTCATGCACGTGGTTTTTCTGTTTTCTACACCTGACACTTAGTTTAGTTCCACTTGATGTTTTCATGTTTCTCTGTCATTTCTTACTTCCCATATTCTTATTTAGTACATGTTGTTTAAGAATTTACGAGGTATGTTCATTTATGTTGTTTGTTTGTTTTTATGTCACTCACACCATTTATGGCTGACCTCTTTAGTTTTGGGGGTTAGGGATCATCTCTAGCCTCATATGTTGCAGGTTGTTGCTTAGAGTTGGAGGTTGGATGCTTGAGTTGGTTTTTGAGATAAATTGATTCATAAGAGTTTTGGTAAATTTGTAAAAGCAGTTTTGAGATAATTTGAGTTGTAAATGACAGAAAATATTGTTTGAGTTGTTTTAAATTCCGCTGTGATTTGTAAAAGTTTGTTGTAATAAAAGTTGAAAAATTTAGCGGTGTTGGTTGTGTTTAATATTATATTGAAGTGGATTGCTGGGATTGTGCCACGTATTTTCTAAGATATCTTATTAGAAATTCGGGGCGCTACAGGGGAGGGGGGAGGGGACCGCAACTATGCCTGCTCCTTGCTACTGCTATTTTCTTGTACTCTATTCGACGCTTCGACCTCCGTTCTTCATCTTACCTTCTTCTAATCTGAACCACGAGTATCCAAGACACATTCCTAACAAACTCCACCTTGGATTGCATACGATTGCTATCACATGATGTGTTATTCATCTATAAACTTTAATGAATTCCACTTGTGAAAAAGACTTAGATCAGTAGCTTCTTCTTCTAATTGAACAGATCTCTACCGAATCTCACCGAATCCAGTGTACCCCTTCAAGGGTACACCTCCGTAAATGTACTCACGAAGTTACAAAACTCTGCACGAACTCCACCTACCCTTAGGCTTTCTCCACCTCTTGACGATATTCGAACGTCGTGGTCTCGTCTCGATGAATCTAGTTGCGGCAAACTAGCTGAGCTTGCAGGAATAACGGGAAAAGAAGCAACACTTGCGCAAGTATTTCGAATTCCCCAAAGCTTGTAAAGATTATTTTGGCTTGGCCCAACCACTCTCATACCTCCAATCACCTTACGACGACCTTGAAAAATAGACAGAACTCCACATCGAGCTGTGTACCTACAACCCCGTGCATACAGAGTTCCCAAGGAAACCAGATTCGGTTTCAGCAGAGGAATATGCAAAACATCCCTTAAAGTGAACATATTTAGACCTGGCATCTTCAACTCAACTGTCCACTCACCTACTACTTCACAAATCTCTCCAGTTATTGTTGTCACACAATGCCCCGTAGTAGACTCATAAGTAGAAAACAACTCCCTCTCGGAGAAAATATGAGAAGAACTCCCTGAGTCAAGAAACCAACTAGAATCCACTTTTAAAGAATTTGAAACAAGTAAACACGAATCACCTTAATCAAAGGCACTAACCACATCAGCGGCTGAATTCCCATTCTTTGCGCTCTCCTGATTCTGCAATTTCCAACAGTCTTTCTTGATATGTCCTAACCTCTTGCAATATCGACAACGGATCGAATCTTTTTGCAAAGTACTTTGTCTTCCCCTGAAGGACCATCCACTGCTAGACAACTTGTAGGAATAGACGGTAATTTCTGAGTCTCCATTCTAAGTTGATTTTCCTTCAATAATTTGATTACACCATCTACCAAAATACTCTTCTTGGCAGATCTACTGTATAGCATGGTAGTGATCAAAGGCTCGTACGAATCCGGCAGTGAATATATCAGATTGAAAGTATTATCTTCCTCACACACATCTGCGTTGATCGCCTTAAGTTCAGATAATACCTTATTGAACTCTGTAATGTGGTCTTGGAGATCGGTACCTTCCGTCATATATAAACGGAATAACTTTCTCTTCCAATGCATCCGATCTAATAGACGAACCGGAGTAGTCAGCTATGAGTCTTTCCCACACACTCGCCACGACAGTTTCTTCAAGAAATCTGCACTTGACCTCGTCCGCCAAGGATAGTCAGATTAGACTTATGGCTCTTTCACGAATATCTTCCCAAACGTCATCCTTCATTTCAGTTGGCTTTTCCTTCTTCTTAACTGCTGACTGCAACCGTTCTTGAACAAGAACATCATACATGTCAGTCTTCCAAAGATTGAAATTGATCTTACCATCGAACTGCTTGATCTTCAAAATACTATGGCCTATCATCTTAACTAAGGAACTCAGCAACCTGAAGCTCTCTGATACCAGTTTTTGGGATTGGGACGTCAACAAACACCCTCTGGTCGCAGCAGAACTAATTAGAGCAATGAAAAAGTCGAAGTATACGGGGCGAATAAATTGAGCAAGCAAGTAGATCCACCAAACTAATACAAACACAACAACAATGACTGATCCCGATTAGCTTTTGCTTAATCCGGGAAGAAATATAGGGAGATCTGATATTCAACTAGAAGAGATTACAAGGAGTTACTGATTCACTTGACACAAGGAATTAAATTCACCCACCAAGAACTATCTCTCTCTCGAGCCTCTCTTTGCAATGGAGAAAATAATCTATGAAGTACTACCTCTCATATTAGAGGCATTTACTATATATATAGAAGAATAGAGAGAAACCTAGGTCTAATCTTGATTCTCAGTCGCCCGATATAACCTGAAAAAGAAGTAACTGAATAGGAGTCGTACGATCTAACTTGAAGTTGAAGATTGGACTGAAACGACCTAACAAATCGAGGCCCAAAACAAACACAGCGTCGCGGTTGGTCGACAGTCCAACAAGACCGGTCGACCGTCCACCTCTCGGCCAAACCCAGTGCAACTGCGGTCGGGTGTGCGATCGGGGGGAGCGGTCGACCGCAACTTGGGACAGTCGACCGCAACTATGCCTGCACCTTGTTGTTGCTGTTTTCTTCTACTCTTTTCGACGCTTCGACCTCCGTGCTTCATCTTACCTTCTTCTAATTTGAACCATGAATATTCAAGACACATTCCTAACAGCACACGACTCTACCGTACTAAACAGTACCAGAGAGGATCCAAATGCTTGCAGTTCACTGGTTAAGGTATTCGTTAAGAGATAAGCAGGGCATGGCGTGGTTAGCTGTTGTTGATCCACATTAAATTGATATTTAATTACTTCCATCAACAAAACAAGAAAATATGACCGACAACTGGATTTGGAACAAAGTCAGGAGATATATCAAGCAGCTGTACCTTTATCTAATCTAATATAATCTCTAATATAATAACGGGATAGTTGGGGTTGTCATTTGTAGACATTCAACCATCTAATCTCAATCATTCATTTTTAAATGGGAGTTATAATAATCATTCATTTCCTCAACTGTTGTTAGTTACCATAATATCTTCAAATTCAAATTTTTTACAACATAATTAATTACAAATTTGTCACTCATATAAAATAAAAGTTTGTGATACTATAGGTAATTTGTAAAGCATATGTACTAGTAAAGGGATGTCTCAGGTTCAAGGCTAGATAAAATTTTGTTATTTATTTTACAAAATTAACAAATTGATTAGAACGTGCATTGCATGTGCAGGTTACTAGTCTAATCTAATCTAATCTAATCTAATATTATATCTAATATTATAATGGGAGAGTTGGGGTTGTCCTTTGTTAACATACAAATTTATGTATTGCACGTGCA
Organism: Hemerocallis citrina; assembly: GCA_017893485.1. Taxonomy (NCBI): domain Eukaryota; kingdom Viridiplantae; phylum Streptophyta; class Magnoliopsida; order Asparagales; family Asphodelaceae; genus Hemerocallis; species Hemerocallis citrina. The sequence goes on from CM030362.1 coordinate 18,561,683, forward strand.
ACTCCAACTCTCCCATTAATTACAACAAAAACAAATAAATAAAAAAATTCCACCTTTTTAAAACATGCAACGCACGTGTAAAATAATTTTATAATATTTTTTTAACACTAAACATACACATATGTTGTACGTACAACTCAAATTCTACTTATAAATACGTGCATTGCACGTACAAATTGTAGCTTTTCCTTCAAAATATTTTCCCCAATTACGTGCAACGCACATCCAACTCAAAAACTATTTCTTAACACGTAAATCGCACGTAAAAATCCTCCAAGTCTTATCAAAACGTGCATCGCACGTGAAAAATACTAGTAATGGGAGAGTTGGGGTTGTAATTTGTAAACAGCCTGTAATTTGCAGACATTCAACTATCTAATCTGTACCATTTATTTTTACGTGAGAGTTATATTAACCATTCATTTACTTAACTGTTGTTAGTTACCATAATACCCTCAAAATATAAATTTATTTACAACATAATTATTTACAAAAACTGTCACTCATATATAATAAAACTTTGTGCCACTAAAGGTAATTTGTAAAGAGTATGTGATGAGTAAATAGAGGTTTAGGTTCAATGAAAAATTACTTCTTATTAGAGTTGGGGTTGTCATTTGTAGACAACTTGTAATTTGTAAACATTCAACTATCTAATCTCAACCATTCATTTTTAAGTGATGGTTATATTAACCATTCATTTACTTAACTGTTGTTAGTTACCATTGTTGAAGAATCTACCCCACAATCCGTAGTGCTAATAGCGAAAATACACCACAAGCAATAGAAACTCCCACTACTTAGATGAACCAAGAATAAGCCACCGCAATATGCAAGATCTCACAAGAATACAATCAATATGCAGAGATAACCAATACTTCTTATTCCCCAAGAAATACAAAGATTACAAAAGAGATTACAACTCTTAATCTCTCTCTCTCACCATTGAAATATTTGGTACAATCCCCTCTTGAAGTTGAACAATGTAACAGCTCACCTCTTGATTACACAAATTGATCTTTTCGGATATCTAAACCTTAGAGTTTTCGGCCATATATATAGCCCCCAAGTAAATCCTAAAAGATAAACACAAATTCAGCAATTGGGCCTTAAACTCGTCAGCTCAAAAACAATCAGCCACCGAAGTCGGTCGACTACACCCCCAAGGTCGGTCGACCGCAACGTGTAGAGCCAAACCCGAGACATGACCAGTAGACCGCACCGTCAACCGTTCTCTTCTCTGTTGGACCTGTACACTTGAAGAATTCTCAGCAGAATGGGTCGGTCGAGGTGCGGTCGATCGTAACTCTTTAGACTACACTTCTTCTACTTGCTATTGTCTTCTCTTGCTGTCTTTGTCTCCTCCTCTTCTTCTCCAACTTCAAGTACTCAGTGCCTACGTATATTTGAGGCCACAATTCCTAACAACCATAATACCCTCAAATTTTAAATTTATTTACAATTTAATTATTTACAAAATGTCACTCATATAAAATAAAGGGCAAACAAAGTACCCCCCAACGTTTGGGTTTAATACAATATGCCTGTGGTAGGATAAAAATGGCCTACGGGCCCAACCAGGGCCCAATACAACTCTCACTCAAGAAAGGTAAAAATAACAATCTAGCTCGGCTTCGAACCATTACAGGGTCGGCGCCGAACCTCAAGTGCACCCCCACAGAACCGGCCTCCTCGTATCCGACGAGCCTCAGTGGTCCTCGGTCTCCGATCCGTGACAGCCCCACGGGCCGTCCCCCCTCTCTGGCGAAGCAGGGGGATGACCTGGCACAGCCTAGGCCCTCCGATTCTCCCAGAAGCACAGAAGACCCATGGTCAGCCATGTCAGCTCTATACCATTCAGGGTTTTGCCACGTCAGCCCTATACCACTCCTGGTATTGCCACGTCAGCCCTAAACCCCCTGGGCCTTCTGCCACGACAGGCCCATGGGCTTTCGGGTTCAGACCCGGCCCCCAAGCGGATCCAAACCCGGTTGGGATTCTCTATAAATACTAGACCCTCACCCACCTTTTGGAGGTAATCAATCTTTTGCCACTTAAATTTACCTAGTTATTGCTACTCTCTCACAGAGACTGACTAGATCGTCGGAGGGTCCGCCACCGGGACAAACCCCGGTGTTTCAGGACCGTCTGCAGGTACACAAGACCTCGGATCCGAATCCTCTGATCCGAGCCCAGATCTCCGAGCCACCCCGAGGTCGCCACGAACTCCACCCGGTCAGTCAAGGGTCGGCAGAGGAGCAGCATTCTCCTTCAAATACAAATCGAGTCCGAACTCACACCTGGTGCATCCACACGTCTCCCAGAAATAAACTGCATCAGGTTGGCGCCGTCTGTGGGAAAACTGCTTCAGAAGCCGACCCGAGCACGACCATCAAGGCACCTCGACAGCCGAATTCTCATGGCCTCGAAGGGCAAGGGGGCTACCTCCTCCGTCAACCGACGGGACTCGCCCCCACCAATCGCTAACGCCTGTCCACACACTTCAAAACACAGGGCTTCCCATCAGGGATCCCAAAGGAGCGTCGCCCGCCAAGACCAGCCTGACCTCCGAGCAGTCATCATCAACCGACAGGTTAACCGCAACAGGGGAAGGGCCGCTTCCAACCCGGCCCCGAACCATCCAAGACCACCACCCGAGGGACGGAGGTCAGCACTCAGCCGCATCGGAAGACAGCCCTCGGACCGACCGAACAGGGTCGTGGGAGCCCCCGTCACTCACAAAGAGTTCCGAGAATTCCGGAGAGAAATTCTCGGGGCCCTCCGACGGGCCCCCAGGGAGGAGACCTCCCACTCCCAAACTAGGTCGGATGCCGAGGCCAGCATGTCGCACACGTCCACTATCCAGGCAGAAGACGGCGGTGTACTCCTGAGGCGCCTCCAAGAAATGGAGGACCGCCTCGATCACATAGGGGACAGCGACCGACGAGTGGCTCAGGGGTACAGACCCATCCGTCCTCCCTTCTCCGCCCCCATCCTTCAAGCAGAGATACCCAGGAATTTCCGACCTCCTCAATTCGAGACCTACGACGGCGAGGGAGATCCCGCTGATCACATGGAGGGTTTCAAAACCCTCATGATGATTCACAGCGCCTCGGATCCCCTGCTGTGCCGAGCCTTCCCCGCCACACTCCGAGGTCCGGCTCGTGAATGGTACTCCAAGCTCACCCCCGGCTCCATTTACTCCTTCGACCAACTAGAAGGCAATTTTCTCGCTCACTTCGTCACCAGTCGGAAGGCAGAAAGGACCAGCGCCTCGTTACTTGGGCTCAGGCAGAAAGATGGAGAATCCCTCAGAGTGTTCGTCCGAAGGTTTACCACGGAAGCCAGGGCGGTCTCCTCCCTTGATCCAGGCGTCGCCTCCGCGGCCTTTCGGCACAACGTCTGTCACGAACAGCTGAAAGCTTCTCTAGCGAAGTGACCCCCCATCGATTTTCCCGACCTCCTCAACAGGGTTGAGAAATACATTAGAGCAGAAGAGGCCCTTAGCCCCGAAGACGCCAGAGAGGCCAACCCGAAGGGAAAGCGGAAAGCCGAAGAAGTCGAGCCATCAAAGAAAGCTCCGAGGGACGCAGGGACCGTAAAAAAGATCCCGCCGATCCCCCGCTTCGAGAAGTACACTCCCTTGACGCATAATGTATCCGCCATCCTCTTAGAGATCGAAGACAAAGGCATTGTTCGACTACCTCCCCGATCCAACAACGGCAAGAACCGAGATCAGCGCTTCTACTGCCGCTTCCACAGAGACCATGGGCACGACACCGACCACTGCCGGGCCCTGAAAGACGAGATTGAGGAACTCATCTCCAGGGGGTACCTCCGAGAATTCACCCGAGAAGTCCCACGGGATCGACGAGATACTAGGAACCGGAGGCACTCACCCCCGAACCCTACTCCGAACTGCATCCAGAGTCGGGATCCCGAGTCCGAGGGAGCCGCGGACCCGCCATTTATCTTACATTGTGTCCATGGTGGGCCAATGGGAGGGGAATCGAATACTTCACGAAAGGCCTTCATCCGAGAAGTGAATGTTGTCCAAGACAACCCCTCCCCCAAGCTACAACCCATGCCAGTCTCATTCTCAGGGGAGGACCTCGAAGGCGTTCGCCTCCCCCACTGCAATGCCCTCGTCATTAGCCTCTACATGGCTAATTGTGAGGTTCGCCGAATCCTCGTCGATAACGGCAGCTCGGTGAACATTCTTTTCCTCGAAGCCTTCGAGAATCTGAAGTTACCTAGGGGCAAGCTCAAGCCGGCCGGATACACCTTGCATGGGTTCTCCGGCGTCTCTGTCGTGATAGAGGGGATTGTCACCCTCGACGTTACCGCAGGATCGGCTCCCGTCACGAGTCTATGGACTTCATGGTGGTCAACGTCAAGGCAGCCTACAACGCCATACTCGGCCGACCCGGGTTATGCTCCCTCCAAGCAGTGCCTTCGGCCTACCATCTGAAGCTAAAATTTCCCACCCCACAAGGAGTCGGCGTCGTCCGAGGCAGCCAAGAAGCAGCGCGATCGTGCTACATGACCACCGTCGGGGGAGGAGTGTTCCCCCTCGACGCCGTCGAAGTCGAACCAGAGAAGGACGGCCCTACCCCCCGACCTGCCGTCGAGCAAGAGAGGGTCCCCCTTTACACCAAACACCCAGTGGATTCTTGCGAAGAACGAGCATAGGTTTTAACTTAGCTAAGAAATGAACCTTTTGTAAAGCTTTCCTTTGTAAAGGGCCGTTTTTTAGTGCCCCCCCTATCTTATATGAAGGAAGTCTCGTTGTATCATACTCAGAACGCCTCGGCAGATCCGACCTAATACCAGGTTAGGAGATCGACACCGAAGACTTCACCTCACCCCACTCCGATTCCTCACAAAACGATAAGGCCGAACCACATTCCCTTCATCATCTCGTATGCTATCAACCGAAGCTAAGGGTGAAATGAGTTCCCTATTCATGTTCCTTTATTAGGTTCAGAGGAAACCTACAAAGAGAACCAACTCGAAACACATAAGCAAGGAGGTTCGGAAAGGTCCGGTGCCAAAACACTTGACAAGTCATAGATACTTTTTTATAAAAATTATGCTGCGTCTTACAAAAAGGCGGTGGCCAGTCCGCGGGAGGCAAGCACAATTAGAAGGAGGGAAAAAGAAAGAAAGGCAAAACTATACAACTCGATTTCCCTCCTCGTCATCGATCGGGTTCGCCAGAGGGTCGACGGCCGGGTCGACAACGGGCCCCTCTTCGACAGCAGTCTTCGGGGTCCCATCGATCTCCATGTCATACTCAAAGTTAGACAGGTCGACGGTCGGATAGAAGTGCCTCACATGACTGAGGGCCTTCGCGTAGCACTCATCCTGGGCGGCGATCACCATCCGCTGACCCGCATCCGTCAGCTCTTTCCTCTCCTTGGCAAACGCGGCTGTCAACTCCCCCTTCTCCTTGACGAACTTCCCCTTCAAAGAGGCCACCTTTTTTCCCCACTCGGTGTCTTTGGCCTCGAGCTCCAGCTTCATCTGCTGCTCCCTCTTATGCGAACCCTCGAGCTCGATCCGCATCTCCTTCATCTCTCGCTCGCTCTTGTCCGCCCGAGCACGTTCCTGTGACAGGGACGCTTCGTAGAGATTCTTTACATTAGCTCCCTGCATACAAGCCTGCGACCGAAAGGCACCCATAAGAAGAAAACTCCCGAAGCAAGACTAACAGGAAGAAGGAGGTCGACAAACTTACCAACACGGTGGCCTGCGCTAGGCGCGTAAAGGCCACCTCTACGGGCTCGCTCTCCATCATCTGGCGATCGCCAGGCGTCGCCAGCTTCTCCACCACCTCTACGGCCTGGGCTTCCCCGGTCAGATAGTCTCCCATCCGAATCGACCAGTCCGGCGCCCACCGTTGCCGCAGCATCTCCACCACCGGGTCCTCCTCCTCAAACTCTACCAAGGGACCTTTTCCCTTGTCAAGGCCGGATGCCCCCACGGGGCCCTTACCCCTCGAAGGGGCAGCCCCCTTGCTCGTCTCCGAACGAGTCTTCTTAACCCTCGGCTCGAGCGGTACTTCCGAGATAACGAGGGGCAGCTCCCTCGGCCTCTTCGCCGCCTCCCCCTTCTTCTTCTCGGCATTCTCCTTCTTCATGGCGAGCCTCCTGGCTTTGATCGATGCCTCATCCATATCTACAGAAAAAACCATTAAGAGCAATGAGCAAGAAGGTACGGAAGGATCGAAAGAAAAGAAACAAACTACATACGCAGGACGGCTGGGCTCAGTCCGACGCTCGCCAGGTGGACCTCCGTCACCTTCGTCCAATCAATACTAGGGGACAAACGAAGGCGCTTGACAAACCCCCACTCCTCGGCCGTTAGATCCCCCGGCCCCGGCGCGGGATGGCTCGGCTTGGAGTAGTTCCATCGGGTCGAAATGTCCCAGGGCTCCTCACTCCGGATCACCAGATACTTTTTCTTCCAATCCTTGATGGAGTCCGGGTGGCTATGAACGACCTTCCTCCTACTCTGAGGGGAGATATAGTAAATACCCTCAGCCGCCGAACTAATCATCAGCATCGCTCGGAACACGTTCAACCGCAGGGGTACCTGTTGTTCCTCGCACACCAGCACAAAACAGATTATCTGCTTCCAAGAGTTCGGCCCATACCGCATCGGAGCCAGGGAAGCCCAGTTCAGTACTTCCCGAACAAAAGGGTGGACTGGCAGCCTCAGTCCAGAAATGAACGCGTCCACTGGGAAGACACAATACCAAGCAGACAGGGGATCGGTTGGGCGCAAAGTAGAGCTCGGCAGCATCAATTCGTAGCTGGGGCCTATATGGTACGCCAGCTGCAAAATCTCCAAGTCCCCGCCATCCAAGACGGTCAGAATCGCGTCCATCAACACCCTCTTCCGACTCGGTGAAGAGGCCTGCACACCAAAGAGCTCCTTGTCGGACAGGTCGTCAGGATATTGACGGAAATGCTTCGGCTGCACGGGCGAACCTGTCCACAGGTTGCGGTAGACAGACCCCTGGCTCGAACCACCAGTCCTCGATCCTGCCTTCCTCGGAGCCTTCTTCCTCTTCTTGGTTCGCTCCGGCGAGGGAATGAATAAGGGCCCCCGACCAGTCAGCATGGAACTCGGACCTGCACCCTGAACGGTGGATCTCCGTACAGTGCCACCCTCGCCTCCCTCTCCCTCGGAAGTCAACTCCAAAACACGGACGCCGTCCGAACCATCATCCGCTTCCTCCGACTCGCTGCTCTCCACCACGAAGGGACGACGAGAACGCAACAACCTCACGCCATATACCTCCTCCTCACCTACTGGTTCCTCCCACGAAACCGTATCAGAAGACTCATCGACATGTACTGACTCCCCCTCGAGTACTGGCTCCTCCCAGGACGTCGATTCGGAGACAGGCTTCATTCCCCCCCCAGACGTCGACGCTGATGAGCCAGACTGAGCCCTATCCATCTATGCCTAAACTAAGCAGACTTACCAACTCACCTGGGGTTACTTTGGAAGGGCGATCCTAGTACAGCAAGCTGCAAAGATGAGCGTTGAAGGGTTGAGAAATTTTTTAAAAAAAAGAAAAGGAAGCAGCAAGAAAGGAGTGGACTGGTGGGGGAGAGGGGGGAATATTTATAGGAGATAAAGGCGACTCCTCGATTTCCGCGAGTACTGTTCATCTATTTGACATGCAACTGCCGCCTGGGAATTCGCGCCACGTCCTCAAAACGTGCGCTGCTGACATTATCCAATGACAGACTGACAGCCAGGCAAGAAGGTTAGCTCAGAAGAAATATTCGAAGGAGGGAACATTTTTACTTAAGATTTAAGGCGCCGTCCTTAGACAGGCGCCCCGGGCTCCGAGGCGAGATCGGTTCCCCTTTCACCCGTGAACAGCTCGGGGCTTACAGACTCGTCGGCCGAAGACCCGAACTGTTCAAGGGTGAGACAGAAACCACCATCACCTGGATCCCTATCGGAATGCGGAGTAGTCAACCTCCAATCGGAGAACAACTCATCCATCCGAGGCTCAAAGCCTTAAGACGCCGCCCTCGGCGAGCATCCTGGTTGAAAGCAGATCAACACTCAGAGATCGAGAGAAGTGCAACATTCCGAGCCAGTTGATGCAACTGCAAAGGTTCGGCCTACAAAGGCAACGGAACCTTCACAGCTGCAAACAACTGGCCCAGAATGCCCTTCATCCCTTCCGGAAGGACAGACCCTTCACAGTTGCAAAACAGCTCACCCCTCGGAGTTCGGTCGTTACCCCTCTCGCCCTGATCCCCCCTGGATCTGGCCGCCGTATCAGGGCCATCAGATCCAAGAGAAGATCGGGGCGGCAGAGAAACCACCTCTCCGACACAACCGGGGGTAAAAATTGGCAAGAGACAGGCGTCCGCCAGAGCAGACACCTTTAAGGGCCAATAGGCCACCCTTGCTTTGATCTGACCCACTACGAAAAAGGGGGGGTATTTATAGCCTCCCCCAGGGGCCAGCTTTTATGGCATAGGGGAAACCAAACGACGGAAGACCATGCGCCCTACATTTATTAGGCGGTGCCATTAAAGCACCTGGGGAATTGGAACCTCACACAGATCCCAAGGCGCCCCCAATGCTCCGCAAAGACAGCAGACCACTCTGCTCAACATTCCCAAGGCACAACGGTTCGCCCACAATCTGACCGGCCCCTAAATCCCTCGCCAGCTCGAGACCAGTTCCTAGCACCAGAATAGTCTTCTCAGGAAGGCTCCACGGCTCGCCATCACCCTTACCGACCCGTAATCCCTCCTCAACTTGAGGTTTGGTCTGGCACCAGGGTACTCTTCTCAGGAAGAAACAACGGCTCGCCATCACCCTTACCGACCCATAATCCCTCGCCAGCACGAGGTCCGGTCTGGCACCTGGGTACTCTTCTTCGGAAGATCCACCGGCTCGCCATCACCCCTACCGACCCATAATCTCTCCTCGTCTCGAGGTTCGGTCTGGCACCAGGGTACTCTTCTCAGGAAGAAACAACGGCTCGCCATCACCCTTACCGACCCATAATCCCTCGCTAGCACGAGGTCTGGTCTGGCACCTGGGTACTCTTCTTCGGAAGATCCACCGGCTCGCCATCACCCCTACCGAACCATAATCTCTCCTCATCTCGAGGTTCGGTCTGGCACCAGGGTACTCTTCTCAGGAAGAAGCAACGGCTCGCCATCACCCCTACCGACCCATAATCTCTCCTCTTCTCGAGGTTCGGTCTGGCACAAGGGTAATCTTCTCAGGAAGAAACAACGGCTCACCATCACCCCTACCGGCCCCTAATCTCTCCTCATCTCGAGGTTCGATCTGGCACCAGGGTACTCTCCTCCGGAAGATTCAACGATTTGCCATCCCATTTCCACGACCATGAACACTCCTCCCAGGCTAGCTCCCGCACCCCCGCAGGAGTGGGGGGCTTGTGTGGTAGGATAAAAATGGCCTGCGGGCCCAACCAGGGCCCAATACAACTCTCACTCAAGAAAGGTAAAAATAACAATCTAGCTCGGCTTCGAACCATTACAGGGTCGGCACCGAATCTCAAGTGCACCCCCACAGAACCGGCCTCCTCGTATCCGACGAGCCTCAGTGGTCCTCGGTCTCCGATCCGTGACAGCCCCACGGGCCGTCCCCCCTCTCTGGCGAAGCAGGGGGATGACCTGGCACAGTCTAGGCCCTCCGATTCTCCCAGAAGCACAGAAGACCCACGGTCAGCCATGTCAGCTCTATACCATTCAGGGTTTTGCCACGTCAGCCCTATACCACTCCTGGTATTGCCACGTCAGCCCTAAACCCCCTGGGCCTTCTGCCACGACAGACCCACGGGCTTTCGGGTTCAGACCCGGCCCCCAAGCGGATCCAAACCCGGTTGGGATTCTCTATAAATACTAGACCCTCACCCACCTTTTGGAGGTAATCAATCTTTTGCCACTTAAATTCACCTAGTTATTGCTACTCTCTCACAGAGACTACTAGATCGTCAGAGGGTCCGCCACCGGGACAAACCCCGGTGTTTCAGGACCGTCTGCAGGTACACAAGACCTCGGATCCGAATCCTCTGATCCGAGCCCAGATCTCCGAGCCACCCCGAGGTCGCCACGAACTCCACCCGGTCAGTCAAGGGTCGGCAGACGAGCAGCATTCTCCTTCAAATACAAATCGAGTCCGAACTCACACCTGGTGCATCCACGCGTCTCCCAGAAATAAACCGCATCAATGCCCATATAATGTTTGAAAAAGTACATTTAACGCATTTCTCCGTTAACTTAACCACATCCGTTAAGTTAGAATTATTGAATTACCTTTTTACCCTTACCCTTTCATAATTAAATCTTTTCTTATTTTCCCTCTTTCTTCATTCTTTTTCTTCATTCTTATCAGTTATTTTATCAGAAAATCAGGTATCGTTGGGGGATTTGATGATCAATCATCATTTTCGAAGTAAGAGTACTTGCAATTGTACATTTTTTATGGTCATCGAAACTGCATACATCAGCATTAATTTAGTGTTTTTTAAGTATTAATATTTCCACATTTGAGCTTTAGGAATATTGGTTACATATACCACTAGACTAGGTAAGCTGGTATTGGATTTTACTGTTTCTTTTGTATTGCCATAATATTTTCAGAATGCTCGATGACCTGTGAATAATATTTTGAGAATGTTACTGTAGTTAGAACAATATTTTGCTACAGTATAATACTAAGTTATTCAATTTTTCTTTTCCAAAATCGATAAGAGCATTCACAACGGTGTTTCTCAAATATGAGAAAATGAAAAAAAATAAAAATAGAAAATAGGAGGGAAGCCTTCAGTGGTCGTTTGCTAAAAATTTGTCCAAAAAAAAATCCTGACGAAACAAGTTGTATCGTCTAGTACGTTAACTAATTTTTTTTTTTAATCGCAAGAGACAGGACATGTTGTCCTGTCCCTCATAATTCCTTATATAGTTATTATTTTTTTTACATTATGTTTAAGTTAATTAACTATTGATTAGATATTAAAATAGTTAAATAAAGTAAATTGAATATTAAAATATATACTAATCTACCTAATTAATACACTAATCTACCTAACACCTAACATTAAGCTGAGAAATGTGCTGGACGGGATATGTTCCCGACCAAGTAATTTTGTGCTTCAAACGGGACAACATGTCTCGTTTGACAATTTTTCGATTTTTTTTTCCAGACGGTACAACATGTACTGTCCGATCATTTAAAAAAAGGCTAAATTTGAAGGGGAAGAAAAAACCCTTGAACTATGGCCTTTATGTAGAAAACCTCCCTTACCTTTTTTTAAATGCAACCCCCCCCCCCCCCCCCCCCCCCCCCCCGCGAGAAGTATGGTTGTTGCAAAAAAAAACCCTGAAGTATTAAAAGAAATCACATCTAACTTTTCTACTTGTATCAGATAATCACATTCATCTTTGCAAGTTGTTTCAAAAAACATCATCTATCTTTCGCACTATTGTCAAAAACCTTCCTCAACTTTAGCCGAAGTCTCACGTTGGCGGAGCGAGTTTTTTGCAACAATAGTTTAGGGGGTTTTCCGCATTAAAAAAGGTCATTGAAGTTTTCTGCATAAATGTCATAGTTCAAAGGTTTTTTTTTTTTTTTTTCAAATTTAGCCACAAAAAAAGTCAGACGAAACAAGAACCCATTATAAAAAAAACAATAGTTCACGTTGTTACGTCCCTTATAATTTGAGAATCGCCAATTCGTTTCTCAAATATGAGAACGAACTGTGGTGATTTTGCCAAAATATGACAAAATAGCAAATGGCTGCAGACATTCGTTTATCAAAATATGACAATTTGGCAAATATAGCAAACGACTGTGGATGCTCTAAGAAGTTGTCATTGAGATGAATGTACAATATAAACTATATTACGCATATTTGATCAGTTTTCATGGAACTGTCACTCTTCAGCATTGATGCGGTTTGTTTCTGGGAGACGTGTGGATGCACCAGGTGTGAGTTCGGACTCGATTTGTATTGAAGGAGAATGCTGCTTGTCAGTCGACCCTCGGCGGACCGGGCGGTACCTGCGGCGGGCTCGGAGGGAGGTGGATGTCTGGGCTCGGATCAGAGGGTTCGGATCTGAGGTCTTGTGTACCTGCAGGCAGTCCTGAAACACTGGGGTTTATCCCGGTGGCGGACCCTCTGACGATCTAGTCAGTCTCTGTGAGAGAGTAGCAATAACTAGGTGAATTTAAGTGGCAAAAGATTGATTACCTCAAAAGGTGGGTGAGGGTCTAGTATTTATAGAGAATTCCAACCGGGTTTGGATCCGCTTGGGGGCCGGGTCTGAACCCGAAAGCCCATGGGCCTGACGTGGCAGAAGGCCCAGGGGGTTTAGGGCTGACGTGGCAGTACCAGGAGTGGTATAGGACTGACGTGGCAAAGCCCTTGGTGGTATTAGGAGTTGACATGGCTGATCATGGGTCTCCTGTGCCTCTGGGAGAATCGGAGGGCCTAGGCTGTGCCAGGTCATCCCCATGCCTTGCCAGGATGGGGGGACGGCCCGCGGGGCTGTCACGGATCGGAGGCCGAGGACCATTGAGGCTCGTCGGATACGAGGAGACCAGTTCTGTGGGGGTGAACTTGAGGCTCGGCGCCGACTCTTTAGTGGCTCGAAGCCGGACGAGATTGATATTTCTATCATTTTTGAGTGAGAGTTGTATTGGGCCCTAAGCCATTTTTTACCCCACCACAAGCATCATCTTCATTATCGTAAGTCCCCACCGACCACATGAACTCAAAAAAAAAAAACAAAAAACTCATTGAAATAATAAAGGGAACTCGCATGAACTCAAAATAAATGGAGAAAAGGAATGAAGAGAGACCAAAAAGAATAAGATATTTAATTATGAAATGGTAAGGTAAAAGATAATTCAATAATCCTAACTTAACAGATGGGGTTGAGTTAACGTGAAATGGGTTAAATATACATTTTCAAACGTTATATGAGCATATTGTATTAAACTCAAACGTCGAGGAGTACTTTGTTTTTTGTCATAAAATAAAATTTGTGCCACTAAGAGCATCCACAATGGTGTTTCCTATTTTTTAGAAAATGACAACTACAATAATAAAAAATAGAAAAATTGTCTGCAGTGGTTGTTTGATAAAATTTTACTAAAATTTGAGAAAAATGAGACATGTTATTTCGTTCGGTTTTTTTTATTTATAGAATCAATTAATTAGTGATTAGATATTAAAATAGGTTAATTAAATAAATTAAATAATTTAATATAACCTATAACCTAATTAATTCCGCACTAAACTACTTTACACCTAATTAACCCCCCCTCCCCCCCCCCCCCCCCCCCCCCCCCCCCCCCCCCCCGTTGGACGGGACATGTTGTCCCTTCCAAGAAAAAATTGCTTGAAACGGGACAACATATCTCGTTTAAGCATTTTTTTTTATATTTTTTTTCCAAACGGTACATGTTGTACAGTCCGATCAATTAAAAAAAAATAATTTGTCAGACGAAACAACATGTCTCGTCTGATCTCATTAAAAATTTGAAAAAAAATTGGGGATGAAATATGTTGTCTCGTCTCTTATAATTTGAGAATCGCAATTTAGTTTCTCTAAAGTGAAAAACGACTGTAGCTATTTTATGCCAAAATAGCAAACGATTACAGCATCAACTTTTTTAAAAAATGAGAAATTGACCAATATAGCAAACGGTTGTGGATGCTCTGTGGATGCTCTAAAGGTAATTTATTAAGAGTATATGATGAGTAGAGAGAAGTTTTAGGTTCAATATCAAATTACATTTTATTATTTACTATATATTAAAAAAATTAATTAGAACGTGCATCGTACTCGTACTAGTATAGAAAATTGTTATTTCTTTTTAATCTAACTCAAAGTGAAGAAACAGTCTATGCAATTCCGCAACATTAAAGGGTTCGAACGGTGCATCTCTCAATTAAAAAAGTAAAAATCTTAAATGGGAAAAACATTTTTTCAAAACAAAACAATAAAAACTGGCGGGGCACCGCACTGTACCCACATTTATTGCATATTATTCAGTATATATAAATTATATGCACCAATATCCGGCCCACACTACAGGACATTCATCTTTTCACATTTTCACTCTGCCACAACCATAAATCTAAATCACCTTACGTCAAAAAAAAAATCACCTCCCAATTCTACACTACTATCGTATAGTACTCTCCACAAGAACAAGTAAAAATAAAAATTAAAATTAAAAAAATCATAAAACATTTACAAAACCATCCTCACCATTGATCATCACAACATCCCATCCTCACCGTTGATCTTGCCACTCCCCACCCCCACCTCCTCCCCCTCCTCTTTCCCCTCCCTAAACCTCCCCATCACTCCCTCCACTGCCACGTCGAACGCGTCCCTCATCCCCCCTCCAATCCCCTGCTCCCCTCCTCCGTACACCAATCGCGGTAAAATCTCCACCACCCGTTCCCTCATCCTCCTCACCTTGTCCTCCCCAATCCCCTCCAAAACCCCCCTCACACTCACGTTCCCACTCCTCACCTCCCTCCTGTCTATAAACACCGACCACTCCTCCAAATCCTCTGGCAAAAACCACGTGTACTGCACGTATGCACTCTGCTTCCAAAATATCACCGGAATTGCCCCCGCCACCATGCAGTCGAACATAGACCGCCGAGTGTAACTGTCGCCTCTCGGCTGTAAACAAAAATTTGAGTCCAAAAACAAGCTCAACGTCTCTCTACTACGATTCCCACATCTCCCACCCCCGCAATCAACCGACCTGCACGTGCCCTCCGCACGTGCGCACTGGTCCAACAGAATCCCCCTAAAGTCGTTCTTGATTTCGGTTCGGGCCGCACCAGCGAAGCTGAAGAGCTTGGACCGGTTCCGGTTCGACACGAAGCGCTGCCATTCTTCCATTTCCTTGACGGATTTTGGGTGAAACCCGGTCGGGTACGGAACTCCGATATCCTTCTCATCCCAAGGGTTTCGCTCGATTAGCAGACGCGTCACATTCTCCATTCCCGTCATGTAGATGAAACTCCCACCCCAGTCCTCGTCGTTCGACCGTCGAAAGTCCCACGTGATTCGCCCCAGCATGATGAAGTGATCCGCGCCGTTGGATCTGAGGTACGGGTCTTGGTTCTTGATCCAACGGAGGATATCCCTGCACGCGCGGTCGCGCTCGTCGGAGGTGGAGTTCGCCGACCAGAGGTGTTTGCCGACGGCGAGGCCGGCGTAGAAGGGAATGTAGAAGGCGGTTGCGTCGGTCGGGGTTAGGGTTCGGCACGGGTGGGAGAGCATGCGGTTGTGGTAGATGAGCTCGGCGGCGAACTGGTCGGTGGCGAACCAGGAATGAAGGAGGGAATCCGGCACGATTCTGACGAGATCGGTGGATTTTTGGCCGTACCCGGCGTTGGAGAGCGCGTTGCATCGGGATTTCCACGGATTAAGCTCGTGGCAGTTGTCGATGAGGTCTTTGTTGAAGGACGGGGGGAGGTCGTAGACGAAGACCTTGCCTGAGTTGCATTCCGGGGCAGTGGGGGCCGCGGCAACGGCTATGGTGGCGGTGGCGACGGTGGTGGTGGAGGATGTGGAGGTGAAGAAGCGGGGAGGGGAGAAGGAGAGGGCGGAGAGGAGGAGGAAGAGTTGGAAGGAGAAGACCGCAGAGAAGAGGATTATGCGGGTGCGAAGAGAGAGGGTGATGGCGGTAACCTTACCGGAGGGAGAAGACGGAGGCGGTGAATCGAATTGATTAAGCATTAGAAGGGAATGTGAGGTGGGCGGTGACCGGATCTTTTGGGGTGGAATTTTTTAAGGGAACGGAGGAGGTTACGGAGAAAAGGGAAGAAGTGGACGAAATGGAAGGCTGCAACAAACAAAACCCTTTGCTTAGGAAGAGATGGGTTTTATAAATTGGACACGTGTCGGTGGAGGTAACGTATAGGTGACGGTTAGGATGCGGCGAGGAGGATACAGTTTGTGCAGTGCCGTCATTGTGGAAATGTTAAAGGTGGGGACCACGGAAGATGAGGAGCCGTGAAAAGACATGATGATTTTTGTGTTGGGCCTTTTAACTTGTTTGTCAAAGGACGGAAGGATAATTGTGAAAATTGGGAAGGAATTAATGTGGAATTCAGAATTAATGATTAGGGAAAAAAGCGATTTCTGACCAAAACAGCATTGTTTTCAATAGGTATATTTTACCCAATAATTTTAAATCTAAATCATAATTATTCTGTGTAATGATGGTAATTTTCTTCCCAATTATGAAAAGAGTTGATTTATTTATAATTACGGTTGTCCAAATTTTCCTCAATTATCTACAGTAGTAATTCGCCATACTGTTTTTCAGATTGTTCAGAAATTATAATCGAATCACTTGCTGGATCAATTTTTAATGGAGTAATTAAACCAAAAAAAAAAAAAAATTACTTTTATGAGTTATGCAAATGCAGTTACTTGTATAACAACAAGTATAACTCATATCATCATGTACGCTTGAGGGTACTATGATTCTACTGTACTATAATTTATACATGCGATGCACATCTTAATAAATATATATATTTGATGCGGTTTATTTCTGGGAGACGTGTGGATGCACCAGGTGTGAGTTCGGACTCAATTTGTATTTGAAGGAGAATGCTGCTCGTCTGACGACCCTTGGCAGACCGGGCGGGACCTGTGGCGACCTCGGGGTGATTCGGAGATCTGGGCTCGGATCAGAGGATTCGGATTCGAGGTCTTGTGTACCTGCAGACGGTCCTGAAACACCGGGGTTTGTCCCGGCCGGTGGCGGACCCTCCGACGATCTAGTCAGTCTCTGTGAGAGAGTAGCAATAACTAGGTGAATTTAAGTGGAAAAAGATTGATTACCTCAAAAGGTGGGTGAGGGTCTAGTATTTATAGAGAATTCCAATCGGGTTTGGATCCGCTTGGGGGCCGGGTCTGGACCCGAAAGCCCGTGGGCCTGACGTGGCAGAGGGCCCAGGGGGTTTAGGGCAGACGTGGCTATACCAGGAGCGGTATAGGGCTGACGTGGCAAAACCCTGGGTGGTATTTGGAGCTGACATGGCTGATCGTGGGTCTTCTGTGCTTCTGGGAGAATCGGAGGGCCTAGGCTGTGCCAGGTCATCCCCCTGCTTCGCCAGAGAGGGGGACGGCCCGTGGAGCTGTCATGGATCGGAGGCCGAGGGCCGCTGAAGCCCGTCGGATACGAGGAGGCCAGTTCTGCAGGGGTGAACGTGAGGTTCGGCGCCGACCCTGCGGTGGTTTGAGGCCGAACTAGAATGCTATTTTTACCTTTCTTTTGTGAGAGCTGTATTGGGCCCTGGTAGGGCCTCCCGGCCATTTTTACCCTACCACACAAGCCCCCCACTCCTGCGGGGGTGCGGGAGCTAGCCGGGGAGGAGTGTTCATGGTCGTGAAAATGGGATGGCAAATCGTTGAATCTTCCGGAGGAGAGTACCCTGGTGCTCGACCCAACCTCGAGATGACGAGGGATTACGTGTCGACAAGGGTGATGCGAGCTGTTGTTTCTTCCTGAGAAGAGTACCCTGGTGCCGGACCGAACCTCGAGATGAAGAGGGATTACGGGTCGGTAAGGGTGATGGCGAGCCGTTGGCCTTCCTGAGAAGACCACCCTGGTGTCAGACCTGACCTCGAGCTTGGCGAGGGATTACGGGTTGGCAAGGGTGATGGCGAGCCGGTGATTCTTCCTGAGAAGAAGGCCCTGGTGCTCGACCGAACCTCGAGATGACGAAGGATTATGTGTCGGCAAGGGTGATGGCGAGCCGTTGTTTCTTCCTGAGAAGAGTACCCTGGTGCTCGACCGAACCTCGAGAAGACGAGGGATTATGTGTCGGCAAGGGTGATGGCGAGCCGGTGATTCTTCCTGAGAAGAAGGCCCTGGTGCTCGACCGAACCTCGAGAAGACGAGGGATTACGTGTCGGCAAGGGTGATGGCGCGCCGTTGTTTCTTCCTGAGAAGAGTACCCTGGTGCTCTACCGAACCTCGAGAAGACGAGGGATTATGTGTCGGCAAAGGTGATGGCGAGCCGGTGATTCTTCCTGAGAAGAAGGCCCTGGTGCTCGACCGAACCTCGAGAAGACGAGGGATTATGTGTCGGCAAGGGTGATGGCGAGCCGTTGTTTCTTCCTGAGAAGAGTACCCTGGTGCTCGACCGAACCTCGAGAAGACGAGGGATTATGTGTCGGCAAGGGTGATGGCGAGCCGGTGATTCTTCCTGAGAAGAAGGTTTGAGCCGCATGGCTTGTCGTCTTAGCGGAGTCTTGATGGCGCTTCCGGGATCCGTGTGATGTTCCAATTTTCTAGGGGCATTAAATGACACCGCCAGCCTGGACGCAGGTGGCGCATGGGCTTCCGTTGATTGGCCTTCCCAATGTCATAAAGGCTGGTCTTTGGGGGAGACCCCCTCCTAGCGGGTTTGATCACAGCAAAGCGTGGTTCAATGGCCATCTGAGGTGTCTGCTACGGCGGGCGTCTCTCTTCTGATAAACTTTGTAGCGCCAATGGGCCTCGAATCGGTGGCGACTCCGCTGTCCGGATCATTTTTCGGGTCAGACGACCCCTATACGGTTGCCTGGCCCGAGAAAGATCAGGACGGGAGGGGTATCCACCGTGTCCTGGATCTGGGGGTGAAGAGCCTCGGATATGCGGCTCGATCTTCTTTGTGTTAGGGTTCTAGGTGATGGTGGCTTTCCTCCCACCCGCGAACAATTCGGGGTTTCGGCTGACCAGGCCTTAAGCCCCGAGTTGTTCGAGGGTGAGAGAGGAGTCGACCGATCTCTAGAACCCAGGGCGCAGGCGGTGGTGGCTTTCCTGCCACCCGGGAACAATTTGGGGTTTTCGGCTGCCGAGGCTGTAAGCCCCAAGTTGTTCGCGGGTGAGAGGGGAGCTGATCGAGCCCTGTAGCCTTAAATCTTTTAAAGAGAAAATTTTCCGCCGAGTACTTTATCCGGTCCGACCCCTGTGTCTGGTCGCCAGCCTGGCACCGGATGACGTCAGCGGCCCATGTTTCGAGGACGTGGCGTGGTTTTCCAGGCACCCGCTACACGTCAATCGGTGAACAGTGATTGTAGGAATCGAGGAGTCATTTCTCCCCTCTATAAATGTTCCCTCCTCTCCCCCTATCGTTCCCTTCTTATTCGCCTCTTCCTTTTTCTAAAAAATCTCCCAATACCTCAGTCTTCGTCCCTACCGTTCGTTGTACCAGGCTCGTTCTTCGGAAGCGACCTCCAGTTTGTTGGTAAGTTTGTTTTAGTTTAGGCACAGATGGATAGGGCTCAGTCTGGCTCGTCGGCGTCGACGTCTGGCGGGAATGCCAAACCCGCCTCTAGACCGACTTCGTGGGAGGAGTCTGATCTCGAGGGGGAGTCTGTAGGCGACGATCAGCCCGTGTATGATGTGAAGCCGCTGCGGTCTCGAAGGTTTCTTGTTGTGGAGAGTAGTGATTCTGAGGAGGGGGACGACAGTTCCGCCGAAGTTCAGATTCTAGGGCTGGTTCCTGGAGAGGAGGGGGGAGTTGAAGGGGCCCAGGTAGGAGGTCAGGGTGTGGGTTCGAGCTCCATGCCGACGGGTCTGGGGCGATTATCTACCCCCTCCCCGGAACGGGCCAAGAAGAAAAAGAGGGCTTCGAAGAAGAAGGGGTCGAGGATAGGGGGCTCGAGTCAGGTGCCTGCTAACTTAAGGACAGGGTCATCTGTACAGCCTAAGCCGTTCCGTTGGTACCCCGACGATCTTTCTGATAAGGAGGCGTGTGGGGTCCAACCGTCGTCGCCGAGCCGGAAGAGGGTGATAATGGACGCACTTCCGACCGTTCTGGAGGCAGGTAATTTGGAGGCTTTGCGGTTGGCGTACCATATAGGGTCCAGCTATGAGCTCATGCTGCCGAGCTCCACTCTTCGACCGACCGACCCTCTGCCGGATCGGTATTGCGTCTTCCCCGTGGATGCCTTTATCTCCGGTCTGAGGCTGCCTGTTCATCCTTTCGTCCGCGAGGTGTTGAACTGGGCGACCTTGGCGCCGATGCAGTACGGACCCAATTCTTAGAAGCAGATCATCTGCTTCGTGTTGCTGTGCGAGGAGCGGAGGGTACCTCTACGGCTGAATGTCTTCCGAGCGATGATGACGATCGGCTCGTCGGCTGAGGGTATCTACTACATTTCGCCCCGGGGCAAGGGAAAAGTTGTCCACGGTCATCCGGACTCCATTAAGGAGTGGAAGAAGAAGTATCAGGTGATCCGGAATGAGGAATCCTGGGACATCCCCACTCGGTGGAACCACTCTAAGCCGAGCTATAAAACGCCGAAGCCGAGGGACCTGACCGCCGAGGAATAGGGGTTTGTTGAGCGACTCCGTTTGTCATATAGCATCGACTGGGCGAAGGTGACCTAGGGCCACTTGGTGAATGCCGGACTGAGCCCGGCCGATCTACGTATGTAGTTGTTTCTTTCTTTTTGTCCTCCTTGTTCCTCTGTGCTCATTGTCCTTACTGGATCTTTTTGCAGGTATGGATCCTGAGTCGATTAAGGCGAAAAGGCTCGAAATGAAGAAGGAGGAGGCCAGGAAGAAGATGAAGACGAGGGGGTCGTCCCTGGGGGTTCCCAAGGCCCCTGTTCAGCCGCGGGTCAAAAGGGCTCGTTCGGAGACGGTCAAGGACGCGGTGGTTCAGAGTGGTGCGGACCAGGGCAAGGTCACCGATCTTGATAAGGGGAAGGGATCTCTGGCGGATCCGGAGATAGAGGAGAGGCTTCGGCGACCGTGGGTGCCGAGTTGGTCAATCCGGGAGGGAGACTGTTTGACCCGAGGGCGGCAAGCTGTCGAGGTGGCGACCTCCCAGGATCGTTCGGAGATGAAGACCGAGACCTTGGATGAGGCTTGTACTCGCCTCGTTCAGGCCAATATGTTGGTAAGTCTGTTAACCTCTTTTGTCCCGTGATTACTTTGTAGAGGAGGTTCCCTTAGTTGTGGTCGGTGGCTACAGGCGACCGTGCAGGGGGCCCACGTGAGGGACCTTTACGAGGCTGCTTTGAAGCGGGAGCGCGATCGGGCGGACAAGGCCGAGCAGGAAACGAAGGAGGTGAAGACAGAGCTCGAAGGCTCTCAGAAGAGGGAGCAAGAGATGAAGACGGCCTTCGACAAGGAGAAGGGGGAGTGGGCTGAGAAGATGGCGGCTCAGGAGAAGGAGTTCGCCAAGGAGCGGAAAGAGCTGACAGAGACGAGTCAGCTCCTGGTGATCAATGCTCAAGATGCGTGTTATGCGAGGGCAATCAGCCACGTGAGGCACTTCTACCCGACCCTTGATCTGTCCAATTTTGAGTATGACATGGAGGTCGAGGGGACACCGAAGACCCCTGTCGAAGAAGGGCCTGCTCCCGATCCGCCCGTCGACCCCCTCGTGGAACCGCCTGCTGATGCCGAGGTGGGAAAACACGTTGTATAATTTTTTGCTTTTCTATTTCCCTCTTCCGATTGTATTTGCCTCCCGCGGACTGGCCACCGCATTTTTTGTAAGAAGCGACTCGATTTATAGAAATAGATTTTTTGACCGGCCAAGTGTTCTGACTCCGGATGTTTCCAGTCCTTCTTGCTTACGCGTTTTGAGTTGGCTGGTTTTCTTGTAGGTTGCGGCTCCTCTTCCCGAGGCGGACCCCCATCGCTCCGATGTGGCGTGGCTCCGGAGCAAAGTTGAGGCCCTGGAGGCCACGCTAGTTTGTTATCGAAAGGGGGCTCGCGACACTGATGCGGCCTTTTATTGTCGGAATAAGTCTGAGGCCTTAAGTGAGGAGGCGAGCCAGCTGAGGAGGGCGATGGCGGACGGGGATCTCGGAGGTGTCGGGCTAGGACATACCACGTCGAACGCCTCGGTACAGAGGCCCTCTTCCGAGAGGCTACTTCGAGATGTCATAGTGGAGAAGGAGATGGAGATACACCGCTACAGGACGATGTTGGGCGTCTCGTCATCTTCTTTCGTGGATCGGCGAGCGGAGGGGGTTCCTCCTGTGCTGCTCCTGCTGGAGCGCCTGCGACCAGTGGATGCCCAGAGCTCTGTGGCTGGTGTGTCGACTGTGGCTGAGCCCAGGGAACGCCATGATGAGGAGAGGGATCCTAGCCGTTCGGTTGGAGTGGTCCCGCCCTTTGTTGGACTCGAGGGGCCCTAAGATGGCTGCTTTCTTCCGTTTGAGATGAGTGGAGTGGTCCGGTAATGGTCTTTGTTTGTTTTCTCTAATCAAATAAAGGAGTATGAATAAAGAATTCTTTTCCTCCTTCGCTCTGTTAAGGAGTGCGGCAAATGACGTCGGTGGTGTGGTTCGGCCCCGTCGATCTGCAAGGGATCAACGTGGGGCCTTAATAAGAGCTCCCGTTTCCGAACCTGGGTTGGGCCTACTGAGACGCTGGGAATGATGCCGGAGTGAGGACTCGGATGCCGCTCTGCCGAGCTATTTGAAGTTTTGACACACAAGAGATTTCTCTCCTACTAGATAGGGGCGGTCGCCGAAGCCGCCCTTTACACATGAAAGTTTACAACAGGGTTTTATACTCACATACGAGTTAGAACCTAGGTTCGCTCCTCCAGGAACTTCATTAGATGCTCGGCGTTCCAGGGTCGGCTGATGAGCCGGCCGTCTGTATTCGCCAGTCGGTACGTGCCAGGGCGTACAGCCTCGACTACACGGTACGGGCCTTCCCTGTTGGATTCCCCTCCGACGGTGGTTATATAGCATGGCCGCGCTGCTTCGTTGTTTCCTCGGACAATGCCGACCCCTTGGGGGGTGGGAAATTTGAGTCTCGGATGGTAAGTTGAAGGTACTGCTTGGAGGGAGTTCTGTCCGGATCGGCCGAGAATGGCGTTGCAAGCCGCCCTGACGTTGATAATCATGAAATCCATGGATTCGGTCCTTTTGACAGGAACCGATCCTGTGGTGACGTCGGGGGTAATGATCCCTTCTGTTATGACAGGGGCGTCGGGGAATCCATGTAACGTGTGTCTTGTGGGCTTGAGCTTCCCACCGGGTAATCTTGAGGCTCTCGAAGGTTTTGAGGAAGAGAATATTAACTGAGCTACCGTTGTTAGCGAGGTTTCGGCGAACCTCACAGTCAGCCAGGGCATCGTAGTGGGGTAGGTGAACGCCTCCGAGGTCCTCTCCTGAGAAGGTGACTGGCCCCGGTTGCGGCTTGGACGATGGGGTGTTTTGGACAGCATTCACCTCGCGGATGAAGGTTTTTCGGGGTGTATTTGTCCCTCCTCCCATCGGCCCCCTGTGGACTCAGTGCAAGATGGATGGCGTATCTGCGTTCCTCTTGGACCCGAGATCCTGATCAAGGGGGTGGGTCGACGTAGGGTTCGGAGGCAAAAGTCTCCGGTTCCTATCATCTCGCCGATTCAGTCGGCCTTCTCGGGTGAATTGTCGTAGGAACCCTCGTGAGACGAGTTCCTCAATTTCGTCTTTCAGGGCTCGGCACTGGTCGGTCTCGTGCCCGTGATCTCTGTGGAAGCGGCAGTAGAAGCGTTGATCTCGATTCTTGTTGTTATTAGATCGGGGGGGTAGTCAGACAATGCCTTTGTCTTCGATTTCCAAGAGGATGGCGGATACGTTATGCGTCAAGGGAGTGTATCTCTCGAAGCGGGGGACCGGCGGGACCTTCTTCAAGGCCCCAGCGTCCCCTGGAGCTTTCTTTGATGGTTCGACCTCTTCGACCTTCCGCTTTCCCTTCCCGATGGCTCCCTTGGTATCTTCAGGGTTAAGGGCCTCTTCCGCCCTAATGTATTTCTCGACCCTGTTGAGGAGGTAGGAAAAGTCGACGGGGGGTTTTTTCGCCAGAGAAGCCTTCAGCTGTCCATGACGGACGTTGTGCCGAAATGCCGCAGAGGCGACGCCCGGATCGAGGGAGGAGACCGATCTTGCCTCCACGGTAAACCTTCGGATGAACACTCTGAGCGACTCCCCCTCTATCTGTCTGAGCCCAAGTAATGAGGCGCTGGTCCTTTCGGCATTCCGGCTGGTGACAAAGTGGACAAGAAAATTGCCCTCTTGTTGGTCGAAGGAGTAAATGGAGCCGGGGATGAGCTTCGAGAACCATTCACGAGCCGGGCCCAGAAGGGTGGCAGGAAAGGCTCGGCACAGTAGGGGATCCGAGGCGCTGTGAATCATCATGAGGGTTTTGAAGCCCTCCATGTGATCAGCAGGATCTCCCTCGCCGTCGTAGGTCTCGAATTGAGGGGGTTGGAAGTTCCTGGGTATTTCTGCCTAGAGGATGGGGGCGGAAAAGGGAGGCCGGATAGGTCTGTACCCCTGAGCCGTTCTTTGGCCGCCGTCCCCAATGTGATCGAGGCGATCTTCCATTTCTTGGAGGCGCCTTAGGAGCATGCCATCGTCCTCTGGCTGGATTGTTGATGGTCGGGACACGCTGGTCTCGGCGTCCGACATGGTTTGGGAATGGGGGGTTTCTCCCCTGGGGGCCCGTCGGAGAGCCCCAAGAATTTCTCTTCGGAAGTCCTGGAACTCCTTCTGAGTGACGGGGGCTCCCTCGACCCTGTTCGGTTGGTCTGAAGGTTGCCTTCCGACGCGGCTAAGTGCGGGCCTCCGCCTCTCGGGCGGTGGTCTTGGATGGTTCGGGGCCGGGTTGGAAGCGGCCCTTCCCCTGCTGCGGGTGATTTGACGGTTGACGATTATTCCTCGTAGGTCGGGCTGGACTGTACGGGTGGCGCTTCGCCGGGATCCCTGATGGGAATCTCTGTGCCTTGATGCGCGTGGCCCAGCATTGGTATTTGGTGGGGGTGTGTCCCGTCGGTTGACGGAGGACGCGGCCCCCTGGCCTCTGGAGGCCATGGGGGTTTGGCTGTCGAGGTCGCTCGATGGTCGGGCTCGGGTCGGCTTCTGAAGCAGTTTTCCCACAGACGGCGCCAACCTGATGCGGTTTATTTCCGGGAGACGTGTGGATGCACCAGGTGTGAGTTCGGACTCAATTTGTATGTGAAGGAGAATGCTGCTCATCTGACGACCCTTGGCAGACCGGGCAGGACCTGTGGCGACCTCGGGGTGATTCGGAGATCTGGGCTCGGATCAGAGGATTCGGATCCGAGGTCTTGTGTACCTGCAGACGGTCCTGAAACACCGGGGTTTGTCCCGGTGGCGGACCCTCCGACGATCTAGTCAGTCTCTGTGAGAGAGTAGCAATAACTAGGTGAATTTAAGTGGAAAAAGATTGATTACCTCAAAAGGTGGGTGAGGGTCTAGTATTTATAGAGAATTCCAACCGGGTTTGGATCCGCTTGGGGGCCGGGTCTGGACCCGAAAGCCCGTGGGCCTGACGTGGCAGAGGGCCCAGGGGGTTTAGGGCAGACGTGGCTATACCAGGAGCGGTATAGGGCTGACGTGGCAAAACCCTGGGTGGTATTTGGAGCTGACATGGCTGATCGTGGGTCTTCTGTGCTTCTGGGAGAATCGGAGGGCCTAGGCTGTGCCAGGTCATCCCCCTGCTTCGCCAGAGAGGGGGACGGCCCGTGGAGCTGTCATGGATCGGAGGCCGAGGGCCGCTGAAGCCCGTCGGATACGAGGAGGCCAGTTCTGCAGGGGTGAACGTGAGGTTCGGCGCCGACCCTGCGGTGGTTCGAGGCTGAACTAGAATGCTATTTTTACCTTTCTTGAGTGAGAGCTGTATTGGGCCCTGGTAGGGCCTCCCGGCCATTTTTACCCTACCACAATATTTTAAAGAAAAATTTTCGATGTACTAGCTTCCAAATCTGTGACATCTTTTATATTAGATATACAGAGACAATTCTTGTCTGAATAAAAATAAATAAATAAATAAAAACTCTGACGTAGTGAGAACTCAACCCTGAAACCTCCTTCATATTAGTTATGTACGTACTTTGACATGTTCGATGAAGAAGACAATGAAACGATGAGATGGATCAAAGCGAATAGTTGAAGATAGAAAATGAAGCAGTCAGCAGCAGCAACTGAGCAAGTGCAGTCGACCCTACTAGGGGTCGGTCGACTGGTCAACCGCACAGGGTTTTCCCAAGAGGGGGACGTTATACCGCAAATTTTGTGCGGTCGACCGAACGCGGCGCTGATGAATTTTTGTGTGCGGGCCTGGCTGATTCGCTTGAAGCCGAACTTCGTCTTCAAGTTAGATCGTACGGTTCTCAACGTATGGCTATCTATTCAGTATACATCAGATGGTTAGTGAGTGTCACGCCCCGCTTCCCACTATACGAAAATACAGGCACACAACTGAGGCCCAGCGAATGATATACATCATCCATAAGCTGTACAATTATAAGCTCAACAAGATATTTATAACATATTTACGCAGGCAAATATAATAATCACATGAGCTGAAAATAAAATAACCATCATCCAAATAATACATCAACATCGGGTCAAGTTGCCCGGGAATACAAGGTACCATAATTAAAATAGTACGATAAGTAGTTCGCTATAACAACTAGATAAAATAGCGACTGAAAGAAAAATAACATGGAGGAGTAATAAAGCAGCAACGATCATCTAGAAAGTCTGTTCCGCGGATCCATCAGTACCTGTATAATTATTTTTTTTTGATATATCGGATAGAGCCAAACGGCTCCAGCTATCAAAAATATATATAATCAATAAAAACAGTTAAGTTACATATAATAATCAATGGTTTTACAAGGAGTAAAACAGAAATAAGAATACATAAAAAAAATACAAAAAAAGCTGAATAGCACGCCAAACAGAGGGTGCGAAATAAAAACGAAGCGTCACACCGACAAAAGAAGGGGACGGGGCCATCATCCAGGAAAATCAAGCCACTAATGGAGCCAAACAAGCTTGCTGTAACACCCCATTTTTTTTTTTTTGAAAACTAAGTGTCTAAATTCAATTCTTTCAATTTCTATATCACTTAGATCATAAACTAAGAAAGTTATATTTCAAGAAAAATTTTGGCAGAGTCTCCCCTGTAAATTTTGCCCCGAAACACAAAAAGCTTACGGAATTCTGCTCAAAATTCCGTAGCTCACAATTCACATAATATTTTCATGGGCTCCCCAGGCCAAAATGAGCAGATACACACAGGCAATATAATATAATGCTCTGGGGGCCAAACCCATAACGGATTATCAAATATCAATTAAAAACTATAAATTTCTTTGAAAAACGAGGTAAAATTTTAGAAAAATCTTTGTAAAACCTACCACAGAGCCCGGTACTCCACAACGAGATGGGTACGGATCACAAACATACCACACCACCTCACACTATACTCATCATCGTCATATACATGCTTATACACCCATAATACAATTCAGATCATAAATTTTACTATTCCTATAACTAAATAATACAAATTTTTAAAATAAAAATTTATCCTACCAATCCACGCCTCACCTCTGCACTGATGAAAACCTACAACAGTGTGGGATCTAGGGTAGTCCTCAGACTCCCCTAACCCCCCAAACACTAAGGGGTTAGCCATTTCTGGTGTGCGTATAGTTATTAATCTAATGACAAATTAAAATAGTATAAAGAAAATAATTTAAACTTACGAATACCAAATTAAGATAATGCAACCTGAATCCTGAACACAACAACATTGTCAATACAATGATATATCAAATACCTTGCCAATCCTGCATTCAACTATTTAATTATCCATAACTTCCCACATTTCATAATATACTTCACATCAACCTCGTATATATATATATATATATATATATATATATATATATATATATATATATATATACTTATTCGACATCCGCATAGTACGAATACACGTATCATCCATTACTTATCAATTTAACTACTCTAACCCAATATTCATTCTTCCACAAGTATCGTCATAATAGCATTATAACCATTTGTATGTTATTACTCCTTTTATTAATAACCATTGTATGAATACAATTCACAATACACATACTCTCTTAATAACCGGTTTCATAACCAATCTCATAATACGGATATTTACTTTATTATGCCATATCCAGTATCATTTCTTACAATTGCTTATATTCTCTTAATACCACATTCGTTCAAGTCTTATAACATAAATATAACATCTAATTGCTTATTGCAATGCTCTTACACCTCATCCCATCATTAACACATTATTGATCGAATACATATACTTATTACCTCAAAAACATGCTTTATGGTTCATTTCCATCTCATTATACCACTTTAGAAATTCTCATTCTTATAAGTAATATATCTTATTATCATTTTCACTTAATCCCCAAACACAATCTGGGGCCACAACATATCACATCCCATAGCCGATAGCTTGGGTAATAATCACTGTACATCAAACACACAGTTTGGGTAATATCACATCACATCTCAAGCCGATAGCTTGGTTATTAATTTACTCCAATCACTTATCATATTCACTTCACTTTATTTCTCATTTCTATCAATCATTACCACTATTATATCCACTCACCCTGCGAATTATGCCAAGGTAGGTAGTTCCCACAATTTCCACACAAATTGCGGGTGGGTAGTTCCTTGACACAATTCCAAGGTACAACTCATATCAATCTGTATTTACTTTAATGATCACACACATAATACAATTACTTCGTATTATTCATGATAACACATCTCTTTTATTATTTTCATCTTAAATTAATCACATGCTGCATTTATCATTTCTTTTCATACACTAACTCATAACACGTTCACTTTCACATTTACTTCATTCACAACAACTTTCTTTCCCACACACACAGTTCACATTTCACTATCCACTTTCTTTTCCACACGCAATTCACATTTTACTATCCACTTTCTTTTCCACGCACAATTCACAATTTACTATCCACTTTCTTTTCCACACACAATTCACATTTTACTATCCACTTTCTTTTCCACACGCAATTCACATTTTACCATCCATTTTCTTTTCCACGCACAATTCACATTTTACTATCCACTTTCTTTACTCTCACATTTTTATTAACACAAAGTTATTTTATTAGTTTGTCGACCAGTGAGCCGCAGTATCCCAACATATTAAAAGCCGACAGCCCAGTAAACACGCAGTCCGATGCTCACACAGAGTCTTACTCGTCCGAGGCTACGTCTTCCTCCTAGCCGAACTAGCGAGGAAAAAACCACGCCCCAGGTAAACTGGGTACTTCCTCCCAGCCGATAGCCAGGAGGGAAAAACCACGCCCCAGGTAAATTGGGTACTTCCTCGCGACGGCTGTCATCGAGGGAAAAACCACGCCCCAGGTAAACTGGGTACTTCCTCCCAGCCGATAGTCAGGAGGGAAAAACCACGCCCCAGGTAAACTGGGTACTTCCTCGCGACGGCTGTCATCGAGAGAAACCGGGCCTCAAGCCGATAGCTTGGGTGATAAAATCCACGCACCCCAAACATAGTTTGGGTCCACTATTCCCAAGCCGGTCCTTGGGCGTTAGGAGGTCTAGCCCAAACCCCCAGGATTGCTGTAGGTACTGGTCAACAAAACCATTTATTATTAGCATTAATCATTGCATCTTTCCATTTTACTTTATCAACACACGCATTTCACTTATGATATCAATAATTGCCACACCTTGACTTTAATCACAAAAATTAATACCCCATTTTATTAGCACGTACCAGCTGAGCTTTTATTTTCATATCAATATACCAGGTTATGCACACACCCTGTTATTCCACACATAACTCATCATGTCATATTATTACATAATATTAATGCACCAAGATGATTATTTTGCCATAACAATCCACATTAAGGGTACCATGATATTTACTACTTTATTAAATCACATGTAGACATACACCAAGTTATATCATTAATAAAAGAATTATAAGGTGTCATTCCGTATCGTAAGCATATCAAAATATACTTCATCACATAATAATATCATATGATTACCCATTACCTGTCTTCGAACATGATTATAATGTAAACATGCACCCACTTATTTAATTTCATCAACTATTGCATCCCGAGTCAATATCATGATATATATATAACACAAATATACACAACACATGTGGGCTTCCAAGAAAAAGGGGACAAAATCATTTATATCCTCTAATTAAATCTCATAATATCAAATTTAGCATACTAGCTCATACATCATGTTTCATATAAGTAAAATCACCTATAAGGGCTTATATGCCCCAAAACATGCACAAAACGGGCACTATAATTACACGGATTTTCAAAACATGATCACAATCACTAATTTCGTCTAATTACATCTTATAACATCCATCCATAGCATGCTAGCCCATACACCAGGCTCCGCATATACCCAATTGCCTATATCGGCCTATATATCCCAAAAACATGCACAAAACATGCACGGGGTAAAAATATGCATGAACGATTTAATATATTTAATTTTTATATTTCAACACGTCACATTAACCCATAATATAGGTTTTGTATACTTAAAATAGTTAATTTCCTCAAATATCCCAAAAACTCAGTTTCGAACCCTTAAAAATCCGTATTTTTATTCAAAATCAGTTTTTAATATAACTTCTACGAAATACATCACAAAGCCACGAAATTCGGCCACAATATAAAATATTTATAAATACAACATATTCACCTGACGGGTCGAGCAAACGATGCCCCACGTCCGCCCTGTAGCCAGTCGAAGTTCGACTTTTTCCTCCTAAATAGGAAATTATAGGATCGATTAGTTTAAAACTCAAAACTCGGCCTACGAACCTCCAAACTCGAATCTGTCTTCACCCACACGTTACAAATGACCTAAGTAGCCGAGCTACATCGACGGATTTCGAATTTGGGTCCCAATACAAACATTCCCTTATTGATCAGAGGCTTTCTAATAAGAAAATTCATATTTTCTAAATTCCTTAATCCCCTTTGTCCTAATCTCACATATTAGGGTTATTAATAATAATAAGACTCAACTACACCTCCGAATGTATCAAATTCTCACCTCTATATTGTGAGGGCATTTCACCGAACACCCGGCGGACACTTTTCACCTATAATCCATTTCACCCAATTTAATTAGGCTGGAAGCCTATAAAAATAATCCTAAATTCATATTAATACTTTCATAATACTCTACACCCTCATATGCATTTTCTACAATTATTTGGATCTAGTTTTCTACCCGATTCCATAAACCCTACAATCCGATTTTATGCCAAAATCACTACTCCCCATTTAATTCTAATGGCTCGCTACAATTTTTTTCTACCATACAAGAGATAATTCTTGTATATATATATCGCTATTTTACAAACCCAAAATCCTAATTTATTAACAACTTGCAATTTATCTAACAATCCACTAATTCCCCAAATTTTCTACTTCCAACACCTCTAAATCTCTCTACCATAATAATCCTACTCCATAGAAATGAATCCAACCTAATTTTTATACAATAAAATAAAAAGGAATATACCTTTTCGAAGTTCTTTCAATAAATCGATGCTACCACGAGCTAGAGCACCCTCCAATTAGCCATCCCTCCAAATTAATTCGAAAATCATGAAGGATTTGAGTGGATTTGGGAGGGAGAGAGAAGGGGCCGGATGGGTGCGGTTTGGTCGGGAGGAAGAAAATGGAAAGGAAAAGAAAGAAGGAAAGAAGGGAAAAATGGGGGAAAGGGGGTTATTTTGGTAATATATATATAATAATAATAATAATAATAATAATAATAATAATAATAATAATAATAATAATATGGTATAGTTACATATAAGGGCTCCAAATCCAAAACATTATAAATAAACCCCAACTCTTTTCTATAATTATACGAATAATACAAAATACATTAAAATTATCTTGTAATAATCCCCCATAATGATAAAATAAAATAAACTATATTTCCTCACACAAAATCTCAACTCTTAACTCTAATATAACAAAAATATCAATCTACCACAAATATTTATACTAATATCAATATTTAATTAAAATACATCAAAATAATTTTCACCACTCAAAATATATAAAAACATGCATTTTCAGTATTTACAAATTCGAGGTGTTACACTTGCCGTACCCGAAGGAAGATCAGGACGAAACGACAGCGCTAAGAAACAGGAGGCCGAACCTCCCCACTCGAAGACAACCTACTCCACTAGCAATCCCGGGGAACTCTAGCAGCATAACGGAGGCAAAACAGACTGCCTATACCACGGATGGCAAGGCAAAGCCAATACTTAACTGTGCACCAGCTGAACAGCTGACACAGAAGCTGTATTCCTCGCAAGAATACGGGCACTCACTCGAATCTGCGATTTATTAAAGACTTTCTTATTGTATCTCCGCCTCACAGGGAGAGTTGCTACCTTCACTGAAGGGGGCGATATAGTCGTAAGGTCAGAAGATCTAGCTTCGACAAGGCGAGAAGGGGTAAAGAAAAAACCAGGGGCCATCGACGAGGCTATAGGAACGACACTAGTAATAAAGGAGCGACAGGGAGAAGAAGAGTCATCCATGAACGGAGAAGACTTAGGGGGAAAAAAGTTCAGGAAGGGTTTAACTTCCATCAGGAGCTGGTTGAGCCACAATTGAATTCCTAATTGTTGACACAATGAAAATAAGCATCCCGAAAACTGAATAGAGGCTATAGGAACGACACTAGTAATAATTATACCTGTATAATTATTAACTCAAAGAAAAATAGAAAAGTACCCATTAGAGCAAGTTTCGGACAGCAAGTAGCAATAAGAAGTAAAAAGGGGTAATATAACAAGATATAACATAGAAGAAACAAAAAGTAGAAGTACAAATACAATATAGAAGGAAGCAAAGAATTGGGACAATATGATCATGTAACTAATAACCATAAACTAGTGTAATCAAAACTTCAAAGTATAATCAATTGATACCTAAGTCTCAGTTAATCAATAATCATGTAATCAAGGATCGAGAGTCATGTAATTAAGAGTCATGTAATCAAGAATCATGTAATCAAAAATCAAGAGTTATGTAATAAAGAGTCATGTAATCAAGAATCATGTTTAGTAAAAATCTCAAGTTTATCTATTTTATTAACTTATTTAATGCACGCAATCATGTGTCCCATACCACAAGTTCGGTGCATATCAATCATGTGACATTTAGACTTAAATAGTGAATTCTATAGGATTATGTACTCGGGTCTTTCAGTAATAGTATCAAGGCATGTAATCATGAATCATGTAATCGAGAATTATGTAATCAAGAATTGTGTAATCAAGAATCAAGAATCAAGAATCACTATTTCGGAAAACACGAGCTCCCTTCCGAGTATACTCCCCTATATTGTCGACTATTAATTCGTACCCTTATAATCCCGACTTGTTATTTTTTTTATAATTAATTATGAACATACAGTTGGTACGACTAGTGGAACGGTGTAATCAAGACAGTTAATCTAGAAAAATTTCAAGGGCAGTAATCATGGTATGAGATATAACGGATACATGTATCGATCAAAATACACTGATCATTATATTCATAAAACAGAGAAAAGAGGAGAGTAATATGGATTTAGTAAATAAGGGTAGAACAATAGGTATGTGCATTTATAACAATAATAATAATAATAAAAGAAAATGGTTCAAAACAAATGATGATTATTAAAGTGAGCTGGCATGAAAAAGAAAACATGCATGACATACTATTTTAGCAAATCATCACTTCCTAGCCATCAGTACACAACCTCAGGGGGTTTACCATCAAGAGATTTGCTACGATACACTTTAGACAACATCACATATATACATTCAAATTCACTTTTTCGTTGTTACAAAAAAGCAAATCCGATTCTGTCAGAGATTCTAGGAAGTAGACTCTCTTCCGGTTCCAACGCATATTCACACGATACATTCTAGAGACATTAGTTATGCGTATAAATTCATTCTTCGCTGGTTTCGATGTTTTGCACGCATTCTGGAAATTCGGAGTCATAATACTAAAATTGCGATATCTCACAATCTATACATCGGATTGAGAAACTGTAGGATGTTCTGGATATCTAGACTCGAAGAGCTACGATTTTCATGTTGAAAGTTTCTCGATCCAGTATCGGAAACATGGTCAAATTCTCAGTACAAGAGTCTGGTTAGTGATCTCGTGCAGGTTCAGAAATTCACGATATGACAATACTAAAATCGCGATATCTCACAATCTATACATCGGATTGAGAAACCGTAAGATGTTCTGGATTCGAGACTCGATGGGCTACGATTTTCATGTAGAAAGTTTCTCGATCCAATATCGAAAATATGGTCAAATTCTCAGTGCAAGGTCAACAAATATAGAGATAACAGGTTGATTATTCGATATTCGATAACACGATTCGAAGTGTGTTAACAGTTCACTCATGAGTTGATATAGCATGGAACAAGTAACTAGAACGGAATTTGACAATAAAATATGATGATAACTAGACTACTTACCACGAGTTCAAAAAAAGTGCTTGTACGAGAACAAAAAAAGTGTACAAGATACTTGCCTTATAACATGACGATTATGATGGTGGTGTTAACCACGAAAATAAGAAGCAACGTCAGTAATGGACGGCGGCACAACGGAAGTAAGAATGGTGGCAAGACGGCAGCGAGCGAGCAACGGTAGCAACGGTGAGTGATGGTGATGATCGACAATAATAACGAGGAGATGGCGCGGCGTCGGATTGTTTTTCGGGGTTCACGGGACCGTAGAAGTGTAGTTGTCGGCTCGAAGGGGAAGATAAAGTTGAGCTCGGGTGTTGGCTTAGGCTCTCGGGTGTGAAGAAGGCAGAGGAAGAATGAACAATGAGACGTAGAGATGAGGGGTTTATGGGTTTTGTGTGTGTGTATATATATAGAAAGAAAGGGAGAGACAAGCATGATGAATGCATGCATGGTGTATATATTATATATATATATGCATGTAAGTGCATGCATGTGTATTATTATATACGTAGTGTAGTGTTAGGTGTAGGAGTGTGGAAAAAAATTGAGAAGAGTTAGGTTGTTAGAAGAAAAATGAGGGAGCTAGGTTAGAAAATAAGAATAAGGAGGAGAAGTCAGGAGTAGGAGTGAGGCTGTAGGAGAAAAATGGGAGGGAGATGTTGGCGTATGCAGAAGTGAGAATTATAAGGAGGGAGAAAAAGAAGCGTATGGAGGAAGAAAATACTGTGTAGGAGAGTTAGGTTAGCTGTTGGATTAAGAATTAGGATAAGGATTAGGATTAGGATTAATCAGGGTTAGAATTTGTATTTAGACTCCGATCGAATCACAAAATTATAGAATTGATCAGAAAAATATTCTAGCTCTAGATAAAGAATCCAAAGAGAAGAAAAATAAAATTGATCTAAAAAATGAAGTAAAAAAATTTACGTAATAAAATACGTACAATTGGAACAGGGAGTTACAGTGAGTGTATCAAACTAGGGTTTCTGTACATTGGCAAATTCATTGTTGTGGTAGGGTAAAAATGGCTTGGGGCCCAACCAGGGCCCAATACAACTCTCACTCAAAAATGGAAGAAACAACAGTCTAGTTCGGCTTCGAGCCACTGCAGGATCGGCGCCGAACCTCCAGTTCACCCCCACAGAACTGGCCTCCTCGTATCCGATGAGCGACGATGGCCCTCGACCTCCGATCCACGACAGCCCTCCGGGCCGTCCGCCCCTCCTGGTATAGAATGAGGATGACCTGGCACAACCTGGACCACCAGATCCTTCCGGAAGCACAGAAGCCCCATGATCTGCCACGTCAGCTCCAAATACCACCAAGGGCTATGCCGCGTCAGCCCTATACCACTCCTGGTAATGCCACGTCAGCCCTAAACCC
Source organism: Hemerocallis citrina (assembly GCA_017893485.1). NCBI lineage: Eukaryota > Viridiplantae > Streptophyta > Magnoliopsida > Asparagales > Asphodelaceae > Hemerocallis > Hemerocallis citrina. Next base: position 18,597,512 of record CM030362.1, read on the forward strand.
CCTGGGCCTTCTGCCACGTCAGGCCCATGGGCTTTCGGGTTCAAACCCGGCCCCCAAGCGGATCCAAACCCGGTTGGGATTCTCTATAAATACTAGACCCTCACCCACCTTTTGAAGTAATCAATATTTTGCCACTTAAATTCACCTAGTTATTGCTACTCTCTCACAGAGACTGACTAGATCGTCGGAGGGTCCACCACAGGGATAAATCCCGGTGTTTCAGGACCGTCTGCAGGTACACAAGACCTCGGATCCGAACCCTCTGATCCGAGCCGAAGCATACACCACACTCCGAGCCAGTCGCAGGAGCCGCCAGGTCACTCCGAGGGTCGTCTGACAAGCAGTTTTCTCCTTCAATACAAATCGAGTCCGAACTCACACCTGGTGCATCCACACGTCTTCCAGAAATAAACCGCATCAATTGTGATGGCTCAAAAAAAATATTTAATTCTATTGAGTGCTGAATAAGAGCAGATAGTACTTCATCTGAGAGGATAGATTTCTCCATTGTAAACAACAAGCAAGTTCTAGTTAGACTTGAGAGATGGTCGTTGTGAGAATTGTTATATTCTTGTATCTTTTTTAGTTGAAATAATATCTCGGTTTTTACTCCTCCGGATTAAGGCGAAAGAAACCGGGACAATTCTTGTGTGTTTGTGTTACTGATGTGATCTAGTGTTTTCTTGGTAGTTTTTATTGATCGTATCGAAGACTCAACAAGATCCTCTAGTGTAAACTCTACTGCTTATTATTTGTATTTTTAATTATATTTAATAAAATCATTGATTTATTTATTTTATTTTTGGTTATATTTATTTTCATTTCTTTTGAATAGTGTATTGTGTTCCTCTCTCTCTTGTGATTCATTCTCTGTTACATTCAGCTTTTTATTCCCTTAATTGATCTACAATTTGTGCTAAATCTAGTCTATTATTTGAACCTATTTCAAGGCCTATTTGTCTCTTATTGGATTCTATTCTTCCTATTGGATACTATCCAGTTCACCCAAACCCATATTGTCCCTATATAAACACCGTAATTATACCCTAACCATAATAGTACATCTCTCTCTCTCTCTCTAGCCGTCGTCTACCCCCATCCCGACCCCCTCTCTCTCCTCTTGCTGTCGTCGTCTCTGTTTGCCAACGCCGGCGACACACCCCACGACCACCCATCTCCCGCTCTGGAACAATTAGGCGGTTCTCTAGAAGAAATACGGGGTTCTGCTTCTGGTGGCAACAAGCTATTGGATGGGCCGCCAGAAATCGGGCTTGAAACTCTCGCCTTACCAACGAGCCGATTGCTGATGGCTGTTAGTCACGACTACTACAAAACCCGTGCTCTCACCCGCAGACCATGCCGACCCCCGCTGTCGTCGACTTCTAGGTGGTTGACATCACCCTAGGTGCCACTCCGATTCGTCTTGTCCTCGAGCAGCCGCGACACGCCCTAGCCACCATCGTTGTCTTCCCTGGTGTTACTGCTGCTACCGGTTTTTATTGATTGCTGTTGTCCCTTGTGTGTGTGCACATACGTCTCGAGCACGTGTTTTGGTGGTATGGATTCTCGTCTCTTTGTTCGTGGTGTTCGTTGTTTGGGATCCGTTCCTGTTATTCTATTCCTCGTTCCTTCGCCTTCATTCAGGCAAGTAGTTTGTATGTGTTCTTTTTGTCAAACAAGTTAATACCGTAAGTAATCTAGTATGAAAATATTTGTACTCTCATGATGATCCTATTTTGTTAGGTTAACTATTGACATCACCTCTTGATCATGAGTAGTTATAATAGTTGACACCCATTGCATGAAAACAATTAGATCAGTGGACATCTTGACTGTATGTTGTTTTGTGACACACCGTATGTTGTAGATGACTATTACATAGATGTTTGTTAGACGTATGATCTCATTATAGACCATTTTATTCACGTGCCATGCGGATTTGAGTAACCCACATATACCATGCTTTGTATGACATCTTAGATTGGACCGATTGTAGTTAAGTTGTTTGATAAAATGCATAAGAAAACTTTTATTTTGCTGTTGCCCTATTTTGTACAATAATTTCGACCCTGTTAATATCAGTAAAATAAATAAGTTTGTGAACATGATTTGTAGCCTTGGTTTCTTAGTTTTCAGAACTTTCGAAGGATTTGAATTCTGATTTTTGATGCATGAGTTATTTCTGTTTTACTGCAGTCATATCGTATATTCCAGATTTTGAACTATATGTATTCTGTAAGGTATTTTATTTTGAAACTGAGACTAAAAGTAGAATTTGAACTCTATATTTTACTGAGTATGTTTAGACATGACTGGATACAATCTCTAATTTTTGTAGAATTAATTAATGACTATTGTATCTCAATTCATACTTATGAAATTAGTTGATATATTTTCAAACTGCATGCTTTTCAGTATAGAACTATATTTTCAACCTGATTCTATTCGTTTTTTATGAAAAATTTATGAATATAAACAGTATCCTGATTTGTATATTTTGCTACCCTTTTGACGGATCTGGATTTCGAATTTTATTTTATAAATTATCTCTGTTTTGGTACTGCTATGTCTGAACTTTCAGAATTGATAATTTGTTGCATTACTCTGTTTTTCCAATTTTGTTGACCATACTATCTATAATATAATTTCATGATATTTTATATTTTGAAACTAGATATGTTAGGAAATCTTTCAGATTTTTCTCAGATTTAATTATGACGATTTTAAACTCTTTTCATGCTTATAAACAAGATTTTGCATTTTCTGGCTGACACACGATTTATGTATTAGACACTATTTTCAACCTGTTTCTGTGGCTGATATGTGACATATATGTGTGCTGGAATTGGCAGAGAGTCTAGTTTCTGGATTTTCTAATGGATCTGGATTTGCTATTCTGTAGTAATGGGAATCTCGAATTTGGTACAGTAGTGTCTTACTGTCCGGTACAGTAGTGTCTTACTGTCCAGAACTGAAAATTTCGTTGTTTTGACTATTATGAGTTGTTTTCAACCGTTGTAATTACTAATTCATCTTAGACTTATCCTTTGGTCATATGCCATGTCATTAGCCTGTTTTTATTTGTTCGCAAATGTTTATTAATAATAAAAGAAATCAAGCTAGGGTTTTTAAGGAAAAAGATCGAGTAGTGGATAATACAGAAATACATATTTAGAAGGGACTTGTTTCCCCACTGTTTACTGTGGTACCTACTGTTTATCTCTGGATGCATGGGGCATGATCCATGACAGTGTTTGTTATTACTGCTACTATTACTATTTGTCTGAATATGTTGCCCTACAGAAGTTCCACTTCAACATCTCTGTTTGCTGTAGCAATCATGTTGTAAAATATGGGACGCATGAAGTGCTACCTAGTTAGTAATAATCATTAGACATAAGAATAACTGTTTATACTGTCACATCCTGTTACAATTACTATAGACTTTACTGTTACAGTTGATTACTGCTACCGTTGACACACTGTTACTGTTGATCCTTATTGTTACTGTTATGCTCCTCCTGTTATCACTACATTGCTTACTGTCATCTGTAGACTGTTATATTTGTTACTCTCTCCATGTTAGTATTACATGTATAGTTTAGTTTTTTCTTCATTTTCCTACTTGTATTGCTTGTGGCCCGGACTTGCATCTAACGGGCATTATGTTTTCTTGCTTTCCTATTTTCCTTGTAATTTCCATATGAGCAGGTTTTGCTGATGAATTGCCTACTGGAGTTGGTGAGCAAAAGTTTTGAACTGTGCAATTGGAATAATTTAGATGTTTTGATGAACTATTTTATTTCATGAATTGTATTAAGACTTGTATTTGGACTTATTGTCCCAGGATTATAGTTTTGTTTCGGATCTAGTATTTATTGGGATATTTATTATTGATGCAATAAATACTGTTGAGTTATGGTTGTTTTTGTATGCCTGGTTGGAGTAAACTATTATATTTATTATTATGATGAGTCAAACAGATCCGTACGGCTTATGGATGGTAAAAACTATCCGCTGGGCTTAATCACGTACCGTGTTCCGTATTCTTTTTGGGAAGCGGGGCATGACAAGGTTTTTTAGTGGTATCAGAGCCTCGGGTTTGACTAATGTGTTAGTTTGACTAATATATTAGGAAGGCTTGACTCGATCGGGTTTACTTGGCTCCCGACAGGCCATGCATTGCACAAACAATTGATAAACAACTTGATATGAATACTTGTCTCATTCCATTCATCTTGATCCCTTCTTTTTCAATTCCTTGATTCCTTGCTTCTTCCGTCTCTTGCAATTGTCCTCGTTGCCGATTCCTTATTGGGTATGAATTGATTTCTTTTGTACCCATATTCCTTTGATTTTGGTATTCTTCGGTGTTCTTCTTTCCTTTGTTGTTCTGCTCTTTGTTCCTTGTTTCATTTATTTCTCTTGCATCTTTTTTTCATGTTGTCTTTCCTGCATCATATTTTTGGTTATCTTTCATATGTTCATCTTTTCCCTTGTTTGGATCTATCTTAGGTGTTGTTCTTGTTCACTCTGTTCCTGCTCGTGTTCTTTTTTATTCCGGAGCAACCCATTCCATGCTATCATTGATTGTCAAGCGAAGAAGGTTGTTTTCAGGATGCTAGGCCGTGAGGAGTTTGAGTTCCATGCTGGGGAGTTACTCCATGGGCGTGGTCAGGAAGCTGTTGTTGATGCTGGTTGTGCAATGGAGTTGCACTCAGGCTGTGAGGCCGCGCCTCTTGTTGTGTGGGATTTTATGGATGTGGTTCACGAGGAGTTGCCTGGGCTACTCCCTGATAGGGATGTGGATTTTGGTATTGATGTTCAGCCTAGTATTGCGCTGATATCGAAGAGTCCTTACCGGATGGCACCAGTTGAGCTAGCAGAGCTGAAGGTGCAGGTTCAGGGTTTGTTGGATTTGGGTTTCATCAGGCCTAGTGTGTCCCCGTAGGGTGCTCCTATCTTGTTTGTCAGCAAGAAGGACGGGATTCGTCGTCTGTGCATGGATTACCGTGAACTGAACAGTGTTACAGTGAAGAACCGGTATCCGCTACCCAGGATTGATGATTTGTTTGTTCAGTTTGGTGGAGCTACTGTCTTTTCGAAGTTGGATCTTCGCTTTGGTTATCATCAAGTGAAGGTGAAGGCAGCTGATGTACAGAAGACTGCATTCAGGACCAGATACGGGCACTATGAGTTCCTTGTGATGCCTTTCGGAGTCACAAATGCGCCAACAGTGTTCATAAGTCTGATGAACAGGGTTTTCTCTCCATTTCTTGATAGATTCGTGGGGGTCTTCATAGACAACATTCTGGTGTATTCTCGGAATCGGAAGGATCATGCTGATCATTTAGGGTTGGTTCTGCAGACCTTGTGGGAGAATCAGGTCTATAAAAAACTCAGCAAGTGTGAGTTCTGGCTTTATTGTGTTACCTTTTTGGGGGCACATTATCTCAGGTGATGGTATCTCTGTTGATCCGTCCAAGATTTTTGTGGTCAAGGATTGGCCTGTTCCTATGTCAGTTTCAGAAGTGAGAAGTTTCCTTGGTTCCTATGTCCGGGTATTATCGAATGTTCGTCCGGGTATTATCGAATGTTCGTCCAAGATTTTTCGAAGATAGCTGGTCTGTTGACTTAGCTGACTAAGAGAGATCAGAAGTTCGTTTGGGATGGAGCTTGTAGTGGAGCTTTTGTTGAGTTGAAATGCCGGTTGATGTCAGTGCCTGTGTTGACTATTCCAGATGGTTCGGGTGGTTTTGTGGTTCACTGTGACGCTTCTGGCAAGGGTCGAGTTGTTGCTTATGCGTCGCACGAGAAGAATTACCCTACCCATGATTTGGAGTTGGCTGCGGTGATCTTTGCTTTGAAGTTATGGGAGCATTATCTGCTTGGAGACCGAGTGGAGATCTTTACTGACCACAAATGTCTCAGGTATGTGTTCAATCAGAAAGAGTTGAACATGAGGCAGAGATAATGGTTGGAGTTGATGGCTGACTATGTCATCAGTTTACAATACCATCCTTGTAGAGTGAACTTGTTGCCAGATGCTTTGAGTAGGAGACCAGTCGTCATGTTCTTAACTCAGCAGAGAGAGCTTGTTGAGCAAATGAAGATGTTGGATTTGGATGTGATCTTGCCGGGTTCTGTTCGGAGTTGCATGATGCTTCAGTTGCAGTCGTCTCATGTTGAGTAGATTAAGGAGGCTCAGGCAGGTGATGAGAAATTACAAGGGTTCAGAGCCGAAGTTTAAGCGGGTACGAAGACCGATATGGTTGTTCACTCAGATGGATCTCTTCGTTTTGGGTCAAGGTTGTGTATTTCGAAGGGTGAGGTTCGTCGAAAGTTGCTTGAGGAAGCCCACCAATCGTCATACTCTATTCATCCTGGTGATACAAAGATATACCGGGACTTGAAGCTTCATTTTTGGTGGCATGGTATGAAGAGGGCCGTGGCGAGATTTGTGTCGCGGTGCTCGATCTGCCAGCAGGTGAATGCAGAGCATTAGAGGACCACCAGACTTCTTCAGCCTCTTCCCATTCCGGAGTGGAAGTGGAAGCATATCACCAAGGATTTTTTGATGATTTTGCCGAGGAGTCCTAAGGGTCACAATGCCATTTGGGTGATTGTGGACAGGTTGACGAAGTGCGCTCACTTCGTTCCCTTCAGAGTTGGACAATGTACTGAAAGCTTAGCTGAGAAGTACATGCAAGAGATTGTCAGACTTAATGGGGTTCCAGTCAGTATTGTATCCGACAGGGATACGAGGTTTAGATCGCAGTTTTGGGAGAGTCTTCAGAGTAGTCTGGGAAGTAAGTTGAAATACAGTACAACTTTTCACCCTCAGACAGATGGACAGTCAGAGAGGACCCTCCAAACTCTATAGGACATGTTGAGGTCTTATGTGCTGCAATTTGGAGGTTCTTGGGAGGACCACTTGCATTTCGTAGAGTTCTCGTACAACAACAACTTTTAGGCTAGTCTTAGAGCTTCTTTGTTCGAGGCACTCTATGGGTGTCGGTCGCCAGTGTGCTGGGATGATATTAGCAAGAGAAAATTGTTGGGCCCGGAGTTGATCACCAAGACGGTGGATGATGTGAGTTTGATCAGGAAGCATCTTCAAGCCGCGCAAGACAGACATAAGCAATGGGCTGATGTTCATTGTAGAGCCTTGGAGTTTGAGGTGGGAGACCATGTTTTCCTTAAGGTATCGCCGAGGTGAGGTGTCATTCGTTTTGGTGGCGGAGGCAAGTTGAGCCTCAGGTTCATCAGACCATATGACATCGTGGAACGAGTAGGCAAGGTGGCCTATCGTCTTGCATTGCCCCCAGCTTTATCTAGAGTGCACGACGTCCTTCAGGTCTTGCAACTAAAAAAGTATATCCGTGATGAGAGCCACATGATTGACTACCCGGAGTTATCTGTGAGGCCGGATTTGTCTTGTGAGATCCCGCCTGTTGCTATTGTGGATCGGCGGGGGAAGGTTTTGAAGAACAAGGTGATCAAGCTGTTCGTGTTTCTGGGAATCCTCATTCGCCGGGTGAGTTGACTTGGGAGCTGGAGGAGGACATTCAGCTGAGGTTTCCTCATTTATTTGTGTAGCACTTGTTCTGTTGTTTTTGCTTTTGCTATTGTATTTTTTTTCTTCTTTTCTTTTGGGGTTACCTTATGTACTTCTGGTTGAATTTTGAGAACGAAATTCTTCTTGTTTGGTGGGTAGGATTTGTAACCCGTATTGCTTATTATTTGTATTTTTAATTATATTTAATAAAACCCTTGATTTATTTATTTTATTTTTGGTTGTATTTATTTTTATTTATTTTGTATGGTGTATTGTGTTCCTCTCTCTTGTGATTCATTCTCTGTTTGATTCAGCTTTTTATTCTCTTTATTGATCTGCAATTTGTTGTTGATCTCGTCTATTGTTTGAACCTATTTCATGGCCTATTTGTCTCTTATTGAGTTCTTTTCTCCCTATTGGATACCACCCAGTTCACCCAAACCCATATCGTCCCTATATAAACACCCTAATTGTACCCTAACCCTAATTACCAAACCCTAATAAGACCTCTCTCACTCTCTAGCAATCGTTTACCCCCATCACGACCCCCTCTCTCTCCTCTTGTTGTCGTCATCTCTATCTTTCGACGCCGACGACCCCCCCGGGACCACCCATATCCCGATCCCTCCTCTCTTCTTCCTCTCGTGCTCTCACCCGCAGACCAGGCCGACCCCCGCTGTCGTCGACTTCTAGGTGTTCGACATCACCCCAGGCGCCGCTCTCATTCGTCGCTGTCGTTGTCTTGTCCTCGAGCAGCTGCGATGCGCCCTAGCTACTGTTGTCGTCTTCCCTGGTGTTACTGTTGCTGCCGGTCTTGCTGTTGATTGCTGATGTCCCTTGTGTGGGTGTGCATAAGTCTCGTGCACGTGTTTCGGTGGTGTGGATTCTCGTCTCTTTGTTGGTGGTGTTCGTTGTTCGGGATTCGTTCCCGTTATTCTGTTCTTCGTTCCGTCGTCTTCATTCAGGCAAGTAGCTTGTATATGTTCTTTTTGTCATACAAGTTAATACCATAAGTAATTTAGTATGAAAATATTTTTACTCTCATGATAATCCTATTTTGTTAGGTTAACGATTGACATCACCTCTTGATCATGAGTAGTTACAATAGTTGACACCCATTGCATGAAAACAATTAGATCAGTGGACATCTTGACTGTATGTTGTTTTGTGACACACCGTATGTTGTAGATGACTATTACATAGATGTTTGTTAGATGTATGATCTCATTATAGAACATTTTATTCACGTGCCATGCAAATTTGAGTAACCCACATATACCATGCTTTGTATGACATCTTAGATTGGACCGATTGTAGTTAAGTTGTTTGATAAAATGCATAAGAAAACTTTTGTTTTGCTGTTGCCCTATTTTGTACAATAATTTCGACCCTGTTAATATCAGTAAAATAAATAAGTTTGTGAACATGATTTGTAGCCTTGGTTTCTTAGTTTTCAGAACTTTCGAAGGATTTGAATTCTGATTTTTGATGCATGAGTTATTTCTGTTTTACTGCAGTCATATCGTGTATTCTAGATTCTGAACTATATGTTTGTCAGGTATTTTATTTTAAAACTGAGACTAAAAGTAGAATTTGAACTCTATATTTTACTGAGTATGTTTAGACATGACTGAGATCAATCCCTAATTTTTGTAGAATTAATCAATAACTTTTGTATCTCAATTCATACCTATGAAACTAGTCAATATATTTTCAAATTGCATGTTGTTCAGTATAGAACTAAATTTTCAACCTGATTCTATTCGTTGTTGATGAAAAATTTATGAATATTAACTGTAGCATGATTTGTCTATTTTGCTACCCTTTTGACGGATCTGGATTTCAAATTATATTTTATGATTTATCTCTGTTTTGGTACTGCTATGTCTGAACTTTCAGAATTGAGAACTGGTTGCATTACTCTGTTTTCCGAATTTTGTTGACCATACTATCTATTATATAATTTCATGATATTTTATATTTTGAAGCTAGATATGTTAGGGACTCTTTCAAATTTTTCTCAAATTTAATTATGATGATTTTAAACTCTTTTCATGCTTATAAACAAGATTTTGTATTTTCTGTCTGAACACGATTTCTGTATTAAACACTATTTTCAACCCTGTTTATGTGGCTGATATGTGACTCATATATATGTGCTGGAATCGACAGAGAGTCTAGTTTCTGAATTTTTTGACGGATCTGGATTTTCTATTCTGTATCAATGGGAATCTCGAATTCGGTACAGTAGTGTCTTGCTGTCCATAACTAAAAATTCCATTATTTTGACTATTATGAGTTGTTTTTATCAACCGTTGTAATTACTACTTCATCTTAGACTTATATTATGTTCATGCCATGTCTTTGGCCTATTTTTATTCGTTCAAAAATATTTATTAATAATAAAAGAAATCAAGCCGGGGTTTTTAAGGGAAAAGATCGAGTAGTGGACAATATAGAAATACATATTCAGAAGGGATTCGTTTTCCCACTGTTTACTGTGGTACCTACTGTTTATCTCTGGATGCATGAGGGCATGTTCCATGACACTTTTTGTTATTAATGTTACTGTTACTGTTTGTCTGAATATATTGCCCTACAGAAGTTCCACTAAAAAATCTTAAAACGAAACTGTTTGCTATAGCAACCAAGTAGTAAAATCTGGGATGCATGAAGTGCTACCTAGTTAGTAATGAACATTAGACATAAGAATAACTATTTACACTGTCACATCCTGTTACGGTTACTGTGGATTTTACTATTACTGTTGATTACTGCTACCGTTGACACACTGTTACTGTTGATCCTTACTGTTACTGTTATGGTCCTCCTGTTATCACTACACTACTTACTGTCATCTGTAGACTATTATATTTATTACTCTTTCCATGTTATTATTACCTATTTAGTTTAGTTTTCCCTTTATTTTCCTACTTGTATTGCTTGTGGCCCGGACTTGCATCTAACAGGCATTATGTTTTCCTGTTTTTCTATTTTCCTTGTAATTGCCATATGAACAAGTTTTGCTGATCAATTGCCTACTGGAGTTGGTGAGCAAAGTTTTGAGCTGCTCAATTGGGAATAATTTGCTTAGATGTTTTGATGAACTATTTTATTTCATGAATTGTATTGAGACATGTATTTGGCTTATTGTCCCAGGATTAATATTTTGTTTCAGATTTATATTTTATTGGAACATTTATTATTGATGCAATAAATACTGTTGAGTTATGATTGTTTTTGCATGCCTGGTTGGAGTATACTATTATATTTACTGTTATGATGAGTCAAACAGATCTGTATAGCTTATGGATGATGAAAACTATCCGTTGGGCTTAGTTACGTACCGTATTCCGTATTCTTTTTGGAAAGCGGGGTGTGACATCTAGAGAGAATGATTCCTAACAAACTATTTCATAAAATAAGGAATTAATTAACTGTACATGTAATCACCGACATAATAGTTGGAAGAGTAAATAGAATTGGCCTGACGCACACACTTAGCTAAATATTGCCTTCTTCCATGACTCTTTTAAGGTAACTTATGGTTTGTGTAATATTCCTTAGTATAACCATGCGCAATATTTGCCTCTGTTCGCCACGAAATGAAGGATGCTTGGTACATAGCCATTGCGGCAACTACTTGGGTGTTATGGCTAGACAGAAATAATTTTTATTTTCGTGCTTCATGTAATAGTATTTCTGGTAATCTTACTCATATCATACATCTTATTTTCTTTTGGGCCACAGCTGCTGCTACAAGAGCAAGATGGAGAATTGCCAGAGTCTTCCAGGTGGAGGAATTCGATGATGAGGAGATCGAGTTTGGACCGACACTGGACTGAGGGGTAGGCGCCTTTCATACTCACATGGAACAAGATACAATTAGGAAACCCACAGTCTGCAGCTAGCTCTATTTTGTATTTTGTTTCGGTCTATTGTACCTTTGGTTGTACTTTTGTACTTTTGGTTAGACCCGCCCTCCAGGGTATTGTTGGGGGGTTATGTTCTATTTTCTGCACTGTTACTTTTTGTACTTTCCCCCGGTACGCCGGGGTTGTTTTATTAATATCTTACTAATGAAACAGAGTGGCGTTATTCCACCTTTAACCTAAAAAAAAAACATGCGCAATATTGCTATTAATTTAAAAAAAGAAAAAATAACAAAGTTTTTTGTTGTGTGGAAATTTTATATAATCACATTATACAATATTGTAATATTTTTAGGTTTGGTTAACGGATATGATTATAGTTTAAAATTTGTAAGGATAAAAAAGGCAAATGGGAGTTTATCTCTTGCACTATTATCGAGCCGTTCAGATCGGGTCCTGCTCTACCGAACTCGGACCTGCTTCTCTACTGCTCCAAATATTGTACTCAAACCCGACTTGGAAAAACTGGGTCCGGACCCTGTTAAAAAAATACTATACATTGGGTTCGGGTAGCAGCGAGGTGGTGGTGTCGGGTAGGAGAGGTAGGTTGGGCCTTTTTTTTGGGAGGTTAGGTTTTTTTTTTTTGTCCGGGTTCGGGTCGAGTCAATTTTGAACTGGACAATACCTGACTCGAAAAATATGAAGGGGTCATATTTTAGGACCCGGACCTTACCAGTAATAGACCAAGTCTGGGTACGGGTACCGGTTAAGTCCATTTTTAGAGACCAAAATCTGATCCGAAAATATTAACGGGTCCTATTTTAGTACCCAACTACTACCAGCAATAGACCAGGTTGATTCTGGTCCAATGTCGTGTCATGGTCGGTTTTGAGATTCATATTTTTGTGACGGTGCTAGTTTTTTTTTGACAGTGCTAGATATCTTCTACATTTTGTTTTTTTTTTTAAATTAAAAAAGAAACAGAGAGGGAAAAAAAACTTTGGATCAAAAGTGGTCTTAGCATAATATATTGTATAGATAGTATAACTCCATACAATAATGCACATAACTTATTAAAATGAGAAAATTATAAAAAAAAATTTGAAAAATTCATCTAATAACATCTATAAATTATTGCACGATTTTTGAGGTTTGATTATGGGATAGGATTTCAATTCAAAATTTGGATGGAACAAAAGTGGGAAGTTGTCTCATACATTTGCTCTTTTTTTTTATCTAAAAATAAAAATAAAAAAATCCAAGACAAAAGTGGTTTAGCATGAAATGCTAAGACAAAGAAAATACGAATATGTGAAGATGCAAACATAAAAGAATTTTTTATTTTTTATTTCCCCTATAACAAATTTTTTCCCTAACATTTTCTCTTTAACATATACTAGTGTTATCCCTGTGCAAATTGCACAGCCTGAAATAGTTTTGAGGGACGCATAAAATTATATAAAACTCCAAAAAATGTGAGAGGATTGGGAGAAACTTAAGAATATCATTCCTACTGTAATTACCGAAATTTTCATTATCATCCTCACATAAGCAGATGGTTTCGGAAATCACTGTCAAACTATAATGTTATATAATTGAATATTACTAAAGCTGCTTTTTGTGGGGGAGGGGAAATTTGGGAAGAGTCGTGAGATTTTGTAAGATTGAGAATGAGAGGGGAAGAGACTTATTCAAGAGATTAGAGTTTTCATTTTGTTTTTTTTTTAAAAATCATACGTAGTGCACATGTTAGTTAAATATGAATCCCTACTTTTTCTCACATTTCTCCATTTCAAAATAATGAAATGAGAGATGGGTAAACTCTCTCTCTTATTAATATAAGAAATAGATATAATTAGATTAGATTAAAATAATATAATATAATTTTATTTATATTATAAATTCCAATATATAGAAATTCCCAGCATACCCTTGTGCAATATTGCACCAACTTATTTAATATAAATAATATAATATAATACAATATAATATGTAGTGTAAACCGTGTAATACTGCACATAAATTTTATTTTAGAATAAGAAAATAATAAAACTTTTTTTGAAAAATTCATATAATTACATCTATATAATAATGAAGATTCCAATTCCAATTTGGATGGAATAAGAGTAGGAAGTTATCTCCTGAGAAAAATCCTTGACAAAAGTAGTTTAGCATAATATATTATATTGATTCCAATTTTAAAATTATTTTTAGAATTTCTAATTAAATTTCCTTATTTAATAATATTTTTTGGAATTTTAATTTAATTTCCTAATTTTCAATTTTTAAACCATTTTCTATGATTTTTTTATTGATTCATCGAGCTGGATTTTTGGAGCGTTCTCGATCGCCCATCGAGCCAGTGCTTGCTGGCTGAGTGGAATTATTTTCAGAATTTCTAATTAAATTTCCGTTTTTAATCATAACTTTGGGAATTTTAATTTAATTTTCTAATTTTAAATCATTTTCTGTGATTTTTTATTAATTCATCGAGTTGGTGCGATTTTTAGAGCGATCTGGATCACCCAGCGAGTCTGTCCTCGCCCGCTGAGTGGAATAAGGTGTCAGAATGATGTGGTGATGTGGCGCGAGCTGGGATCTTGATCACGTGATGGGCTCGCCCGCCGAGTGAATTGGACATTCGTGATTGAGTGGTAACGTGGCACGATCGGGAGCTTCGATTACACGCGTTTTTGCGCATCTGGATGATCGACGGTTGAAAATTGAGTGAAGGTGGTGGCTGGGCATGCGCACGATTTAAGGTATGTGTGAATTCCTACTTTTGCTCTCCTTTTTTATTTTAAAATGGAGAAAGGAGAGAGGATACAATCTCTTTCATATTCGCATAATATATAGATTAACATAATATCTCTAATATTATAATGAGAGAAGGCCTTAGTGTCATTTGTAAATCTACCAATTTGTAAATCTACCAATATGTGCAACACACGTACATAACTAATATAAAAAAGGTTTCAGATTCAAACTCATACTATATCTGAATTTTTACTTTTAAAAAATTAAATTTATTAAGACGTGAGAAGGCCTTAGTGTCATTGGTAAATCTACCAACGCATGCATTGCACGTGCATAACTAATATGAAAGAGGTCTCAGGTTTGAGTCCTCATAGTTTTTTACTTTAATTTTTTTTAATATATTAAATGTGCATCACACGTGTAAATTATTATTTATTATCTATCCATCTATCTATAATATAATGGATAAAAGGGATATGAGCAACTTGCTCATTTAGTAAATGAGCAAGTGATGAGGTGGCATGCATGTCATTGAGAAATCCTAAAAATGGTTAGATACTCAATGTATCACATGCATGCCACCTCATCACTTGCTCATTTACTAACTGAGCAAGTTGCTCATACCCCTTTTACCCTAATATAATATATAATAACTATTATAATGAAAGAGATGGACTTGTAAATCTACCTACTTACATGCAACTTCAACTCTCCCATTATAGTCTTCACAATTACTTTTAAAAATATATAATCCTATTTATTAAGACATGCATGCATCGCACGTGTATATTACTAGTATAGATATAATATGTCCTGATATGAGAGGATAAACTAAAACACGTCTCCGCTGGGGACTCTCTAATCTACAGCCACAGGTTTATTTTTTTATTTTTTATTTTCGGTTCAAACCTTTCTCTCTCACAAACAAACAAACAAGTGAACAACAAAACGATTTATATTTTCCTCACATAAAAAGAAGGGGAAAAAGGCTTCATATTTAAGGCATTCATTCGGGGCAGACTGACAGTGACTGTTCAGATGGGCTTTTTACATGGTCATGGGCCCTGTGCAGTCTCCTTTTCAGTCCTATACACACTCCTGTATAAGGATGCCACAATCAGTATGGGCCCAATTTTTATTTTACTTCACTAATTTACTTTACTTTTGTTCCCATACATTTTGTTAAATGACTTAAATCACTTTTATTATAAGAATATTTTTTCCTTTTTTAAAATAAAAGAAGAGAGCAAACTTCGGAGGTAACCATCAACTATTTCTCCAACCAAAATTTTAACGGAAATTATTTAATCAAACCTCAAAAAGCGTGCACTGTTATATAAACGTTATTAGATGATTTTTTTTTGAATTCTTTTTACTTATTTTCTTATTTTTGGAACATTCTGCGCAATTTGCACAGGACTATATTTTAAGACAAACTAAAAAGCTTTTCTCCTCCCAGGCATTTACAAAAATAATTCTCTAATCTCTAGTTCTTCGTTCACCCAAATAAATGTGAAGTGCGATGATGTCCATAAAATAAAGTTATATCCGAAAACCGCAAATGTAGAACCAGATTTTATACAAGAAAGTTCAAGGAGAAATAAGATCAGGGAGGAATAAGATCTGATTGATTTCTTTTTAAGTTTTTGAAATAATTGTTTTGTAGCTATCTATATTAATTTAGATTGACGGCTAAAAAAAATATGCATCAAACCCCTCTGATTATATGCAAACCAAGATGACTCTGAATCCGTTTTCCCAAGTCCACAAAATCATAATCTTTACCTCCAAATCTTTGGTGACGACATACTCATAATGTTATAGTGGGTGTAGCATTATTTTTTTGAAATAAACAACTCAAACAACAGCTACAATAAAGTATTAAACAACCAAGTTTGGCAATTGGGACTTGGGAGAAACGGTGACAGCATGCATGCATGATTAGTATCCCACCAACCTAAGCTGGCCCAAAATTTTAAAATCTTACCCCAATAATGCAGAGGCCAAAAGAGAAGGCCATAATATTGGAGGATAACAACAAGAAAAAGCCAAACATTCAGCACAGCCAATATCTCAAGAGAGGAAAAGGTGATCGCTGAAACACCTTACTCGAGATAAAAGAAGGAGAGAGTTGGAAGGTGCGGTTCGAACAAAAAGCGAGAGAAGACAGCTGCAGGTATATATGTAGAAGAGGGTGGGGGAGGCTGATCTAGAAGCAGCAGCGAGTGCGATATTTGCCTTTGAATTGGTGTGGTAGGGTTTATGATATGGTATTTTCGATGGTTGTAGTTGGTTTTTTGTTATTATGTTAATTGATGGAGGATCAGTTAAGTTATAGTCACTTGGGTTCTTCGTACCTTCAACTAGTAGATATTGTTTTCTAGTACTTACTTTCTTTTGATGAAACGGATAGAGTCTTGCGACTCCAGCCAAGCCAAAATATATATAGAGAACCAATTAGTACGTGCTTTCTTAACTTCCGTTTTTTTGTTTTGTACGTTTTTGTTTGTTTAATTGCATATGCAATCATGGACATGTTTATTGTGTTTTGATGATGGTAAAAATCACAGCAGATCAGAACCGAACGATCAGGGCCGGTCCTGAGTTCCGGGGGGCCCGAGGCGAACTTCCGAAATGGGCCCCCCTGCCCCCATACATAAAAAAAAAAAACATCTATAAAAAAAATTTGCCAAAGCAAAACATGCAAAATTTGCATATTGTTCAAAGCAAAATATGTAAAATATATATCTTTGAATAACAAGTTACTCATAAGCATCATACATATATGCGAAAATAGAGTAAAAACATATAATCAAATATGCAAAACCTGTCAATGGAAAGCTCTGATTGTATCTCATTTAATGCATGAAGCTGCGTCAACAATTCACCTCCACATCTATATAGATGAAATAAAAATTATGAATTAGAAACAGAAAATTATGAAATGAAAATGAAATAGCACTGAAGTGAAGAAATGAAACATAGGAGAAACATAAACATTAAGTAGTTATACCTACATCATTAATCATCCCAGTGCATGACTTTTTCTCGCATTCCGTGCAGCAAACTCACTAATTAAATGTTCATAATCAAGCTTTTCTACCATCGCCTTCTCAATACATAGGAAACCTAATCCATTCAATCTCTCTTGAGACATGGAATCGAAGATAAGACTTGACAATTTTCAACTTCGAAAAACTTCTTTCTGCAGAAGCAACGGTAACTGGTTTGGTCAACAAAATACGATATGCGATCCATGCATATGGAAATATACCAACAATCCTTTGCAAATAATTACGCACATCAATTGCACATGAATAATTAAGCACATGAATATCAAAAGATTGTACGACATTCTGTATATCTTTCACTATATGTAGGAGCTTTCATTCATTTATATTTAAATCTGCAAAGGCTGGCAACATATAAGCCCGTGCCTGACGAATGACTTCGCTTCAATTTCTTCTCCAATATCTCTCTTGATTCTTCCATAACACTCTCTTTTACCGAATTCACTTCATTCACATCCGATCTATAACTAAACTCACCCTAAGTCTCAGGATAAGTGCATTTAACTAAATTTACAAATTGTAAACCATAGAAGGCGATAGAATTCAAGAAAATCAGCAGATAAAACTGAAATTATCCCTTCAAATTCGTAGGAAAAAATAGAGTTTTTTAAAATTTATTACCTTCGATTGGTTACAGATCCAGAGAGAAGAAGCATCTTGGAAAGCGTGCCGCCGTCGATTTGAAGGCGCCATTCGGGATGGGATTGGTTACAGATCCGGAGAGAAGAATCAGGCTGAGATGGGATTCGATCAACGTTTGGGAGCAAAGAAGGCGTCGTTAGGGTTTCGTTCGTGATTTTTTGGGAAAAAGAAGGATTGAAGGAATAAGTGGGAGAGTGGGAGTAGGACTTCGGGTTTGGGTTTTGGGGAAAAGAAGGAAGTGGTTGGGTTTTGTTTTAAAAGAGGGTTTGGGTAATCGGGTTTCGGGTTGTAAATTGAATGTGGGTTTTTAAATTGAATGTGGGTTTCGGGTTTTATATCCATTTAAATGTGGATTTGTTTTAAATCACTCAAATTTAAAACCTCAATTTTAATCAGGCCTTCCAGAGTACCCCAAATAAATTTTTTTTTTTTTTTTAAAGGATCAAATAATTATTTTGGGAGCCCCTAATAACATTTTATTTTTTTACGCGCAAAATACGTACCTATATTTATAAGAAAAGTTCAAAATTGGGGGCCCCTAAAATTGCAAAATCCGCGGGGGCCCAAGGCGGCCGCCTTACCCACCTATATAGTGGGGCCGGCCCTACGTACGATTCCTGCACGGATCTCAAAGCATCTACATGCAGATTAGCCATCACAGGCCTATTTTACAAGCCTGGGCCCACTCCGAAACATGTGCTTCTCTCATGCCCATAAAAAGTGATAGGCTAGGCCCACTAAGTGAGACACCCAGCCCATGCTCGCTAAGAGTCAAATCTCTTATCCCCTAACAGAAATATCTTATCTCTTCAGGGGGGAGACATGAAAGATCCAACGGTCACGATTCGATCTCTAGAATGTTTCCCATGCCTATAAATACCCTTCCCCCTCTTCAGTCACCAAGTAATCAACAATTCACCAGTTTTCACTCACTTACTCTCTCTCTCTTTCTGGTTTTGACTGGAGCGTCGGAAGGTATGTCGCCGGGGGCCACCCCCGGTGTTTCAGGCGTTTTGCAGGTCCGTCGGCCGCATCATCCATCGTCGAATTCATATCACAGGAGGTCAATCAATGATCCAGATTCAATCTCAGGAGCTCTAACCACTTGTAATGGCCAAGGCACAGGTTTGACTTTTAGTAGTTTCCATCAATTATTAACTCACTACATGTTTACTCCCACACCGAAACAAGCAGCAACAGATTGGCGCTGTCTGTGAAAAACTACACAAGTAAGACTTATCGCCATGCCACAAAAACTAAGAGGTAAAGGGGTGGCCTCCAGCCGCCGCATTACCACTCCTCGTCAACCAGCTCCTCCTATGGAAGATCAGATTCCTCCTCAACACTCACCCCGACAGCCTAATCACGTTCCTTCCAACGGAGAGCACCGGGGGGCTCCTGACAAAACCGTCCAGAACAACATCCTTAGTACGATCGCATCTCAGTCCACAATGCTTCAACTGGATCCCAAAAGAAGGACGACCAAGTCCTTCGCCGTATCCAAGAAGTAAAAGATCGCTTAGAACAGATGGAGAATGAGAGAAATTGCTCCAACAGGGCTTACCGCCCAAATCAACGTTCCTTCAGCAGAACCTTCTTCGATGCACCCGTTCCAAGGAACTTCAAAGCTCCTATATTCGAATCCTACAACGGGGAATCAGACCCGACGGACCACATCGAGAGCTTTAAAACACTTATGATGTTCCGTAACGCCACCGATGCACTCATGTGTCGGACATTTTCCGTTGCACTGAAATGATCAACTAGGGAATGCTATTCACGTCCGAAACCCGAATCCACATTTTTCTTTCAATCAGCCCGAGGAACTCTTCATTGCACACTTCGTTCCTAGCCAGAGAACTGAAAAAACCAGCATCTCCATGCTAGAACTGAAACAGAAGATGAAGAACTGCTCAAGGACTTCGTCAAGCGCTTTACAACTAAAGCAAGGTCAATTTCCGCCTTGAACACTTCATTCGCAACTGCAGCTTTTTGCCACGATTTCACTGATAAAGACCTGAAAGCCTCCCTCGTCAAAAGGCCTCACAAAGGTGTCACTAAGCTCCTGGAAAGGAGTGACAGATACACCAGGGTTGAGGAAGCTCTCTATCCTCAAGGCGAGAATGATTCACCTTTCGGGAACAAACGGAAGAACACAAGCGAGGAAGAACTCAGGTAGTTACAGAAAAACGGAGCAAGTTCATGCCGTCCAACCCTAGTGCCACGCTTCGACAAGTTCGCTCTTCTCAATGCAAGCGTATCAGCCATCCTCATGGATGTGGAGAAAGACGGAATAATCCACCTTCCCCCCACGATGTCAACGTCTAGTAGAAGAAGAGACAAAAATAAGTGGTGCACATTTTACAGAAATTATGGACACACTACTGACAACTTTCGAATCCTTAAAGAAGAACCGGAAGCCCTGACTCGCAGGGGCTATGTCTCCAACTTCGTTTCGAAAGACAACAATGCCAAAAATCCTCCGCCCCGGAGGGCTCATAAGCGTCAGCAGAGGTCATGCGAATCGCAAGACTCTGAACACATGATTGTCCTCCGCTCCATTCATGAAGACCCAGTGAGGGGAAATTCCAACTCCTCCCACAAAGCTTTCGTCAGTAAAGTCAACTCTATAGATAACATTCCGCCTGCCAAATGCATCGGGATCCCGATATCTTTCTCCGACAAAGATTTAGAAGGTGTCCAAACACCTCATTGCGACGTATTGGTCATAAACCTTTGCATGCTAAATCAAGAGGTACGCCGCATCCTGGTGGACAATGGCAGCCCAGTAAATATCCTCTTCATGGCCACATTTCAGGCTCTCAAGCTCTCTCAGGACCGACTCAAGCCAGCCGGTTATACACTTCATGACTCCTCTGGTGCACCTATTCAAGTCAAGGGAATTGTCGCATTCCACGTAACAGCAGGAAAAGCCCCCACTATTCAAACATAAGCACTGGACTTTATGGTAATCGATGTCAAAGCTGCCTACAATGCTATATTTGGCTGTCCCGGCATAGCTGCATTCCATGCAGTTGCCTCCGCATTTCACATGAAAATGAAGTTCCCAACAACAGCTGGCGTAGGCCAAGCTGT
This sequence comes from Hemerocallis citrina, assembly GCA_017893485.1. NCBI lineage: Eukaryota > Viridiplantae > Streptophyta > Magnoliopsida > Asparagales > Asphodelaceae > Hemerocallis > Hemerocallis citrina. The sequence continues at coordinate 18,618,508 of CM030362.1, forward strand.
AGGAAGCCAACAGGCGGCACGAGCATGCTACACCGCTACAATGGGAGTCTCCATTTCCTCTTTCGATGCCATAGAGTCACTGCCAAAAAAAGTCACAATAATTCAAAAACTGTAAATGAGCTTGAAGCCACTGCCATAACCAACTCTACCGAGAACTTCCAAACCTGACACCTCATCTTTCACCAGGTCCGAACCAGGTCTCATCATGACACAATAATAAACCTGAATCCCTCGCTGAGGCCACTCCACTTATTCAACGGAGACAAATAGTCATGCCTAAACACATTGGTGCATTAGAAGATTCTTCTTTCACTATACAAAATAATGGGGGGCTCCCTCCAAAACAGGCAAGTCCAAGCAAGGTTTACCAAGTTGTTCGCCTGACGGCTCATCAACTTGAAGACCTGGGCAAGGAGATATCAGCAGAGACTTGGAAAGTAGAACACCTTGTGAAGTACAACGAGTTAGGTGCCAAACTTGTACACAAAAATGGCACCAAAAAATTGTTAAAAACTTCCTATAATACGGGTTCGGAGCCCACATCCATAGTGCGAAGTTACTACAGTAATTTACAACGAAACAAGTTCAGAGTGCTTCACCATTCGATCTGCTCCTGCAACCTGTTAATTCATCAAAGCAAACAACGAGCTACACGCCCAACTTACATTTAAAGCGGCGCTAGGCACTCGTTACAAGCTTTCCTCAACGCAAGTTCGAAATCCAGAACTCGGGAGTTACAGCGTGCAAACATGCACGTTTAGAACACAACTCACCGATCAATCTGTTTCTGCAACTAGTTGAACTTCCTTAGAGGCTCTGAAACAACGAGTTGAGTGCCACAGTTATACACTTAAGCATCACCAAACACGCATTGCGAGTCTCTCCGTAAGACGGATTCAGAGTCCATACCCAAGGCTCGACAGGGACTCTAACAATTTGCAATGACACAAGTTCATAGTGCACTTCGCTATTCGATTTTCTCCTGCAATCCGTTAATGCCTCGACGACCGGTTCGGAGTCCATGTTCATGGTTCAAAAGAGACTCTGTCAATTTTCAAAGAGGCAAGTTCAGAGTGCACTTTGCCATTCGAGCTTCTTCTGCAACCTGTTAATACTTAAACTAACAAGTTTGGAATCCATGTTCATGGTTCAGAGTTACTCTCGCAACCTGTAATGACACACATTTAGAGTTCAACTCGCCATTCGATCTGTTCCTACAACTAGTTAAATTTCCTCAACAACAGATTAAGAGGTCCGAAATCATGGATCAGAGTTACTCTAGCAATGCTTATAAAAAGCAATACTTGGAGTTCAACTCTCCATTTGATGTGACTCTCACAATCTGTCAGAGGCCCCATACAGAAAGTTTGGAAAATGACCCTTCTTCAGAGTTGTCCCTACAACTAGCTAGGTTCAAGACAGAGAAATGCTAAACTCTGTCATACACCATCGACAGCTCTCTAAGCTATATGCAACAGACCTGAGGCCCTGTTATTTAGCGACAGAGAACCCGTCGATGACACCTCAACCATGACAGCAAGGGTCAAGCATGTGAAATGAATCCCGCAAATAACAGAACTATCACAAACTCGTATAATCAGATCCAGTAGCACTAGAGACGTCTGCAAATACAAAATGGCTAGTCCAAAGTCCAACTCTCCCCAAGAGCAACTCATACGACTAGCCAACCCCCAAAACGAAGTATCACAGGACAAGACACCGGCATGTAGAAGACTTCTCATTCCACAAGGTACAAGTCTTATTACAACAACAAAGTTACAATGAGTCCACTTTTCATGTTCAACAATCGTTACAAAAAGTCATGCGAACACTGTACAACAAACTGTCATGTAAACTATTCTTTCAACTACACACTAGAGAGATGCTCTACTTAAGAGAAACAAACCTCCTCTCCGGCCTCTTACCAGCTAACAGCTCCATAGGGCCACCTCAACTCTTGATGATGATATTCAAGACAAGTCTTCCTTAGACGAGCAAACTCCAGGTTTATCCGACCATCTTCACTTGAGCAAGCTCCAACTCCGTCTCACTTGAAGCATCGGGAAAACAGGAGAGTCCCGACTCCGTCAAGCACAGCGTATCATGAAGGAGGGCAAGCTCAGTGTCCCGGGGAACCATATTCGATGCACGCAATTACTTGTCAGTAAAGAGAAGAATGGAATCATCTCAATGCTGAATAAACATAAGTGACTTCACTTCCACACTAAGAAGATTCAGAATACCTAGAACTCATTCGCTCTAACATTGAGTTCGGTGCTATGCACGCCACGTGGGTTCCTCCGGTCAACTATTCGTCAGCATCGAGCAACAGGTCCAATGCTTCGCTTACCACTTGAGCTCCATCAACAACTCATTGGTCCCAAACAACGAGTTCAGTGCTCTGCTCGCCGCTTGAGCTCCATCTCGTTGGTCCCAAACAAAAAGTTCAGTGCTCTGCTTGCCGCTTGAGCTCCACCAACAACTCGTTGGTCCCAAACAACGAGTTCAACGCTCTGCTTGCCACTTGAGCTCTATCAACAACTCGTTGGTCCCAAACAACGAGTTCAGCGCTCTGCTCGCTGCTTGAGCTCCACCAACAACTTGTTGGTTCCTGTCACACCCCGCTTCCCAAAAAAAATACGGAATATGGATACGCGACTCAACCCAGCGAATGATTTGCATCATCCATAAAATGTTCAGGAATCTTTACAATATCTCACAAAATAATCAGAGTCGGAAGCAAAAGAGAATCAACCACACACATGCAAAATTGAATTAATGAACCAAAATAATTTACTTGAAACAAAATGTATTAATCTCAAATAAATCAGGATCAGAATAAGACAAAATCCTGGGTCACATCGCCCAAAATACAAAGTAATCACCCAAGTACTCAAAATATATTATTCAAAGCAACAATAATAGTAATACTAATAAGCAAGAAATCCAGCACTAATATATCATTTCGCTAATGCCGACGGGCAACTGACCATCCTGATCTGCAATTAAAAATTGCAGGAGAAGGAAAGAGAAAACAAGTACCCGCCAATGCAAGTTATGGGCCACTTATAATGTAGGATACAAGCACATGGAAAAGATAAACAAATAGCATGGAATAATACAACAACAGTCATAACTAGCATGAATCAGTAAAATAAAGTCAATTAGCATGGTATACTAACTGTACAAATGAATATGTCAAATATAATGTCATATGGCAACTAAAAGTGTCCAGTAACAGTAAGCTCATTATATCAGTGTAACAGTATAACAGTATCAGTCCAACAGTATCAGTCAAACAATATCAGTCCCACAGTGTAAGTCTAACAGTATCAGTCTAAAAGTATCAGTCTTGTGTTCTTATAGTCTTGTGTGTATTACTTGCTAGGTAGCACTTCATGCGCCCCATATTATAACACATATCTGCTACAACAAACAATTTCAATTTTAGATTTCATAGTGGACCATAATGGGGCAGTGTACTCAGGTATCATTAACAGTAGCAGTAGCAGTAAAAGTAATAGTAACAATTGCAGTAAAAGTAACAGTAACAGTAACAGTATGGAATAGTAGTTCCCTTCCAAGTATACGTTTCCATATTTTCCACTACTAGATCTTTCCTTAAGAAACCCCTGCTTGATCATTTTTATTATGGTTATCAACAGACATGATAGTGCATAAAATAGTATCAAACTAACATGGTATAATCAGTATTAGGTTCAGGGAAACAATAAACATGCATAGGTGACATATGGTCACATAAACGAGCAAAACAGTGTATGTTCATATTCAGGACAGCATGACAGTACAGTACTAAAACAGTGATTCTCGTTACTACAGAAATCCAAATCTGAATCCGTCAAAGAATCTGAAAAATAGACTTCCACACAAATCCATCGATTATATATAAGCTATATAGTATTTCACAAAATCATAACTCAAAACTGATTTGAATCCAGAAAATACGTTCAGCCAGAAATCATTAAATCGCATTCAAAGTCAGAAAAACAACATTAAAATCCACAAATAAATCCAGAAAAAATTTGGGGTAATCTCCTATATGTCTAGTATCAGAATATAAAGTTTCATAATATTCCAGAAAAATTAGTTTAGCCAACAAAAATCAGAAAACATCAAGAAACAATAGTTTGGCAAATCTGGAATTCCCAACACTGCTGTACGAAAACTATAATATCTCGCAAACCATGAAACGAAATCCAAATCCGCCAAAGGAATATGAAAATAGAAAAAATAATATAACTTTCATAATTCATAAAAATTTTCCATACAGCAAAAGGAAATAGGGTGAAAATACGATTCTTTACAGAACAGCGAGCAAAATACAGCAAGTATAGTTTTCATAAACAAGCATGAAACGGCATATAAAACTCATCAATAAAATCCACCAAAATTCTGGGTAATCCCTAGATAGGTATAGAAATACTGTACAAAGTTTCAGATCAAAATAATATAATTAGGAGTAGTATCAAAACAGTTTAACCATCAAAATCATCAAGAAACGAAATCTGAAAATAAATTACACCTCTGTAGTAAAACAACCATAACTCACTCATACGAAAACGAATTCGATCAAGGTAAGAGATTTTGGAAAGAAGACAAATTTCTTTACAATTCATGTATAATACAAAAATTAAGAATTCTGACCTTAATAGGGTCTAAAATATAAATCAAAACTGATCAACGACAAATACAGATTTTCCTTTAACAACAAAACCAACATAAATCATACGAAACATGTTCCAATCACAATCAAACATGGTATAGAGTCTACTAAGTGTCCAAACATCATGAAATAGAGTATATAACATATTCACAACCATCATATCACATGGATCTCATCAAACACATAATTTTGCCTAATTATCTCACATATATGAATAGATCAAGAACGGTCAAACCTAGTTGTTTTCATGTCGATTTTGTGTCGTGAAGCAACCTTGGTCAAATAGCACAACAGAGAAAAACGACATCAAAAATAACACACACGAGTTGTCTCTAGAACCCAAATACACTATAAGCGGTATTTTTGACTTGTATCATACAAAGAAATTAGAGTACAAGTTACTTGCCTTAACTGAAAACGAAATGAACACCAAGAATAACGGGAACGGATTCTCGGGCAACGAACACAACGATCGAACGAATCCCACGAACCAAAGCAACCACGAACCAAGAACCAATGATCCACACGTGCAAACTACGTGCACGTGCAAACCAAGAGAAAGAGGGAGAACGGTCGGGATGCATAGCGGCGCGGCGCTGGCCGATGCTGGCGCTGCTACTGTTGCTGTTCCTGGCATCGGCGGACGGCAAGGAGGATGGAGAGAGAGATGGAGTGATGGATGGGGAGGTGCTCGGTGATCGGGATAGGGGTTTGCAGTGTGGTCGGGTGAGGGATGCAGCGGGGGAGAGATGGTCGGATGGGTGTGTTGGACAATCGGGAGGAGGCCAGGGGGTGCGGCTAGGGGCTGACGGCGCAAACCAGGGAAAGAGAGATCGGGGTAGGGTTTAGGTGTAGCTGGTAGGGTTTAGGGATATATATATATATATATATATATATATATATATATATATATATATATATAGGGTTGGATAAGGGTTTTTAGTAGGATTGTGGGTAATGGGAATTGGTTTTAATTGGGTTCAATAGGAGTAATAGGAATAGAATTGATCCAATAGGATAAATTTGTATAAGATTAATAATAGGATTGTAGGATTTAATCTGGCATTGGTAATCAATTAGGGATCAAACAATAGGATTAGGAATAAGATGAGCAACCAAACCACCATAAGCACCCAAAGATACAAATAAAGAGAGCAAGACACAATGAAGAGCGAAAATAACAACAATGACCGGAACAAATCAAGGAACTGAAAATAAATCATAAAAGATCAAGATTGAGCCAAAAAATGAATATATATTGAAAACAACTCCAATATACGTCCAGAAAATACAAGAGAGTACAAATACTCAAGAAAGAAGAAAAATACATCAAAAATACAAAATACGAAAAACAAAAAACAAGGGTTATAGTCCCAAACAACGAGTTCAGCGCACCGCTCGCTGCTTGAGCTCCATCAATAGCTCGTTCGCTCCAAACAATGAGTTAAGTGTTCTGCTCGCTGCTTGAGCTCCATCAACAACTCGTTGGTCCCAAACAACGAGTTCAGTGCTCTGCTCCCCGCTTGAGCACAATCAACAACTTGTTGGTCCCAAACAACGAGTTCAACGCTCTGCTCGTTGCTTGAGCTCCATCAACAATTCATTGGTCCCAAACAACGAGTTCAGTGCTCTACTCGCCGCTTAAGCTCCATCAACAACTCGTCGGTCCCAAACAATGAGTTCAGCGCTCTGCTCGGCGCTTGAGCTCCATCAACAACTCGTTGGTCCCAAACAATGAGTTCAGCGCTCTGCTTGCCGCTTGAGCTCCATTAACAACTCATTGGTCCCAAACAATGAGTTTAACGCCTCGGGATTCGCTCAAGCTCGACCAAATAGCTCGTTGGCTCCAAACAATGAGTTCAACACTTTGGTCTTGCTCAGGCTCCATCAGCAACTTGTTGGTCCCAAACAAGGAGTTCAACGCTTTGCTCGTCGCATGAGGTCTGCCGCTCGTTGACTCCAAACAACTAGTTCAAAGCTCTGAACGCCGCTTGAGCTCCATCAACAATTTGTTAGCCCCAAACGACGAGTTCAATGTCTTGGTCTTTGCTCAGGATCCATCAACAACTTGTTGCCTCCAAGCAACGAGTTCTACGCTCTGCTCTCTGCATGAGCTCTGTCTATAACTTGTTGCCTTCGAACAATGAGTCCAATGCTCTGCCTTCCGCATGAGCTCCATCCACTACTTGTTGACTCTAAGCAACAAGTTCAAATTCTGCTCTTCGCATGAGATCCTTTAGCTACTTATTGGCTCCTAACAGCGAGTTCGATGCCTTGGACTTTGCTTAAGATCCATCAACAACTCGTTGACCCCGAACAATGAGTTCAACGCCTTGGTTCAACACCTCAGTTTTCACTGAGAGTTCTCCCTACCAATTCGCTGGGGCCAAACAATATATTCAAGCTCAAGTTCATCTCATAGCTCTCCCTACGAACTCGCCGGGATCAAACGGCAGTTTCTACATCAGCTCTATCTCAGAGTTGTCTCTAAACTCGCCGGAGTCAAACGGTAGTTTCTAGACTAACTCAATCAAAGAGTTGTCTCTACATGCTTGCTGGGTGCAAATAGCAGGTGCAACATCCAACTCTATCATAGAGTCCTCTATACACTCGCTGGGGTCAAACGGCAGTTTCTGGACCAACTCAATCAAGGAGGTGTCCTTACATGCTTGCTGGCCGCAAATAGCAGGTGCAACATCCAACTCTGTCATAGAGTCCTCTCCAAGCTCGCCGAGGTCAAACGACAATTTCTATATCAGCTCCACCACGAGTTGTCCCTCTAAACTCGCCGGAGCCAAACGGCAGTTTCTGGACCAACTCAATCAAGGATTTGTTCCTACATGCTTGCTGGGCACAAACAGTAGGTGCAACATCCAACTCCGTCATAGAGCCATCTCTAAGCTTGTTGGGAACAAACAACAAGTCCAACACACAACTCCATCACAGAGTTTCCTTTACAAACTTCGTAGGGATCAAACAGCAGTTTCTATAACAACTCAGTCTCTGAGTTATCTCCAAACTCGCCGGGATCAAACGGCAAGCTCTACGTCGACTCTATCTCAGAGTTGTCTTGAAACTCGCTGGGGTCAAACGACAGTTTTTACAACAACTCTATTTCAGAGTTCTCTCCAAACTTGCTGGGATCAAACAGCAAGCTCTATGTCACCTTAGTCCAAGAGTTATCCCTCTAAATCTGCCAAGCGCAAATGACAAGCTTGAACGTTCAACTCTATCTCAGATTCATCTCCAAACTCGTCGGGATCAAACGGCAGTTTCTGCATCAGCTCTATCTTAGAGTTGTCTCTAAACTCGCTGGAGTCAAATGACAGTTTCTGGACCAACTCAATCAAGGATTTGTCTGTGCACGCTTGCTGGGCACAAACAGCAGATGCAACAACCAACTCCGTCATAGAGCCATCTCTAAGCTTGTTGGGAACAAACAACAAGTTCAACACACAGCTCCACCACGAGTTACCTCTACAAACTCGCCGAGATCAAACGGCAGTTTCAACATCAACTCTATCTCATAGTTGTCTCTACACGCTTGCTTGGTGCAAACAGCAGATGCAATATCCCACTCGGTCATAGAGTCCTTTACAAACTCGCCGGGATCAAACGGCATTTTCTACATCAACTCTATCTTAGAGTTGTCTCTACACGGTTGCTGGGCGCAAACAGCAGGTGCAACATCCAACTGTGTCTTAGAGTCCTCTCCAAACTTGCCGGGACCAAATGGCAGTTTTTACATCGATTCTACTACAGAGTTGTCTCCACAAACTTGCTGGGATCAAACAACGAGCTTTATGCCAACTCAGCCACGAGTTGTCCCTACAAACTCACCGGGGTCAAACGGCAGTTTCTGGACCAACTCAATCAAAGAGTTGTCTGTACACGCTTGCTGGGTGCAAACAGAAGGTGCAACATCCAAATCCGTCATAGAGTCATCTCCAAGCTTGTTGGGAACAAACAACAAGTTTAGCACACAACTCGATCACGGAGTTTCCTCTATAAATTCGTTGGGGCCAACCAGCAAGCTCAGCACTCAATTCTACCACTGAGTTCCATCTAGATTCGCTAGGATCAAACAGTGAGCCATACATTGACTCAGTCAAAGAATTGTCTCCCCACACTCGCTGTGATCGAACAACGAGCTCTACGTCAATCCAGTCACAGAGTTGTCTCTACAAACTTGTCGGGATCAAACGGCACTCTAACGTTCAACTCTGTCCCGGATATGCCACAACAACTTGTTGGGATCAAACAGCAAGTCTGCAAATAACTCTCCCAGCACAGCTATTTATATACATGCAAGATCCACCAATCGACATTGATGGAGTAAAAAAGCTGGGTATACACGTATAAGTATATATATATGTATATATATATATATATATATATATATATATATATATATATATATATATATATATATATATATATATATATATATATATATGAGTTTTTGCATATACATGGCAATATATACATATATAAAAATTTATATGCAAACCCAAGCTTAAAACAGCTCTAAAAAATCCCCAAAAAGAAGCTCACAAATTCAAAGAGAGAGGAAAAGAAGATTTTGGGTTCAGTTCGGGTTCAGTCCACAACCCAAAACCATTTACAAAAATCCAAACAAATCCAAGTGGCAACATAACTGGATGCGGATCCAAACCCGAAACACCAAATCTGCCTCTTTCCTTCTTCTTCTTCTCCGAATTTTCCCGCCAAAAGCTCTGCTTTGAAAACCCCAGGAACAGGGCTCAACAGAGAGCTCTCCTCCTCCTTCGCCACACCAATCTCGACGCTCTCAGCTCCTCTAAAACCCTCCGACATCGAGCTCCGCCACACCGAGGTCACGAGCTCCCACTTTGACGAAAGTTTCACCGAAAGCAGAGCTCAAAAATCTCCAAAAAACCCAAAAAATTCTAAGTCCATAGTTCGGCGAGAGCTCCATGGCCATAGCTCGGCGAGACGAGCGAACGGCGAGACGAGCGAATGCATAGCTCGGCGAAACCCACATCTCCATAGCTCGGTGAAGATCACTACTCCATAGCTTGGCGAAAACTAGCTACCATAGCTCTGCAAAAGCTCCATAGCCATAGCTCGGCGAGACGAGCAAACGCATAGCTCGGAAAAAATGAGATACCATAGCTCTACGAGAGCTCCATGGTCGTAGCTCAGTGAAGCCTCGATATCCCATAGCTCGGCGAAGGAGTTAACTCGACAGAGAACGAAGCTCGACCACCATAGCTTCATAGCTCGACTCCGAGAGCTCAAGCTCCATAGTTCGGCGAGAGCTCGAGCTCCATAGCTCGGAGAGATCCCCATAACTCTGCGAAGCCACAACGACCATAGCTCGGCCATAACGAGCTATCGCCATTGCTCGGCGAGAGATCTTGACGAACTCCATAGCACGGCGAAGTCGAAGCTTCCATAGTTCGACGGAGCTCCGAATCCCTATAACTCGATCAATCGGAGCTAGCTCGACACTCCCAGAGGTCGACGAGGGCGTGGAAGCTCGGCGAGATCCCGAAGAATCGACAGCAGATTCATAGCTCGGCGAATTGGTTCGCCGAGCTGAAGGGTAGAAGAAGACAGCCCACCGCCGTCCGATCTCCACGAAATCAATGCTACCTCATGATCAACACCCAGCCATTTTCGGCCCTTGATCTCGCATTTTAGCCATTGGAACTCCTCAAAGCGCGAGTCAAGATTCGACCGCACCTCAGATCGCTTCAAACAGCGAGCCAGATCTCGATAAATCAGAAAAATCGATTAAAAATCATTTCTAATTTGAAAATTTAATTAAAAATTTAAAAAATAATTATTTAAATTCAGAAAAATAATTTTAAAATCCGAAAAATAATTAAAATTGAATTGGTTAATTATATAATTCGAAAGAGTGATTTTGAGATTGCAGAACATTCCATAAAATTCGGAGAAATCCGAACAACTATGGAAAAATTCTCAGAAAATTTTAGAAAATTCGAAAAAATCCGGAAAAGTATGGGAAAATCCAAGAAAATATTCACTGCCTTCAGAAGCCACAGATCAGTTCCAGGTATCTCCGAACACTCCAACTGCTAAGATTATTCACCAAATTCTAAAAATAAGACGTACTACTTCCCGAAAGCCATAAAAGTCGCCTTCAAGGAGTGGGGGGCTTATGATGATGGTAAAAGTCATAGTAGATCAGAGCCGTACGATCTCTGCACGGATCTCAAAGCATCTACAGCCAGATTAGCCATCACGGGCCTGGGCCCACTCCGAAACATAGGTTTCTCTCAAGTCTATAAAAAGTGACAGGCTAGGTCCACTAAGAGAGACACCCAGCCCAAGCTGGCTAGGAGTCAAATCTCTTATCCCCTAACATGAAAGATCCAACGGTCACGATTCGATCTCTGGAATGTCTCTCAGGCCTATAAATACCCCTCACCTCTTCAGTCACTTGGTAATCAACAATTCACCAGTTTTCACTCTCTTACTCTCTTTCTCTTTCTGATTCTGACTTGAGCATCAGAGGGTCTGTCGCCGGGGGCCACCCCCCGGTGTTTCAGGCGTTTTACAGGTCCATCGGCCACATCATTCATCGTCGAATTCATATCATAGGAGGTCAATCAATAATCCAGATTCAAACTCAGGAACTCTAACCTCTTTTAACGGCCAAGGCATAGGTTTGACTTTTAGTAGTTTTCATCAATTATTAACTCACTATCTGTTTGCTCCCACACCGAAATAAGCAGCAACATGTTTCATATAACTTCTAATTAACGAAATATGGATGGCTCGATTGGATCATCTTTGCATTAAGAAAATAAGTAAATGATAAGAGAAGAAGACATACCATATCTTAGGAAATTGCATATTTGGACATCAATATTAGAGGAACTTGTTGAATGTAAAATTTGACAGATAAGTAGATTGCAGTTTATATGAAGCAGTAAGGAGAAAATGATTCGTAGTATACTTAAACAAATTGATCAGAACTATACCTATAAGATTGTGATGCTAATGATTAGCTCATTGGCATGGAGATACTGTTGAATTTGTAATATTTGCAGTATATATTGCGAATACTTGGCTAATTCGCAACTAGAATTTTCTTTAAAGGAGTCAAAGGGAGAACAGTTGAAAAACTATTGCTTCGGAAGTTAATTCAGTGCGGTAGTTTCGTAATTGCAACTCTTTAGCTTGTTTTTTATAGGAAAAAGGTGAAATATAGTCACTCAGTTTCATTAATAATAAGTTAATAAAACAACCCAGAAAACTGGGCAAAATACAAAGCAAATAAAACGGTACAATAGATAACACATGTTACCTCCAACACACATTAGAAGGTGATACCAAAAGTAACAACACGAAAAAGTAAAAGGAGGACAATCCAAACCTACTGGGTCTTTCCAACATGATCATGGAGTATGGGAGCTTCAGACATGCCTGACCAAACACAACCACCTCCTCGTCGTACTCCTCAACCTGGAAGCTCTGGCAATCTTCCCTTTCGAACCCGACACTGCTGCCGTAGCACAAAGGATATGTGATGCATAATTAGTACTAGTCCCACGATAATAAAGGTTAATCCTAACGAGCCAAAGATCCCCAGTCGTGGCGTCATATACAAGGCGTCTCAAATCTCCCTACTCTCGGAACACATCATTGGTCTCATCTATGGGTTGGCCTTAATGAGTGATCTTAGTTTCTCTCTTGCCAACTCCCAATCTCCAATCTTGTTATGCAGAGTCGCATTTCGGTCCATATCGTTGACTGCTAGACCACAAGTATTAGCAAGATTGAATATTTCACCGTTAGTCATAAAATTGTAAATGGAGGTTAACATATCCCGCGTTCCTCCACCGTCGATCTTAGCCATCTTGGCTGCAGCCGCAATCTCCAGGTAGTCATCTAGGGACTCCTCATGATTTCTCTTTTCAATCAGATGCACATGAACACCTCTATTCCTTTGTTGTGACTCTGGCAAAGTTTGTGAATAACATGCAACCGACTCGGGAAAAGTGGATGAGACCATGTCTGGTGTAGAACCAAGCTGAGGTGTGCCCAGTACTACTTTCTCCGATTATGAGTCGATTTCCCAGTACTGCTCGTCGTCCTCTTCCTCACTATTAGGCCCGGTTGGGGAGTTTGTCACCTATTTATTAAAAGAGAATCAGGCCCAAACATTTCAAAACTACTCTCCTCCTCCATCAGCATCATCTGTTCCCAATAAGCTACCTTTGGACCGGACCCCATCGTAGGCCCTTCGATCCGAAGTGCTCCCAAATCCACATTTGCACTGGGTTACTGGTAGTGGACCTCATCCTAGGCCCACTCATCGCAGCTCTGTCAATCTCATTAACCCTGGGGGAGGTTGGGGTAATCGTCCGTGATCCAGTAAAATTATCTGAAATAAGAGAGAGTGATTTTGATGTAGGAATATTCTTGGGCCCAACTTGGCCCAATAGCCCCACTCATTTCGTTAATAATAATTCCCGTCTTCTTATTCCTCCTTGTTTCGATCTTAGCATACGCCACGTGGCTTTTTTGCATTTGTAGGTGCCTTTACACCACGTCGTGACTGCACCCATCTTCTTCTCCCAATCTTTTTCTTCGCCAGTAAGAAAAGTTCTTTGTTTCTTCCCCGTTTCGGTCTCGGTCTCCGATGGCTCACGATTTGAGCAAACGTCATTCAATGTTTCCATCTTCTTGTTCTTATCCTTGTGAATTCCGTCCTTATTCTTGTCTCTTGCCTCTCCTCCTTTTTGAAAAGCACTTTGAGTTTCCCCCAACTCTAGCATCACTGGCTCTAGAATTGAGTTATTGCCCTGACTGGGTCCCTTCCTCTTGTACTTATCAGATGGATGTTTGTTGTTGGAGGGTACAATCTTGCTGTTTGTTTGGAATTCAACATTTTCTAGAGTTGGTGAGTTCGCCCCTTCGAAACGAAACACACGTCCTTCAACAGTTACCTCTCCTTTTTGAATCTCTGATTCCTCAAAAGCATCATCTCTGCTTTGGTTCTCAGACTCCTTGAATGCTTCATCTCTTGGACTTTCGAGCTCCTCAAAAAGCCCCCTCCCCCTTTTCCTCGCTCGTTTCCACCTCCTTGTTCCTTTCTTCACAAAATGTACTGAATCATTTTTCTTTATTAGCCAGATACTCTTCTCGCTCTTTTCCATGAAAGCTCATGGGAATACTAACTCTTGTTCTTTCTCCGACACTGTCGATCATGGAATCATAACAGCGTTATGATCTGATATTTGGCCCTCTGTGGACGCGACCCTCTTGGCCATTGATTACGGATCTTGGGGGATCAAATCTTCACCGTTGCCCTTTTAAATTGAAGTTAGGGATTTACTGTTGCTTTTTTTTAGGGGGGGGGGGTGTTGATGGCGATGCCTATCCCTTCTCTAGTAGGCAGCTCCGGCACCTCCGGAGCCACCCTGGAGTGAAGGGAGAGGCGGAGAAGGTAGGCTTCAGTGGGTGTGAAACATTTGATGAATCTAGGAATTGCAGTGCCGACACCAGGTTTAATCTTCTCAAGGTTTTAGGATCAAGATCCACAACTGTTCCAAAATTATGAAACCATTTCTTCTTTTAAAGCAGCATCTTTATTCCAGCAATGGAACGGAGCATTGTGGATCCAAATCCAGTACCAATCACCGATGTGTAATTCTACACCATAAGCAGGGGTCCATTGATTGAAATTTGGCTCTGAAGTTCCCAAAATTCACCATGGCCAAGTTGGTGACTTCATCGATCAATTTCTCCGGTGAGGGGAAAGAGACAATGAACTGCAATTGGCATACCTTCTTGACCACCCATTCACGGTGACCCCTCACTGGCCACCATTGATTGAGTGTGTCAAGAACTTGGTTCTCTGAAGGGCAACCTGAACTGATTTTTACCATCGTGCACCATTTACTTGTTGGATATATAGGTATATTTTCACTATATGAATAATATATAATATTATGTGTAATATTATTCTATGGGTAACACGTGTGTTACACGTACTAACTGTATGAATATCGTGTGTTACATGTACTAACTGTATGGATATCGGAATGCGGGTTGAGTGGGTTGAGAACCCAATACCCAAACCAGTATGTATATCCTATAAATACTGGCTTATGATTTTAGTCTAGGTATTTCAATCTTGATAACTAGGATAAATACCCCAAGCACCGTAGTTTAGGATATTAACCCTACTTCTATTGATATTATCTCATAATCTCTAACATTACTAAGCCAAGCTTCATCTTGTCTGATAACAGCCAGACTGTTAGATAGGCGGATCAATCATCTTCCCCGCATAACTAATCACTGTTCTACCTCAATGTTTGCAACCACATTCATGCAAACATACAAATAGTGGCCCCATTTAAGGAATTTCATACACCTCACCTCTGTTTTACACTCTGCTCAATAGTGCCCTCTTTCCCCACAATTGAAGTGTACTGATTGGATAATTACTGCCTGATGGTTCGGGTTATCGGTGGGAGTGTATTTGGGTTTTGATAGGAGGGGATGGGTGAAGGTGTAGGGAATGCTGAGCATGATGAGGGTGTATGTTTGCAGGATGGGTGCTGGATTTGTGTAGCTGGTGATGTAGTTACTGGGGTTTATGAGGGTGGAGTTGTTTGTGGTTAAACTGTTGATTTTGGTCATATGGATGAGTTCTATGCTGGAGATGTTATTGCACCTGTGATTGGTATCTGAAGCCCCATTGCCTGTGATCGCTCCTCTTTCTAAGAGAGTGACGATGGTCTATGGGGGGGGCTCCTCTTACGCCCGAAGTGGCCTGTAGGAGGGCCCTCTCTATGGGTCCGGCCTCTTTGAGGAGGTAGTGGGTTGCTGTGATGATTATCATTGCTCCAAACATGCCTGTGATACGCACTACGGTGAGCACACTTGGTGAAGCAATGGTGTCTGAGCTCCCAGGTGCCCGTTTCTCGGGGATTACGCCAAAGTTTGGGGTGGTTGATCTTGATGGCAGAGGCTTCAGGTGTCAGTAGTGGTGGTGTAGCATCAACAGCAGCAGGTGGAGGGCGGAAGCATTCACCATAGCAGTAGATGTTGGTGGTGAAGCCGTAATCGTTGGGTGTGGTGGAGGAGCAGTAGGGAGGAGCTAATTATCTGGCTGACCTGTTTATTTAGAATATTTGTCGAAATGACCCAGTTTGAACAATATTTATCAATAAGGCATAGTTCTTAATTAAATTTTTATAGGCTAAATTCGAAAAAAACCCTTTTAAACTATTCTCTTTATACAGAAAACCTATCTGAACTTTTTTTTCAGCAAAAAAATACATTCATTTATGGTAGCAAAAAATTTCAATGAAGTATATTTTCAAAAAACCACATTTAATTTTTATGCTTGTATTAGACAACCCTATTCATTTTTGCAAGTTGATTCAGAAAACATCATGCATCTTTCCTATTATTTTCAAAAAACCTCACTCAATTTTAGCAGAAAGCTCATGCCGTCAAAGTGGATTTTTTGCAACCAAAATTAAGTGGTTTTCTGCGCAAAAAAAAGTTCAGTGGTGTTTTCTGCATAAAGGGGATAGTTCATGGGTTTTTTCTCTCTTCAAATTTAGCCAATTTTTATAGTACACTTTCTATAATACTTTTCATAGGATGTGTGACCTTTTATTAAATTCTAAAAGTTTTTGTGTTTTAGGATAATTTCTACTTTTATTATTAAATTTTGTTTTCCATTCTATAGCTTATAAATTAGTGATTAATTTTAAAAAAATTGCAGGAATTAAGTAAAAATTAATTACTCTGAACTTACTCTGATACCAAGTAGGCGTGAAGCGTGAAATATTTAGTGAATGCATGTAAAAAGAGAGCAAAAGAGTACCATTTTTTTTCAAGGGGATAACCATCTGTGAAATAGTATTCTTCAAAATCAATTACATTATCATTCTCCATAATATCAAAATAATTAAGCATAATTTCAAAACTTCTCGTAGACTATGATTCTGTTTCAGATAATTCACTATCCGTATCATATGGGGGTTCTTCGAGTTCTTCGGGGTCTTCCATATTTCTTTCCTCAACATGTTCATTTTCTTCAAAAAATTGTTGATATCTCCTAAATTCTCTATTTTCATAAAATAATAAAGATCTTTCAAAATAAGTTAGATCATCAATTATTTGGACAATTATATTACTAGTTTCTTCATGATTAATTTGATTTATTGTTATAATTATAACTCTCTGTCTGCTAAAGAAGAATATTTTAAATTTATAATTATCATCCATGCTTGTTACTCTTTCAGGGTAATAAACATAAAAAACAATCATTCTATTACTTCCTTAATAATTAATCATTAATTCATAAATTTCCGAAGTAAGACTGAAACTAATATTATCCATTATTCTTATTTTTTTGTGATTTTGTGATTTAAAACAACAAGTATGAAATCATGAGTAGGGAGAGATTTCTAAGGATACCCTAAAATTTCAAACAAAATGGTCCATCATGCTTACGACCTACACTACAAGAAATTTGCCATATATCAAAGGACATCTGTAGTGACGGATCACTAAAACCGTGGGTATAGGCATCATATACCTACAGATGTGTAGTAAACTGTGGCTATAGGTATCCTATAGCTTTAGAGCTTTTAATCCGTAACTATAAGTTTTACTGACTAGGTAAAACGCTGTGGGTATAGTCCGCCCCACTAAAAAAATTAAAGTTATTTATCCGGTCTCCAATTAAATCTCCCAAATTATATCATTTGCCTCCCAACTTTTTCATTTCCCACCCAAATCCCAAATCCCCCAATTTATACACTTTCTCATTCACACCCATCTGGATCTCTCTCTCTCTCTCTCCTCTCTCTCCCGAATTTCCGACTCACCACGTCGTCGTCGTCATTCCGCCACGTCGCCGTCGTCGTCCCTATCCCACTATCGCCATTGCTCCTTCATCGGAGATCTGGATTCTTTGAGTCGGTTCATCGGAGATGGGCAGGGCGATTTGGGTCGGTTCATCGGAGATCTGGATTCTTTGGGTCGAAACAACAACAAGGAAGATGAGAATGATAGCAAATCTGGGAGTGATCATTTGGATAATGTTTCTGGTGATGATCTTGAGTAGGAGAACCCGAAGAAGAAGAAGCGGTACCATCGTCACGCTCCTCAGCAGATTCAAGAGCTTGAATCGTATGAGTGATCTTTGCAACTTTTTTTTTATATAAAATTTTTGTTTCTTGATTTTATGTGTAGAGTTGTAATTTATGGAAAGTGATGATGTCGGATTTTCAAGGAATGCCCTCACCCAGATGAGAGGCAAAGGAATGAACTGAGTCAGCGTCTTTCCTTGGAGCCTCGGCAGGTCAAATTTTGGTTCCAGAATCGCCGTACTCAGATGAAGGTTAGATAGAAAGAAATTATTCACATTTTTTGGGTATATATTTCTCTTGTTCCATATAGAAATTGTATCTGATTTGTTATTCTTTGTATGATTTAATATGCCCAAATAGAGAGGCATGAGAATGCACTACTAAAACAAGAGAATGAGAAGCTTTGCCTCGAGAACATGACCATCAGGGATGCACTGAGAAACCCAACGTGCAACAGCTGCGGTGGGCCTGCAATCTTGGGCGAGTTATCAGTGGAAGATCATCATCTGAGGATCGAGAATGTCCGTCTGAAAGATGAGCTTGAGAAGAAAATAGAGGACCTTGTCAAACAGTGTAAACTAAAATCTAACGAGTGTTATCAGGCTTGGCTGTCGTTCTCAGCCACAAATGAGGAGTTAGAGAGATTGAAGATTGAACATGATAATAAACTCTTCCACTCCAAAAATCTTGGTAGGTGCATATGCATATAGCTGATTTTGCAATTAGTATTTTTTCCTATATCGAATGGGAGTAGTATATATGTCGGTCTGTTGCTTGTAGAACTAACTATTGAACAACAAAAGGACAAGTTGAGAGCCATTTCAAAGCAGTATGAGCATGATAGAATGCTTTGGGATTCTTCTATAAAGGATTTAGAAGAGAAGATAAAGGTAAGAACATGCTTTGTCATTTTAATATGGTGTTAGGGGTTATACCACACTTCCCCCACTTTATTTGATGAGTATATCGAATCTTAAATTCAGGTTATGAAGCTAGAGCACTCTTTGCTTTCACAAGAAGCACATGAATGTGCCAACTCGATTCCTGATTCAAGTAAGATGTTTGATGGAGTGCAGGCATCAAGTAAAGTCAAATCCTATTGCTTTAGAATTATCTATGTAGCATCTTTCTATATCATAGCGTTCTATATCTGATCATTCTATATCATTCTATATATATCAGGTGCACAGTGTGAAGATTTGAAGTTGAGGTATAGCAAAGAGGTAGCCAAGAGAAAAAAATTATATAACCAAATCCGGGAATCAAAAGGCAAGTATTAGTTGTTTCCTTCTACCCAGCTTTGTTCTTTTGAGATTTTCTTGAAACCTTTTTTAGTTGATGAAAGTAGCTCAAACCTTAAAAATTTTATTTGCAGGAAATATTAGAGTGTTTTGTAGGTGTCGGCCATTGACGAAGGAAGAGACCTTATCAGGGGACATGACGGTTGTAGATTTTGAGGTAGCTAAGGATGGTGATCTTGGAATAATGTCCGGTGGGTCTTCAAAGAAAGCCTTCAGATTCAGATATGATTTAAAACAAGCATATGTGATATTATTTTTGGTTATGTATGTGAAGTTTAAAAAGCTTTGATATTGCAATGATCTTTTTTTTCCCCACCAGAACCGTTGGGTTGATATGTTCTCCGGCGTGATTGCAAGAACGCTACAACTGACATAATTTGCAGCGGTGTTGTCGGGACTAGAAATGGTGCACTCCAGTTGGTGAGTCAAATAATGAACTTAATTCTATGCAAATGTATATATTTATCGTACTAAAAAACAATCTTATTTTTTGTTCCTGTGTTACTAGATGCGGGCCAAGTTCCAGGTAGTCTCACCACTGGTTCCCACTCGCAATGTCAACTTCCTTCGGTTATGCAAGCAGCTCGCTGAGGGGGTTTGGGCAGTTATCTAAAGTTGCCTGAAGCTTAATTCTGATGGGAACATGAGTTCCCAATCATTATTGTAACTAGATTTTTGCTCTGTGTTAAGGAGCTATATTTCTGGTGTTAAACAAAGTGAATTTTATTTTGTAATTTGACATGCTTGTAATACTTCATTAATTTTTAATATGATTGAAGTTTAATTTTATTTAATTTTGTTTCATAAACACATTTATTTATTTGTTTTATTGTGGATTTAGTTAATAATTTGGATTAATATTATAAAAAAAATATTAAATTATCATAAGCGTAATTAATAAGAAAAAATTGTGTATAGAGCGATGGGTACATATTCAAATATTTGGATGCAAAAACCATCACTAAAATGTATAGTAATAGAGTTTCAACCGTGGGTATAGGAAAGCAAGAGGTGTCGTTAAAACCTATACCAACGGATACGAAACCGTAGGTATAACACCGAGGTTTTGTCCAACGGGTAAAAAAACCATCGCTATAGTCTATCGTGACGACATTGTGTCATGGGTATAGCTAATTAAAAACTACGGAAATATATGTCCTTTGGTATAGGTTTTACAGGCTATACCTACGGTTTTCCGCCTTTTACCCACGGATTTATGCTGTCACTATATGTCAAATTCCTTGTAGTGCTAATTAAACTTCTTTGAGGTGCTCTGTATCAGTTACTACCAGTGGATAAAATGCATCTGGTATGCACATCTATTTCAGTGCTCCTTTTACGTTCTTCCAATCTCAAGACTACTATGTTTTTAAAGGGAGCTTTATCCGAGAGATACATCTGAAACAACCAGTACCACTTTGATACAGGCAACCAAAACCTAGCTCGTCTCCTGTTACTAGGTGTACAGTGTAACTATAGAAGGTTAGAAATGAATATTTTTGCAAGATCCTTCAGGCAGAGCCTTACAAAACTCTCTCTAAGTAAAGAAAATAAGTTTTTCATACATTATTTTGTATTAGAACTGGTAGCAAAACTCATAGAAAGATAAATTTTTATTCCTCTCAATCTCCTTACAGACCAAAATTTCCTTACATATATGGAATTTCTCTCTTCTAGATGTCTGGCTTTTTCCTTACTCAGCCTCTCCTTTTATAGAAGAAGAGATGACTTTACATCAGTTACAATTATTGTTCTCATTACATCACTGTTTACGTCATAGATAAATAATCCAGCCTATTATGTCACTACTTACGTTACAGATTTTTTTCTGACCAGCATCTTCACGTGCTTCACATCAGAAACAATTATACGTCAGTCTTATCTTGTTCTTTTCTGCATTGTCCGTATTTATGTTGTGGTTCCATCCTCATTAATCTACAGTAATTGAAAATTGTCTTTTTTGTCATTGTCATGGCTCCTTTATCTAGAATTTGATACCAGCTGTCAAAAACTTTTTTCTTTAACTGTGGTTGTTTAATCTTTGATATGATGTAAATCATTAATTTTTGTGGATTAGAGCTATCATAAATCCATATGTTACTGTTTCGATTTTGTATGTCCTTCAGTTCACAATATATTCTTCTAAATTTCATAACTCTTCTTTCTGGGATTAGTTTCTCGAATTCTTCATTTTTATATGGTATAATATTGGTTGCTCCAACCAGATTTTTTGTAGTCATCCCTATTTTATAATATGCTCAACAGGTAGTTCTTCATCATCTTCAAGGAATTATGGAATAGCCGAAAATATCCAGACATATATTTTGGAGGTCTTTGTAAGGCCAAAATAACTCTTAGCAGCTTTATCTACTTCTTTCGGTAGCTAGCTAAGTTCTTCACATTCTCTTGGTGGATATATGCAGTGGATAAGCCATCTTTCGAAGAATACTTTTACTGTCTTTGGATTTGCTTCTGGTAGTATTATCACTCTGTTCATATGTTACTGTGAAATAGTTTTGATAAATTGATTGACTTGGGTGGTCTGGTATAATTTCTCAATATATTGTAAAAATAAATTTTTCTTTGAATATTTTGGAGGATCTGAGAGTAAACTCTCTTTGTAGGTAGTTGGTTGTATGGATGTGGTGCTTCCCTCTTGTGTGTCAATTTTTGTGATTTCACTTGCATTTTGGTGGGTTAATAGGTTTACTCCCTTCACTCATTTCCTCAATGTATTCTGCATTTATATGTTGGTAAAATAGACTTTGAAGACCACATATCTACAATTGTAATTAGTTAAATGCTCCTTTTAGTTGCTCCATAGTCTCCTTTAGGAAGACAATTTCCTGTTTTATATGCTGGACTCTGTTCTCCATCCTGTAAAAACAAAATTGTTAGTTTATTGATAAGAAATATGCTAGAATGTTATCTTTTCCTTTTATATTTTTTATTGAGAAATCATAATGTGCTAACTCCATTTGCAATCTTATCAATCTTTTATTTGCTATAGTTTGATCCAATTATTTTGTTAATCCAACTCTTTGATTGTGTATTATTTGTTTTTACTATGAATTTCATATATATTATGAATAATTCAAACTTTTTTATAGCTTTTAAGATTGCTAATAGTTCCTATTCATTTATGTGGTAATTTTGTAGGGTCTGTGTGAATGATTCACTAGTATATATGGCTAGTCTTTTATCTTTTTCACCTATTTCAATAAATTTTAATACTGCTCCCTAATTATTTTTGCATGCATCTGTTTCTATTATCCATGAACATTTTTTAACGGGTAATCTTAGTTTATTTAATTCTGAAGTTTGTTGTTTTAAGTTTTTTAAGTTTTTCTTCATCCAATGGGGTCCATTCCCATTTCCTAATTTTTTTTAGTTTTTGTTTTAACAAATTTTTTTTTGCTGATAAATTCGGTATGCATCATCTTATTTGATTTAGTAGTCCAATTATGAATTGTACTTTTTTTTTAGGACATTAGGAAATGTCTTTATTTTCTTTGTTATATGCGGTTGTAGTTCTATTCCTTCATGTGATAATTTTGTTCCTTAGAATTTTATCTCAGTTTTGAACAATTTCATTTTCTTTTTTGATGATATAATACCTACATTATTTTTTTTACTATTTCTCTGAATTTAGTAAATGCTCTTTATGTTGTTCTTTGTTTTCGGATCCTATTATAATATCATCTAAATATACTAGTATAAAATTGTTGTATTTTTCAAATATCTTATCCATATATTCTTAAAACACACCTGGACTGTTTTTATATCCGAATGGTAATACATTCCATTCTTAGAATCCTTGTAGTTACTAAATGCTGTTAATTGTTTTGAGTTTTCTGTTAGTTTTACGTGGTAAAATCTTGATTTACAATCGAATTTCGAATATATTTTTCTTGTTCTTACTGTGTTAAGTAGTATCTGCATATCTAGTAGTGGATATCCAAAACTCTTAGTATTTTTATATAATTCCTTATAATTTACTACCATTCAAGATTTACCTCTTTTTTTCTTCTGAATGTTTTATAACTATAAATGGTGGTGTTGAATGCAGACTTTGTGATTTTCTTATGTAATTGTTTTCCATTAGTTCTTTTATATATAATTTGAGCTGTTCTAAATCTGAGTGTGTTTTATAGGTTTAATTTTTATTATTTTGTTCTTATCTATTAACTCTATATGTGTTGTGGGTTTACTTAAGTCTCATTTTGCTAATGGGTCCTCTCCGCATAGATCTTCTAATCATTTTTGTAAAATTTCTTCTGTAGTTGTTTCTTGGACTTGTTGTATTCTAGTTTTGTTTAGTAAATATTGATATTTACCACACTAGGTTGAAGAAACTCTGAAATGCGGCAAGTCTGTCCTAGAATAAGGTTGTGTTATTCTTAATGATATTGCTTCGTGTTGACAATGAGTTGTAAATATAACAGATTTGTGTGATATCGTTAAAGGGTAGTATTGTTGGAAAAATTTATTTCCTAATAGTACATCATTATTCATATCATCAAACTAGTATATTATTAGTATTTTTAGTACGTAATTTCCTATTTATATATTAACATTTTTTTGATATTTATCAAGTATGACGGTTTGTCCAGTTAATCCAGTTATTGACTTTTTATTATATCCATGTTGTTTCCATCTGGGTAGTAAGTTTCCATGGCATAAGCTGGTGCCTACTCCAGTGTCTATTAGACTATGATAGTTTCTTGATTTGTATCATTCGTAGAAAAAATCTGTTAGTATGTATAATGTAATTTTTGTTGCTCTTAATGGATTTATTTACACAATATTCTATTTATTACTATATTTTGATTGTTTATTGTTATTGTGATTTTTTTCTTCTTGAATTGAATAAGGTTGTACCGATATAAGGAAGTTGGTTCCTAATAACATTTCATTAACATTGTGTTCTGGGTCTACATCTAAAAGTAATAATATTTCATTTCTACCATTTATCCTTAGTGGCAGTATTATTTTATGCACAATTGGATGTCTATTATTGTAATAGTCCAAGTAGTAATATGGATTTTCTAATGGTATTAATTCTATTGTTTTTATATTTGTTTGTTTAATATGTGAATTAGTAGTTTATGTATCCACCAAGGCTACTTGTTTATTCCATTTTCTACTGTCATAATATTCTATTTCTATTTTAAATTGGTTATTATTTTGATTGTCTAATGTATTTATTATTGGTATTAATTCGAATGTTTTTTGTTCGTTTCTTATTGATAGTGATCTCTTTCCTAACATTATTTGTGGTTCTTTTCCTTTTGTAATTTCTTTTGCTTTATTAAAGTCAAATTCTATATAATTGGGTATAGTCATTTCAGAGTTTTCTCTAGCTGGTTTGTATCTTATAATTTCTCCGAATAGTAGTTCTATCCTAAAATTGTCTATATTTTTATTTTTTACTTCATGCTTACTAGTGAAAGCATAAATATTTCTTATTTGTATACTCATAACCTTGCTTTTCTCTATTATTTCTATTCCTGATAATTTGCGGTTCATGTCTAAACTTTTGTTCATAATTTCTTCGGCCATACTTATAGAGAAATTATATTTTATTGTAAATTTTATTTTTTGATACATTAGGTTTTCTTCTATTATTTCTTTTAAGGCATTTTGTGTGCTTAATATTATTCTATCATCCATTATGTATATTTTTAGGGGTGTATTTATTCCTTCCTTAAAATAAGCTTTTATTATTATTTGCACTGCTCTTAAATGTATGTGTCTTAATATTTTTCTGGTTTTCTCACTTATTTGTATCCTATCTACGTCTCTTACGCAGTCTAGATCTAGTCATTCTCCATTTTGTGTTATTCCTTTTTCGTAGTGTTCTGCAGGTTCATATGTTGGTGTTTCTTTTTCTTTATCTTTTCCTAACTTATTATTTTTTTGTGTTTTGGCATTTCCAATGTAGGTGATAAGGCATTTTGTTAGATGGTGGCCTTAAGATTTCGTATTAATTAATTGGATTTTCTATAAGTTTTGTTAAAATTTTGTATTCTTCTTGATTCATTTTTATTTCTTCACTCTGTTTGTCTAGGTTTCTCAAAACTTTCTCTACTTCCTCTGTATTGGGATTTGCCATTAAATCTTCTATTTCCAAATTATTTATGTTAAGTTTTGCTATGGCTTCTAACTCCTTCATACCTGCTTCTGTTATACTTAATTCTTCTTCAGTGTCATTTGTTATATACTAGTAATTTCCACATGCGATGCACGTCTTAATAAATATATTTTTATTAATAGTAAACTTTAATGTAGTCTAGTCTTAAATCTAATACTTCCTTTATATTAGATTAGATATGTACGGGCAACACACAGATTTATTTGTCTACAAATGTTTCTATTAATTGAATTTAATTTGGACGTATATTGCACGGGTTTGCTCAGTTACAAAATTAGGGTTTGTTTGTTTACAACCCCAACTCTCCCATTAAAATAGTAGAGATGTACAAAGTTCGTTTATGTTATTATTTATGATTTTTCAATCTTTTCTTATAGGTCCTACAAATTCTGGAGCATTGTAATTTTCTTCAAACTCTTAATATTTATCATATAAATTTCTAAGAGTTTTGATGGTTTTTTCTTAGTAATATTATCCATCCTAACTTAATTTTCATAGTTTAAGATTTTGTATGATAATAGTTGTTGGCTATACCAGTTTGCTTTTCGTCTAATAATCTATCACTTTGCATGCTATCTCTTATTTGTATTTTCTTCGGTAGGGTTTCAGTTATTTTATTTATTATTAACAAATATTCCGATATTTTTCTATCAGTTATATGTTTTCTTTTTATTAATATTCTATCAATATATCTAAAGTGGGTCGGTTGGTTAGTATAGGGGGGGGGGGGATCCTCTCAACTCAGCAGTAGGGCTGCAATCGAGCCGAGCCGAGCCGAATACCTTCAGGCTCGAGCTCGGTTCGTTTATGAAACGAGCTCATTTTTGAGCTTGAGCTCGGTTTGAGCCGAGCTTTGACCGTATTCAAGCCGAATAGCTCGTGGGCTAGCTTTAATAAAAAAAAAAAACGAAGCTCGAGCTCGGCTTGTTTACGAAACAAGCTTAATTTTGAGCTCGAGCTCGAGCCGAATAGCTCGCGAATGGCTCGATTCGTTTGCTGCCCTACTCAGCAGCATCCTTAACTCCATGTTAGGAGTATATTAAAGCTCCATCACTGATCAACCAATAAAGATGTAACACTAAAGGAATCGGAACCGTTCATTTGTCGTTGATTTGTCAAACGACTCGCCGCGCATCACGTCAAGATGAAGACTAATGTAGTACTAAAGTATTTAAAGAAATCAAAACGAAAGAAACAATTCTGACATCCAAAGCAATCTATAGACCACCCAATTGCCATTAAGGCACGTGGTCTTTGTCGGTCTTTCAGAACTTCGTCGCAGAACAATATCCCAACCCAATTTACACCTCATTCCAGCAGCTCGAACAATATCACAACCCAATTTACACCTCATTCCAGCAGCTCATACACATTATTCCGGCAAATTTTGAAATTTAGAAGTCTAATTAAAAAATCGGGTGACCAATGCAAATAGTACATTGTATGAGCATCCATAGTCATGTGCCATTTATATGTAAAATGCAATTTATAACAAACGACCAGCTGTAGTTGTTTGCTATTTATGTATTTTTTGACAAAATAGCGACAGTAGATTGCTATAAATGGCAGAAGATATAGCAAAATGCATAATATAAGAGACGCAATTTCAATTTCCGTCCAACGAAAGAAAATATTTTTTTAATTCATCAGACGGATCTTCAATTTCCGGCCGACGTCTTTTATTTTATTGAATATAAAAAGTGTTCATATATGGCTACTTCTTGGACGGAAGATCGATCCAAGGAAGGGCCCACCTTTTTTATTTTTTTTAATACTTAAAAATGTTTTTAATTAATAAAAAAACGTAAAAAATCCATTAAAATCCTGGGACGCAAAATGAAGTTCCGTCCCTCCAATTTTTGGATTTTTTTTTCTTCTTCCGACGCAAATTGAAGTTCCGTCTACTCTTTAAAAAAATAATTCAATTCCTCCGACGCAAATTCAAACTCCGTCTGATTTTTTTTCTTATTTTTTTAATTATTAAATTGCTATAAAATACTATTCGACGACTGCACCAAAGTGTCAAAATGATATATGTAAATATGCATTTATGCATTTTCTAACAATCACAACTGTGGATGCTCTAAAAAAACTTTTAAAATAGCCAATTTGAACAACGGTGTTCTCAGAAAATATAAAAAATTAAAAATAATAGAACTACACGAGTAAGAGCATCCACAGTCGTGTGTTAGAGCATCCACAGTCGTTTACTATTTATCCATTAAATGCATTTTATAGCAAACGACGTACTGCAGTTGTTTTCTATTTATGCACTTTTTGACAAATACGCAACAGTAGATTGCTATAAATGAGAGACGATATAAGAAAAATGCATATTATAAAGGACGGATCTTTAAGATCCGTCCCAAAAAAAAAAAAAAATTAAATTCTCAGACGGACTTTCGAAGTCAGTCCCTTGAAAAAAAAATATTTTTTCGTAATAAAAAACCCAAAAATTAAAGCCTCCCGTCGGACGGATCTACAAGATCCGTCCCTCAAAGTTTTCATTTTTTCCATTTCGGCTCATTTTTTTGATTTTTGTTCTTTTTTATCAAATAAATTATTTTAAAATGCCCATAATATTTTTTTTGCACGGGATGGAACTCTAAACTTAGAGTTCCGTCCGATGATTTTTTTTGGGATTGTATTTATAGCATTTTACCACTACATCAAACAAGCTTTGCTATATGTATAATATGCAAAAATGCATATTTTAGCACAACACGACTGTGGATGCTCTTATATATCGATAATATGCATTTTATAGCAATGAGAGCGTTGCGGATGTGTGCTATTCTGCCATATTTGAGATTTTCGCTACTGTAGAATGCTTTATTTAAGAGAAGATATAGCAATATGCATATTATAGCGGACGAAATATCATATTTTGTCCCAAATATTTTATAATATTTTAATTCATCAGACGAAACAACATGTTTCGTTCCAATTATTTTATAATATTTTTTTGAGATCGGTGTTTCGTCCGATGAAATTAGAATTTTTTATAATTAAAAGAACCCCAAAAAAACACAATGTTTCGTCTAGAGCTCTGGACTGCAAATTTTTAATTTTTTTTTTGGATTCTATGAGTTAGATTGCATATAATTTTTCATGGATTATTGATTGGGACCATTCGATTTTCTGTGGATTATTGATTCACTCATATGATTTTCTATGAGTCACTAAACTAAAGGGAAAAAAACCAAATAACCCTGACAAAACATCATGTTTCGTCTGAGGTTTTTGAGATTGCGCGACAAGTCCGACAAAAAAACAATAATTTCTAATTTTTGTCTCGGATGAAACATGATGTTTCGTCTACAATAAGAAAATATTTAAAATTTACTATAATATTCAAAATTATAAAAAAGTAAAAACTTTTCTTCGGATGAAACATTATGTTTCGTCCGTTCAAATTTTCTCTAACTTTGCTATATTTTACAAATTCACGACTGCAGCAAAACAACCAAATGTTATTTCTAAATATGTATATATACATTTTATAGCATGCACGACTACGGATGCTCTAAGGGGGTTTTATTTTTGAGAAATGCTACACATACCCCAAATTCTACTCCAAACCGACGTCAATCAGTAAAAGACAAGGTTTATGTATTTTTTTAATTATATTTTAAAGATCTCTTATAGTGATTGTGGTAGATTTAGGATAGAATTTGGGGTATGTGTTGCATTTCTCATTATTTTAGTTTAAAAAAAAATAGGAACATACTACAACAATAACAACGAAAAGCAAAAGTGATATGGGTATATCATTGTGAACACATCTAAATTAGTCTGAACATGTAAAATCAAGTTAGTCTGAATATGTAAAATCAACAACTACAAAACTACAACAACAACAACAACAACATTGATCTACACATCTAAATTAGTCTGAATATGTAAAATCAAGTTATTTAAAATTCATTTACCCATCCATAATGTCGTTATAAAAAAAACGATATTTAGCCAAACAATTTTGTAACACTTCAACGCATGAGCAAACGAATTTAAAATAACTTGATTTTACATATTTAGACTACTTTAAATATGTAGATCAATGTGAACGGTTCGGATCGTCGATATATATATATAATTTTATAATTTTATAATTTTATTGTTTGGAAATTTGTATTTGCCGAATGCGGACTGGACACTGTGATTTTTGTATCGATTTCAAATGAATAGAAAGAACATTTTTGGGCCAATGGCTCTTTCTTTTTGTTGAGGGAACACTTTGCGATTTTGCTAAGTCTATGAGGCTCGAAATAATTTGTCTTTTACTTCTATGTCAGATATTCGACCTTGCTTTGACCGACCCTTGTATCGCCGAGCTCGAACGCCTCAGGGACCGCATTAAATCTATGGAGGGTATTTTGGTGTGTTATCGCAAAAAAGCCAGGGATTGGGAAGAAACCCTCTCTTACACCAAGTACCTGACTATCCGAGTATCATGGACTTTGTAATCCCAAAAATTTTGTTGACCATGAGTTGAGAGTCGCTGAAGGAAGAAGTCATCGAGACCCCGAAGTATGATGCCTGTTCCACTTCCGTCCTCGTAGGATGATCCATCGACATAAATCTCCCAAGTATGTTCCTCCTCTTGAGCCTCGGGTGCTTCAAAAATGGTACACTCTGTGATGAACTCTGTGAGGGCTTGTCTCTTGATGGCTGTACGGGGTTGGTAGCAGATGTCGTATTGGCTCAGCTTAATTTACCACTTGATTAGTCGTCCGGAATTTTCTGGTTTGTTGAGGACAAGCTTGAGTGGCTGATCTGTCAGAACTTGAATGGAGTGAGCTTGAAAGTACGGTCAGAGTTTCCGGATGGCTATTACCAATGCATAGGCGACCTTTTCCATCTGGGCATATCAGAATTCCGTATCGTGCAGGACTTTGCATAGATGGGCTTCTGGCACCCGTCTTCCATCCTGATGAGTACGATGCTGAGCGCATGTTCAGATGCAGCCAGATAGAGGTAAAGGGGCTCGCCCGAATCTGGTTTACTAAAAGCGGGGGGTTGGCCAGGTAGGACTTCAGCTGGTCGAAGGCCTGCTGTTGAGGTTCTCCCCATATGAAATCTTTTGCCAGCCGGAGGGCTTTAAAGAATTAGAGCGACTTTTCTCCGGACTTGGAGAGGAAACGGCCGATGGCCGCCAACCGACCCGTGAGCCGCCGGACTTCTTTGACATTTCTCGGACGAGGACCTCTTTGAATTGGATAGTCGACGGTCGTCTATCTCTCAATGAGCGGCAGCATCGGTGCTCCCGGCCCTGGTGTAATGCCCCGATTTTCATTTATGAAAATTATTTATATTTGCACGTAGTGTGCACGTGCAATATTTTTTGTAGTTTTAAATTTTATAATTATTTTCTTCATGATGAGTATATGTAAATAAATATGTGCTCTTTAATTATTTTTATATATAAAGGCCTTTTTCAAATAAACAAAAGCCTTTCCTTTAAGCCAAAATTTAATTTATTTATTATCTTTTATAAACTAGTATTTTGGCCCATTAATTAAAGCCCATGAGTATTTTTATTTTAAATACAACTTGTAAGGCAGAACACATTTAAAGATTATTTTTATGAAAAATATAATGTACAATTTTTGTTAAAAGGAGACAAGTGCATGCATGTGCATTGCACGTACACGTGCAAATGCACCCTTGCATGGCCGGTTTTGCATTGGAGGGAAATGAAAATTTAAGTGAGTCATGGGTGGTGGTTACTTGATCATGGTTGGTTATTGTAACTCCTCCTTGAATCCTAGCCTTTTGTTTCTAACTCCTAGTTTAATCCTAGCCTTCCATTTACCCCATTTTTTAGTATAAATACCCCTCCCCCCCGCCTAGTTATTTGGTACTAATTATTCTCCAAGTCCTATAGTATAAAATACATTATTAGTAGTTTAGTAAGTGAGTTAAAAGATTGACAGTTGTGTGTGGGAGTTTTGCTTGCATCAAAGAGGAGAGGCCGGCATCAAAGGAGCTCTCGGTTGGCATTAAGAAGGCTCGGGTGCGCGCATCAAGGAGGAGGAGAAAGCACTTTGGCAAGGACTTTTAGGAGGTGCGGCAATTTGACTTCTCTCCAACTAAGGTAAGTTATTTTCCACATTTCTAATTAGGAAGCATGCTAGAATTAAAATGAAGTAATGATGCATGAAAAAGATTAATAAGAGTACATTTTTAATTGGAAAAATGGCTTATTAATTGATTGGAATGTTAACAAATGGCTTGTATGTGTTACCACCATTTAATTTAAGTTGTGTGTAAATAAATTATAGCCATGGATTGCTTAAAGAAAAATTCATTACTAGCATTAAGAACTATATGCAAAAGTTAGTAGATGACGATGTTGCTTTATATGCTTATATGGACTTTTTGCGATAATGTTATAATGAATGACTTAAAAGATATAATTTGTGTGTTTGTGAAATGAATAAAAACAGAGAATTGATATAGAGATTATTGAAATCAAAATTTGATAAGAAATGTCGAAAAAGAAATGTGGTAGTAGTAGCCTTCAATTTAACCAAATTGTATGGAAAATATGTGTTTAATTATTGGAAAAATTATTTTTTTATATACTGGAGTATAAACTATGATGGGAATAATTAATCTGGAAATTTACAGTAAGTTGGGTAAAAACAAAATCAAATGGGAACTTTTTGAACATCGAAATGTTCTAGTAAACAGAGAGAATTGATTTAAGAAAATTTCGAGTTGTCTCTGAGACAACCCGAGCCTATAGCTCGAGTGGTCGGTATGCTTTTGATCGATACAGTGGGCGGGGTGTCTCACAAGTCGATGGTTCGATTCCCAGTAGCACCACATATTTTGTTTTGTGCATTACAAATGAATTAACTGCAGCCGAGAGCATTTAATGCTCTCGACCTCTTTTATATCGTTCGGCGCATGTGGCCTAGCGGCCAGAGCGTGCAGCTTGTTTCTCGGGGGTTGTGGGTTCGAATCTTGGTCTCGGCCAGTGGTTAATTGTGGGAAAAAATATTTTTTTGAGTGTTTTTGATGATTAAAAATTATGAAAAAAAATTATGATTATTATTCTAAAAATATGTGGGACTTATGAAAAATAATTTGGGAGTTATCAAAATAAAATAGAGTATATTTGTGAGAACAAATGTATAAATAGAACTATGGTTCTACATCTATATTTCGTGGAGTTTATAATTCGCAAAGGAACTTGAAATAAAGTGCTAGAATGGAAGTATAATAAAGAAAGAAATTATATAAAGTGAAGTGATGTGAATTATTCTCATTGGAGAATAGTGTGACAATTATGAGTTGTGAATACTCATTTTTGACTATATAACTAGTGATGTGATTTTAATGTAAAGATGATATTTGATGAAATACATAAGGAATAATTGAATTCTATGTATGCTTATGGACTTGTGAATAATTTGAAATCATGTGATTGGAAAAGAAAAATGTTATTGAGTATGAAAACTCAAACATATGAATTGTGAATTGAAATTGAAAATTAGAGTGTAGCCAAACTCACACCAGCAAGTGAAAGTGATGAATAATTATGATTATTGATACTGAAAAGATCAGTTTGGGTCATTGTGAAATGAAAGAAATAAGACCGGTAGTAGTGAGAGGGCTAACTCTAAGAGATTGATTTTGTTCATGATTTCATTAAATTTAAGGATCTAGTACATAGTGAAGAGGTAATGAAAGTGAGAGAAAAACACAAGTATGAGAGCTTCGAGTTTACGATGCGGGAGTAAGCCACAGAATGCATGCTTGATGTGTCAAGACATGGCGTGGGCACTACTCAGAATGATCGGACCTTGGCGACGCTTGTGGGATGTTTGGTGACTGCAAGAGGATCGTGTGCCATGAAGGAGGCTGAATTGCCACAGAATGCATGCTTGATGAGTCAAGACATGGCGTGGGATTCCCCTCCAGGTTTTCTGTACACAAGCTTGTACTCATAGTTCATCTAGGATACTTACCGTAGTTACAGTAGTAGATTAAGTCATGACGAGGGATTGAACCCTACAAAGATGAAGAACGAATAAGAGGCTTGCCCTCAGACCTATGTAGTATGGGATGCATAGAATCCGAACAAGTGTGCATTAGTGTCATATAATATATATAATTGCATTAAGGACTAAGTGCACAATCACAACACGACATCAATAGGATATTCCTTTTAGTTTGATATGTGACAAGTTTGTGTTTGTTAAATATGGAAAATGAGTTATACTATTTCCGGCATAGAGAGGATGACCGTGTATAATGTTCGTCGGTTGAATAAACTGACGTACCCACAGTTTTGTATGGAGGGTAAATGACATGATAAAGATTAAAGAAGCACAGATACTTAGAGATTATTCAAATGTTGATTATTCAGATGTTGATGTACATTTATTTAAATGTTGTAAATTTGCTTCCGTTGTAAAATGTAAAGTATAAAGTTTTTATGTAAACTCTGATGTAAAGTGAAAAGTTTTAAATTCCTTGTAAAATTGTACGAAAGAAGTGTAAAGATCCTGTGGAATCTCGAATTCAGTGTATTTTGGAATTTGGGGCATTATACCTGGGGCGGATGAATGTTGTGGGTCGGAGCCTGGTTGGAGAGGGCAGCTCCGCAGTTGAGCTGGTTCCGTTGGTCATCCCTAGGTTTTCGATGATTATTGACGTTCCGAAGGTGATCGGCTTCCTGGCGCTCGGGTTGCCTAGCGGCCGAGCGTGAGGCTCTCGGGTCTTGTCCCGATGGATCCTCGGCTTGCTGCCTTCGGTAGCCCTGGGTGTTAACATGGTTGTGAGACAGGTGATGATGGTCGGCATACCGTTCTGCCAAGGTTGCTCTCCTGGGATTGGGTGCCATAGGAGGATGGAGCAATGGAAGGAGACTGGAAGCGGGTGTTAGATCTGTCTAAGTTCTCACAGACGGTGCCAACCTTATGCTGTTGATGTAGTGATGGGAGCAACAAGTGTGAGTTCTTGTAATTTATAGATGGAGAGACATATCTCAGCCACAGATCCAGGTCTGAGTCAGGGGTTTCTGTGGGTGGCAGGAGAGGTGGTGCTGCTGGTGGCTGGCCGCCTAGAGCACCTGCAAAATGCTTAGAAACATTGGGAGAGATCCCGGCGACACCCTCCGACGATCTAGTCAGTCATTTGAAAGTGAAAATGAAAGATATGGTTTATGTTGAAAAAATGACATTACCTTCCCTTGGGCGTGACTGTCTGGTATTTATAAGCAAAGAGTAAGGGCCTTAATGGGCCGGGTTCACCCCCCCCCCCCCCCATGGACCTTATCAACAGAAGGCCCATAGAGTCTTCGGGCATGATTATCAGGAATAAGTGGATTTCGATGGGATCAAACAGCTCAGATTGAGTTGCATTATTTACCCACATCACTATCCATTTTCATCAAACAATGAGCAACTAAAGAACCAACTGGGACACCAGAAGCTCGATAATTTGTCATTCTGAATTACATGGTTTAATTATCGCCTAAAATATGGGTTGAAGATTAATGCTCCGAACGACGACCAAAAAATGGGGACTCAAATGCTTTCGTATTGAGCAAACATTTCTCCTTTTCTATACAAAGCAATGTTTTTCCATGTCAATATAAAGTTGCCACAAATCGCACCTGTTCAGTATGTGTAAAGATGACACCATTTATGTTGTTCCGGTCGCGAGAAAGAATCAACACCAAAATAGATCCAACACACTTAAAAATATTAACTGGATTCAAAACACCCAACAAATAACAAACCAAAACCCCAAAAAATAAACCCTAGATCTGAGAAAAGCCTGGGGGCGGCGGCTAGGGCTCGCCATCGCCGCCCCCGCCACCTTGTCCCTCCGTCATCCCTCCCACCCCTAGATCTCCTCCCTAGTGTGATCCTACCCACCCATCCCCCGATGTACACGCTCCGCCCTCACCTGTTATTGCGAGCCCCCGTCGCCATCGTCCCCCCCTTCAGTGAGCTCCTTCTTTGGCCGTTTCATCGCCCACAGCCACCAACGCCTTTCCCCGTCGACCGTCGTGTCTCTCCAGTCTCTCCTTGACGTCGAGCCACGCTGTCGACGACGACCAAGCATCGATCGACGACCATGCATCCAGCCTCGATCCGACGACCGAGTGTCTTGCTCCAGATCTGTGCATCGAGCTTCAGATCTGGTACGGTTTGTGGGAGTTTTGGAGATGTGGGTGAGTTAGTTGGGGTTTGGGT
Organism: Hemerocallis citrina; assembly: GCA_017893485.1. Taxonomy (NCBI): domain Eukaryota; kingdom Viridiplantae; phylum Streptophyta; class Magnoliopsida; order Asparagales; family Asphodelaceae; genus Hemerocallis; species Hemerocallis citrina. The sequence continues at coordinate 18,654,003 of CM030362.1, forward strand.
TAGGTTGGAGTCTGGATGTCTGTGCTGGAAGTTTCCACTCTTGTAACCCGGGTGTTCTTTGCGGTCACCACCATGTCCACACTCTCGGGGCCAATCACGGCGATCTGCGGCTATGATTTGGTTTTCGAGGGTTGGTAGTGCATGCGAAGAAGCCCGGGTTTGCTTCTCTCCCTGCGATATGCAATGAAGAGAGTTTGTGATGATGGCAGTGTCGAGGTGCGAGTCGGCAGCGGTTTTATTGGTGAGGTATTATTAGTGGAAGGGGTTGGAGGATCTGTCTGAATTGGCCCCCAATGTCCATAGTCGTCAGGGCATCACCGCCACTACACCCTCATCATTGAATCTGACGTCCCAAGCCATCGCCCAATGTGGTGAGAGGGGAAGGTGATACTTCAGCTAGTTGGGATTCGTCTGGGTTTTTTGATTGAGAGTGAGAGTGAGAGAGTGGGTGAGCAAAGATGTTGCTCCTAACTACTCTATGTTGGTGTTGGTCTGTATTTATGGAAAATCACTGGAGAGAGCAAGGGCGTGAGAAAGACGAAGGTATCCTCTTCACGGCTCTCTCTTTGACTGCGGTTCTTTTGGTGGGGGAGTGATTATTGCTAGATGGTGGGAGGATAGGAGGAGTAAACTGAGCTCGGCAATTGTCAAACTCTCCCTGCGGGGCTTGGGCCCAAAGATGGGGTCCCCCCAGCGAGTTGAGGGAGCTGCCTGCGAGGTTTGGGCCCAAAGATGGGGTCCCCCAGCGGAAGAAGGCAGGGATCGGCCGGTGATAAAATCCTGTCAGACTAGTTTCAGGTGGATGTGTATGTGCCGTTGAGGCAGTGTACGAAGCTAAACTGACGTACATACAATTTTTCTGGACCGGGCGTGTTTGTCGGCTCACCCTCCAGGGTTGTTGGAGGGATTTGTTGTTTGTACGGATCATGTTGCTTTATGTATATTCTATTTTCTGTCCGTAGTTTGTAATCTGGACCAGTACTCTGGATTTGTTTTGTTAATTTTTTATTAATAAAATATGGTGGTCATATTCCACCTTTTTCTTTAAAAAAAGAAAAAACAAACAAACAAACAAACAAACAAATAACAAACCATGTAAAGTTATTACACCATGATGGTTAATATTATCATGACCTGCAATGATAATATGTAGTCCCCAATTAAGAGCGTCTATAGACTATAGTCAGTTGGCCGAATTTCTGAAGTTTAAAAAATTTAGCTAAAAACATGATGTACGTTTTCTATATTTTCAAAATTTGGTTACTGAGGAACAACAGTATTGCTCTATATTTGAGAGGAGAAAGAAGTATGTAAAATTTAACATTTATTTATTTCGGGTGGAAGATGATGTTGCATCTCACAATTATTTTATTTAAAATAATCTCGGATGCAAAGATTAGTTCTCGTTCGAAAGTTTTTTTCCAAATGTGAAGAAAATATTCTATAAAATAATGCCTATAAAAATTATTATGCATACATATTAAAAATTAAATGAAATTTAATTAAGATTTAAAAATCAATTAAGCTTAAATTAAAATTTAATATTAAGAGCCTACCTGAGAAAAACATAGATGGAGAGAGGAGAGAGGAGAGAGGAGAGAGGAGAGAGGAGAGAGCATGGATGCCTTGGAACAAGAGCAAATCTTATGCTCGGGTTCTCATGGTGGCTCCCCCCCATCATTACTCCCCTCGAATCCCACGCCCACGTCCATTACACCCAGCCCCTTCCCCTTCTCTGCCAAAAATACCACCAAAACCCCTCCCAAACCGCTTCTACTCCAACCAATACCGCTTCACCCATCCTACGAAGTTCAACCAGAATCATTGCCGCAGCAAGATGGAAGCCAGATGCATGCGATGTGGCGATATGGGACATCATGCGGTGGACTGCCGGAAGAGCGGCATTCACTGCTTCAACTGCAAAAAGGTGGGGCACCGTGCTAGAGACTGCCCGCTCTTCAACAGGAGAGAATCCATGGCCGTTGAACTCCAACACAACTCAGAAATTGCTGCCGCACTCCCGGCGCTACATGCAAGCGCCTTTCTCCACCTCATCAACCCCAGATCTAAACCAGATGCTGCAACAGTGGAGAGCGCTCTAAACTTCGCCTGGAGACGGCAAGGGGGCTGGTGGGTAGTAAAGAAAGTCTCTGAGGGGGTCTTCCATTTGCAGTTCCCAACTGAAGACGACGCTAAGCGTGCCATCTCGGAGGGGATGTTCAATTTCTCAGGATTTAATGCGACATTCTCTCCATGGTCGAGGGACTTTGGTGCAAAGATGAAGCCTAAGCCTTGCCTTATCTGGATTAATGTCCCTCTTTTGCCGTTTCACCTGTGGAATCATAGTTCATTAGAGCAAATAATCTGGCCTTTTGGCAAGCTCATTACTTTGAGCGGAGATATGAAAGCAACCGCTACGAGGGACCAAGCCCTGGTCTTGATCGAAGTTGATGACGTCGGTCTCATACCCAAAAACTTGATGATCCATTACCAAGTGCCTTGGACCAAGGAGTTGCAAATCCATGAAGTGCCCGTTCTCATCTATGGAAGTCCCATCCCTTCCGCCGACGTGGCCAGTGGTAAGATTAAGCTCTTTTCACAACAACAAGGATCCTCAACCAGTTTCTGGCACCGGAGAGAAACTCCGCCGGCGAGCAATCCTGTTCCACCACCGCTGCAAATCTTGCAACCTAATCAGGGAGTGATTGGAGATCCTAAAGGGAAAGCAAAGATCAAGGAGGCAGTTGATTTAGTTCAGGATTTGGCGGCGCAGTCTCAGGCCCCACCAAATCATTCCTTTTTTGCAAAGCAATTTTTAAATATCTCTGGTATGGCTGATTCGAGCCTCAAGATTCCAAATGTGGTCCCCGAGGCTGAGAATCCGGAGCCGACTTTGCCAACAATTCCGCCCCCTATCATTGTAGTTGACTCGGATTCACCAAAAGACAATTTGCATATACCCTCAGAAGCTTCTCAAATTCACCCCCACAGCTCTGCAAACTCTCATGACATCGCTGCAGAAGAGCAGTTATGCCATATGACCTGGAAAGGCAAGCCTATCAGTATCCCCCAATCCCTCTTTACTCAGATCAAGCCAGCAATTGAGCACGCCATTGATGCTGAAGTAGGCAATCAGGACTCCAAGTCCGAGGGTGCTCAGCAGTTACACTTCAGCTCCGGAGCAGTCGGCACAGCAACATCTACCTTCCGTACCAGGTCGCTCATTCCTCGGCGCCAAGTTGGCACCTCCTCCACCGACTCTGTTCTGCCTGGTTTCGATGAGGGTACTAGTAAGCGTCGCAAATGTATCCGCTCAGCTTCGAAGTTGCCAACCACCAGGCCATTCCTTCAGCATCTGCGCACCTCTGCCAAGAGCGCGTCCCTCCGTAAAGCGACAGGTACTTCCTCTTCGAAGAACACATTTAATTCTGCCTGTCAAAACCCTTTCGCTTTACTCTCAAATGATGATCTTCTTGAAGTTGCGGAATCGGTGGGAGTGGCGGCTACAGGGCCACACTCACTCACCAAGCTCAAGCAAGTTGCAGAGGTTGCAGTTGATCACCCTGATCAACAGCAACAACTCAATTAGTGCATGAGGTTGTTGCATGTTTATGATTATTTCGTGTATTTTGCTGTGTATTATCAATTTTAATGAAGATAGAAAGCTGGAATGTACGGGGATTAGGTAACTCCTATAAGTGTGCCTTAGTTAAAAATGGTCTCTGCAATGCTCGTATAGATGTGGTGTGTCTTCAAGAGACCAAACTCTCTGCTCCTACCCCTAGAAAGCTATCGTCAATTGGTGGTAATTATATCAATTCCTGGAGATCCCTGGATGCGAATGATAGTCGTGGCGGCATTCTTATAGGATGGAATCACAACCTTTTTGATTGTATTTATTGTGCCGTCGACGTATTTTCTATCTCCGTCTCCTTCCGCACCAAGGCTACAGGAGTCCAATGGTCACTCACCTCAGTTTATGCTCCCTTTGAGCTTGAAGATAGGGAACTCTGTTTCCACGAAATAGTGCAGCGGCGCAAACTACTCAGTGATACATGGGTTATATGTGGAGACTTTAATGTGACCATCTCCAACCAAGAACGGAACCGAGGCTCTGGCTCTAGTAGAGACATGAAGAGCTTCCGAAGTTGGATACAACAACTACAGCTTATTGATTTGCCACTTGCAGGGAGGAAATATACATGGTCCAACCTTCGCCAAACTGCTTCTTGTGCAAGACTAGACAGATTTCTTATTACAAGCCAGTTTGATCAAGCATTCCCCTCTTGCATCCAATACTCCCTGCCCCGTATCGCTTCGGACCACTGCCCTCTCATTCTAGACTCTCAGGCGATACAACACCAGGTTCATTACTTCAGGTTTGAAAAAGCCTGGGCATCTCATGAGGACATCAGTCACAATGTCACACATTGGTGGAATAATTTTGTTTGTACAGGCTCCAAAGTAGACATCCTTGCAAACAAACTTAACCTCCTCAAGAGGAGGTTAAAACGATGGAGGTACGAGGTCTTTGGCCATATTCCTAAGCGTAAAGTCTCTCTGCTACAAACTATCCATAGCTTGGACGTGATTGCTGATTCACAAACTCTCAACACCACCCAAGTGGCTGAGCTCAACTCTGCTCGCATGGAATGTCACAAACTCATTCAAGCTGAGACTACATATTGGAGACAGCATTCGCGCATCACTTGGCTTCAAGAGGGGGACGCCAATACCAAGTTCTTCCACTCAATGGCTAATGGGCAGCGACGGAGGAACTTCATTTTCTCCCTGCTCCAAGATGGAAGTCTGATCACTGATCAATCGGCTATCCGATCCTGCTTTGACGCTCACTTTCATGAAATATGTGGCTCCAACACTGATCCAGACTTTAGAATTGAGTGGTCTACCCTGTATCCTTCAGCAAATGTTGACCTCTCTACTCTTGATGCCGATTTCAGTAGAGAAGAAATCAAGAAGGCAGTATTTTGGCATGAATGGTGATAAGGCGCCGGGCCCTGATGGGTTTCCTATGTATTTCTATCAGCAACACTGGGAAACTATCCAAGATGATCTCTGCAATATGCTCTTTGCCATCCAGCATGATGAAGCCTAATTGGATAGGTTAAACTATTCCACGATCGTGCTCATTCCCAAGTGTGATGGAGCCTTTACTGTTTCTGATTATCGTCCGATCAGTCTGCTAAACTGTTCGATGAAGATCTTCACTAAGATCCTAGCCAATCGACTGAGCCCACTTCTTCACTCTCTTGTTTCCTCCTCTCAAAGTGCATTCCTCAGGGGCAAATCTACAGTAGACTGTTTTCTAGTCGCGCACGAAGCCATCAATTTATGTTGCTCAAAGAAGTCGGACACTATTATGCTAAAGATTGACTTTCGCAAGGCCTTCGACATGCTCAATTGGGACTTCTTGGATCAGCTGTTGATTGCCAGAGGGTTCGGGCCTCGTTTGTGCACTTGGATAAAGGCAATGCTGCAGTCCACCAAGTCTAATATCCTGGTCAATGGCGTTGGGGGAAAGACCATAAGCTCCAAGAGAGGTCTCAAGCAAGGAGACCCTCTCTCTCCGATGCTTTTTATCCTTGCTGTTGACGTCCTTGCACAAATGCTTCGAGTTGGCAGGAATAATGACACCTTCTCAAGATTGGACCTTAGAGGTTCGCTTGCAGACCTCTCTATATTACAATTTGCAGATGATACTTTATTATTCTGCAAGGGGAATGAGCAGGAAGTGTTGCATCTGAAGGTACTATTGCATCTGTTTGCAAATGTCTCGGGCCTTCATATTAACTTGTCCAAAACAGCCATCACTTATTTTGGTCGATCTCAAGCCAAGCTCCACGCCTTTTCCCACATCCTTGGCTGTAAGCTAGATACCTTGCCAACCAAATACCTTGGAATGCCTCTTGCGAAAGGCAGGCTCAAGAAGAGGGACTGGTAGCCCTTATTGCTCAAGATTGAGCGCAGGATTTCAACATGGAAAGGCAGACTGCTAACTCGTGGGGGAAGACTCATCCTGATTAACTCAGTGCTCAGTGCACTTCCAACCTACTTTGCATCCTTTTTCATGTTGCCGCGATGGGTGATTGCTCGCATTGATCAAATAAGAAGTTGATTCTTCTGGGTTGGTGGTGACAAGCAAGTAACGGGAATCTCTTGCACTAGTTGGAAGCGTATCTGCCAGCCAAAGCAGCAAGAAGGGCTTGGGGTGCTAGACCTTCAACATTTCAACCATGCACTCTTGATGAAATGGTGGTGGAAGATATACACCGATAACTCCCTTTGCACCCAAACTTTAAAATCTCTATACTTCCAAGGTGACAGCGGCAGCTTTATATGTAAGGCCAACTCTTCTGACTTTCGGAAAAACTTATGCAAACTCAAAGAGCAATTTGATCAAGGGATTTCATGGGAACTTGGCGATGGAACTCTACTCAAGTTCTGGACTTCGAAGTGGATTGACAAGAGCTGCATTGCTACTCTCTATCCTAACCTTTTTTGGCGCCGCTTGGAACAAAGCAGCTTCCCTAAGGTCACAAGGGTGCTTTTATCAGGGACAATGGACTTGGCGTCCAAGTCTACATACATCATCCAATAGTATCATCTTAGCTGAAAAGCGACTGTTGCTTCAAACCATCTCCTCTCTTCAGCCATCCACTCTTCAGCCTGATAGAGCTATATGGAACCATGACATCTCTGGGTGTTTTTCAGTCAAATCAGCCTACCGTTTCTATACCATCTCTGGCTTACTTTCTCCCTTCTTTCGAGCATGCTGGAATAACTGTGCGCCCTTTAAATGCAAGATTTTCACCTGGATGTTGTGTGGGGAGAAGCTCAACTCCAGGGACAGACTTCATTCCAAAGGCTGGAATGGAGATACAGCTTGTAGTGAGTGTGCATTTCATACAGAGACCACCTACCATATCTTCTTTGAGTGCCCCAAGGCTACTCAGACATGGCTTCACTTCTCACGAGCTTTTGATATATACACACTGCCTGCATCTATTTCGGAATGTTTCTCCACATGGTGCTTTGACAACACAAAACACAAATTCACTCAAGCATGGCATCTCATAACTATTGCTATCTGTTGGACAATTTGGAATGCTAGAAATGATAGAATTTTTTCCAGCAAACAGACATCGGTGGTTAAGTTGATTTCTAACACTAAGTTCTGGTTTTCTTAATGGCTAGATTCAAGTGATGCTTCGAAGAAGAAGACCAGAATCATGGAGGAGTTGGAAGGACAGGCGACAGTGATCTAATGTGGCCTGATCATGGCGGAGCATCTGGCGGAAATGCACCCTAAGGACTTCGGTTGCACTTGTCTTCAGCTTTTGTGTTTCTATATCTGTATTTTGGGACTGCTCTTAAGTCCGTAGACTTGTACTCTGTTAAACTTTATTTTGTGCTCTGTTTTTCTGCTCGGGGATTTGAATGACTCGGATAATTGTAAGGGAGGGGACGGGGGATGAGATCATGTTGGTGGCCCTAGTAAAGGTGTACGACAGACGTCCGCTGCCCTCTCTACGGTCCACTGCCATGCCATCTCGAACTCAACTCCTCTCACAATCTGAGCATCTCCCTCCAGCAGCTTTTGTACTCTATACTTTTGCTTATATATATATATATATTATCTATGAGGTAGGACTGTCCTACCTTTTTCCAGTCAAAAAAAATTAAAATTTAATTAACATTTAAATTAAGATTAATTAAGGTTTAAGAAAAAAAATTCATGGACGCATTTCGTCCATGCATTTTTTTTAAAAAATTGTTCCGGACGAAAGATCATCTTGCGTCCGTGCAATTTTTTTAAAATAAAATAAAATAAATTGTATCTGACACAAGATAATCTTTGAGTTCTTGTAAAAAAAATTAAAATTTAAAAAAAATGTATCAAACAAGGTCATCTTGTGTCCCAAATTTTTTTTCCATATTTTTTTTAAATAAAAATCATAATTTATATATTTTTTAAAAGGTATAAAAATTCTGATTCTCAACAACTTTAGTAACTCTCCGTTTCCGCCCCTTTCCCCCTTCCTCCCTCGCTTCTCGTCGTACCCCTCCCCACTTTTGGCCCCCCGCTGCTCGATTCGTCTTCTTCTGGTGTTCATCGCTCTTCGTCGCCTTTCTCAGCCTCGATTGGTGTTCCGCCTGTCTGTGGTCTCTCCCCCCTCCCTCTTGCTCTGGCTTGGATCGGTGGCTCTGGCTTGGATCGGTGTCCGGGTTTCATCTTGGTGCTCCGTCCCTTCCCTGGTTCGCGCGTTCCATTCCTTTCCGTTTGGCGATTCAGGTGTTCCTCCTTTACTGCTCTCTCCTCATCACTGTAAGTACTCCCCCATTGTTGTTTTTCTTCTTTACTTTATTTTATTTCGTATCGTTACTAGTTCTTTGCTTCGTGCATTGTATTTGGGTTGTTTGTTGTGGGGATTGCGATTGTAGCAATTCGCTCGCTTCTCTTGTGCGACTGTCTCAGTGCTATTTGGACGTAGCGTCCTGATTCTAGTGAGCATTTCTTCTCTATCGTCTCTCTAGCATTTTTTGCGCTCCTGCGCCCTTCTCTCGTTCTTCTCTCTCAATCCTTTCTCCCCTTCTTCGTCTCACCTCTTGGTTCTTCTCAGAAGATCCTCGGTTGAGTTTTGCTTCCCCGGTGTCTACGTCGTCTTCCTCTCCGCTCTCTGTTGGCTTTTGCTTTGTGGGCTTGATATTTTTGGCCCATGGACCAAAGCTGGGTCGACGTTGTTAAAAAGAAAAATAAAAATCTGATTAGGGCTATGGGCTTAACCGCCGTACCCTTGTCTGATCGAGACTGTTTTAGGTCGAAGCCCATGCCTTCTCCTGTCACTGTCATTCCTGTCTCTTCGATCTCTAAACACTCCCGCCCTTCATCTTCTCCCACTAACTCTTCAGCTTCCTCCTTTCTTCAAAAATCCTCTCTCCGCTCATATCCCACCTGTTTTCGGTGTCTTCAAAAAGGTCATCTGAAATTCGATTGCGTTGCTCAGATGAAGTGTCTGTTCTGTCTGAAAGACGGACATGCGCGTCAGCGCTGCTTCTCTCTCCAAAAGCTTTTAGGCCTCTCTGTGGGTGTCCCTATTTCCGATTCGGTTTTAGATGCTCTTGATTTTCCGGCGCTTCAAAAGAAATTAGCCGAGCTTCCCTCGTCTAGGGCAAAAAAGCAAAAATCTTCGTCTCGTTCTCCCCTCCTCCCCACCCCCGCGTCTAGCTCCCGTCTGACTCCTCCCACAGCCTCGTCTCTTCTGAAGCCGGTGATTTCTCCTCCTCCTGCTACTAAGCCTCCCGTTACTCTGGTTTTCCTCACCAGTACGGAGCTGACGGATCGTCTCAAAATTTACAACAATTTTGGGGCCATCTCTTTCTCCGAAGGATCCATTCCCTTCTATACGCTTAACGCCTTTCTCTGCAACTATTGCAATGTTCGAGAGTGGGAGTGGGTCTTGTACTCATGTTCTAACGGGGATGCTGTGATTCAATGCCCCTCGACCCAGGTTCTGCAGGAACTCTGTGCTAACCAGTCTCTAGCTATTGGCTCTAATGCCCTATCGATCCGCAAATGGGTTTCTATCTCTCCTGCTTCTAAAGCTATCGATCCCAAACCCATTCAGGTATCGATGTTTGGCCTTCCCCCTTTCTGCGACTCCCTGAGGATGGTGGCTGCTTTCTCCAAATGCGTTGGAGATATCATAAGCATATCCTCTTGCTCTCGATTGGCTTCGGGCAGCATTCAAGTAGAAGCTTTGTTCCGTTGTCCTGCCCCGAAAGATCGTATTGAAGCTTACTGCCTCAATGACGGGCTCTCTTCCTTTTCTGTATCAGTTCAGTACCTTGATAGCGCCCCCTCTCTCTCGACTGTTAAGCAAAGCTTCAGTCTCACCCCCTCCCCAGCATTCCATCCTGGAGCTTCCTCTGTTCCGAAAGCCGTTCATTCTTCAGGCAAAGCTGCTGCCATTCCATCGGCACCAAGGCCGCTCTCTATCCCTCGAAAGCTTCCTAGCTCTTCGATTGCTCCTAAGTATTCTCCGGCTAAATCCCCCAATCTCGTCTGGATCAACCCTGATCGATCTTCTCAATCTTGCTCTAAAGCTGATCCTCTTGACTCGTCTCCTCCTCTGGCTTCGACGCCTGCGTTAGCTATCTCATCCCTTGCGTCGGCCAGTGATCCTCCTAAGGCTGAGGGTTGGCCTGCGTGGAGTGTTAACCCTTCATTTGCTTCCGATTGGGATCTCTTTCAACGCTCTGCGCATTTCCCCACCACTAGCGCGCCCCGCTCCGTCTCTCCAGTTACTGCAGCTTTGTCTCCTACCCGTCCTAAAGCTAAAGCTATAGACTGGGTGGATAAAGATGATTTGCTTAGCGAAGAATTGGCCGAGCTGGACAGTGGCAAGGAGTCTACCCAGGTCGTTCCCCTAACTGTCTCGTTTAATTTCAGTCTTTTATTTCAATTATTAATTTCTTCTTGTCGTTTTTCCTTTTATTTAGAGATTTATTTTCCATTTTTTAGACGCTTATCTGTTAATCTGTTAAAGGGCTATCTATCCATCTCCTCAATTCCTCTCTCGCTCATTAAGCTCTCATCTTTTCTTCGGAATCGTTGTGGTATCCCTCGTGAGGTGCAGCCTCCAGAGATACGCGCGGTTGCCGCCCTTTCCCCCTTACCCCCCATGGCATCCTCCTCCCCTCTAACTCCTTCTCTGGAACCCTTTAAGGGTTCAGCTGATCATGGCTCTGTCTCTCCATGTCCTCCCTCCCCGGGCATCTTGCTCTCTTCTGGCTCAGGTGATTGCTCTTATCGGTTAATTCGATCGAGCGCCCGGCTTAAGGCTAAACGTCATGCTTCCTATCCTATTGCTACGAGTCAGCATCCCACTGGGTGTCCGTCCGACACGGTCACCTCGCCTCCCTTGTTAGGCTCTCTTTATCATCACCAATTTGATGATTTTTCCGACGCCGATATGTTGTCTATCTCTCAATCTCTAGGTTTCTCCATCTCCTCCGCTTCCTTGTCCCCCATCACTCTCCTTCGAAAGATTGAACGTGCCCGAGTTCAGGAGCATTGTTTCAATCATGATTAGTCTCTCTTGGAATATTAGGGGTCTTAACTGCCCCGCCAAGCAAAGAGCCATTTTCGATATTATTAAATCTTCTCACTGCGATATCATCTCTATTCAAGAATCGAAAATTGAATCCCCTTCCCCTCATCTTTTTCGTGCGCTAGGAGGCTCCGTCATTACGAACTGGATCTCCCTCGATGCGAGAGGATCTCGAGGAGGAATCCTTTTTGGATTCCGTGACTCGTCCTTCTCGTTAATTACTGTTCATCGCCTCAATTTCTTCCTTATCGTTCAACTTCACTGGACGCTCCTCGATTGCGTTTTAACGGTGATTTCGGTTTACAGCCCGTCGACTCATGATCGACGCTCCCTTTTCTGGGACGAATTCCGCTCCCTCCCTCCCTTTGTTCAGGGGTTGAGCATTGTTTGCGGAGATTTCAACGTGACTCGTTTCGCCTCCGAGAGGACGAACTCGTGCATGATTGATTCCCATTCCGGAACCTTCAATGATTGCATTCGGGATCTCCAGTTATCCGACATTCCAATTAATGGCAGGTTCTTTACTTGGTCCAATCAGCGCCTTATCCCTTCTTTCGCCAAGCTCGATCGCTTTCTTGTCTCTTTCTCGTGGTTCGCCAAGTTTCACAACTCCTACGCGAAGGCCCTTCCCAATCCGTCTTCTGATCATGTGCCCATCGCCCTGTTCTCTGACTTTCACTTTCCTCATCGTCACCAATTCCGATTTGAAAAGTACTGGCTTCAAGACCAGGTTTTTACTAAGCTTGTTGAAGATTGTCTAGCCGCCATCTATGGTTCTCGCGGACTGGGCAACCTTCTTCTTAAACTCTTTGCCATCAAACTCGGTTGCAAAATTTGGCACCGTGAGAGGCAATCCAATACCAACTTCCTTAAAATTTTTCTCCTGAGTTCCATCCAGGCTCTCGATTTGCTGGAAGAACAAGGTACTCTTTCTATCCACGCTCGTAACGAACGGATGGCCTGTAAACGGGATTATGCTGCTATTCTCCTCCAAGACCATTCTAAATGGGCTCAAAGAGCCAGAGTTCATTGGTTGAAGGAAGGAGATGGTAACACGGCATTCTTCCAGCACTTTGCTTCTCACCGCAGACGTTGCAACCACATTCCTTTAATTCTGGACCATAACGCAGAATTGCGTTCGGATCCTGAAATTCACCAGGCTTTTCTCTCTTTCTACAAAGATCTCATTGGCTCCCCCAAGCCTCGTTTGATTTCATTAGACTGGCAGCAGCTCTATGGTCCCCCGACCGTAGACTTATCTTCCCTTGAGGCCCCTTTCTCTCTAGAGGAAATTAAGGTGGCCGTCTTCGCTTTAAAAAGCGACTCGGCGCCAGGGCCGGATGGCTTTCCGGCTTTTTTCTTCCAAAAATTCTGGCCTTGGCTTAAAGACGATCTGTTTGATCTTTTCCAGGACCTGCATCAAGGATCCCTGTCTTTCGACCGCATTAATTACGCCCACATCGTTCTTATTCCAAAAGTCTCTGGTGCCAATGCGGTGTTGCAATTTAGGCCCATTAGCCTTATTAATGTTTCTTTCAAGATCATTATGAAAGTTCTGGCTAATAGGCTCAGTGGGATTATCCCTCCTCTGATTGATCAGGCCCAGTCTGGTTTCATTAAGGACCGCTTTATTCTTGACAGCGTTGCCACCGCTCAAGAAATTATCTCCTTGTGTCATCATCATCAAATGGAGGGTATCCTCCTTAAACTAGACTTTCAAAAAGCTTACGATAATGTTGACTGGGATTTCCTTTTCGACATTTTGACCCACCGTGGCTTTGGTCCGAAATGGATTGGTTGGATTAAATCCAGCCTTATCGCCGGCACTTCCTCGATCCTTGTTAATGGATCGGAGGGCCATAAATTCAAGGTCAAGCGAGGTCTCCGCCAAGGAGATCCGTTATCTTCTCTACTATTCGCCCTAGTTGCGGACGTTTTTAGCCGTCTGCTACACAACGCTCGCGAAGCGAACGTCATTGAGGGTATTGGTCGTGCCCGTAATTTTGACGGTATCCTCAATTTGCAATATGCAGATGATACTATCATATTCTCCAAATCTGATCGCAACTCAATGCGCAATCTCAAACTCTTGCTTTATTGCTTTGAACAGGCTTCAGGCCTCTCTATCAATTTCAACAAATCTTCTGTGTATTGGCTCGGTGGGGATGATTCTCGCCATCATGAAGCGTCCCTTTTCTTTAACTGTCGTGTTGCGTCCTTTCCCATCTCTTACCTTGGTATCCCTCTTAGGTGGGGTAAGCTTCATAGATCAGATTGGGTTCCTATTATTGATAAAATAGAATCTAGATTAAACGTTTGGACTGGTAAACTGCTCTCCCGAGGAGGCAGATTAGTTCTCCTGAATTCGGTTCTTTCGGCTATTCCCCTTTATATGATGTCTTTTTACCTCTTCCCTTCATGGGTCCGTAAGCGTATCGATCAAATTCGGAGTAATTTCTTTTGGTCGGGTGACGCTCATTATAAACAGGGGTCGCACCTGATGTCTTGGGTCATCATTTGTTCTTCGAAAGCGAACGGTGGCTTGGGGGTTCTGAACTTGAGAGACCAAAATCTCGCGCTTTTAGGGAAATGGCTCTGGAGATTCCATAAATCTCCCCATTTATCCTGGGTTCAATGCATCAAGGCGTATTATTTTACTTCCTCTCCCTGGTGGCAGTTCAACGCCCCGACCCATCGTTTCGCTTCTCCTTTCTGGAAAGGGGTCTGGAAGACAGCCCCAGCTTTTCAGGCTAGCATCCTCAAGAGTTGTTCTGACGGTTCCAGGACCATGTTTTGGTCTGATCTCTGGTTATCCAACATGTCCATTGCTTCAGTCTTTCCCTCACTTTTCAACCTTGCCAGTAGGCCGTATGCTACGGTTGAAGAGTCCGTTGTTTGGATCTCGTCCTCTTCATACTGGCTTATCCCCTTTAACTCCCCATTATCCCCTCCTTTGATAGCTGACCTTCAAATTCTCATCTCATCTCTCAACCGTTTCCAGTGGAAACAAACTGAGGATATCGTTTGGAGATGGAACACCTCGGGCTCATTCACTGTCAAATCTTTCTACAAGTTCCTCAATTTCCGTGGTATATCCTCCTCTTCGGCAGACTTTATTTGGAATTCTTGTGCCCCTCTCAAAGTCAAAATTAATTCTTGGTTAGCAATTAACAACAAGCTCCTTACCGTGGAGGTGCTCAACAAAAGGAACTTAGCGTGGGGTCAGCTTTGTCCCCTTTGTTCGCTTTCTTCGGAAGATTTTAATCACCTTTTCGTTGCGTGCACGTTCATCGTTCCTCTTTGGAAAATTGTGACGCTTGCTTGGGGTAACTCTGCCTTACCTATTAACCTTTTCTCTTGCTGGAATTCCCCCTCTGTTCCGCCTAGATTTAGGAAGGGTTGGTTTTTCTCTGTCCATATCATTTTGTGGATTATATGGAGAGAAAGGAACCGTAGGTTATTCTCGCACAAAGCAGCCTCTATTTTTTCGATTATTGAAGAATTCGTTTATCTTTTCAAGTTTTGGTCTTCTCAACTGAAAGAAGACGATAGACTGTCCTACTTCTATCATCGATTGGATGATTCCATTATTGTTCTCTCGAACCTTAACGCTTTATGATTATTATCTTGCTTTTCTTGTTTGGTTTTTCTGTTCGGAGACTTTTTTTCCTCTGGATTTTCATGTTTTGGTCGCGGTAGTTTAATTTGTTCAGCTTTCTTTTCTATGGTTCGTCACTCTATTGCTCCTTTTATGCAGGTTTAAGCTTTGGATTATCCTCCCTGCCTTCATGGCTCTCTTTTGGCTTTGGTCTCCCAATGTGGACTGCTAGCTTCTTTAGCGTTCAGCTTCTTTATGTTGCGGCTGGGCTCTGAATCGGGTCTGCATTGGTTTTTTTGCTTGATGTTTTTGTGCTTGTTTCTGGCAGGTTATTAGCTTCAGCAGCTCCTCTTTTGGTGTGTATAGTTTGTGTTTGGTCGTTGTGTGCTTATTGTAGGAGGGTGAGCGCAAAGTACTTTTAGCGTTCTATCTCTTGATTTAAGTTACTGTTTGGATTTGCAGCTTCTGTGTTTCTCTGTCTATGTTTATTTCTACTGTTTGATTGTAGTGTTTTCTTACCCCTATGTTGCTTTTCCTCGATGCTGCATTCATCCCTTGTTTCTTTGGTGGCTGGATTGTACTTAGAGTTTTATTTTTTCGGCACCGGTTGGTGCTTGCTGTGCTTTTTGTTGGACTGTGGTCTTATTGCCCTATTCTTTGTCATATTGGGGATGACGAGCTCCTGGCAGTCTTGACTCTGGCTTGTAGTCTCGACTGTTTGTTCCACCCAGTATTTTTTATTCCTGATTGGGCATGTTACTGCTAGTGATTCAGGGGGTCTTTGATCCCCTTTCTGCTATGTTTGTGTTGGGCCGGTTCAGTTTCTGGTTGTTTTCCGCAGCTTTCCTCCTTCTCCGACGAGTGTGATGCCTTCTGATGCTCCTTTCCCCTTGCCTGCTCTGATCGTGTGTCTCCTTGGTGCGTTCGTGACTCCAGTCCTCTCGGTTGTCGTCTTCGCGTTCGTTGGCCTCCCGTCCCTCGGCTGCCTGGGTTATCTTTAGGGGATTTTGCGTCGGAGATCTGTTCCCGTTTCAGCTAGCGTCCTCTATTATTTGTATATTCCTGTACTGCTCTATTGTTCCTCATTTTCTTCTCTCGATTGTTGCTGTGTCTGCGATTATTGTATGCTGCTCGCGTTTTACTTCTTGTAAAACCCTTTTACTGAGTTTTGTACTGTACTTTATGATTTATTAATATATTTTTTGATCCGGCTGGAGTCTTTCGACTCTATCCGATTACGTCAAAAAACAACTTTAGTAAAATGAGTAGTGGATGTAGAAAAGCGATCCGCTGCTAATTTTGAGTCTCAACAGCAGCACTCTTATCAAATAATATTACGGCAAACCCATCGTTTGTAGAAAAGCGATCCGTGATTCCTACCCACCCGGTCTGGTTAACCAATCACAAACGACAAGCGATAATGCTTAAAAACACAAAGAAATAAAAAACAGGACCAGAGATCCAAAACAGAAATGGACCCCACCAATTCATCAAACCCACATGGTCATGTCAGACCCATCTTTGTCGCAATTCCCCAGCTCCCATCCCATCAACAACTCCAAACACCCCCGTCTTTCACATTGAAAAATAGGTTTTTCTTTTACATCTTTCACTAACAAATATTTCAATTACATATCCCTCCCTCACAAATACTTAATTCTATATAATTCACTTACAATTTAAAATTTATTTCAAATAGCCATTTTTTTAACAGAATTTAATTTTATATAACTCATTTAAAAATACTTATATAAAATTAAATACTTATGAGTGAGGTTTTTAAATTAAAATATGCGTTAGTGACCAATATAGAAAAAACCCTAAAAATTTTGGATAATGCTACACCTACTATTAAATCTACTACCTTTTCCTTCTCAACCTTAGTGGCACACTATTAGTGTAAATTATTGTAGAGTAGATGGTGCAAATATCCAATAATAATGTGCCACCTAAGGTAGTAAAGAAAAAGATACTAGATTTGGTAGTAGGTGTAGCATTACCACAAAAAAAAATTGAGTACTGCTACACCTACTATTAAATCTACTACATTTTCCTTCTCATCCTTAGGTGACACACTATTAGTGGAGGTTATTATGGAGTAGGTAATACAAACATCCAATAGTAGTGTCCACCTAAGATAATAAAGAAAAAGATACTAGATTTGATAGTAGATGTAGCATTACCTAAAAAAAAATTAGTAGGCACGATTTAATATTCGCGCCCCATAAATGAAGAATTAATCATAAGAACTCCAATCTAAACCCTGCTTGAATCTCAGGATCAATGGAGCATAAAAATCAAGAAAAAAATCCATGCATCATCCCCTATTATACAAGGGTAATGCTACACCTACAACTTTTACAACCTTAAAACCTTATGTGGCACAATCTCATTGGAGATGTGTACAACTCATTACAACCTACTCTACAATATATTCCAATGAGATTGTGCCACCTAAGATTGTAAAAGAAAAGGTTATAAGAAAGATTGTAGGTATAGCATTACCCATTATACAAAGCCCAAATGCAACTAGCAACCATCTTATGACCAAGAACTATAAGAGTCAGATTAACTACAAACATATGAACCGTAAAGTTTAAACACAGGAAAATTAGCAAAAATCAATAAAAAAATTTCCGAAATGACCCACTCTATGAAAGTATTTATCAAACCGACCTACTTTCGAAACTAATGACCAAAAGATCTGTTTGCTATCTCAGATAGCGAGTTTAATGAAAATATCATCGTTAGCGAGTATATGGTAAGGTGTTTTTCCACCACTTGGAGAGAAATTGAAGAAAATATAAAGTTAAGACTCACTATCTCGGATAGCGCATGTTTATACCACACTCGCTAATTGGGATAGCGATTTTCAATTGGACAATTTTTTAACACACAGTTTCGCTCTCTCTCTCATTTCTCTCTTTCTATTCTCCTCTTCACTTATCTCTTTATTCACTTTGGAACTCCTACCCAATGTACAATTCGTCAACGTTTGATGAACTGGACGGCTCTTGTGAAACTTGATTTACTCTCGTATTTTGTGACGTCTCCTCGGTAACATGAACATTAATATTATTGAATACATCATTAACGAGTGTGGTACATCATCACTCATTAGTTACATTATTGAAGGCATCATAAACATTAATACTATTAACGAGTGTGATAGTTACATTCTCTTCATTTAGCGAGTGTGATAAGTGAAGAGAACATGGAAAGAGATAAGTGGGAGAGATAGCGAAACAACCAGTATTTAAAAAACTCCTCAATCGAAAATCGCTATCTCAGTTAACGAGTGTGATATAAACACACTCGCTATCTGATATAACAAGTATAAATTTGATATCTTTTCTTCAAGACTATACATTCACTATCTCAGTTAGCGAGTGTAGTACAAATACATACGCTAACTGAGATTGCGAGTCTAAACTTAACATTTTCTTCAAAAAAAATTACTATGGAGAAACACCTAGCCATACACTCGCTATCTCAAATAGCGATAATGTTTTAACTAAACTCGGTATCTAAGATAGCGAGTGGGTTGCTTTCGTAATTAGTTTCAAAAGTGGGTTGATTTGGTAAATACTTTTAAAAAGCGGAACAATTTGGAAAAGATTTCAAATCAATAACATTGCAATGCATCATCCATCAGCATCCAAGCCCAAGCACATCAATCAATCCGGATACTAAAACATATTTGTTTGTCACAAACAGACAAATTAAAGGATCTAAGAGCATTTGTAGTCGTTTGCCATTTATTTATTTTTTTTAAAAGAGAGGAAAAAAAAATTGTAGTTGTTGGCCATTTATTCGAATTTTGGCTTTGATATGAACAGCGGTTGGCCAAATATGAGAGACGAAATGGTTTTTGCCAAAATATAGCTAACGAGAGATAATGTTTCGTCTGTTTAATGTGACGAAAGATTATTTTTCGTCGAAGATGTCGGACTAAAAATGAAACACTGTCCCTACACAATTGCAGCTGAAATCTCTTTGGACGAAAGATAATATATCGTCCGAGAAATTAAATATAAAAAAAAAAAATTCGAAGGACGGTAAATAATTTATTGTCTCTTCAATACGCTAAATGCCAAAAGTAGGTTGGGACGGTAGATTATCCTTTTTTTTTTGCTTTAGATTTTTGCTGTAGAATTTTTTTGCTTTAAAATTCAACCAACACCTTCTATTTGCTCCATTTTCAACCAGCAAATGGTCTGTTTGGTTTAAAATTCAACCACCGATTTTTTTTTTATATATATATTTTTTAGAAGGGTAGGGACGAAAGATAATGTGTCGTCCAGGTCAAAAAAATACAAATAAACCCACCTCTTTGGTCGGACGGGAAATTATCTCCCGTTCGATCGATTTTTTTTTTATTTTTTTATTTTTTTAATATTCCTCTGACGAGATATCATTACCCGTCCCATTTGAATTTGATTTTTTTTTTCAAATTAAACGGACGATAAATAATCCTCTGCCCAAGGTGATTTACGTGTAGGCGGCTCAAGAACGATAGATGATGCGGTTTATTTCTGGGAGACGTGTGGATGCACCAGGTGTGAGTTCGGACTCGATTTGTATTTGAAGGAGAATGCTGCTCGTCTGCCGATCTTCGGTTGACCTTCTGGAACCTACGATGAGCTCGGAATGATGTTGAAGTCTGGGCTCGGATCTGAGGGGTCGGATCCGAGGTCTTGTGTACCTGCAGACGGTCCTGAAACACCGGGGTTTATCCCGGTGGCGGACCCTCCGACGATCTAGTCAGTCTCTGTGAGAGAGTAGCAATAACTAGGTATATTTAAGTGGCAAAAGATTGATCACCTCAAAAGGTGGGTGTGGGTCTAGTATTTATAGAGAATTCCAACCGGGTTTGGTTCCCTTTGGGGGCCGGGTCTGGATCCGAAGGCCCGTGGGCCTGACGTGGCAGCAGGCCCAGGGGGTTTAGGGCAGACGTGGCAATACCAGGAGTGGTATAGGGCTGACGTGGCGAAACCCTTGGTGGTATTTGGAGCCGACGTGGCTGATCGTGGGTCTCCTGTTCTTCTGGGGGGATCGGAGGGTCTAGGCTACGCCAGGTCATCCTTCTGCTTCGCCAGAGAGGGGGGACGGCCTGTGGCACTGTCACGGGTTGGACTCCGAGGACTACCGAGGCTCGTCGGCACGAGGAGGCCAGTACTGTGAAGGCAAAACATGAGGTTCGGCGCCGACCCTGAAGTGGTTCGGGGCCGAGCTAGATAGCTATTTTTACCTTTTTGAGTGAGAATTGTATTGGGCCCTGGTTGGGCCCCCAGCCATTTTTACCCTACCACACAAGCCCCCCACTCCTGCGGGGGTGCGGGAGCTAGCCGTGGAGGAGTGTCTACGGTTGTAGAAATGGGATGGCGAGCCATTGTGTCTTTCTGAGAATATTACCTTGGTGTTGGACCCGACCTCGAGCAGGCGAGGGACTTATGGGCCAACAAGGGGGTGGCGAGCCGTTGAGCCTTCCTGAGAAGACTGCCCTGGTGTCAGACCATGACCTCGAGCTTGGCGAGGGATTACGGGTCGGCAAGGGCGATGGCGAGCCGTGAAGCCTTCCTGAGAAGACTACCCTGGTGCTGGACCCGACCTCGAGCTGGTGAGGGACTTATGGGCCAACAAGGGGGGTGGCGAGCCGTTGAGCCTTCCTGAGAAGACTGCCCTGGTGCCAGACTTGACCTCGAGCTTGGCGAGGGATTACGAGTCGGCAAGGGCGATGGCGAGCCGTGGAGCCTTCCTAAGAAGACTACCCTGGTGCTGGACCCGACCTCGAGCTGGCGAGGGACTTATGGGCCAACAAGGGGGATGGCGAGCCGTTGAGCCTTCCTGAGAAGACTGCCCTGGTGCCAGACTTGACCTCGAGCTTGGCGAGAGATTACGGGTCAGCAAGGGCGATGGCGAGCCGTGGAGCCTTCCTGAGAAGACTACCCTGGTGCTGGACCCGACCTCGAGCTGGCGAGGGACTTATGGGCCAACAAGGGGGATGGCGAGCCGTTGAGCCTTCCTGAGAAGACTGCCCTGGTGCCAGACTTGACCTCGAGTTTGGCGAGGGATTACGGGTCGGCAAGGGCGATGGCGAGCCGTGGAGTTTTCCTTAAAAGACTACCCTGGTGTTGGACCTGTTCCCGAGTCGGCGAGGGATCTACGGGTCGGTAAGGGCGGTGGCGAACCGTTTGAGCCTCAGGAATGTGGAGGAGGGTAGCCTGCCGTCTTTGCGGAGTATTAAAGGCGTCCCGGGATCTGTGCGACGTTCCAACTTCCCAGGTGCCTTAATGGCGCCGTCTAATAAATGCGTGGCGCCTGGTCTTCCGTTGTTTGGTTTTCCCCATGTCATAAAGGCTGGCCTGTGGGGGGGGCTATAAGTATCCCTCTCTCTGCAGTGGGTCGGATCACAGCAAGGGTGGTCTATTGGCCATCAAAGGTGTCTGCTCCGGCGGACGTCTGTTTCTTGCTTAGTTTAATCCCGGTCGTGTCGGGGGAGGTGGATTCTCTGCCGCCCCGATCTTCTCTTGGATCTGATGGCCCCAAAGCGGTAGTCAGCTCCAGGGGGGATCAGGGCGAGAGGGGCAACCACCGAAATTTGGACCGATAGTTGAGGAGCCTCGGATTGGTGAAGCTTCTGCCGTCTGGATCCTTTTTCGGGTCAGACGACCCTGATCTGGTTGTTTGGCCCGAGAGAGATCCAGACGGGAGGGGCATCTACCAAATTAAAGGCTAGGGGCCGAATTGCCCCGGATGGGTGGGTCGTCTCCGATTGGAGGTTGGCCACTCTGTCTTCAAATAGGGCTCCAGGTGATGGTGGTTTCTGTCTCACCCTCGAACAGTTCGGGGTTTCGGCTGTTGAGGCTGTAAGTCCCGAGCTGCTCGCGGGTGAAAGGGGAACCGACCGAGTCCTGGAGCCCGGGGCGTCTGTCTGAGGACGGCGCCTTAAACCTTTAAGTAAAAATGTTCTCTCCGTCGCGTACTCCATCCGAACCGACCCCTGAGTTGGGCTGTCAGTCTGGCGTCTGATGACGTCAGCAGCACACATTTCGAGGGCGTGGCGCGATTTTCCAGGTGGCAGTTGTGCGTCAATCAGTGAATAGTAATTGCGGAAGTCGAGGAATCGTTCTTCTCCTCTATAAGTATTCTCCTCTCTTCCCCTTTCGCCCACTTCTTTCTTGCTGCCTTCTTCCTCAAAAAATCTCTCAACCCTTCAGTGCCTGTTCTTGCAGCTTGCCGTACTAGGGTCATCCTTCCGAAGCGGTTCCAGGTGAGTTGGTAAGTTTGTTTAGCTTTAGGCACAAATGGATAGGGCTCAGTCCGGTTCGTCGGCGTCGACGTCCAGGGGGGAAGTAAAGCCTGTCTCCACATTGACGTCGTGGGAAGAGCCCGTGCTTGAGGAGGGGTCGGTGCCGGTCGCGGACCCTTCTGGCTTGGTTTCATGGGAGGACTCAGTGGGTGAGGGGGAGGCGGTACACCAGATGAGGCCGTCACGCTCCCGACGTCCCTTTGTGGTGGCGAGCAGCGAGTCGGAGGAAGCCAGCGATAGTTCGGACGGCATTCGTGTGCTGGAGTTGTCTTCCGAGGAGGAGAGAGGCGAGGGTGATGTGGTGAGGAGGTCCACCGTTCAGGGTGCAGGTTCCAGACTTACGCCGACAGGCCTGGGGCCATTGTCTACTCCTTCGTCGGAGCGAGCCAAGAAGAAGAAGAGGGCCCCGAGGAAGGCGGGGTCGGGGACTGACGGTTCGAGCCAGGCACCTGTTTTCCGCAATTTGATGACGGGTTCGCCCGTACAGCCGAAGTATTTCCGTCAATATCCCGACGATCTTTCTGACCGGGAGCTCTTCGGAGTGCAGCCCTCTTCGCCGAGCCGGAGGAGGGTGATGATGGACGCGATCTCGACCGTTTTGGAGGACGGGGACTTGGAGGTTCTGCAGCTGGCGTATCATATAGGGCCTGGCTACGAATTGCTGCTGCCGAGCTCTACCCTGCGCCCCACCGATCCCCTATCAGCTTGGTATTGTGTCTTCCCTGTGGATGCTTTCATCTCTGGCCTGAGGTTGCCAATCCACCCGTTCGTTAGGGATGTGCTGAACTGGGCCTCCTTGGCGCCCATGCAGTACGGGCCGAACTCTTGGAAGCAGATCATCTACTTTGTGTCGATGTGCGAGGAACAGCAAGTGCCCCTGTGGCTGAATGTGTTCCGCGCGATGTTGATGGTCAGCTCGTCGGCCGAGGGTGTATACTATATCTCTCTCCGGAGTAAGGGGAAGGTCGTACGCAATCACCCGGATTCCATTAAGAAATGGAAGGAGAAATATCTGGTGATCCGGAGTGAAGAGCCATGGGACATTTCCACTCGATGGAACCACTCCAAGCCGAGCTACCAAACGCCGAGGCAGAGGGATCTGTCGGCTGAAGAATGGGGGTTTGTCGAGCGCCTCCGTCTGTCACCTAGTATTGATTGGACGGAGGTGACGGAGGCCAGCCTGGCGAGCGTTGGACTGAGCCCAGCCGTTATGTGTATGTAGTTGTTTCTTGTCTCTTGGTCCTTTCGTACTTTCTTGCTCATTGCTCTTAATGGCTTTTCCCGCAGATATGGACGAGACGTCGATCAAGGCAAGGAGGCTCGCCATGAGGAAGGAGAAGGCTGAGAAGGAGGCGGCGAAGAGGCCGAGGGGGTCGTCCCTAGTCATCTCGGAGGTCCAGCTCGAGCCGAGGACCAAGAGGGTTCGCTCGGAGGCGAGCAAGGGGGCGGCTGCTTCGAAGGGTCAGGGCCTAACAGGGGCCTCTGTTCTTGACAAGGGGAAAGGTCCCTTGGTTGAGGTCGAGGAAGAGGATCCGGTGGTGGAGTTGTTGCGGCAGCGGTGGGCTCCAGACTGGTCGGTTCGGATGGGGGACTGCCTGACCGAGGAGGCCCAAGCTGTTGAGGTGGTGGAGAAGTTGGCGACACCTCGTGACCTTAAGGCGATGGAGGGTGAGCCCGTGGAGGTGGCGTTTGCACGCCTGGCGCAGGCCACTGTGCTGGTAAGTCCGTCGATCCTGTCCCCCTCGTTGATTTTCGTCCGGACGCCTTATCCTTATCTGTGCTCGTTGGTTGTAGGCTTGCATACAGGGGGCCAACATAAAGAATCTCTACGAGGCGTCCCTGGCCCACGAGCGAGCTCGGGCGGAAAAGAGCGAGCGGGAGATGAAGGAGATGCGGATCGAACTCGAGGGTTCGCACAAGAGGGAGCAGCAGCTGGAGCTCCAGCTCAAGGCCAAGGATACAGAGTGGGAGAAGAAGGTGGCTTCCCTGAAGACGAAGTTCACCAAGGAGGCGAAGGAGGTGATGACTACGGGTCAGATGATGGTGATCGAGGCCCAGGACAAAAGTTATGCGAAGGCCCTCAGTCACGTGAGGCACTTCTTCTCGACCCTCAATTTGTCCAATTTTGAATATGACATGGAGATCGAGGGGACGTCGAAGACTCCTGGCAAAGAAGGGCCTGCCCTCGATCCACCGGCCGACGCACCCGTGGATCCGTCCGTCGACGCTGAGGTGGGACATTGAGTTGTATATTTTTTATCTTTCTTTTTCTCTTCCTCGACTATATTTGCCTCTCGCGGACTGGCCACCGCCTTTTTTGTAAGAAGTACCAGGATTTATAGTAGTAAAAAAAAAAATTTCGAGCGGCCAATTGTTTTGACCTCGGACATTTCCGAACCTTCTTGCGAATGTGCGTTAAGTTGACTGGTTTTCTTGTAGGTCGCGGCTCTCCTCCCCGAGGTGGACTCCCGTAGTTTCTATGTGGCGTGGCTCCGGAGTAAAGTTAAGGCCCTGGAGGCCGCGCTGGTTTGTCACCGAAGGGGGGCTCGGGACACTGATACGGCTTGTAACTTTTATCGGAATAAGTCCGAAGCCTTAAGTGAGGAGGCGCGTCGGCTGAGGAGGGCGATGTGGGATTTTGAGCTCGGCGGTGTGGACCTTGTACAGGCCGAGTTGAGTACTTTGGCGCCGAGGCCCTTTCCTGGGGGGTTGCTTCGTGACGTCTTTGTGGAGAAGGAGATGGAGATACATCGTTACAAGGCGATGTTCGGCGTCTCGTTCTCTTCCTCTGTGGGTCGGCAAGCGGAGGGGGTTCCCTCTGCGCTGCTGCTGTTGCAGCGTACGCGACCGGATGACGCCCAGAGTTCTGTGGCTGGAGTGTCGACCGCGGCTGAGGCTAAGGACTATCATAACGAGGAGAGGGGCTCCTAGTTGCTTGGTCGGAGTACTTTCGCGCCTCGCTGGACCCGAAGGGCCCTAAGATTTCTTCTGGTTTGAGATGAGCGGAGTGGTCCTGTAACGGTCTTTGTTTCTTTTATTCATGCCCCTTTATTTTCATGAATAAAGAATCATTTTCCTTCATCGCTCCGGCTAGTAGTGTAGTGCATAATGTCGGAGGCAAGGTTCGGCTCCACCGATCCGCGAGGGATCGAAGTGGGGGCCTTAGGAAGAACCCTTAGTCTGGACTCGGATTGAGTCTATCGAGACATTTGGGTTTGGACAAAAAGGGGTATTTTTAGTATAAGATAGGGAGGGCCGCTAAGACAGCCCTTTACATATGAGGTTTTACACAAAAATAGATTTACACTTAGCCAGGCCATAATCTATGTTCGCTCGGCGTCGAGGGGGAACATACCTCCCCCGACGGTGGTCATGTAGCATGATCGTGCTGCTTCTTGGCTGCCCCGGACGATGCCAACTCCTTGCGGGGTGGGGAATTTGAGCTTCAGATGGTAAGCCGACGACACCGCTTGGAGGGAGCATAGTCCAGGTCGGCCGAGTATGGCGTTGTAAGCCGCCTTGACGTTGACTACCATGAAGTCCATGGATTCGGTCCTTTTGACAGGAGTCGATCCGGCGGTAACGTCGAGGGTAACAATCCCTTCTATCACGACAGGGACGCCGGAGAACCCGTGCAAGGTGTACCCGGCCGGCTTGAGTTTGCCTCTGGGTAACTTGAGATTCTCGAAGGCTTCGAGGAAAAGAATATTCACCGAGCTGCCGTTGTCGACGAGGATTCTGCGAACTTCACAATTAGCCATGTGGAGACTGATGACGAGGGCATCGCAGTGGGGCAGGCGGACACCTTCGAGGTCCTCCCCTGAGAAGGAGACCGGCCTCGACTGCAGTTTGGGCGAGGGGTTGTCTCGGACAGCGTTCACCTCTCGGATGAAGGCTTTTCGGGAAGTATTCGATTCACCTCCCATCGGCCCTCCGTGGACACAGTGTAAGATGAAAGGTATGTCTGTGGTTCCCTCGGAATCGGGGTCCCGACCCTGGGCGTGGTTTGGAGGAGGGTTCGGAGGCGAGGGCCTCCGGTTCCTAGCGTCTCGCCGGTCTCGTGGGCCTTCTCGGGTAAACTCTCGGAGGTACCCCCTTGAAATGAGTTCCTCAATTTCGTCTTTCAGGGCTCGGCACTGGTCGGTTTCGTGCCCATGCTCTCTGTGGAAACGGCAGTAGAAGCGCTGATCTCGATTCTTATTGTTATTGGATCGGGGAGGTAGTCGGACAATGCCCTTGTCTTCGATTTCCAAGAGGATGGCGGATACGTTATGCGTCAAGGGAGTGTACCTCTCGAAGCGGGGGACCGGCGGGACCTTCTTCACGGCCCCCGGGTCCCTTGGAGCTTTCTTTGATGGCTCGACTTCTTCGGTCTTCCGCTTCCCCTTCCCGGTGGCGTCCCTGGCATCTTCGGGGTTAAGGGCTTCTTCTGCCCTAATGTATTTCTCAACCCTATTGAGGAGGTCGGGAAAGTCGACGGGGGGTCTCTTCGCCAGAGAAGCCTTCAGCTGTCCATGACGGACGTTGTGTCGGAATGCC
This sequence comes from Hemerocallis citrina, assembly GCA_017893485.1. Classification (NCBI taxonomy): domain Eukaryota; kingdom Viridiplantae; phylum Streptophyta; class Magnoliopsida; order Asparagales; family Asphodelaceae; genus Hemerocallis; species Hemerocallis citrina. Next base: position 18,680,584 of record CM030362.1, read on the forward strand.
GCTGAAGCGACGCTAGGGTCGAGGGAGGAGACCGACCTCGCCTCAGCGGTAAATCTCCGGACGAACACCCTGAGTGATTCCCCCTCTATCTGTCTGAGCCCTAGTAATGAGGCACTGGTCCTTTCGGCCTTCCGGCTAGTGACAAAGTGGGCGAGAAAATTGCCCTCGAGTTGGTCGAAGGAGTAAACGGAGCCGGGGGCGAGCTTCGAGAACCACTCACGAGCTGGACCCCGAAGGGTAGCAGGGAAGGCTCGGCATAGCAGGGGATCCGAGGCGCTGTGAATCATCATGAAGGTTTTGAAACCCTCCATGTGATCAGCAGGATCTCCCTCACCGTCGTAAGTCTCGAATTGAGGGGGTCGAAAATTCCTGGGTATTTCCGCTTGGAGGATGGGGGCGGAGAAGGGAGGACGGACAGGTCTGTACCCCTGAGCCGCTGTTCGGCCGCCGTCCCCTATGTGATCGAGGCGATCCTCCATTTCTTGTAGGCGCCTTAGGAGTGCGCCGTCGTCCTCTTGCTGGGTTGATGATGGGCGGGACGCGCTGGCTTCGGCGTCCGATCCTGTTTGGGAATGGAGGGTTTCTTCCCTGGGGGCCTGTCGGAGAGCTCCCAGAATTTCTCTTCGGAAGTCTTGGAACTCCTTGTGAGTGACGGGGGCTCCCTCGACCCGGTTTGGTCGGTCCGAGGGTTGTCTTCCGACTCGACTGAGCGCGGGTCTTCGTCCCTCGGGCGGCGGTCTTGGACGGTTTGGGGCCGGGTTGGAAGCGGCCCTTCCCATGTTGCGGGTAATCTTGCGGTTGAGGATTATCCCCCGGAGGTCGGGCTGGACTGGCTGGGTGACGCTCCTTTGGGACTCTTGAGGGGGAGCCCTGTGTTTTGTAGTGCGCGGCCCGGCGTTAGCAGTTGGTGTGGGCGAGTCCCGTTGGTTGACGGAGGAAGCAGCCCCCTTGCCCTTGGAGGCCATGAGGGTTCGGCTGTCGAGGTCCCTTGAGGGTCTGGCTCGGATCGGCTTCTGAAGCACTGTTCCCACAGACGGCGCCAACCTGATGCGGTTTATTTCTGGGAGACGTGTGGATGCACCAGGTGTGAGTTCGGACTCGATTTGTATTTGAAGGAGAATGCTGCTCGTCTGCTGATCTTCGGTTGACCTTCTGGAACCTACGATGAGCTCGGAATGATGTTGAAGTCTGGGCTCGGATCTGAGGGGTCGGATCCGAGGTCTTGTGTACCAGCAGACGGTCCTGAAACACCGGGGTTTATCCCGGTGGCGGACCCTCCGACGATCTAGTCAGTCTCTGTGAGAGAGTAGCAATAACTAGGTATATTTAAGTGGCAAAAGATTGATCACCTCAAAAGGTGGGTGTGGGTCTAGTATTTATAGAGAATCCCAACCGGGTTTGGTTCCCTTTGGGGGCCGGGTCTGGATCCGAAGGCCCGTGGGCCTGACGTGGCAGCAGGCCCAGGGGGTTTAGGGCAGACGTGGCAATACCAGGAGTGGTATAGGGCTGACGTGGCGAAACCCTTGGTGGTATTTGGAGCCGACGTGGCTGATCGTGGGTCTCCTGTTCTTCTCGGGGGATCGGAGGGCCTAGGCTGCGCCAGGTCATCCTTCTGCTTCGCCAGAGACGGGGGACGGCCTGTGGCACTGTCACGGGTCGGACTCCGAGGACTACCGAGGCTCGTCGGCACGAGGAGGCCAGTACTGTGAAGGCAAAACATGAGGTTCGGCGCCGACCCTGAAGTGGTTCGGGGCCGAACGAGATAGCTATTTTTACCTTTTTGAGTGAGAATTGTATTGGGCCCTGGTTAGGCCCCCAGCCATTTTTACCCTACCACAATAGATAATCTTTCGTCTGATGTTAAAAAACAAACGAGAACCCAAATTTTGGTTTTACACGACTACAGCGACAACTCATATTATCTATTTCCATTTGCCAAATACCCAAAATTTAGCATCAGGCGACTACAGATGCTCTAAAGTAACCATCATGGTTAATGCTATACCTACTAACACCATCTCCAATTATGCTAGTCATCTCTCAATTTTAGCTAAAATAGCTAAGTTGGGGATAAAAATATACTCCAACGGGACTGGTCAAACTACTCGCCAAAATACATTGATCAAATTCACTCGCCCGATGTGGCGAGTTTGTTTAGCTAGCCAAAAATAGAAACGGCGATCCATAGAAGAAATAAATATCGCGGCCGAACAAAAATGAAATCACGAACAAATGAAAATAAAATCGCGATCTGCATAAAATTGAAATCGCGAACAAAAATGGAAATCTCGAACAAAAATGGAAATCGCGATCTGCATAAAAATGAAATCGCGAACAAATGAAAATGAAATTGCGAACAAAAAAGAAATTGTGATCTGCATAAAAAAGGAAAAATGAAATTGCGAGAAAATTGCGATTAGAGAAAGAAATCAAATCAGGATTTATGTAGTTTTGTGTGAGTGGATTGGGTTTTTTTTTCCCTTCGGCTTTTTAACCTTTTAACCTTTTTTTAACATATAATTTTAATAGCCTGGCCTTTTCTTTTGGTTTGGGCTTTATATTTCATTTTAATTTAATTTTGAGCTTTAAATTATGATTGGCTAGTGAAAATATATAGTACAGTTGGAGTTGAAATTTTTTTTTGCTAGCCAAATTATCTATTTGTTCTCTATTTTGATTATTATAACTAGCCAAAATAGTATCATGGTTGGAGATGCTCTAACAAATCAAATACTTTTTCTTTAATACCTTATTTATACATTATTAGTAAAGTTTATTGTAAAGTAAATAGTAAAAATATCCAATAATAGCATGCCACCTAAATTAATAAAACCAAAAATAGTAAATTTGGTAATAAATATAGCAAAAATCAAGAACAACTCTAAAATTATACTCAACCATCATATTAACTACTCAAACAATCAAACAAGAACAACTCTAAAATTATACTCCACTAAAAAAATGTCGCAAAAATCAAGAACTTATCCATGAATCTGAATCATCATACAAAGTCCATATGAAACTAGCAATCATCAAATTACAAACTCCATCACACACACCCAACAAACAAAAACAAGAGGATAACAGAACATCTCACAATAAAGCCGCCATCGCCGACAAAGCACAAACCAACACCGCAAAAACCCCAAACGGCCTCACCGCCAAGGCATCATTGTTATCCGCGACCTTATCCGACTTCGACTGCGGCGACTCCGACGGTGCACCCTCCGGCGTCTCATTCGGCGGCGCCGGTGGCGACTTATGCTTGTGATGCTTGGACTTCTCTGGCGCGAGTGCCTCAACCGAAGGACCCGGCGCCTCTGCCGCCGGGCTAGGCGCTTCCACCGGCGCATCCCCCAACGGCCCTGGCGCCGGCGCCGGCGCATTCCCGAATAACTCCGTCGGCAACAAAATACTATCCACCGTCAAGATGCACACCGGCGTATCATCAAGAACCGTCTCCGCTATCCTCGACGTGTCCACCCCCGTATCCAGCGTGACGTCATCTCCGTGAGACGCAACGGTCAGATCGTACTTCCCGTTCCCGCTCGTCGCCATCGTGGATATCGTCCCCTCCTTATTCATTAGCGACGCCTTGGGCGTGTAGCTCGGCAGCGCGTGGTACTGCAGTAACGTGACCAGCTCGGCGCTACTCAGTGCCTTCAGATCCGGCACTCCCTTGGCCTTGAACGCCTCGTCGTTGGGCGCGAACAGCGTCAGGCCCTTGTCCTCCGCGGACTCGAACATCTTGAGCACGCCGGATGACGTAACGAGAGAGGCGAAGGTCTTGCAGCCGGCCTTTTCGAGAAGGGCGGTGATGTTGGAGGTGGCTGCGGAGGGGGCATCGAGGAGGCCCGGGAAGGTAATGGGGGCTGAGATCTCGATGACGGAGATGTTGTAGGGGATTTGTTTCACGGACTTGGTGTAGTCGGAGGCGAGCTTGGAGTTGGGGGCGGAGGGGCCGAAGGCGACCTTGCCGCCGCGGAGGTTGGTGATGTTAACGAATCCGGAGTTGCCGGGGGCGTTGCCGGTGGTCTGGTAGAGGGTGGTGGAGAGGGTGGTGCCGGAGGGGAGGGAGTGGAGCTTGGTGGGGTCGTAGTAGTCGAGGAGGACAAGGAGGCGGATGGCGTTCTTGATGCCGGCGAGGGTGTGCTTGGCGACGAGGGAGGACATGGCGGAGTTGGGGAGGGCGAGGACGGTGACGGTGGTGCGGGAGTTGACCTCGTCGGCGACCTTGGTCTGAGTCAGGTACGAGTTGAAGAGGGAGTAGTCGGGGAAGCCGTCAAGAATCGCCGTTATATTGTGGGCGGTTATTGACGTGGCTAACGCCGTCAAGAAAAGAGAAACTAGGAAGAGAGAGGAGAGAGCCATTGTGGAGGAGTGAGAGTGAGAGTGGAGTGAGGCTGTGAGGGGGTTTTGATAATACGGGTTGGGTGTGACTCGGGTTAGATTACTATGGTTAGGGTTAACTAGGGTTGGGTTAAGAGAACAAGTTTTGGAATGGTGTGAGCATGTGACGATTTTCGGTGTTGGGATTTCAAGGGAGAGCGTCGGTGGGATTACAGCTGGATAACTGAAGTAGAAAAAGGATGGGGGACCGGGTGAAGATTGGGATTAAGGAATGGGATTTTCAAGTTGTCGGGATGCAATGGGGGGATTTTTGAATTGGATTGTGATTTTGAAAAAAGTAGTGCTGCAGTTGTGGCCATATATTTAAAATTTAAGTTTCGAAAGTATAGTAGTCGGCTATATTTGACAGACGAAATGGTAATCGCTAAAATATAGCTAACGAAAGATAATTTTTCGTCTGTTTGATCGGACGAAAGATTATCTTTCGTCGGAGAGATTTTTTTATATTAAACTATATCGGACGGAAAATAATACACCGTCCATCATTTTAATTTTAATTTTTTATTTTATCGTAAGAGATGGAGAATAAAATTTTGTTCGTACTCTTTTTTTTTTTCACGCGCAATAGTTGAACGAGGGATAATATCCCGTCCCTTAAAAAAAAATGTTCCGATGAAAGATAATATCCCATTCGTCCCCATTTCTAAAAAAAATGTTGAAATTGTCTGGGACGGAAGATGATGCCTCGTCGCATACAATTCTAACATTAAAAATCCTATACAACAAACGTATAATTTTCTCTCTGTGTTAAATTTAGATTTAAAACGTAATTAAGTAAAAATTAAGAAATAATTAGGATTAATTTAACAATTTTAAGAAATTAATTTGGATTTAAAGTTTTTTTTTTCGAAAATTTGGTTTTTTTCATTGGATGAAAAATTTTCTTTCATCTGTGATTCTAAAATGTTCAAAACCCCAATTTTTGGTTTTTGAGGACCGCAAAGTCATTTTTTCTATTTTCATTTGCCAAATACCCAAAAATTGGCTCTCGAGGACTACAAATGCTCTTAAGGGATGGATATATGATTAATTTGGATTGGATTGGATTTGGAAAAGGGTCGCAATTCGGAGGATTTTTATCCGTACCGACCCAAATTTTCAAAATATTCACCAAACTAATCCACTTTTGAAATATTTATCCAACTGACTCAATTTTGAACATGTCCGCATAACATGTTTTTCAAAAAAAAAACCGTAATACGTTAATTTTATGTTTTCCTTCCAAAAAGCGGCATTAGTTTAAATTTCTTTTAGCATGCCACTGTTTGGAAAAACGGTATTAGTACATTTCTTATACAAGTGTTAACCTTCTGATTTGGGGAAAAAAATCAAGTGCTGAAACAACTTATGAATAATATTATTATCCTCAGGAACGATATTTGCATTACTGATGCCGTTGTTGGAGATAATGACATCAGTTATAATACTCATTAAACTCTGTGTCTGCACAGTCGTTCTTCCAAACAACGACATGAGATAATTATTGTCATTATTAGAAACATTGACAACAGTTCACAGAAATAGAATAACGAAGTATGAGTAATAAAATGAACTGTTGTCGTTGTTCCAAACAACGATATCAGTTATTCCCAACAATAAATATTATAGCTGATGCTGCTATTCCTAACAACGACATATGTAATGTGAATGTAGTTGTTCAGGATAGTGGCATCAGTTATAGGATTTTTTTCACACTTATAATTTTTTCTCAAGTCAGAGAGAGTACACGAATAAATTAACTGATGTCGTTACTCCAAATAGCGGCATGCAATTTTTTTTAACAGATGCCGCTATTGAAAATAACGGTATATAAATAATAACTGTGGTAGGGTAAAAATGGCTTGGGACCCAACCATGGCCCAGTACAGCTCTCACTCAAAAATGGGGAAAACAACAATCTGGCTCGGCTTCGAGCCACTACAGGGTCGGCGCCGAACCTCAAGTTCACCCCCACAAACCTGGCCTCCTCGTATCCGACGAGTCTCGATGGCCCTCGGCCTCCGATCCACGACAGCCCCACGGGCCGTCTGCCCAGCCTGATAAAGAATGAAGATGACCTGGCACAACCTAGGCCACCAGATTCTCCCAGGAACACAGGAGCCCCATGATCTGCCATGTCGGCTCCAAATACCACCAAGGGCTTTGCCATGTCAGCCCTATACCACTCTTGGTATTGCCACGTCAGCCCTAAACCCCCTGGGCCTTTTGCCATGTCAGGCCCATGGGCTTTCGGGTTCAGACCCGGCCCCCAAGCGGATCCAAACCCGGTTGGAACTCCCTATAAATACTAGACCCTCACCCACCTTTTCAGGTAATCAATCTTTTGCCACCCAAATTTCCCTAATTATTGCTACTCTCTCACAGAGACTGACTAGATCGTCGGAGGGTCCGCCGCCGGGATAAACCCCGGTGTCTCAGGACCGTCTGCAGGTACTCGAGGCGAGGCGATCCGAGCCGAGCCGATCCTCAAGCGCCGAAGCGAGCCTCCCGCTCGTCGTCCCGTGCCGCACTCTTCCCTCATTACAAATTGAGTCCGAACTCACACCTGGTGCATCCACACTGCGACCAAAAACAAACCGCATCAGGTTGGCGCCGTCTGTGGGAAACTTTATCCGGTACGGACGTGAGTCCGAGCCTCGCCACCGACGCTCTCCCTCGACCTAATTTTCCATGGCTCCCCGAGATCGAAGATCAGCCCGTTCCGCCCGACAAGACGGGCCTCCTCCCGAGGGGGCCCTCGACGGAGGGCAAGCATCCAATAATCCGGGTGGAAACCCCGGACCCCAGCGAAGTGCTTCGCACGTCGCCGAACCCGACCTTCGTCGGGTCATCATGAACAGAAGGGCTAGCCAGACTAGGGGAGGGACCGCTTCCAACTCGGTCTCGAAACACTTCAGGCCCGCACAAAGGGAAAGGCCGTCGGCACTCAGCCGCATCGGCCAAATTCCTAGGCCCCGACCCGACCCTTCCGACCACGGCGGGGTCACCAGGGGCGAGTTCAGAAGCTTCAGAGAGGAAATCTTGGAGGCCCTCCACGGAGCGCCGAGGTCCGCGACCTACGGCCAAACCTCTTAAATGAGCAAAGGGAGAAGCCACACTCGTGCGCCGACTCCCCCGCCGGAGCGCGCGGACGAGGTGCTCCGACGCCTCCTAGAGATGGAGAATCGGATCGAGCGCATCGGCGACAGGAATCCCAACCTAGTCCAGGGACAGAGGCCTTCTCGACCTCCATTTTCTGTCAACATCATAGAAGCGGAGATCCCCCGAAACTTCCGACCTCCGCAGTTCGAGACTTACAACGGCGAGGGTGATCCAGCTGATCACATGGAGGGCTTCAAAACCATCGTGATGATTCACAGAGCCTCGGATCCCCTGCTGTGCCGAGCCTTCCCGGCCACCCTCCGGGGTCCGGCCAGGGATTGGTTCTCCAAACTCACCCCTGCCTCGATCTTCTCGTTCGACCAGCTGGAAGCCAGCTTCCTGGCCCACTTCATCACAAGCTGGAAGAGCGAAAGGACGAGCGCTTCCCTGCTCGACCTCAGTCAGAGGGAGGGGGAGTCGCTCTGTAACTTCGTCAAGAGGTTCACAACCGAGGCCAGATCCGTCTCTGCCCTCGACGCAGGGGTCGTCTCGGCAGCCTTCCGGCACAATGTCCGCCACAACCAGCTAAAGGTCTCCTTGGCAAAGAGGCCACCTCTGGACTTCCCTGACCTTCTCAACCGAGTCGAGAAGTATATACGAGCTGAGGAAGCTCTGAACCCAGAGGGCAGCAAAGAAGTCGTGGAGAAGGGCAAGCGCAGGGTCGATGATGCCGAACCTGCCAAGAAAACAGCAAAGGAAGGGGTCGGCGCGGAGAGGGCACCTCCGGTCCCTCGCTTCGAAAGTTACACTCCCTTGACACATAACGTGTCCGCCATCCTCTTAGAAATCGAAGACAAGGGCATTGTCCGACAACCTCCCCGATCAAACAACAACAAGAAGCGAGATCAACGCTTCTACTGTCGTTTCCACAGAGAGCATGGGCACGAAACCGACCAATATCGGGCCCTGAAGGACGAAATTGAAGACCTCATCTCCCGAGGGTACCTCCGAGAATTCACCAGAGACAGCCCACGGGATCGGCGAGATGCTAGGAACCGGAGGCCTTCGCCTCCGAACCCTACTCCGAACCGCATCCAGGGTCGGGATCCCGAACCCGAGGGAGCCGCGGATACGCCATTCATCTTACACTGTGTCCACGGAGGGCCAATGGGGAGAGAGTCAAATACTTCCCGAAAAGCCTTCATCCGAGAGGTGAATGCTGTCCAAGACAACCCCTCGCCCAGGATGCAACCGGTGCCAGTCTCCTTCTCAGGAGAGGACCTCGAAGGCGTTCGCCTACCTCATTGCGATGCCCTCGTCATTGGCCTCCACATGGCTAATTGTGAAGTTCGACGAATTCTCGTCGACAACGGTAGCTCGGTAAATTTCTCTTCCTCGAAGCCTTCGAGAATCTCAAACTACCCAGAAGCAAGCTCAAGCCAGCAGGATACACCTTGCATGGGTTCTCTGGCGTCCCTGTCGTGATCGAAGGGATTGTTACTCTCGACGTCACCGCGGGATCGGCTCCTGTCAAGAGGACCGAGTCCATGGACTTCATGGTGGTAAACGTCAAAGCAGCTTACAACGCCATACTCGGCCGACCCGGACTATGCTCCCTTCAAGCGGTACATTCGGCATACCATCTGAAGCTTAAATTTTCCACCCCGCAAGGGGTCGGCATAGTCCGAGGTAGCCAAGAAGCAGCGCGGTCGTGCTACATGACCGCCGTCGGAGGAGGTGTGTTCCCCCTCGACGCCGTTGATCTCGAGCCCGAGAGAGACTGTCCCGCCCCAGAGCCTGTCGACGAGCTGGAGGAGGTCCCGTTCGGCGCCGAGGATGAATCAAAGTGGTTCCGGGTGAGCCGCTCGCTCCCCGAGGACTTGAAGCCAGGCATAATCGCATGTATCCGCAACAACGTTGATCTCTTCGCCTGGAAGCCCTCCGACATGTCCGGGATCTCCGAAGACTTGATTATGCATCGGCTGAGCGTCTTCCCAGATTCTAAGCCGGTCGTCCAAAAGAGACACAAAGTCGCACCGGAGAGGCAGCAAATTGTGAAGACAGAAGTCGACAAACTCTTGTCGGCTCGATTTATTCAGGAGGTCAGCTACCCCGAGTGGTTAGCTAATGTCGTCATGGTGAAGAAGGCAACCGGGGGCTGGCGGATCTGTATCGACTTCACGGATCTGAATAAGGCATGTCCAAAAGATCCTTTCCCCCTTCCCCGCATCGACGCTTTGATCGACGCAACCTCGGGGCATGAGCTACTGTCCTTCATGGACGCATTCTCAGGGTACAATCAGATCCGGATGTTTTCACCGGACATCTCCAAGACCTCGTTCGTCACCGACCAGGGTCTTTTCTGCTACCGCGTTATGCACTTCGGGCTAAAGAACGTCGGAGCCACATACCAACGGCTCGTCAACAGAATCTTCAAAGACCTGATCGGCCGCAACGTGGAAGTCTATGTCGACGACATGCTCGTCAAGAGCCGGGCCGGGCTGGACCACGTCGGCGATCTCGAGGAAGCCTTCGGAGTCCTCCGGCATCACAATATGAGGCTCAACCCGGCTAAATGCGCCTTCGGCGTATCCACTGGAAAGTTCCTGGGGTTCATCGTCAGCCAGCGCGGCATCGAGGCGAACCCCGAAAAAATCCAAACTATTATTGACATGGCCCCACCCCGGAATGTCAAAGAAGTTCAGAGGCTCACGGGCCGGTTGGCTGCAATCGGCCGTTTCCTCTCCAAGTCAGGGGAGAAGTCTCTCCCCTTCTTCAAGGCTCTACGCAGAAAAGGGGGCTTCGAGTGGGGTACCCATCAACAAGAAGCCTTCGAACAGCTGAAGCAGTACCTCACCAACCCTCCTCTCCTCAGCAAGCCCGAGCCGGGCGAACCACTATGGCTCTACCTGTCCGCCTCGGATAGCGCACTCAACGCCGTCCTCGTCCGAGAGGAAGATGGGGTCCAGAGGCCATTGTACTATGTGAGCAAAGTTCTGCTCCCCGCCGAGACGAGGTACGCAAAGATAGAGAAGGTGGCCTATGCCTTAGTCATGGCAGCCCGGAAGCTTCGTCCTTACTTCCAGGCCCACTCCGTCCAAGTACTGACCGACCAGCCCCTGAAGACTGTCCTTCACAAGCCCGAAAACTCTGGCCGCTTAGTCAAGTGGTCGATTGAGCTGAGTCAGTTCGACATCAGCTATCAGCCGAGGACGGCCATCAAAGGGCAGGCCCTCGCCGAGTTTATCACCGAGTGCACAGTCTCCGAGCAGCCCAGTACTGAGGCCTCGGATCCGACTTGGGAGGTTTTTGTCGATGGATCATCATGCGAAACAGGGAGTGGGGCTGGCATCATCCTTCGTGGCCCCGACCAATTCTTACTTCAATACTCCCTCCGCCTCAACTTTCCGGCCTCTAACAACGAGGCGGAATACGAGGCCATGATCGCAGGATTGACCCTAGCACGTCGAGCCGGAGCCAAACAAATCCGGGCCTTCAGCGATTCTCAGCTCGTGGTCAACCAGATCACTGGAGAATACGAAGCCCGCGATGATCGCATGATGAAGTATTTGGCGGTGGTCCGGCGTCTCCTAGCATCCTTCTGCCACTCCACAGTCATTCGAGTCCCTAGAGAGCAGAACGCTCAAGCAGACGCATTGTCAAAGCTCGCATTTTCCTCCTTCGAGGGTCTCGACCAAACTGTACTCATAGAAGTCCTCCTAAAGCCAAGTATCAACGACCAAGACCAGGAGACAATGTGTGTCCAAGACGGGGCCAGTCTAGACGACTGGACCACTCCCATCCGGAGATTCTTAGTCAGCGCCGAGCTTCCTGAAGACCGAGCCGAAGCTAGACGGGTCAGGGTCCGAGCTGAAAGGTTCGTCATGATTGATGACATCCTCTTCAAACGCTCATACACCTTGGCCGACGGCAAGCCATACCTCCGCTGTCTCACCAGCGACGAGGCCGGCTACGCGCTAAGAGATCTTCATGAAGGGATCGGCGGATGCCACATGGGGAGCAGGACGCTCGCCCGGAGGGCCCTGAATCAAGGGTACTATTGGCCGACCATGCTCCAAGACTCGCAAGACTTAGTCAAGAGGTGCGGCCCATGCCAAAGGTTCTCCCCTATCAAGAGGCTTCCTCAAGCCAATCTCCGATCCCTAGCTAGTCCTACCCCATTCGCCATGTGGGGCATGGACCTTGTGGGCCCCTTCCCCGTAGCGGTAGGGCAAAAGAAGTTCTTGATAGTCGCCATCGACTACTTTACCAAATGGCTCGAAGCCGAGCCTCTGTCCAGCTTCACCGAGCGCCAAGTACAACAATTCTTTTGGAAGAACATCATTTGCCGGTTCGGAATCCCCCGGGTCCTCGTTACAGACAACGGAACCCAATTCCAAGGTCAGAACTTCCAAACTTTCTGCGCGGACATCGGTATCCAGCAACGTTTCTCCGCTATTTGCCACCCTCAGTCCAACGGCCAAGCGGAGAACGCGAACAGGCAAATCCTCGACGGCCTCAAAAAGTGCCTCGACAGTTCCCCAAAGGGCTTTGGGTCGAAGAACTGCCAAGTGTGCTATGGGCGTACTGAACCACCAAGAGGATCCCCACGGGAGAAACACCGTTCGCCTTGACCTACGGGATGGAGGCAGTCATCCCCGTCGAGGTCGGCCTACCTTCTCCCCGTATCATGGCCTTCGACGAAGCTGACAATTCATCCGGCTTGAGGACCAACCTGGACCTCGTCGCCGAAGTCAGAGAGAAATCCTCAATTCGAAGAAGCATCTACCAACAACGGATCGAGAAGTTTTACAACAAGAAGGTCCGCCCCACAAACATCAAGGCGGGGGACCTCGTGTTACGAAAACTGTCCATCTCCGATCCAACCAAGAAGAGGAAATTGGCTCCCAACTGGGAAGGCCCATACCGTGTAGTCGAGGCTGTACGCCCTGGTACGTACCGACTGGCAGATATGGACGGCCGGCTCATCAGCCGACCCTGGAATGCCGAGCACCTAATGAAGTTCCTGGAAGAGCGAACATAGGTTCTAGCTTGGCTGATGTGTATAAAATCTTTTGTAAGCTTTCATGTGTAAAGGGCCGCTTCAGCGACCCTCCCTATCTTGTATGAAAGAGATCTCTTTGTGTCAAACTCCAAATGCCTCGGCAGCTTCGACCTAACACCGGGCAATGGGATCGGCACCCGAGTCCTCACTCCGGTATCGTCCCCAACGTCTCGGTAGGTCCGACCCAGCTTCAGGCCAGGGACTCTTCTTACTGCCCCACGTCGACCCCTCACGGATCGACGGAGCCGAACCTCGCCTCCGCCACCATTCACTACACTACTAACCAGAGCAAAGAAGGAAAAGAATTCTTTATTCATACTCTTTTATTTGGTTCTGAGAAAACAAACAAAGACCGTTACAGGACCACTCCACTCATCTCAAACTGGAGGAAACCACCATCTTAGGACCCCTCGGGTCCGACGAAGGGCGGGGCCACCCCGACCGAGCGACTAGGAGCCCTCTCCTCGTCATGATGGTCCTTAGGCTCAGCCACGGTCGACACACCAGCCACGGAGCTCTGGGCATCAATTGGTCGCATACGCTCCAGCAGCAGCAGTGCTGAGGGAACCCCCTCCGCTCGCCGACCCACTGAGGAAGATGTCGAGACACCCAGCATCATCTTGTAACGGTGTATCTCCATCTCCTTCTCCACAATGACATCGCGAAGTAACCTCTCAGAAGAGGGCCTCTGCACCGAAGCACTCGACATGGCATATCCAAGACCGACACCGCCGAGGTCCCGATCCACCATCGCCCTCCTCAGCCGGCTCGCCTCCTCACTTAAAGCCTCAGACTTATTCCGATAATAGTTAAAGGCCGCGTCAGTGTCACGAGCCCCCTTTCGGTAGCGAACCAACGTGGCCTCCAGGGCCTCAACTTTGCTCCGGAGCCATGCCACGTCGGAACGACGGGGGTCCACCTCAGGAAGGGGAGCCGCAACCTACAAGAGAACCAGCCAACTCAAAACACATAAGCAAGGAGGGTCGGAAATATCCGAGGTCAAAACACTTGGCTGGTCAAAAATCCTTTTTTATAAATTGAGTTGCTTCTTACAAAAAATGCGGTGGCCAGTCCGTGGAAGGCAAATACAATCGAGAGAGGGAAAAAGAAAGATAAAACTATACAACTTGTTTTCCCACCTCAGCATCGGCAGACGGGTCCACAGGGGGGTCGGCAGACGGGTCAAGAGCAGGCCCTTCTTCGCCAGGGGTCTTCGGTGTCCCCTCGACCTCCATGTCATACTCGAAGTTGGACAGGTCAAGGGTCGGGTAGAAGTGCCTCACGTGGCTGAGGGCCTTCGCATAACACTCGTCCTGAGCCTTGATCACCAGGAGCTGACCCGTCTCTGTCAGCTCTTCCCTCTCCTTGGCGAACTCCTTCTTCTGAGCCGCCATCTTCTTCGCCCATTCCTCCTTCTCCTTCTTCATGGCGAGCCTCTTTGCCTTGATTGATTCGAGATCCATATCTGCAAGAAAATCCAGTAAGGACAATGAGCACAGAGGAACAACAAAGTCGAAAGAAAGAAACAACTACATACACAGAACGGCTGGGCTCGGTCCGACGCTCGCCAGGTGACCCTCGGTCACCTTCGTCCAGTTGATACTGTATGACAGACGGAGGCACTCGACGAACTTCCACTCCTCGGCCGTCAGGTCCTTCGGCCTCGACGTTTCATAGCTCGGCTTGGAGTGGTTCCATCGAGTAGGAATGTTCCAAGATTCCTCACTCCGGATCACCAGATATTTCTTCTTCCAATCCTTGATGGAATCCGGATGACCGTGGACGACCTTCCCCTTACTCCGGGGCGAAATGTAGTAAACACCCTCAGCCGACGAGCCGATCATCAGCATCGCTCGGAACACATTCAGCCGTAGGGGTACCTTCTGCTCCTCGCACATCAACACGAAGCAGATGATCTGCTTCCAGGAGTTCGGCCCATATTGCATCGGCGCCAAGGACGCCCAGTTCAGCACCTCAAGAACAAACGAGTGGACTGGCAGCCTCAGTCCGGAGATGAAGGCATCCACGGGGAAGACGCAATACCACTCAGGCAGGGGATCGGTCGGTCGAAGGGTAGAACTCGGCAACATGAGCTCGTAGCTGGACCCTATGTGGTACGCCAGCTACAAGGCCTCCAAGTCACCTGCCTCCAGAACGGTCGGAAGTGTGTCCATCACCACCCTCTTCCGGCTCGGCGACGACGGCTGGACCCCAAACAGCTCCTTATCAAAAAGATCGTCGGGGTATCGGCGGAACGGCTTAGGTTGTACGGGCGACCCTGTCATCAAGTTAAGATAAACAGGCGCCTGGCTCGAGCCCCCGGTCCTCGACCCCTTCTTCTTCGGAGCCCTCTTCTTCTTGGCTCGTTCCGGCGAGGGGGTAGATAATCGCCCCAGACCGGTCGGCATGGAACTCGAGCCCCCACCCTGACCTCCTATCTAAGCCCCTTCGGCTTCACCCCCTTCAGGGCCACCCTCCTCTTTGGAAGCTAATCCTAGAATCTGGACTTCGCATGAACTACCACCCCCCTCCTCAGATTCGCTGCTCTCCACAACAAAAAGCCTCCGAGATCGCAACGACTTCACATTATACACTGGCTGCTCCTCGCCTACCGGCTCCTCCCACGAGATCGAATCGGAAAGCTCCACATTATGCACAGACTCCCCCTCAAGTACAGGCTCCTCCCACGAAGTCGATTTGGAGGCGGGTTTCGCTTCCCCCATAGACGTCGACGCACTGACGAGCCAGACTGAGCCATGTCCATCTGTGCCTAAACTAAACAGACTTACCAACTAACCTGGGTCGCTTCGGAAGAACGAGCCTGCTGCAGCAAACGGTAGGGACGAGCGCTGAAGTGTTGGAAGATTTTTTGAAAAGGAAAGAAGCGAGAAAGAAGTGGGCAATAGGGGGAGAAGGGGGGACATTTATAGAGGAGGAAAACGACTCCTCGATTTCCGCAGTTACTGTTCACCGATTGACGTGCAACTGCCGCCTAGAAAATCGTGCCACGTCCTCGAAACGTGCGCTGCTGACGTCACACAGTGCCAGGCTGGCAGCCAGACACAGGGGTCGGTTCGGATGAAGTGTTCGGCGGAGAAAACATTTTACTTAAAGATTTGAGGTGCCGTCCTTCGACAGACGCCCCGGGCTCCAGGGCTCGGTCGGCTTCCCTCTCACCCGCGAGCAGCTCGGGGCTTACAGCCTCGGCAGCCGAAACCCCGAACTGTTCGAGGGTGGGACAGAAGCCACCATCGCCTGGAGCCCTATCAGAGAACAGATCGGCCCACCTCCATTCGGGGACGACCCATCTGTCCGAGGCTCTTCAGCCACAGGTCCGGAATACGGTTGATGCCCTTGCCATCTGGATCTCTCTCGGACCAAACAACCGTGTCAGGGTCGTCTGACCCGAAAAAGGATCCAGACGGCAAAGCCACCACCAATCTGAGGCTCCTTATCTACCGGTCCGGATTTCGGTCGTTACCCCTCTCGCCCTGATCTCCCCTGGATCTGGCTACCGTATCCGAGTCGTCAGATCCAAGAGAAGATCCGGGCGGCAGAGTAACCACCTCTCCGACACTACCGGGGTTAAAAATTTTGCAAGAAAGACGTCCGCCGAAGCAGACACCTCTGATGGCCAGTGGACCACCCTTGTTGTGATCAAACCCGCTGTGGGGGGAGGGGTACTTATAGCCTCCCCCATAGACCGGCCATTATGACATTGGGAAAGCCAATCAACGAAAGCCCATGCGCCACATGCATTTATTAGGCGGCACCATTAATGCCCCTAGGAAATTGAAACATCGCACAGATCCCGGAGCGCCTTCAATGCTCCGCAAAGACGGCGGGCCACCCCGCTCAAACCTTCTAAGGCACCACGGCTCGCCATCACCCTTGCCGACCCATAATCCCTCGAAAGCTCGAGGTTCGGTCTAGCACCAGGGTAGTCTTCTTAGGAAGGCTCAACGGCTCGCCATCACCCTTGCCGACCCATAATCCCTCGAAAGCTCGAGGTTCGGTCTAGCACCAGGGTAGTCTTCTCAGGAAGGTTCAACCGCTCGCCATCACCCTTGCTGGCCCATAATCCCTTGCCAGCTCGAGGTTCAGTCTCGCACCAGGGTACTCTTCTTCGGAAGACTCACAGGCTCGCCATCACCCTTGCCGACCCATAATCCCTTGCCAGCGCGAGGTTCGATCTCGCACCAGGGTACTCTTCTCCGGAAGACGCAACAGCTCGCCATCACCCTTGCCGGCCCATAATCCCTCGCCAGCTCGAGGTTCGGTCTCGCACCAGGGTACTCTTCTTCGGAAGACACACAGGCTCGCCATCACCCTTGCCGACCCATAATCCCTCGCCAGCTCGAGGTCCGGTCTAGCATCAGGGTAGTCTTCTCAGGAAGGCTCAACGGCTCGCCATCACCCTCGCCAGCTCGAGGACCAGTCTAGCACCAGGGTAGTCTTCTCCGGAAGACCCAACGGCTCGCCATCGCCCTTGCTGACCCATAATCCCTCGAAAGCTCGAGGTCCGGTCTAGCACCAGGGTAATCTTCTCAGGAAGTTTTAACGGCTCGCCATCACCCTTGCCGGCCGACAATCCCTCGCCAGCTCGAGGCTCGCTCTAACATCAGGGCAACCTTCTCCGGAAGACTCAACGGCTCGCCATCACCCTTGCCGACCCATAATCCCTCGCCAGCTCGAGGTCCGGTCTAGCACCAGGGTAGTCTTCTCAGGAAGGCTCAACAGCTCGCCATCACCCTCGCCAGCTCGAGGACCGGTCTAGCACCAGGGTAGTCTTCTCCGGAAGACTCAACGGCTCGCCATCTCCCTTGCCGACCCATAATCCCTCGAAAGCTCGAGGTCCGGTCTAGCACCAGGGTAATCTTCTCAGGAAGTTTTAAACGGCTCGCCATCACCCTTGCCGGCCGACAATCCCTCGCCAGCTCGAGGCACGCTCTAACATTAGGGCAACCTTCTCCGGAAGACTCAACGGCTCGCCATCACCCTTGCCGACCCATAATCCCTCGCAAGCTCGAGGTCCGGCCTAGCACCAGGGTAGTCTTCTCAGGAAGGCTCAACGGCTCGCCATCACCCTCGCCAGCTCGAGGACCGGTCTAGCACCAGGGTAGTCTTCTCCGGAAGACTCAACGGTTCGCCATCGCCCTTGCCGACCCATAATCCCTCGAAAGCTCGAGGTCCGGTCTAGTACCAGGGTAATCTTCTCATGAAGTTTTAAACGGCTCGCCATCACCCTTACCGGCCGACAATCCCTCTCCAGCTCGAGGCACACTCTAACATCAGGGCAACCCCCTCATGAAGGACCAGCGATTCGCCATCCCATTTCTACAACCATAAACACTCCTCCACGGCTAGCTCCCGCACCCCCGCAGGAGTGGAGGGCTTGTGTGGTAGGGTAAAAATGGCTTGGGGCCCAACATGGCCCAGTACAGCTCTCACTCAAAAATGGGGAAAACAACAATCTGGCTCGGCTTCGAGCCACTACAGGGTCGGCGCCGAACCTTAAGTTCACCCCCACAAACCTGACCTCCTCGTATCCGACGAGTCTCGATGGCCCTCGGCCTCCGATCCACGACAGCCCCACGGGCCGTCTGCCCAGCCTGATAAAGAATGAAGATGACCTGGCACAACCTAGGCCACCAGATTCTCCCAGGAACACAGGAGCCCCATGATCTGCCATGTCGGCTCCAAATACCACCAAGGGCTTTGCCACGTCAGCCCTATACCACTCTTGGTACTGCCACGTCAGCCCTAAACCCCCTGGGCCTTCTACCACGTCATGTCCATGGGCTTTCGGGTTCAGACCCGGCCCCCAAGCGGATCCAAACCCGGTTGGAAATCCCTATAAATACTAGACCCTCACCCACCTTTTCAGGTAATCAATCTTTTGCCACCCAAATTTTCCTAGTTATTGCTACTCTCTCACAGAGACTGACTAGATCGTCGGAGGGTCCGCCGCCGGGATAAACCCCGGTGTCTCAGGACCGTCTGCAGGTACTCGAGGTGAGGCGATCCGAGCCGATCCTCAAGCGCAGAAGCGAGCCTCCCGCTCGTCGTCCCGTGCCGCACTCTTCCCTCATTACAAATTGGGTCCGAACTCACACCTGGTGCATCCACACTGCGACCAAAAACAAACCGCATCAATAACCTATACCGTTATTTTCAATGACGGTTAATACTGACGCATCCAAACTGAATTAGTTGGGTAAATCAGGGGCGAAGTCAGAAAATTTTTACCGGGAGGGCCAAGGTAAAATTTTATGATTACATGTAAAAATATAAAAAAAAATTCATAATTTTTAGGAGGGCCAAATAATAAAACTTAGTTTTCATGGGATTAAATCATAATTTTTTTGAAGGGTTTATAAAATTTTCAATAGAATGAAGGAATTTTTTTAAAATTCTGAGGGGGCACTCCCGGATCCTCACTAAGCTCCGTCACTGGGGTAAATATTTTCCTAAATGAATCAAATTGATCAGTATTTTTAAAAGATTGTCGGTATGAAAAAAAATTCCAATGGACCGACATTTTCATAAAGTTTTGAGGAGGGCATCTCATATCATGATGGCACGAGGGAGAAAAGGGTGGAGGTGGTGCAATAATTAGTTCAACTCAACCAACTAATACTCGTATGATTATAGTAATCATAATGTTTATTAAGAAAGGGAAAGAGAGGTACGTGTTTAATGCTCTGTTCGCTAATGAACAGTGATTGAGAATTCAAATTCCTCTTGTGTTATTTCTCTTTATGGAAAAAGAGATGCATGGCCATAAAAGGTGAAGAAAACGTCTCAATTCCCAACTTGTATTTCCTGCAACATTTTCTTCATGACTTGCAATTTATCTTACAAATCAATAAAATTTTAAACAGGCCCCAAGTATATCCGCCGTGGGTCTATTTATATACTTTCTCCGTTTCACTTTAAGTGATATTTAGAATTTTTTTCTTGATCACTTTAAGTGATATTATCCAATTTTTTTCTTTTTTTTTCAAAAAAATCCTTATTTATGTTGAAATTTTATCTTAATTACTCATCTTAATCCTATCAAATATTTTTAGAAAATTGTTGTTTCAACTTTGTAGATTTTATTTTTTCCAAAAATTTAATGCCAACTCACCATCTACTACTAGCAACTCTCCAAAGAATATCTTGAAATCAGAATTTGTATTGAAAAAATATTAATTACAATTTCTTGAAATCAGAATCTGTATTGAAAAAAGAATTAGCAATTAAATCATAGAGACATTAATAAGAGTGTAGAGGGAAACAAATGTTTATCTCACTCTTCCTTAATCTGTGTGTAAAACTCCTGAATATCATTTAAAGTGAAACGTCTACATGTGGAACTCTCTCTCTCCCTATAATATCTAGAGAGAAGCTCTAACAAAGATATTTTTCCAATTTTGCAAAAACAACAAAATTTGAAAATGGTGAGAGCTTGGAGAGAGACTGGTGAGGGATGTGATCTGGTGTAAATGAGGGACGCCAACTTCCGGGGGGGGGATACTTTATCAAGTTCCTGTCCAGATATCCTTGGGCTCAAGTAGGAGGCCAACAAGTAAAGGAATGGAGGTTTAAAAAAGGGTGTGGACAATCAGGCGGAATTACACTTGGGATTAATCCAGGAGTACTTTCTATCCTGGATTAACACATTGGACGTATCTCGGTCTCTATTAAGGTGCAACATCTTCAGGATAGGATTGAATTTATATTCTCCTCTGTCTATGGTCCTAATAATATTGAGGCTAGACATGGCTTTGGGATGAGCTTAGAGAAATTAGATTAAAATGGGAGGAAGGGTGGATTGTTGGTGGAGGTTTTAACTTTACTAGATTTGCTAGTAAGCACCGTGGGAGAGCCACGAGTAATAGAGAGAAGGGGAACTACAATGATCTTATTGTTCAGCTTGAGCTTATGGAAATTCCTTTGACGGGGCGTAGATTGGAGCGCCCCGAATTTCAATGTAGAAAATACGAGATACAATCTAGAATTTTTACTTCAATGTAACTTAAACACAACACAAAAATATAGGTAAATAAAAACTTTCATTATATCGGTTCTCATTACATAGCACACCATAAATTAATACACAATTAATATAACATGTTCCCACATTTAAACTCCAGTCTTCACATAAATTAAAACTTTAACTCTTGTTCAAGCCACACACTTTCAAATCCTGCAAAAATGTTAAAATTGTGGGCATGTTAGTCACATATAACTGAAGCAATGTTAATTAAAACAACGATCCTCCGAAATCTCACAACCACAAACTCGTTGCACAAAATAAAATAATAATGGAAAGATTCATAAATCAACAAGTGAAGTTAAACTAAATGAATAAGTGTGTTATGAAATCAAAAGAAAAATACATAAAACAATGTCCATGAAAACACAAATGCACACAATGCTCACTAATGCACACTTGTTCGGATTCTATGTCGCTCATACAACATAGGTCTGAGGGCAAGCCCATAGCGTTCACCTTATTATAGGGTTTAATCCCTCGTTATCCAAAACTTATAACCGTGACTAACTTAAGATTTAGACATTCTGTAAGTATCTAGCTCATACCCCGGTAATTCCGGAGATCAGTCTCTATCCATAGATAATTTTGGAGACTATTTCACTCACACCTGGGAATCTTCGAGAATACCCCACACCGAGTCATCATGGCACCTCATGACACAAACATCTCATGAACGTCATCTCGATCCCGATAATTTTGGAGATCAATCTCACACCGCAGATGATCTGGAGACACTTCCACTCACTTCTGATAACTCAGAGGATCATATTACACTGCAGATCATACAGAGGCCTCTCTACTCATGCTTGCTCTTACTTCATCACATCTCCAACTAATGCATGTCCTTAAGTTTAAACATAGACAATCACAGGCACCTAGAGCTAACTCACCCTATCGGACTTAACTCAACCAATCCGGAACACTAGCCGGCACTGGCTAATTTCCAAAATCAAATAATCTAAATTGTTGGTATCTAGGGTCCTGCTCAGCCTCTAGAACTCACACACTCAACATATCAAACAAATAATCTTCTAGGGTTCTTTATAACAACAATAACTTCTCATACAAATCCATAACTAGATTCATTAATCAATTATTTATTTTTTAACATATTTCCACATAATCTCAAATTTATACATCAATACCCCAATTAACTTCATCTGATCAAAACATAAAATTTTGGTAAACAAAAATATTATTATAAGCATCTTACTTCTCAAAATAAATGGACATCCACTTCCATAATTGATCATTTCATTTATAGAAACCAATTTAATTCAACGGTACATCAATAACTCAATTTCCAATATTGCTTTCTATATACGAAACTACCATATTAATTCTGGAATTTTAATCTATTTAAAACTTAAACCAACTCACTTTGAATTCTATGATATATCCCTCAAAATATGAAACTTCATGTTTTCAAATTTTGAAACTTTAATCAATTTAAATCTAAAATTTATATCTTAAAAAATCTGAAATTAAGTAGATCGATTAAAGCTTAAACATATGTTCTTCAAATCGAGGAATTATACTCCTTCAAAACATAGATTTTTATCACACGATTTGCAATTCAAACATAAAAAAATTAAAACTTTATTTCAAAAAAATCTGAAACTAACGTTATGAAAATCTTAAACTTGATTCTTCATAACTTGATATTTCATCGAACTTCAAACAAAACTCTAGCATGCATGTACTAGGGTTAAACTCCAAACCCTAACACAAAACCCAAGCCCTCGAAGAAACAACCCAAGCCCCTTTCAGTGATAGGTCGAGAGTTGCACAATGCAAACCCGGGCACTGAGCTGACCCCGGCACTGTTCAACCCTCAATTCGAAACCCCTTAATGCTTCAAATTTAATTTTTATACAACTACATTTACATCACTTCATGCACCAATCTTCTAGAATCTAATTATAAATATTCATTCAATAAAATAGGGATTAAAACATCAAGATCTCCTCTTTAAACATATCGAACATGAGTTTTAAGATCATACAACAAATTCTAATCAACTACAATATTACTTAAGTTCATTCAATCAATTAGTAGATTAAAAATTCAATCTTTCATGCCCTATCAACATATATCATTCAAGATAAAATACTCATGAACATCTCATATAAAAGTTCAATTTTTATCTCATGAAAATTTATTAACTCCATCTGTCATTCATTACAACAATTAATCATGCATTCATGTTATAAAACGTTCATAGATCTACAAAAAAACACTAGCATGATAACTACACTTGCATCACCATCATAAATATAATATACACACCAAGAAAGATGAAGAAACACCCACCTTTAGTCGAAATTTGACACAAACGCTTCGAATGCTTCTCCTCCTTAAGCAAGATGATCTCGAACTCCAAGCCACCAAAAGCAAACAAAAGAAACTGAAACCTACTCCTTTTATATATATTGTCGGGATTTTAATTAGGTTTAATTGTAGGGATGGCAACCGAGCCGGGTTGACCTGCGACCCGCTCACTCGAACACAGCCAACAATTAGGCGGTTCGGGTCCAGGTCAACCTGGATCTCAAATTTCGGAAATCCAACCCGCTCGACCCGGCCCGTGAACTCGTTGACCCAGTAAAACCCACCCGAAACCCGCATACTCGACCCGTAGGTTTGTACCCGTTTGACCCGAACGGTTCGAACGGATTGAACGGTCTGAAACAGAGCCAACGACACTGTTTTGGGCTTTTTGTCGTTTTTTTTTTTTTGGTTTTTCCCTATAAATACCTCTTAATTCAATCTAAAATTTTGCACAACTTACTCTCTTACTCTCTCTACTACTACTACTCAATTCAATCAAGTTTTTTTAACAAAGAAGCAAGCAACAAAGAAGTGAAAATTTTTGATCTTATCAAATTATGTTAATTCAACTCTCAACTACGTCTACTTCAACTCCTCCAACAAAGAAGCTCTCTTTCTCCCTCATTCAATGACTACCGGACTTCGTGGCTACGTCTACTACATTTCTCAATCGGCTGCAACTTCTTCTACTTTTATTTTCACTCCCATTTCTATATATGATTACGGTATCAAAATTTCACAACTCTCCTATTGTCTTGATTTTTGTTGTAGTTCTTATTTTTTTTTGAATCATATTTGTTTGATGGTTTTTTTGGTTTTTTTGGTTTTTTCTCTCTCAACCCTCTTATTATTTTAGTTTTTCTTTTTTAACCTATACTTCCTAGATTGTTTTGTATTATTTCACATACACTAGTAAAACACTAGAAAACATTTTTTTCCCATACACTATTACCATGTCTAGATCACGAGGTATCGGTCGTAGCCAAAGTGGACAAGATTGCGCCAGTACTTCACGTCAGCCTCCAATAGTCCCACATATAGAGCCCGAATTTATACTGAATTCTATGGTAGGAAATCATGATATCCTTACACACGAAATAGAAGAAGAAATGCATGATGTTGACACACAAACACAACAAACTGAACCCACTAGTAGTAGCAAAACTAGAGAAAAAATAAGTGATTAACACAAATATTATGACTATCTCCCCGATGCAGATAATCCAGGTGTAGGACATAAGATTTGTAAAACTTGTGATAAGAGTTACAAATGGAAGAAGGGTAAGGGAAGATGTACAATTAAATGACACATTTTAAATATACACAAATAATTATTAAAAGACCAACAAGGCCAACAAAAAGTTAATCCTAGGACTGGACAAATAGATAGTCAACCCTATGATCCCGAACTTGTTCGTCGGTAAATGGCCCGACTAGTTATTAAGGATAAGATACATTTTTCCTATTCCAAGAGTAGGAATGTAGAGTCTTTCAACCAAAATACACTCAATCAACATTTTAGAAGAATTTATAGAAACACACTAAAGTCCGATTGTTTTAAACTTTACAGCGAAATGAGAGATGCTTTAATTGCACTCTTGTATTTTTTAACTTGTAGAGTATCGTTAACTTCCGATTGTTAAAAATGTTGTAAAGATATTTCGATAATGGGCTTAACTTGTCATTGGACAGATAGTAATTGGATGATTCAAAAGAGAATCATCACACTTGTCGCTTTGTCGTATCCCCATAGTGTACTAGTTATTGCAACAGATATTTTAGAAGTTTGTGTCACGCCCCGCTTCCCAAAAAGATAATATGGAATACGGATACGTGACTAAGCCCAGCGAATAATTTTTATCATCCACAAGCTGTTCAGAATCTTTACAACATTTTACAAGAATAATCAGAGTCGGAAGCAAAAGAATCAACCAAGCATGCACATATAAATCAAAATACCAACAAGAATACTTGAAACCAAAATATTATAATCTCAAATAATTCAGATCTTAATAAGTCAATATCTTGTGTCACATTGCCCAAATATAAATAAATTCAAGTACAAGATACAATTGTTCAAACAAACAACAAAAAGTAATAATGACAAAATTCCAGCACTAATATCTCATATCATCATCTCCATCTGGCAGCTGATCATCCTAGTCTGTAATTATGCAATTAAATAAATTACAGGAGAAGGAAAAAAGAAAACAAACTCCCGTCAATGTAAGTTACGGGCCGCTTGTAGTGAAGGATACAAGTACATGGAGAAAAATAACTAATAGCATGAAATATGCATGATAATAAAATACAACAATTAGCATGGCAAGATGAACAAGTGTAAGTAGCATGTATCAAGTGTCAAGTGAACAAGTATCATGTAAGCAAGCAATAAGCAACAAGTGTCGAGTATCAAGTACAAGTATCAAGTATCATGTAAATATGTAGCAAGTTTCATGTATCATGTAATCAAGTATCATGTAGTCAAGTATCGAGTATCATGTTCAAGTGTCATGGTCAAGTCTTGTAGTTATTACTATCTAGGTAGCACTTCATGCATCCCGATTTTTACTACATGGTTGCTACAACAAACAATTTCACTTTTGGTTTCATGGTGGACCATAGAGGACAGTGTACTCAGGGACAAGTATCAAGTAATCGAGCTCCAAACTCCAAGTATCATGTATCATGTATCATGTATCAAGGATCACGTGTCATGTTGTGCAAGTGGTAATTATTCATGTGTCTTGCGAGCAAGTGTCAAGTAATCACGTGTTAAGTATCATGTATCAAGTCATTACGTAGGATCTGTGGATCCCCTTCCGAGTACACGTTTCTATATTATCCACTATTAGATCTTTCCCTTAAATCCCGGCTTGGTTATTTATTTTTATTATCAAACAGACATTTGAGAGTACAAAACATGGCAAAAATAACATGGCATGATCAAGTAACAAGTATAGGATGAAGAATAAATATGTACAAGTGAAAGATAGCACATCAAAGAGTGAGACAACGAGAATTCTAGTTCAGGACTGCAAGACAGTACTGCACTAAAACAAGGATTTCTGTTGCTACAAACATGCAAATCTGAATCTGTCGAATGTTCTAGAAAATAGACTCCCGGACGAATCCAGCAAGCATATATAAGTCATATAGTATTTCGCAAAAACATAACTTAAAACTGATTTGAATCTAGAAAATACGTTCAGCCAGAAATCAGAAGATCGTATTCAAAGTCAGGAAAACCGCATAAAAACTCATTAAATAAATCCACAAAAAATCTGGGGTATTCCCCTATATGTATAGTAACAAAAAAACAAGTTTCATAATTTTCCAATAAAAATAGACTAGTCAAGTAAAATTAGAAACCAACAAGATGCAGTAGTTTTGCAAATCAGGAATCACAAATACTGTAGTACGAAAATTATAATATCTCACAAACCATAAATCAAAATCCAAATCCGCCAAAAGGATAATAAAATAGATATAGTAGGCTAACTTTTATATTCATAAATATTTTACAAACAGCAAGTAGAAATAGATCGAAAATTAGGTTCTTTACTTAACAGCATGAAAAATCGGCATGTGTAGTAATTGTTTGAAAACATAAAACGGTTTGTAAAACTCATCAAATAAATTCACCAAAATTCAGGGTTAATCCCAATCAGATCTAGAAGTACTGAGCAAAATTTCAGTCAAAATAATAATTTTAAAATCACAATAAAAATAGATTACTCTTCAGTTTTTATAGAAAACAAAATCTGAAAATCTTTCGACACCACTGTAGTAAAATCGACATAACTCACAACTCATGAAACGAAACTGAGATCCGTCAAAAGGGTTAGAAAATAGACATAATTCTCTACAAATCATATTCACAAAATATTTTCAAATACTGACCTGTATGGGGTCTAAAATACTGATCAAAACGGAAAAGCCAACAAAACTGAAAATATCTCATGTGCACAAAATCAACTAGTTCGCATAAAACTCATCCAAATCATAACCAAACATAAAATATGGTATACTAGATGTCCAAGCAACATGATGTAGGGTATTTCACAAGTCCACAACAAGTCTATCACGAATAACACGAACGAGCACAAAATATCATATGAATAACACGCACATATACAACAAGAAGTGGTCAATCCTAGGTTAATTCATGTCACATATGTCGTGGGGCAGCTATGGTCAAATCATCACTATAGAGACAATATCAATAAGGGGTTCACACACAAATTGTCTCTAAAACCTAACTATACTACAGGCAGTATTTAGTATTTGTATTACACAAAGAAAAGAATACAAGTTACTTGCCTTAACCGATGACGAAAACGACACCTAGCAAGAATAACAAGAACGGATTCCCGGACAACGAACACGAACTCAAAGAACGAACTCCAAACGCAACACGAATCACGAACCAAGAACGAGAATCATTACAAACAACGAAACACATGCACGGGAATTGCACGTGCACACACCACCAAAAACACGACAGCAACAGCTCACGGTAAGAGCGGGGGACAGCGACGGCGAGGAGGCACAGCGATGCGGCTAGCTGCGGTTGTTGTCGCTGTTGCTGCAGCGGTGCGATGACCAAAGGGAGGCAGGGCAGGGGAACCAAGGGGAGAGCGCCGACGTGCTAGGGAGACGGAAGACAGGGGGAACGGGAGGGATGCATGGGAGCGAGGTCGAACAGGGGGGGGAGGGGGGGTGCACACAAGCAGCGGAGAGAGGGGCGATCGGGGAGGGAGAGGGAAGTCGGAGGAGGGCTAAACGGGACGAGGACGAGGGAAACAGTGATTAGGGTTTGATCGGGATGGAGACGACTACAGGGTACATGATGGGTTTTATATATATATGGGGGAAGTTAGTTTTAGGGTTGGGGAGCAGTGGAGGCGGCACAGGGGTATCGGGCCTGGGTTGGCAAAGCTGGCGGGTATGGGTAGTTATAGGGTTTAATAATTAGGGTAGAAGAATGGTATTTAGATAAATGGGTTTTAAAAAAACAAAATGATGGGAATTAATAGCTTACAATAAAAAAAAATGAGATGGGACAAATGGATAATATAAAAAAATACGGCATGAACCAATAAAATAAAGAGGATCAAAATAACAACTCGATCAAACAAGAAGGGAAAAAGAAATGTAGACCGATAGCAACAAAAATCAAGAACTCAAATGAGATGAAGAATCAACCAAATGAATATAGAAAAGAAAAGATCCAATACAGTCCAAAAGATACAACTGAATCAAATACAAAGAAAAGAAAAAAAATACACTCAAAATACATAAAATGGAAATACAGGGGTTACAGTTTGTGATTTATATCATATCCGTGACAAAAAAATTACTATTAGTTTTGATAATGCATCTAACAACAATATTCCAATTAGTACATTAAAAATATAATTAGTTCCTCCATGTAATGAAATTTTTCATGTTAGATGTGCGTGTCATATTTTAAATGTATGTATACAAGATGCATTGAAAATAGTTGATTCATATATAATTGCAATTAGAAATTGTGTACATTTTATTGCTTTAAGTGGTCTTATGCTTCAAGAATTTAAAGGATGGTGTAAAGCTAGGGGAATACATTTTAAAAAAAATTCTAGAAATGTTAAACACCGATGGAACTCTACTTTCGATTTACTAAATGTTGGTATTCAATACGAACATGTTATAAACGAATTTTGTCTTGCAAAAAACATGAAACTTTTTTAAATGACTCCTCAATCATGGTATTTTACCGAATCTTTATTACGATTTTTGGAACCTTTTAAAACCGTAACTATGAAATTTTCTACATCTTATGATTCTACTTCTAGTAGTATTTTTATTTCAATCATTATTATGATGCAAACTTTTAAAGAAATGATTTGAGACGAATATATTAGCCATATTGTTGTTCCCGGTTATACAATTTTTTTTAAGTATTTTAATTATCCTCTTATATTGTATTGTATTGCTACTGTTATGGATCCTCGTATCTAATTAGCGGGTACGAGATGTTTGAATGAATTATTTAGCTAGCTTTGAATCGACATTGAATAACTTGTATGATTATTATGATCGAACTTTTGCATCTAGTAGTACAACTAGTATAGTTACTTCTTCTTCTACTTCTAGAGGTAAGGGCAAGAGTACAGTAGAAGATGTCACTTTAATTTACTTGCTCATATTTAATCAAAAAACCTTTGACTAATGCACCTAATGAATTAAATTTGTATAATCAACAAGATAGTGAGAGTTCTAGCACTAAGATTGAAGTGGTACAATAGTGGAAAGAACATGAAAATCTTTTCCTATTCTTTCACATATGGCTAGAGATCTACTAACTCCTCATGTCTCTACAGTTGCTTCAGAAAGTATTTTTTCTACAATTAGCAGAGTTCTAACATATTTCAGGAATCGCTTGAAGCCGGATTCGTTGAAGATGCTCGTGTGCACTAAAGATTGGATGAAAGCTGAAGACATGATTCAAGGAAAAGAGGCATCTACATCAATAAGTGGAAGCAACTCGCCTGAAGTCTAACAACAATATTAGGAAATTTAGGGCGATCAGATCCTATGTTTATGTTAAGTAGAGGTGCACGACAGTAGTCCAATGCCATCTGTTCAATCTAACTTTAGGTTATTTCGAACTCTAGATTGTCCTCTTAAACATATAATTAAGTGAATTTGTATAATTTTTTTAACAATATTTGTATGTATAAATAGTTGTAAAAATTTAATAGAAGTTGAAATGAATAATATATCCAATTTTGTTTAATTCTTAATCTCTTATACTTGTTTTACAATTTTTATTTATTTTTTTAGATTAAAAGTGAGGGGGAAAATGGGCCACCCGTCAACCCGCCCGGCCTGACCCGGGTTCAATCCGAATGTGTTCACGGGTCAACCGGGTCTGTTTTTTCATTTCCCAACCCGGCCCAGCTAATGGCCCAACCCGACCCGAGCCCGCCCGAAACAGGGTCAACCCCGAATGGGTTGGGCCCAGCCTGGCCCGGTGGACCCGATTGCCATCACTAGTTTTTGTGAGGAATGTTTCATAATAGTCCTCAGTAATCAATTATTATGTAAATTACTTGTTCATACAAATCAATTAGATCCTTTTTCTTATCTAATTCAATCAAATAATTTATTCTATCTTATCACCACACCCTCCTACACTTGGCCGGCCCCAATTCAGATTATAAATATTTTAGTCTTAATTTTCGGGTTTTTATATGGCCAAAAAAATCAATTCTTTCACACATTCAATTTAAATTAACATAATGTCTAAAATATAAGTTCATTCATTCAAATAAATTTTAAAAATGAAAATATTAGGAATTAATTATAGAAAATAATTACGGACAAAAAAATTTTAAGAATTTAAATTTTTATAACATTGCACGTGTTTGACAAGTGCAAAAACAGTAATTTAGAAAAACATTCAATTCTGTCAAATACATCAATTTAATATTATTTAAAAATTGATTTCAATTTTTGGGGGTGTTACATAGATTCATGTGGTCCACTATGCAGGAGGACCCAATTTTGGCTAAGTTGGTTAGAGTTTTGATTTATCATGAGTGGGAAGCTCGTTTCCCATTTACAACGGCGCAAGCTATCCAGGTACCAATCGTTAATGATGGGACTCACGCTCAATGTAGAACCCGATGTTTTTACTTTAAGAAGAGTTGGTTGATGCATAAGATATTTAGAGTGTAGTTTAAGGGTGCTTGAGAGTTGCGAGATGTGGAACTTGATTCTATAGGATCGTGGAACTTTAAAATGAGACACCTAAGAAAGATCCTTAGGAAATGGGCTATGAACGAATTTGGCAATTTCAAAGTGAGAATCGGATCGTTGTGTGCAAAAATCGAGGAAATTGAGCAAGCAGATGAGGAGAGAGATCTTAATGATAGTGACAAATATGTTCTTGTGGGAGCAAGAGAGGAATTAAGTGTGTTACTTGAGATGGAGGAGATTTATTGGAAGCAAACGTTGGGGAGAGGTGTATCAAAAAGGGGGATGAAAAATACGACCTACACTCATATTCATAATGTTCTAAAGCAAATATCCTCTTTTAATCTTATATATATGCGCAAGGAGGGCTTCTGCTAGGTAGAGGCTAAAGATGGGGTTGGAGAGATTTGAGGGAGGCCATGAGTAGACTAACACGGAGGTGGGGGAAGTGAGCAGGGCGAGCACAGTAAGCATCAGACATGGCGAACAGGGTGCTGGACAGAGGCTAGTTTAGGCCAAGGGGGGCAGAAGTGAGGCTGGGAGTGTAGGCAGAAGAAATTCTCATGCTTTTGTTTTGCAAGTTAGTTATGCATTTTGTTTGAGATACTGGAGCTCTTGTTTTGTAATATTTTATGGCATTACTACTGTGTATGATGATGTATGTGGCCTAATTTCTGGATCTTATGACATAGTTAGCGATGGAGTTTCTGTGCGTGCTTGGGAAGATATCTGTATATACCATCGCATAATGGCATATATATAGGGTCATGCTATAATGCTATTATGAGGTTGTATATATACCTCTCCTCCACCACCGCACACCTCCTCGCCATCTCCATTACCTTCGCCACCACCCTCGACTCCACTGCACACCTCCTCCGCTGCCGCACACCTCCTTCGCTGCTCTCCTTACCACCACCACTGCTCACTGCCCTCGACAAACACCACCGAAGCACCCTAAGCTCCTTCGCAGTTGATGAGCACCTCGCCACAACTCTGCCACCACCTTCAATCTCCTCCGAAACTCCTCCTCAACATCGTCGTCACACTCGAGCTCCCCTCTGTCGCTACTGCCAACCTCCGAAGCTCCTCCTCTCCTCCTCGCTATCGTCAGCACCGCCACTAAGCTCCTTTCGAGCTCTCGAACTCCACCGCTCTCTTCCCCCTCGAGCTTCCGACCATACCCATCCACTCTCGCCACCACTGCCACCTTCGAGCTCCCTCCGAGCTCATGATTACCTCCTCGTCGACCACTCCCCGCCTCATCCTTCTTGCCGTCGAGCCTCACTGTAACCATCTCTCTCTCACTCTCGTTATCTCCATCTCTCTGTCTATCTCTCTCTGTTTTCCCCTCTCTCTCTCTCTCTCATTCTCTGTCCCTGTCTCTATCTCTATCTCTCTCTAACTCTTTCTATCTACGTTTAAGTGAGAGAAAGAGGGAGTCATTAAAAAAAATGGAGGGTATTTTGGTCTTTTCACGTACCTCTTAACGGGTTTAAACCCGTTAAAGGATATATTACAGGAATATTCCACTAACTTAACTGAAAAATTAACAGCGGTGGTCTTTAGGTCCAAATAATAGAAGTTTGGGTGCTATTGGGGTATTATAGAAACTTTAGGTGTGTGTAGGCAATTTCTATAAACTTTAGGTACCAATAGGTCATTCTCCCTATATATATACTAGTAATTTACACGTGCGATGCACGTTTTAATGATTTCAAAAAATGAAAATAAAAACTCTAACGTAAGGAGGATTTGAACTGAAAATCTCCTTTATATTAGTTATGTACGTGCGTTGCACATGTTGGTAGAATGACAAATTGACAAATGACACTAAGGCCTTCTCCCATTATAATATTAGAGATATAGTCATGCTATTATGAGATGGTGAGATAGGTAAGATGAAAATATTTTTTGAGAGATAAGTGATTTGAGTCATCCGAACTTCGATCACATCGATCATATCACTCTACATATCATCAATATGATGTGTGCCAAATTTCAAACAATTCAGAGACCTGTAGCATATGCATCAAGACGTTCAAATAAATGTATATATATGTGTGTGTGTGTGTGTGTGTGTTATGTTTGTTTTATTTTATTTGTGTTATGTTTGTTTTATTTTGGTTTTCTCGGTCAATTTGTTGGGGGGAGCCTTGCTGCTCCATGTGTCTAAATGACCCTTGTAGTCACTTACTGATTAATAGAACAAGGTGGTCTTTAGGTCATCTATTACTGAAGTACATATATTCTACGAGTGATGGGAGTTTGTTAGTCACACTAATGGACTATGGGCCGTGATAAGAGAATGTCATCAAGGTTACACTCATTTTTGTATTTTCATTCCTTCATTTAAAAACTGTTTTCAATGAGAGCCAACAACGACTACATTCGAGTTTCTCTCTCTAGAAAATTCTAGAGAGAGAAACTCGATCTGAAAAAATAACAAAAAAATATAGATCTAAACTCCTAGGGGCGGCGGCGGCTAGCCCCCCCCCCCCCCCTCCCCCCCCCCCAGTCGTCCCCCCTGACCATTCCTCCACCTCCGCTGCGACCCATCCTCCTTTCCTTCGCGACGTTGAAGACGAAGTTCCTTCGCGTCGACGGAGCTCCACGACGTCCCTCCCCTGACAAAGTCACCGACGCCCAAACGCTTGCACCTCCCCAGATCGCGGTTCTCGTCTCCTCAGGTCGCAGAGCGACTATGTGTAATACCCCGTATTTCTGAAATATATATATATGGTTTGAAATATATATAATGAAAAAGAATTTGACTTTGTCCTATGGAATTACTCTATAGGAGGGATTTATAAGAATTATTTGGATTTGAAATGAAAAGGATTCTTTGAATCCGGTTTGTGTGAAGAGGTGGGGGGACCCACCGGCTTGTATGGAAGAAGAACAACACTTGAGTGCTGTGCTTCTACATGGGTGACGTGGCACCTAGGGGAGAATACTCCCTGGGGGTGTACACGGTATGGAAAGGGAAAGGAGAAGGGATTTAATCCCATATCGATAGTTTCAAATGATAAAATATTATATAAATAATAAATGCCAAGGATCAAGAGTCACCAATTCGGTTAATCACCTTTTGAGAGGCAGCCTGTGGTGGGCAGTTGTACTACATAGTATCTAATTTGTCTTATAAATTGTATAAATTGTCCGAGCCCGGGGCAGGGGTGTTACAAATGGTATCAGAGCCGACTTTCGACACCGAGTGTGTGAGAGTAGTGAGTTATAGGACTCCAGGATGATCGGCGGAGAGAGACAGACAACGCTCACAGAAATGCTCTACATCGGCTAGGGGTGTGCACGGTATGGAAAGGGAAAGGAGAAGGGATTTAATCCCATATCGATAGTTTCAAATGATAAAATATTGTATAAATAATAAATGCCAAGGATCAAGAGTCACCAATTCGGTTAACCACCTTTTGAGAGGCAGCCTGTGGTGGGCAGTTGTACTACATAGTATCTAATTTGTCTTATAAATTGTATAAATTGTCCGAGCCCGGGGCAGGGGTGTTACACTATGTCGCGCCAGAGCATCCTCCCGCGCCTGTTGTTGTGAACGCCATGGATCTAGGGATGGGACCGTGATTGCCCTGGTCCTGGCCGATGGCGAGGTGCGCCGCCCTACCCCCCCTCCCCCCTCGCCCGCATGCCTCACATCGCTCCCGACGACGACCCAGACCTCAAGTGTGTGAGGTCGGTGGTTCGGCATAGGGCCCGTAGGGCCAAGCCGGTGGTTGCTGTAGGAAGTGGGAATAGTGTAGCACGTTGTATTGCACGATTGTGGGGCATGAGCCCGAAGACGGGGTCCCTCTATGATGTGCGCTCACTTGTTTGGGTGTCCAACGATGCCGCTGATGCAGTCTTGACAACGCCTACTATCAGGCTATTGAGTTTTCTCCAGCTTAGGCCACTATCTTATAACAGCGTTGCCTCTTCCCTCGTTGGGAGTAAGAGTCGAGATGAGTCTGTGTGGTGAGAAATTGCCTGAGAAAGCAAGAGCGTGAGAGAGGTGAAGGTATTCTCTCCACGACTCTCTCCTGGAGCGTGATTTTTGGTGGGGTGAGCGAGATAGTTGTTTGGTGAGAAATCGCCTAAGAAAACACAATCGTGAGAGAGGTGAAGGTATCCTCTTCACGGCTATCTCATTGGTAGCGGCTGTTAGAGCTGTTGGCGCGTTTATAGGATGAGTGGTGGAGATGGTGGGAGGGTGCGGTTGCTGTGCATGTGCTGTGGTGTCATAAGTCGGCCTGCGGGGCTTGGGCCCAAAGATGGGGTCCCCCCAGCGAGGAAAAGGCATGGATCGGCGGGTGATAAAATCCTACCAGACTAGTTTCAGGTGGGTGTGCATGTACCGTGGAGGCAGTGTAGGAAGCTAAACTGACGTACATATAATTTTACTGGACCGAGCTTGTTTGTCAGCCCACCCTCCAGGGTTGTTGGAGGAATTTGTTGTTTGTACGGGTAATGTTGTTTCATGTATATTTTATTTTCTGTCTGTAGGTTGTAATCTGATCCAGTTCTCTGGGTTTGTATTATTAATTTTTTATTAATGAAACAAGGTGGGCATACTCCACATTTTTCTTTTTAAAAAAAACTGTTTTCAATGGAGATACTGGCCAAATGAAATTCGATGTCTTCATTAATTAAGGAATTAAGGTCTTTCTGGAAACACAGTTTAGAAGAAAATATAACCAAAAAAAGGTTGGCTTTCTATGCAAGTCTTGGTCAATAAAGATGAGCTATCAAGCTATAGAAGAGTGTTAGGCCATTTTCAATCCACGACACTATTTTGGTATAACTTTTACTTCAAAATAGTGTAAAAATTACATCAAATAGTAACTTCTGTTGGAATTAATTTTTACAGTTTTCCGAGCCGGATTCCGGCAGGCGCCGGAAAATGAGTGGATTGCGATCCTCTCGTCGAGTACTATTCCGTAGTATACTCACTTGCCAAAAACGAATTCCGTATGAATGAGAAATGTTGATCCAAAGTTGGGTACTTGAAAGGTACTAACTTAACAAATGGATAGTCCCATATCGGAAATTGAAAAAGATTTTTACTAGTATATATACTAGAAAACTGGACTAGAGGGCGTGGCTCGGGGGTTACCACTAACGTGTAGTGGAGAGAGGACTTAGGCCCGGCTCCGGCCCCGGCCCCGGCCCCGGCCCCGGCCCGGCCTCGGCTAGGCTCGGCTAGGCTTGGTCTGGTCTGGCTTAAATTTTTTTATTTTATTTCTTTTTGCCCAGACAAACTCTTCCCCTACTGAACTGAAAAGGCTTTTCAGATTCAGTAACTGATGCTCATTACTCTGTAACAGCAGAGTAATGGCTCACCAGTTATTAATCTGAAGAGTCCCCATTACTCTGCTGTTACAGAGTAATGGCAGCTGCTGAACAGTCTCCAGTCCAACTTTTCTCTATAAAACCAGACAGAGTCTTACATACAGATACAGATTTTTGACATTTTCTTTTCTTCTTCTTCTCCTCTGAGTCAGTGTCACTGAGAGTACACCACAGGCAGAAGTTCGTTGTCTCTGAAGGAAGGGTGCTGCATTCTTTAGAGAATGTACAGTTGTATCCTGGGAAGCAATTCGCCGGTAACCGTCACACTACGGGGCGAATTCTGCTTTAAGGACAGAGATTCTAAAATCTCGACTCTGTACAAGTTCTTTACTTACTGTTTTTCTTCCTGTATTGGATTTCTTCACAATTTTGTTGGAATTTCCTATTATTTTATATTCAGGTTCTAACAATCTTAAAGCAGAATTTTTCCTCACAGATTCTAACAATTTTTGTGAAGTTTGTTTACAGGTTCTGTTCGGAAAAAATAAGAACTAACAATCTCTGTTTCAACCAATTTCAGAAGAAACAAATCAGATCATGGAGAACACACCCACTGAAGTTGCTACTAGGCTTCTCAGTACCCAGACACCGGTGACCCAAAATGTGACTACACAATCGGTTGCGGCACATTCGGTCGTTCTGCCCACGCACATAAGCGTGGGAGAAAAACCGGAGAAGTTCAATGGAACTGGGTTCAAAAAGTGGCAGGGGAAGATGCAGTTCTACCTGACCACATTGAAGCTGGACAGATTCCTCAATGAATCTACCCCGATGCTGGCGCCAATGGAAGCACACTCCGTTGCTGCAGTTGACGTGTGGACTCAGGGCGACTACCTCTACAGAAACTACATCCTGAATGGCTTGGTAGACTCTCTCTATAACGTCTACTGTGTCTTCAAGACATCCAAACTCCTGTGGGGGTCCCTGGAAAAGAAGTACAAAACAGAAGAAGCCAGGTCCAAGAAATTTGTTGTCGGCAAATTTTTGGACTATAAGATGATTGACTCCAAAACAGTGGTGAGTAAAATCCAAGAACTGCAGGTTATAATGCACGACGTTGCTGCAGAGAATATGACGATGTGCGAACCATTCCAGGTTGCAGCGTTCATTGAAAAACTTCCACCTGGGTGGAAAGACTTCAAGAACTATCTCAAACACAAACGAAAGGAGATGTCTCTTGAAGATCTAATTATCAGGTTGCGGATCGAAGAAGATAATCGCAAGGCTGAGAGGTCCTATGGAAATCAGTCCATAGAAAAGGTCAATGTGGTGGAGCATGAACAGAAGGGCAAGAAGAGGAAATTTCTGCCACAGGCCTCCAACAAAAAACTTCTTGCAAAGAGGTTTGCTGGGAAATGCCACAAGTGTGGTAAGTTGGGGCACAAAATTTCTGAGTGCCGCAGTAAGGACAGTAATTATTCAAAAACAGGACATGTAAAAGAGAATGAAAAATCCCACGCACACATAGCTGAGAACTTGTCCACTGGTATCTCTGACCTGGACCTCTGTGCTGTTGTGTCAGAGGTCAATCTTGTGGGGAGCAATCCTCGTGAATGGTGGTACGATACTGGGGCCACCAAGCATATCTGCTCGGACAAGGAAATGTTCACCTCCTACCAGAAGTGCAACAAAGATGAACAGCTGTTCATGGGAAACTCTTCCACCTCCAAAATTGAAGGAACAGGGAAGATAGTGCTGAAAATGACTTCAGGCAAAGAGCTAACACTCACAAATGTGCTGCATGTCCCAGACATTAGAAAGAACTTGATATCAGGTTCTTTGCTAAGTAAAAATGGGTTTAAAGTTGTACTTGTTTCTGATAATTTTGTACTGTCCAAGAATGGGGTATATTTGGGTAAAGGATATGTAAAGGATGGACTGTTCAAGTTTAATGTAATGACAGTCATCCCTAAAACTATTGTTCCTGCTGTTCCCAAAGTTAATGAAATAACTCCTATTGCCTATGTTGTTGAGTCTTCCTCTGTTTGGCATGAAAGACTAGGCCATGTTAATGTAAATTCTATGCGTAGATTAGTTAACATGAATTTGCTACCAAAATTTAAGGTAGATAACTCAGAAAAATGTGAAGTTTGCACGGAGGCCAAACTCACTAAAACTCCATCGCGTTCTGTAGAAAGAAACACAAAAACTCTAGGTCTAATTCACACGGATCTGTGTGACTTAAAATATGTGCAGACCAGAGGTGGCAAAAAGTACTTTGTGACTTTCATAGACAATTGCATAAAATTCTGTTATGTATATTTGTTACATAGCAAAAATGAGGCTTTGGATAAATTCAAAGAATATAAACTTGAGGTTGAGAATCAACTTGGCAAAACAATTAAAATCGTTAGAAGTGATAGAGGAGGAGAATATGATGCACCATTTAACATGTTCTGCTCGGAACATGGAATAGTTCATCAGACAACTGCTCCATACTCACCCGAATCAAACGGTACTGCCGAGCGCAAAAACCGAACTCTAAAGGAGATAATGAATGCCTTGTTGTTGAATTCTGGCTTACCCCAAAACATGTGGGGGGAAGCGTTGCTGACTGCCAACTACATTCTCAACAAAATACCTCACAAGAAAACCGGCAAGACACCATATGAACT
Organism: Hemerocallis citrina; assembly: GCA_017893485.1. Taxonomy (NCBI): domain Eukaryota; kingdom Viridiplantae; phylum Streptophyta; class Magnoliopsida; order Asparagales; family Asphodelaceae; genus Hemerocallis; species Hemerocallis citrina. Next base: position 18,719,234 of record CM030362.1, read on the forward strand.
ACGGAAAGGTAATTTACCTTCGTATAAATACCTCAAAGTGTGGGGGTGTCTAGCAAAAGTGGCAGTACCTAACCCAAAACAGGTCACCATCGGACCTAAGACGATCGATTGCATATTCATAGGCTATGCACACAACAGTAGTGCATATCGGTTCTTGGTATACAAATCGGATATACCGGATATCCATGTAAATACAATAATGGAATCAAGAAATGCTTCATTCTTTGAACACGTGTTTCCGTGCAAGGATACTACGTACCCTAAACGTACACGTGAACAAGGGAATGCAAGCACTTCAGTTGATGAACCAGAACATGATACTGATGAGCCTAGACGAAGTAAACGGGCTAGAACATCAAAATCATTTGGTCCTGACTTTGTGACGGCCTTTCTGTTAGAGAATGAGCCCAGAACGTTCAAGGAAGCCATGTCTATGCCTGATGCTCCTATGTGGAAGGAAGCAATCAAAAGTGAAATAGACTCCATTATGCAAAATCATACATGGGAGTTAGTCGATTTGCCTTCTGGATGTAAAGCTCTAGGATGCAAATGGATTTTCAAACAAAAATTGAAACCAGATGGTTCAATAGAGAAGCATAAGGTTAGACTTGTGGTTCAAGGATTTAGGCAAAAAGAAGGCCTAGATTTCTTCGATACATATTCCCCAGTTACAAGAATAACATCCATAAGAATGTTGATAGCTATTGCAGCTCTACGTAACCTGAAAATACATCAAATAGATGTTAAAACTGCATTTCTAAATGGGGACTTAGAAGAAGAAATATACATGAAACAACCTGAGGGCTACATAGTTCCTGGACAGGAAAATAAGGTGTGCAGGCTTGTAAAATCACTGTACGGCCTGAAACAAGCTCCAAAGCAGTGGCATGCAAAATTTGACAATGTTATAATGTCAAATGGTTTCAAAATAAATGAATGTGATAAATGTATCTACATCAAAGATACTCCAAACGGATTTATTCTGGTCTGTCTATACGTAGACGACATGCTCATTATTGGATGCAATAACGACATTATCAAACAAACTAAGAGCATGCTTAGTGGCAAGTTTGACATGAAAGACTTGGGAGTTGCAGATGTCATACTAGGAATCAAAGTTTCCAGGACATCTGAGGGGATTACTTTGTCTCAAGCTCATTATGCTGAGAAAGTACTTGAAAGATTCAAGAATTATTCCAATGGGACAGCAAAAAGTCCCGTCGATCCCGGTCTTCACCTGTTCAAAAATACAGGCGAAAGCATATCACAACTGGAATATACACGTGTAATTGGTAGTCTGATGTACCTAACAAATTGTACAAGACCGGACCTAGCACATTCGGTAAACGTACTGAGCCGATACACGAGTAATCCAGGACGAAATAACTGGAAAGGAATAACTAGAGTATTGAACTACTTGCGACATACTCAGAGTTATGCGCTGCATTACACCAGATATCCAGCAGTACTGGAAGGCTACAGTGATGCCAACTGGATATCGGACTCAAAGAACTCAAAATCCATAAGTGGATATGTCTTTACACTTGGTGGTGCAGCTGTGTCATGGAAATCCTCTAAACAAATGCTATTGTCCAGATCCACCATGGAATCTGAGTTCATTGCTTTAGACAAAGCGGCAGAAGAAGCAGAATGGCTTCGCAACTTTTTAGAGGATATTCCTATGTGGAAAAAACCAGTGCCTGCCTTATGTGTACACTGTGACAGCCAATCGGCTATAGCACGGGTACTGAGTTGCATGTATAATGGTAAGTCTCGGCATATCAGAAGGCGACACAAAACCATTAGACAACTGCTCTCAAATGGAGTAATCTCTATAGAATATATAAAATCGGCCGACAACCTAGCGGATCCATTTACTAAAGGTCTGTCGCGAGAGCAGGTTGTGAGATCATCAAGAGGAATGGGTTTAAAGCCTATGACGAAAGAGGATACTTGATGGAAACCCTACCTAGGAATTGGAGATCCCAAGATCTAGGTTCAAAGGGACAACTAAATCTTGTTGAATCGACGAAAGCACTGAGAGATTAGCATCTCATACCCATTCTTAGGATGATAAAACAAGTGCTGCCTGCAAATAGTTAGGATAAGCTTGGCTTTTAATGATTCCCATAGTTTTGAAATAAAAGTGGGGTATAACAGGATACTCTTTATGGGCAATCACCTTGTGAGTGTGAAATGGAGCCGTTTCTAGGAGAATGAAGAGAGGCTACATTCTCCAAGTTCACTCATGATTAACCAGAGATGTTCAAGGCCAAAATGAACACAACAAGAGAACTTAGTTCTGTGAGGAGATGAAACTGTGTGATAGTTATTGTCTAGGTTCACATGAACGCCCGGGTAGTTCAAGACATCATGATCACTACCTGGTCAAGTGAATCTGATAGCTAATTACTAAGGGTGGTTCAAAGTTGAAAAATTACTACCATTCCTGATGCAGTGATTTTCCGATTGTACTCTCAGAGTCTTTCTGTCATGTTTTTTGTTTTTCTGTCGTGTCTGGATTACATGGTCTGGTAATTTCCATTCATGTGGGGGATTGTTGGAATTAATTTTTGTAGTTTTCTGGACCAAATTTCGGCAGGCTCCGGCCACCGGCGGCGCCGGAAAATGAGTGGATTGCGATCCTCTCGTCGAGTACTATTCCGTAGTATACTCACTTGCCAAAAACGAATTCCGTATGAATGAGAAATGTTGATCCAAAGTTGGGTACTTGAAAGGTACTAACTTAACAAATGGATAGTCCCATATCGGAAATTGGAAAAGATTTTTACTAGTATATATACTAGAAAACTGGACTAGAGGGCGTGGCCCGGGGGTTACCACTAACGTGTAGTGGAGAGAGGACTTAGCCAAAATGACAAACACACACACGCACGCGCGCGCGCGTGCCCTGCCCCGGCCCCGGCCCTGGCTCGACTCGGCTCGGTTCGGTTCGGTTCGGTTCGGCTCGGCTTGGTCTGGCTTAAATTTTTTATTTTATTTCTTTTTGCCCAGACAAACTCTTCCCCTACTGAACTGAAAAGGCTTTTCAGATTCAGTAACTGGTGCCCATTACTCTGTAACAGCAGAGTAATGGCTCTCCAGTTATTAATCTGAAGAGTCCCCATTACTCTGCTGTTACAGAGTAATGGCAGCTGCTGAACAGTCTCCAGTCTAACTTTCCTCTATAAAACCAGACAGAGTCTTACATACAGATACAGATTTTTGACATTTTCTTTTCTTCTTCTTCTCCTCTGAGTCAGTGTCACTGAGAGTACACCACAGGCAGAAGTTCGTTGTCTCTGAAGGAAGGGTGCTGCATTCTTCAGAGAAGGTACAGTTGTATCATGGGAAGCAATTTGCCGGTAACCGTCACACTACGGGGCGAATTCTGCTTTAAGGACAGAGATTCTAAAATCTCGACTCTGTACAAGTTCTTTACTTACTGTTTTTCTTCCTGTATTGGATTTCTTCACAATTTTGTTGGAATTTCCTATTATTTTATATTCAGGTTCTAACAACTTCATCTCTAACCCCTAACACTCTTTTTAACATAAAAAAGTAATATTCTCGACATATTATTCTCTACCTACTTTTCATATAACTTTTTACTAAAATCCTCATTTCTTATCTATTTCATCAATTCACCACATACAAATTTTTATTATGTATTGATCATATGATAAGTTTCATAATTTTAACAAATTTGAACAAAATATCATGAGTAAATTATATTTTATTATCTAAAATGAAAAAATTAATATATTATTAGAAAACAAATGATCTAAAATGACAAATCCACATTAACATAGAACAATTTTAAACCTTAACATTAAATTTCATAATTAAACATGAACACAAATTGTTATATATATATATATATATATATATATATATATATATATATATATATGTGTTGATGGTTTAATTAACCATTTGAATTAGTATACTCCTCCCACAAATGATCAATTAGTGTATTACGAAGCACAATGTGAGCATCATTATTCTTGATTGGTCTATGACGAGCATGAAATTATTGAAATCTTGTATTTTCATCTACTACCATTTCAACCTCTGCAGCTGGAGCTTCCAACGATGTCGCTCTATGATGTGCGCTCACTTATTTGGGTGTCCAACGATGTCGCTGATGCAGTCTTGACAGCACCTACTATCAGGCTATTGAGTTTTTTCCAGCTTAGGCCACTGTCTCATAACAGCGTCGCCTCTTCCCTCGTTGGGAGTAAGAGTCGAGATGAGTCTGTGTGGTGAGAAATCGCCTGAAAGAGCAAGAGCGTGAGAGAGGTGAAGGTATTCTCTCTACGACTCTCTCCTGGAGCGTGGTTTTTGGTGGGGTGAGCGAGATAGTTGTTTGGTGAGAAATCGCCTGAGAAAACACAATTGTAAGAGGGGTGAAGGTATCCTCTTCACGGCTATCTCTTTGGTAGCGGCTGTGGGAGCTGTTAGCGCGTTTGTAGGATGAGTGGTGGAGATGGTGGGAGGGTGCGGTTGCTGTGCATGTGCTGTGGTGTCATAAGTCGGCCTGCGGGGCTTGGGCCCAAAGATGGGGTCCCCCCAGCGAGGAAAAGGCATGGATCGGCGGGTGATAAAATCATACCAGACTAGTTTCAGGTGGGTGTGCATGTGTCGTGGAGGCAGTGTACGAAGCTAAACTGACGTACATACAATTTTGCTGGACCGAGCTTGTTTGTCGGCCCACCCTCCAGGATTGTTGGAGGAATTTGTTGTTTATACGGGTAATGTTATTTCATGTATATTTTATTTCCTGTCTGTAGGTTGTAATCTGGCCCAGTTCTCTAAGTTTGTATCATTAATTTTTTTATTAATGAAACAACGTGGACATACTCCACATTTTTCTTTTTAAAAAAAAATGTTTTCAATGGAGATACTGGCCAAATGAAATTCGATGTCTTCATTAATTAAGGAATTAAGGTCTTTCTGGAAACACAGTTTAGAAGAAAATATAACCAAAAAAAGGTTAGCTTTCTATGCAAGTCTTGGTCAATAAAGATGAGCTATCTAGCTATAGAAGAGTGTTAGGCCATTTCCAATCCACGACACCATTTTGATATAACTTTTACTTCAAAATGGTGTAAAAATCACATCAAATAGTAACTTCATCTTCAACCCCTAACACTCTTTTTAACATAAAAAAGTAATATTCACGGCATATTATTCTCTACCTACTTTTCATATAACTTTTTACTAAAATCCTCATTTCTTATCTATTTCATCAATTCACCACATACAAATTTTTATTATGTATTGATCATATGATAAGTTTCATAATTTTAACAAATTTGAACAAAATATCATGAGTAAATTAAATTTTATTATCTAAAATGAAAAAATTAATATATTATTAGAAAACAAATGATCTAAAATGACAAATTCACATTAACATAGAACAATTTTAAACCTCAACATTAAATTTCATAATTAAACATGAACACAAATTGTTATATATATATATATATATATATATATATATATATATATATATATATATATATATATATATATATATATATATATATATATATATTGATGGTTTAATTAACCATTTGAATTAGTATACTCCTCCCACAAATGATCAATTAGTGTATTACGAAGTGTAATGTGAGCATCATTATTCTTGATTGGTCTATGACGAGCATGAAATTATTGAAATCTTGTATTTTTATCTACTACCATTTCAACTTTTGCAGCTGGAGCTTCCCTCACATCTTTGATTGGTGCTTCAAGATCACGGTCATCTTTGAAAATCATATTGTGCATAATAATGCACGAAGTCATTATGTCATGCAACACATTTTTTCTCCAAATTGGTAAAAATTTTGTCGGTCCTTTCACGGTTGTGAATCATGATTGGAGAACCCGAATGTATGTTCTACATCTTTTCTACATGCTTCATGTTTCATAGCAAAATATTTTTTCTTTCGAACTTGTAGTTGTTGAATAGTTTGTACAAGAGTGGACCATTTTGGATATATACCATCAACTAAATAATAACCCATATTATACATTTTTCCTTAAATAATATAATGAGCGGGAGGAGCAAAACCTTGAGCTAGAATAGAAAAAAGATAAGACAACTACAACACATTGATATCATTATTGATGTCTAGCATATCAAAATATGCGTGCCATATCTAAAAATCATAATCTACTATAACTTCAAGAATAATAGTTGGTGACCCACCAGGACCTGCGTTGGGATAATTTTTCCACTTCCAACGCATACAATCGAGATTGTCGAACATGCCCGAGAAACCACGTCGTTGACTAACATGGAGTAACCTGGCGACGTCATTAGCGGAAGGTGTTCTTAAATACCGCTCAATAAATATCTCCACAATAGCCCAACAAAATCACTTCAAACTTTCAATTGTCGTTGACTCACCTGTCTTAATGTACTCGTCTGTAGCATCTGCCGGTTGACTGTATGCCAACATCCGGAACGTGCCTGTTACTTTCTGTAAACTTGAAAAATCTCATTCTACCAAGTCCATCACTTTTGTTGTTGGAAATAGTAGTCATGATCTTTGACCACATCAACAATACGTAGGAACAAACTTCGAGACATTCTAAATCGTCGACGAAACATGGCATCACTGTAGCATGGGTTCTCTGTAAAATAGTCGTTGAATAAATTTCGATCCGCGGTTTCCCCATCGCGATTGATCACCACATGACCATGAATCGAGCCACTGTGATTACTTCGTTGATTGTAATAGTTGTCGATGATCCTGTTATTGCAGTCAATCACTTGAGATATGGCCATTTCGGAGGCATCAATTTCGGCCATAGCACCCATCCCTATTGTTTCACCATTGTCATACAAAGAGAAACTAGAGTTTGCTAAACTAGATGGACCTCCAATATCGAAATTCATTTTTTAGGTGAAGGTATTGAAGAAGTTATTTTGAATTTTTTGGAAGGTAGATAGAAGAAGAAAATGAGTTTAAATTTTTTTTGAAGGATCATAGTGTAGTATGTTATTTATAGTAAGTGCAAATATGTTTTCATATATTGGATTCTTTCAATAAAGATGTTTGAATGCACTGGTTACAGTGTACAGCTGTTTGAATGCATCATGCAGACCAGTTTGACCTGCAGCGGTTACAGTATAAAGATGTTTGAATGCATTGGATTCTTTCTTTATGAATGTTTGAATGCATTGGATTCTTTCTTTATGGATGTTTGAATGCATTGGTTTGAATGTGTAGACTTGTTTGAATGCACTGGATTTTCTCTCAAAAGATGTGTAACCTGGATTGGACCTAGTGTACACTAGTTTGAACGCATCGGTTCTGGTGTAGACTTGTTTGAATGCATTGGATTTTCTCTCAAAAGATGTGTGACCTGCATTGGACCTATTGTACACCAGTTTGAACGCATCGGTTCCGGTGTAGACTTGTTTGAATGCATTGGATTCTCTCTCAAAATATGTGTGACCTGCATTGGACCTAGTGTACACCAGTTTGAACGCATCGGTTCTGGTGTAGACTTGTTTGAATGCATTGGTTTTTTCAATACTTAAGATTCTTTAAGATTTTATTTCCCTATATATAGAAAACTTCGTTTGTTATGCAAACAATCATCTTCCTCATATTTTTATTCCCAACCGTAAACTTCCCAAGAAAATGTTTATACGAGCTTCTGGATATGTTATTGGTGAAGATGTCCGCCTTTGCGAAACTTATTTAGAAATTTTTTAAGAACCTATTACAGGTGTTCACTAGCCGCAAATAAATTTTGGACTCGTATGGAGACACTACAACGAATCGAAAGACCGGTGTTGGAATTACCGTAACACGCGATCGATGCAGTCCCGAATTCACGCTATAATGATTGAAGTAAGAAAATTTAATGGGTGTCTCAAACAAATAGAAAATATGAATCCAAGTGGCACATCAGATGCAGAAATTGTGAGTACTTATTTAAATTTATTTTTTACTATTATTAATGCAGTCCAATTACTTTTTAACATTATTTTTTCCTTCAATTTGCAGTTACGTCGAGCGAAAGAGTTATTTATGTAAGATCCCAAGTTTAAAGAACGTTTCAAATTTGATCATCTTTGGAATATTGTTAAGGATTTTGAAAATTTTAAAGATAGCATCCAACTGTAAGACAAAATTTTTGAAGCAGTCAAGTCAACTATGGCTCATCACAGTCCGATAATCCAACTCTTGAAGTTCCCATATCATCCCCTGGTCAATCATCTTTTACTCCCAATTTAGATGAACTCAATTTTGGTGGTACTTTGTCTGAACGACCCATCGGGGTGAAAAAGGTCAAGTTGAAAAGAAAAACGGATGAAAATTTGAACGATATTAAAGAAGACAAACTTCGACATGCAGAGACAAATGGATATCCAGGAGCGACAATTGGCATTTAAAAAAGAGATAGAAGAGAATAAGATCTTATTAAAAATTATGAATTCCATTGCTGGTTCAACCGTTCGTGAGTATTTTCGAGCTCAACAAGTAAAATTATTCAAAAAATGGCTAAACAACATCAACCATTTCCTTCTTCTAGCACTAATGACCTTGAGCAATATTTCACTGATATTGGAGGATCGAGAAGCAGTTTACCAGATTTCTAAATTGTCGATTTACTATTATGTATTTTTCATATTTCATTTGAGCATCAATTTAGTTTGAATATCTATGTAATCTTAATTGTAACGTCTGTTTGAATGTGTGATGTTTTTAATGCGCATTTCATATTTTTCTTATGTATTAATTACACTTCGTATAAAATTAATTATTAAACCAACGTAAAATATAGGACACTTTCAAAATAACTCGAGGTCTCGAATGTGGCCGTTTTGTGTACTATTTCGTTGTTGCTTTTCTTTTCGTCTCAGGATGTTAGCTAAGGTGAGTTGTTGTGCCATATTTCCCTCAATAAATCAACATTACCTCTACCAATTTTCTCTCTGAGAAAGCTTTCTTTTCATGGATCTCCTCTTGTTCCTTAATATTCGGAGAAATTGTTAAAATAGTAAAACTAATTTAGTTATAACTAAAGTACATTTGTGACCAAAAAAATAAATTATCTAAAACACAAAATGGCAAAAACACAAACCTATAACTAAGACAATTATGACCAAAACACACAATTATCTAAAACTATGGGACTTTTTTTTACAAAATGTACAATTAAAAAAATAATAATAAATAACGTTCTTGAACAGTGCCGCACCAGATTTGGCGCAGCATTGTTCGCTAGCGAAAAAAAAAGACACTCGATTGGAGCGTCATTCAGCGCCAAAAATGACGTTTTGCGCCAATTTTGGGCTGGATTGGAGTTGGTCTTAGAACTTGAGTGTAAAAAAACCTCAACTATTACCACAAAATTTTGGGGTTGTGATCTAATATTTAGATTGGAGTGAACTCATGGAGACGGTGGCTCGAAGCTTATGACCAATTTTAATCATGATGTGAATATTTTAGATAGTAAGAGTAATTGCAGTAGTTTTTGCCAAATATAGCAAAATGACAAAATAGCAAATGAGAAGATGGGGTGTTGTTGCGGTCGTGAAATGTCAAACTTTGGCGCGCACAAAAAAAATGTTGATAACATGTTCCGTCCCTCCAATGCGGAATTATTAATTTTTTAAAATACGGACGAACTTTTTTCCTTTTAAAAAAAAGATTTTGGACATGTTCCATCCCTCTAATTTTCCTTTTTTTTAAATGGTGGGTAGGAATGGGTTGGAGGCCAAAACCGTAAAAAAAGTTAATTTTGAAAACGAGACGAAACATCTTTCATCCCATTCTCAAAATATTCTGTCCGATCATTTCTATAAAAAAAATTGGAAAATATGTTCAGATCCATTAAAATATATCTTCTTTTGTCTCCTCTATTTTGTGTTTCTTCCCCTATGTTTTGACAATTGTCAAATACGTGGTCAAATATGACAATACACTGTTCACTATTTGTCAAAAATTGGAAAAAATAAGAAACAACTAGGGTTTTTTTTTTTTTTCTTCCAAAATTGGGTAAAATACGAAACGACTAGGGTTATTTTTTTTTTTCTTCCAAAATTGGGTAAAATACGAAACGACTGTTGTTACTCTAACAGCATCATCACATGCTTTAGTCTTCATCCTTGCTTTTCTCTATATTTTGCGACTAAAAGATGGTGAAAACTGTCAAAAATCTACCGCTAACCTAACCAAACAAAGGGGGAAAAAAAGCACAAAAGATGAAGACACAAACCCAGAAAAGAAACATGCAAACCAAGTAGCAGAAGAGAATGAAAGAAAGATAAACAAGGGAATATATCAATCTGCAAAATAAGAACACCACTAACGCAAAAGACAAGAACAACAACCAGCAAAAGCAAAACATCAGCATAATAATCAAACAGACCCCAATAGGCTACTGAGTTGTAGCTCAAGTTGTGGCTCAGATGGTAAGAATTTTTTATAAATAAATGAAAATCTGAGTTTCGAGACCATGTTACATCGTAGCCAGGGACGGAGCTATATAGGGGTGAGGGCAGATGCACCCCAACTTTGCAGAAAACCTCCAACCTTTTTAATTTTTCTACCCCCCTCTCTACTAAATGTTTCTAGCTTCCTCCCTGGTCATAACCTTCGCTTAAAAATTTTAAATGAATAAAAAAAGATACGGACACCAATATGCAATGAGTAATGCTTCAGCCACTACCAATTTCACTTCCATTCTCTTCACTACCTTAGGTTGTATATTTCTATTGGTAAGTTTCCCCACCTACTCTATCTTTCCCTACCTATTAGAGTGTGCCACCTAAGGTAGTGAAGAGAAATATGGTGAAATTGATGGTGGATGTGGCATTACTCATATGCAATATTCTGGGAAAAAGAAACCACAACCTAAAAAGTAAATTAACTCGGATAAACGAAGACCAGCAGTTTCAGTCAACAAATTAACACAGTTCAGCACAAACAAACCGAGTAGCCAACATCCACCGAAAAAACAACATAGCACAACTGGATCACCTTTTGCAATCCATAGTTTGTGCCGGGATATTTGCAAGCTCATCCCTCTCCAGTTGCCATCTAACCAAACTTAACTACATAATCCTCATATTTGACTTCCAAGAAAAGAGAAACCCATCAGCCTCGCCCTGTAAACAGGAGTCGAGATGGGCTACTCTCAGTAATAGACAAAAGTGACTACTACCAGTTCATTTTGAATGATCGTTCATCCAAACTAAAAATCCAAACCATTAAATGTGATTTACGCCAAATAAACTGCCAATAAATAAAATGCAAAAGATTTTGATAAATTTAATTGTTTCACCAAATAATGACAAATTATGTAATTTCAGGTGTGTTTATAAGGCGATATTTTTATAATTACTGAATAAAGGTGTAAAACTTGTTAAAAAGGACCACATCCACACATCTACTTATATGAATTTCAAGTTTTAATGCCTGTCATCCTTTTAAGTTGGAATTAGCCCGGGTCAACTCTGTATCATGCATAAATCAATACTTCTAGAAAACTTCATTACACAGAGATAAGACCTGTATTCAAAGTAAAGAAGGAAGCATGTAAATATGTAATGTGAGATTGAAAGGCCTAAAAATAACGTGAACATGCTAGTTGCAAGCCAATTAAAGGCACGGAATGGAAGTTGACTTGAGCTACAAAATTGACTCAAATTATGAAACAGACTTCAAACTAAGGATGGAAATTGGTATGAACCGGAACCCGACCCGGATTCGACTAGGTCCAATTAGGTTATTTACGGACTTGGGCTAATCATTTACCAATTTGGATCGAGGTCGGGCTCAACTTTTTAGTTCCGAACAAAATTTGGACGGTTTCGGGCTCAAGTATCTAGGTCCAACGGACCCAAATCAAATTTGCAAATCTGCATGTTCATGTATACATATCTATTTCTATTATAAAAGCAAGAATAAATCTGTCCAGAACAGATCTAGACCACACATCTAATTCTTATTTTATCTTAGATCTTATCTAGATCATACAAATTCCTAAAATACTTCAGATCTGGACCACTCATTCTATTTTTAGATCTAATCTAGATCATACAAATCCCTCAAATAGAATGGTTAATATCCAAACCCGTCTCTCTCTTTCCCCGTTGCTCTCTCTTTCTCCAAATTAGTTGAAAATCAGAATTCCTCTTCGAAATTAGGGTTTTGAAGATCAATTGAAAACTAAATCCTCAAAATTAAGGTTTTGTAGCCAATTGAAAACTAGAGTCAAAATCCCTCATCCAAAAGAGGGTTTTAGAACCAATTGAAAACTAGGGTTCTTCTTCTAGGGGTTCTGCGATTACACACAGAAATCTTGTAAGTTCTTATGGTTTTAATGTTTACATAAATGACTGTTTTTTAATGGTACTTTTTTGTTGATTTGTCAAAATTTTCAACAGATTTGGCGATGGTGACATTGATGGGCCTGGTGCAACATTGGACATGAATCCTAATCGGCTAATCCTCCAAGGTATGATCTTTTTGAAATTTAATTTCAGTTATTTCGATATTTGATTTAAAATCAAGATAGTCGCAGAACTTTACATGATGGGAAATATATGAAAAAGAAGGAAGTTTTGTTAACAAGTGTTGCTTGTAAGAGTTTTTTTATGGGTTTTGTAGTGCACGCAAACTGTTTGTTATATTTTCTCAATGGCCATTTATTGAATTTTTTTCAAACTTAGCTTATTGTTTGTTGCATGTATATAGAGGAGAGCTACGCTGCTAGCTTCTGTCGTAGCTGGTAACATGTATAGTTTTAGAATAGTTCTTCTGGTCCCTATATTAACATTCTATTTATCGTATTTTATCTTCAAAAACATTCTGTTTACAGTATATCCTAGATGTTGAACCTTCGTGTGTTGCATTTTAGGCTTGGTTACTTAGATAGATAGATAGATGACTGAACATAATTTACAATTTTTTGTTCTTTGTTCTTAATTCACTTATTCTATTTTCCACCCTCGAGCTTTAATTTCTGTGCAGTAATCGGTAGTCTCTATAAAGTTTGATTTTTGGACTTTCTCCATGGAGAAATTCCTGTGGGATCATTTAATTTACGAATTTTTTGCTTTTATTTTTGTGCATTAGTAGATCATCTCTATAAAGTTTTGATCTTGGCATTTGTAGGTGGGGAAAAAACATGTAATCATCTAATTTTCCGACCTCATGCTTTATTTCCATGTAATAATCGACAATGGCTAAAAGGTTTTGATTTTTGGCAGAAATTAATCATTTTCATACAACGCCGGACCGGGAGTGGTTTGAGACGGATGCAGTGTTGAGGGTTAGTTTGGGGAATTTCTGTTTTTCACTGTTCTGGTAATGCTGATGATGGGGGTAAAGGACCAGAAGGACCCCAGGGGTAGGTTGCATCATGGGGGCTGGATGGCAAAGATTTTCGTCTGGTGTGTGGTGGTGGTTCTTATGTTTTTCGCTCCTAATGGACTCGTTAGCTTCTATGGTGAGTTTTTTTTTAAATCTAAAATTTGAATTTTGTTAGTTGTTTGTGTAGGAAGCTTTGATTTTTCTTTGGTTGGTGAGGGAAAGAAGTCTTTTTGACAAGTATGCAACAATGGGGAGTTCGTTGGGGGCAAATCATTTTAGTTTTGGGTGTATACTCAATGATACAACTGAAGAATTGATGAAGATAGTGTGTATATGATAGATGGGGCAAGTAGTGTGGAGGGTAGGAGGAGGGAGCGAGTAGATGATGTGCCACCCATAATGCAATTATAGATCGGGTCTGCTTAATTTTAATATATTTTCAAAGTTTTAGACTTAATATTGCCGAAAGTGTCTCTTAAATTTGAACAAAGGTATTGAACTCTACAATTCAAAAGTTAATGCATAATTTGGTAGCTAAAGACTATTTTGCTTAGCATGAATAAATTGATAATGTTGCTCATTGTGTTGAAGACGACAAAGTATTCCTTTTGAGTTGAAGTGATAAGTTCTATTAGACATAAATCTTTTGTGTGAAAGATGCTTCTTTTTGCACATACAGGTGGAAATAATAGCATTAAGAAAAGTAGAGAAAATGTTATCGTGGCCACCCATTTGTGATGGTTAAAGCTTAAAATAACTGTATCATTATAGTTTTAATCTTAATAGTTAGTTAAATTTTTTTTCTTAAAAAACCATTAGTTGTATGGAATAAACATTTGGTATGTAGAGTATGATAACATTTAAGACCCTCACTCTACCAGCCCATTAGAATATACAAACCTGCCTATTCTAATACAGATTCTCCGAATATTAGTTTCAACTTTATTTCTGGGTTCCATCTACTTCCAAGTGTGTGTATGAGCTTAGAGGTTTGAAAATTTATTATATCATGACCTCCTTTAAATATTCTGGTTTCATACCCAGATTCTGAAAAGATTGAAATAAATCTCATACACTACACACACTGATATAACAATCATCGTTGACTTATAAGACTCTTTGATATTAATCCAACTCTTATTGTTTCAGAGACTATCTAAATTTGGGTTCAACAACAGACACTTTCACATATTCAAGAATCATCATTGATCCATTATCCATATTAATCCAACTCTTATAGTTGCAGCAACAATATAAAAATATCATAAGAGCCATCATTGATCCATTGTCTTTTTGATACCGAACTCTTATCATTGCAAAGACAATATCAAATTTTGGGTCACACGCGCGTTCACACACGCACTCACCTAAAATCCATCATTGATTCATTATGTCTTTTTGATATTAAGCCAACTCTTATCATTGCAGAGACGATATCCAAATTTGAGTCAGGGTTGGTTGTTCCTTCAGGTTCAAGATGTTCTCTTGGTAGACTTTGTGCATGGATGGAAGGACAACTGGGTCAGCAAGGATGAGCAGTTCTGGTAAGCGCCACTTACTTAATTCAAGTTTTTTTTTTTTGTTTTGAAAATTTGTTCTATTGTTCTTATTGAATTGGATGGAGCTAAATTTCTTTAAACTTTGATTGGATAACAGGTACGAGATTTTGGCAAAGTTCTTTAATTTCATGGAGAGTTCAATTCGATTGCTTAAATTGAAAGGCTTGTCTCCCACATTTCCGAATATTTGTGCTAGCATTCAGAATTTGACTAAAAGGTACTAATTTTCTTTTAGCTTGAAGCTTTTATAGCTGCTTTTGTTATGGTTTGGTTTAGCTGAAGATTGATGGTTTGTTCTTGTGTTGGATATAGGAGGTTTACATATGCACATTTGGCACAATTGAAGTACATTATGCCTGAAGTGATTATGATCAAGAAAGTTCATTTGCAAGATGAGGTTACAAGTTGTATGAAGCCAGATCTTTACATTACTCTCCAAGCTGATGCTTTGGAGGACACTTTGAAGGGGAATGGGAATGTGATACGCACATTAGACCCAAATCTTTCACCAAGCCTAACCACTAATCTTGCAATTGAAATCATCCTTGAGTTGGCATCCCGCTGTTTAGCTCCTACTAGACAGAAAATGCCCATTATGCGGAGGTGCGCTGAAGTCTTATGGGGTATCTGCAGGATTACAGGGAACTTTCCTCTTGAATTTGTCAATGTTTGCTGTTAGATATGTATTTTCTATGTAAAAGCTCAATTATGGAATTGCCGGTAGATTTCTCGTTGTTGTTTTATTTGTTAACAGGGCGAGTTTTAAATGGTCATTGTACATATATGGATAGGAGGCGTTGTAGTGTTTTTATTGGTTATGGAAGGAAGATATTCCTTTGCTCAAGATTCAAGGAGAATATATTGTAACTGAGGATTTTTCAAATTTCTGATGTATCATAATAGTTGAGCTTATGCTACCTGGTAAAGTCATGGGATCCAACCACTTTTATCACGAAATGCTATTTCAATCAAATGTGCTGAACTGAAGTCTGAAGTTCAAATCCCATTCACAAAAATGCGAGTAATGTTCCATCATATCTCACAATAGGGATTATGATTACAGAAAAAAATTAGGATAAACTTGGAGGAGAAGAGGGGGGAAAGGAGGTTTATCAAATTGTATTATGACAACAAAACTATACAGTAGTGGTCTAAAATTGAAGCATATGATGCTTCACCTCAAATTGTGAACAATCAGTGACTGGTTCTCTGAACCTCAAAAGTTTAAACAGTTTCATCAAAGTTCACATACACAGTCCTGTTTCTAATATAAAAAAAAAATTGTAGTATACAATTCTTCAGAATTACCACTACTCGAAACCAAAAAATGATATAAAGCAAAAGACTAATGGTTGAGCTTATACATGAAGGCCAATGAAAAATAAAAATGCATAAGGGCAGAGAAGGGTTAGCCAGGTTTGGTAGCAAAAATCATGACAAATGGTTCATTTCTCACACACGTAAAGTTACCCAAACCGCAGGTTATGCAGAGATAGAGGTGGTTGCTTGAAGCCCGCCGTATAGACCTGCAAAAGTAAAAGTGATAATACTAATAATACAAATATAATTAACAGACGAAAGATAGATTAAGATAAATAGATGACTTGATTATCTTCTGCAATTAAATATTATTCGGGTGTGCAAAACAACCAAAGTGGCCCATTTGAAGCTTTGCATTCTCCCGCCTTCGAAGGACTATTTAGACTTCTTCCAAGTTCCAGCTTCCTTTTATCTTGATAACCTTCCTTCTGGAATCTGGATTTGCCTAATTGCATTGGGCTATTTCCCTATAATTAATCCATTTTAATGGTGTATCAAATACCTTTTTGAGACTTTCAGTTCTTGGTAGGGTGTTATTCTCAATAAAATTGATATGGGCATGCTTGCAGGAAATATATTTTTGTTGTTTTTTGAAAATAAAATTAAATAACTCATCTACAGTTTTAATCAAGATTTTAAGATTCAGAATATTGTTGCTTCGTGTGATGTAAACATTCCTATAAGGTTAGAATCTGTTGATGTCTTCCACAACCAGTTTACTAAGGTAAACTTATAACATAGCTACTAACCGTTGCTTCTCTATTTTCCTAGCCGTATACTCTGCTCCTTCACTGCTACTTCTCAGCTTTCCCTTTAACCTACTCGCATCATTGTAAAATGAATGAAAATGCGATTGAATAAACTATACTGTTAAGGGTATCTACATTCAAATGTAGATAGTTATAAGATAGAGATAGACTGGAAGATATATAGATATCCTAAAATATGATAATTAAGAAGATTATTTGATTATCTTTTTATAGTTTGTGCGGTATAAGCTTTTACACATTAAATTTTTATACATTATTAAAGTTTTTATTAATAAATAAGATAACAAATTTAAATTTGAATGAACTAACAAATTCACTATTAAAAATAGTTTAAAGTTTTCAACCAATAAAAAAATTGTTTTACTAATTTCAACAACTTTTTTTTTGCCAATTTACTCTCCAAAAATAAAAATTCAAATTAAGTTAATCATACATCACATATTCAATTGATAGGGTCATATTATATTTATTTAAAAATTAGTTATAAAAGATATACATTCCCCTCAAGTTAATGTTCCCCTATAGGCTATAAATACCCAATAAAATTGTCAGACAAATTCATTGCAAGTTTCGTCTCATCACAAGTTCGCAAATCGGAAGGCTAGGTTGTTCGTGTAGGTATTTCAGGTATGTAGGTAGTTCTTCATTGTGTATAGATGACGAGGAGAAGGTGCATATGCCAAAGTTTCATATGAAAAGATTGTTGTAGCATTTGGTATTTTGAATGTGCCTCATGGAAGGGCTATTCGAATAAAAAACAAAGTTAGGGTGTGTGAAGATTGCCATACTTCTATCAAGTATATTTATGCAATTAAAAAAAGATTAATAATTTTAAGGGACTTGAATCACCATTTTAATGGAAGTATGTGCTTATGTGGAGAATACTGGTAAGACCCGACTCAAATTAATTCATTCTTTTAGAAGGAATTCTGATGCAGACAAACTATCCATGATCTGTTGTACTTTTTTTAAGCTACAATTTGGAGAAGAGGTTGGTTCCTCAATACTAATTACCAAATATTCTAATTGGTCACGAAGTTTAGTAATATTGGAAGACGACTGATTTGCACTCAATTATGTGCCTCTTGGCCTTTATGCAAAAGATTATTTATTTTATTCTTTAATGTGAATTTTAGCCTTCTGAGACTTTCAATAGGAATCAATTGGATCATTCATTAATACTTGTGAACTCTGATGTGCTATGTACTATATTGCAAACTAATCCCATGTTTGTGAATTAAATCCCTATTTATTTGATATGTTTTACATTGATATGAAAAAATATATATTTGATATCCTTTACATAATTGTATATAGCTGTTGTCTCCTGTTTGTGATTTTGTTTTTGTTTTTTACTTTGTTAATTTCACTTTTTGCATGTTATAAGATGTGTTATTCCAAATTTTATTAATCAACTTCAAGATTGGTTACAACATATGCACTGCACGTGCTTACACTAAAGAATCTGTCATTTTGGTTAAAAGATAAGTGAACGGTAATTTCAGAATTATAAATAATATTGCAGTATTCCTTGGAATGCAATGATCTGTAACAAACATGAGATTGGAGAATCCCTAGGAAATCAGTGTGTTATACCAAACATATTAATGTAGTCTTCCCAGGACCCAGGAATACTTATGATGACCCCCCCCCCCCCCCCCCCCCCCCCGCGCTTTAGTGTCAAGGTTCAAATAAATAGGATTGGAATTAGTAGGAGTTTGTTGTTTTTGTTGTTTTTATATCAGTCAAAAGTACTGGAAATATCAACACTATTGGTAGGCAAAAACAAGCGTACATTTAGATGCGACCATAACTCTTGTATCTGTTTACATATGAATCTTGTTTTGTTTACTACTTTTCGAAAGACTAGCTACATTTAGATGCGGCCATAATTCCTGTGTCTGTTTACATATGAATCTTGCTTTGTATACTACTATTCAGAAGACTAACTACATATGATGCGTGAAAGATTTTATACTTGCATATCTTGATCTTAATTCCACTGGTTAGAAAATTTTGAGCAACTTGAACAGTCAGTTGGAATCTATTGAACTTTATCAGGATAAGATAATTACAACAAAAATAATTGAGAGAACACACACACAGATGCAGTGGATCTATACAAATTATTGTTTACTTATTTTGACAACTGAAGTCTTCTTTTCACATGCAGGTTCTTTCTGCTCTGAACTTGTACAGGTTTATTTTGATACTAGAGTCCAGTGGTAAGTGACTGCTGATTTCTATAATAATTTTCATCTTCTACATTTTGACCAAGCTATCCAGGAATTAGTAGATGTAAGGATTGGCAATTAATATCTACTATTATTAGCTGGTTCCAGGGCATTTTTTTCCTTCTTTTCAAGAAACAAATACAACCTTTCTTACACTCGTTTCTGTGTTATATCTGATGTTACATGCTTTAGTTAAACAATTATCTGCTAGACAAGATGAACATGCCCCTTTGGCCTTTCATGTATGAAATCACTAATGCTTTGAAAATGCATGGAGAATCAGCCCATGTTCTGTGACCATTTTTATTCCTGTCAAAATTGTTTTGAGGCCTTTAGCGGTTGATCATTACCTTTGATAAATGCCACATGTGGTTTGTTTTAGTACAAGAACTTTGATGCAAGAATGTATACTGTATAAATCCCAAAAATATGGTTTACTGGATTCACTGCAATGTTAGTCTCAAGTGATTTAGAATTTTTGCCAAGGATATCTGTTTTTTTCTTTCAGAAACATATCTTTCTCTATCTCTCACCCTAAAATATTTTTGGTTATATTCTTTTTGCTGCCACATCATCTAAATATCCCTTTTACTATTCCTTGCAGATTAACTTAATTAATTGATTTTTTGCAGATTAACTATATCAATGGACAAATCCCACAATGATTACTCCTCTATCAATTCCTTGCAAGAAAATCAACAATTGTGGACTATTAAAGTATTGGTTACCAAAACATTATGGTGTGAAAGAATACAAAAATAGTAAAGGCACAGGAAAAATCTCGAAAGTGGCACTAACGGATGATGAGGTAGATACTTTAAATATTGTTAAAATATTCATACATGTACATACATAAATAATTATTAATATTTAATTTTCATCTTTTCTAGGGAACTAGAATACTGGCGATAATGTTTAGTGAAGCGGTTGAAGCGTTCTAACATACGCTTGAGGAGCATAAAACTTACTTAATTTCTAATGGAGTACTAAAAAATGTCGACAAAAGATATAACCCATTACACGATAAATTTGACATCATTTTGAAGTTGGGAAGTGTTGTAGATAAGTTGAGAAAAATCTTATCTTTGATAAGGATAGGTACAAATTTGCAACTACAGACGAATTGCAAAGTACATCTTCTAATGTCTTTAAAGGTAAAAAATTATGTTTATATATATATATATATATATATATATATATATATAAAGGATATCAAATATTAATTGCATTGAACTACAGATCTTTGTTTAGCAGTAATTAATGCTGGAGATGTAGATAAGGTGGACTCAAAATATGGTAATGAAGTAGAGAAGCGAAATCTTACAGTTGTAGGATTCAGGTAATATCAATTAATTAAGTTGTATAATAATATACATAATTGTTTTGTAATTCATACGTTTTGTCTTAATTTAAGGTCAAAACCAATCTTACTTACATTATGGGGAGAACTTGCAATCAAGGAAGGAAAAGCTCTGAAAGAATTATCACCAACATGCCAATTATTGCAATTACCTCTATAAAAACCTCAAACTTTGGAGGTAATTATATACAATAAAAATTAATAATGTTATTTATTATATATTTTATTTATTTATTTATTATTGATTTTTTTAAACAGGATTCTCTCTCACATCAACAAACAACACTACAATAGAGATAAATCCCAATGAACCAGAAGCATATAAAATTCAAGAATGGTATAATTTATTTTGTATATTTAATTCTTTAATTATTGCCATTTGGAGTATCATTTAACATAATTTTGTTTGTTTGTTTCAGGATAAAATGTAATGAAATTTTGTTAAAAAGTAATTCCTTACAAATAAACAAAAGAAAAGTAATGGATGTGGAAGAAGTGAAACTATCTCACATTCTCTATTGTGCAGACGAAGATTCTTCGGAGGTATTATGGACAATGAAATTATTTTAAATATTTTATTCAATTCTATATATGTCTATAAATTTTTTGATGACTTTAATTAATTTTTTTTTTCATATTTCAAGGCAAAATACTGCTATTGCAAAGTTTTGATCAAAAGTGTCAAAGACGTTAGAGATCCATGGTACATTGCATGCAAAATCTATTCAACAAAATTCAATGTCGAAAATGAAGAAGCTTATTGTCGAAAATGAAAAAAGAGTAATGTTGAATATGAGCCAAAGTATACAAAACAACATATTGTTAGTTTCCCATATTTCCATTTTTCAATCAAATTATTAAAAAAAATAAACTTTCAATTTTAAAAAAAAACTAAGAATAACATGTTTCAAATATGTATTCAAAATCACAATAAAAGATAAAATTGCGGAGGAAAAATTGACTTTATTCAAAATCACATGTTTCAAATACGTTTTTGATCAAATCACAAGATGTCCAATATAGAATAACAACTACGAGAATATTGACAGGATGCAAAATTAAAAAGGATGAACAAGAAAGCACAAGCAATTTTAACCTCAAGAAAGTTAAAGTCGAAAGTGATGATTGATCTTATAAAAAATACAGTGATATCACATTAGAATTTACTAATTTGTTTTTTTAAATAACTTTTTTAATTATGTTTTAGAAGAAACTATTATGCATATATCTCTCTTTTACATTGTTCGAATTTTGATCCATTTTTTATTTGTTTTGATTGAAATTCTACTTAAATTGATTAAACTTGGGTTCTCGATAATTGTTTCAAATTTGATTTCGATGAGCTTGTTGTTGTTGGAGTAACTTTGAAATCCATGGTTAACTTTTTAGGATGATTGACTTCGTCGAATTTGTAGTTTGAAGAATATAGGTGTGCTAAATGGAAGTATATTTAGATAAAATTTTCACCATTTATGTGCACCAAGTCACGTGCACTTGGTGCACGGTAAATTTAAACTAGTGATTATATATATGTACATAAGCAAAAGAAAATTTATGCTCATATTATGTATAGTCATAATTATTTTTAAAATTAACTATATATATTTTATTTTTTTTCTAATAGATGTTCATTTGTATTATTGAAATTAATATTATAGTTTCTATAAAAAAAATAATGCCTATTAGAATATAATTAAACAAAATTAGATAATTTTATAAAAGTTAATCATAATTTTTTTCAATCATGTAGTATTCAATATGCCTTATTTTTTGAATAAATATTCTAGATGTTGATATATTACTATTAGAAAATTATATATTAAAAGCACATAATTAGTTCGGACTTAGATCCGATTCATTTTTCAGATCTAAAATCGGGCAAATCCAAAGATAAATCAGTCCGAGTTTAGACCCAATTTTAAATTTTCGGTTCCGACTTATATGGATCCGGCCCAAACCGGTCAGTTGCCAGCCATTCAAACCAGTATCCGTGAATTTATTAAAACTGTCCTATCAATCTCGTGCAAAGTAGACAGCTCATCCATACTTCATTACCTCTCTCATCTTCAAAGTATTGAGACCTCTGATTTCCGAGAACATTAATCTAAGCCCTCATTTGGTAGTGATTTGCGTCATTCACTAGTTTTTTAAAACCTTTTCTGCTGCATAAGCAATTAAACTTAGCGTGAAAATTAAAACCTGGCTAGCTAAAATGAATAAAATTTTATGTGAAAAAAGAAATCTAAATTTTGATTAAAAGTTGGACATCTAATAAAAATATACTCGCCCCCTTTCAAAATATAAGTCCTTTAGGATTTCCAACATTATATATTTACGTTCTCAATCTCTCACTAATGATTTTTTTTGACCAAACTACAAACTCTACCCTTGAGCACTTAATTTTTTAAAAAAATAAACAATTATCAAATAAGATGACATTTTCGTAAATATACTATTAATAGGTTTAATTATGATGAATATTTATTTCCTAATATACTAATAATAATATACGACTTACATTTTGGAATGGAGTAGAGTTTTTGAGTCTCCAAAAGAAAGCTGAAGAGGCTAACAAAAAATTATGTTCAGAGAAAAGATCTAGAAAAACTTTCCCCCGATCAAAATCAAAACCAAAACCCTCCTCAGCTCCCATTCCTTCCCGTGATATCACCCTCTCAACCACAAATGGAAGCAAACACGTGCACACGTAAAAAGGAGCTTCTAAAAGATCTATATAGGTTTGGCGTCTCTCACACCCACATATCTCGCCCTCTAATTATAAGCTCTCTCTTCCCCTACGGTACTATCCCCTCGTAAACAAACCTACACAATCCAGTCATGGGCAGCGCCACAAATTCTCCGACACAGCCACATATCATCGATATGGGCCCAACCACCGATACAGGTATCTCATTCAGTGCACCGATATTCAACCGTAAAGCGGACAGGACAATGCCTGCACGAAGCATCAACCGACAAGTGTCGTTAGAGACTGGATTTGCTAACAAGGGTAAGAGGCAGAACAAGGTGAGAAAGGAGGCTCTTGCGCGTAGTGGCGAGAGCTTAGGAGGAATACGGGAAGTGAAGGGAGATTTTAACATTTTTAGAACCAAGTCGTCGGTACTCATGAAGCAGATGTCGTTGGTGCCGACGAGGAAGGAGAATGAGATTGATGCCAATAATAATAATAATCATAGAAGTGAAGGTGGAGGAGGGTTAATGGGAGGAAAGATGGACGGCGGGGACAACAACGTGTCTGCCGGTAGGTACTTTGCGGCACTTCGTGGGCCCGAACTTGACCAAATCAGGGTAAGTGTATGAAAATAAGCAAAAATAATCATGTGTAGTTAGGATTAATAATTCACAACACATATAGGTCTACCCTCCATTTGTACTTAGAGATCTGGATATGTTTTATCGATGTCATAGACTCATACTGGATGGTTGGATTTTGAACTAAACACTCTAAAACTAATCCATTCCATTTCAATTGACCAGCAAGCAAGGAATGGGATGGAATCCTAGAAACCATTAACCATACCAAGGTTTCTTTGGTATCCTAATTAACTGGATCCAATGAAATCTTAGTGGATTGGTAAATCGGTTGTGAATCTTCTAATATCCAGTTTAATTACTATTTTCCACACATACTAGCCGCAGTGTGATTGTTCGAATCGCAGAATACTGTCCTCTACTAATGTTGCGTGCCTTTGCTAGTGTGGTAGGCTCCTTAAAGTGAGGAAGTCTAAAAAGTGTACAGAAATAGTGGGTTGTTTTATTTTGAAGAAGAAAAAAAATTGTGGGATGTTTCATTATTATGAAATCATACATATACTTATTACTGAAAATTGCAGGACTCGGAGGACATTCTCCTCCCAAAAGACGAGCTCTGGCCGTTCCTCCTCCGTTTCCCAGTCAACTCCTTCGGAATCTGCCTCGGCCTCGGTAGCCAAGCTATCCTATGGAGCAATCTCTCCACAAGCCCTGCCACATCATTCCTCCACATCCCTCCTGCCATTAATCTCACATTTTGGCTTCTCGCCCTCGCCCTCCTCCTCTGTATTTCTGTCACCTATGCCCTAAAATGTCTCTTCTACTTTGAAGCAGTTCGTCGTGAGTACTTCCACCCTGTCCGCGTCAACTTCTTCTTTGCACCATGGGTCGCCTGCATGTTTCTCGCCCTCAGCGCCCCTCGTGCCTTCACCCAACACAAATCTGTCCATCCTGCATGGTGGTGTGCCTGCATCGTGCCAATTTTTGTGCTGGAGATCAAGATCTACGGTCAATGGCTATCAGGAGGGAAGCGACGGTTGTGCAAGGTGGCCAATCCTTCATCACATTTATCGGTGATTGGGAACTTTGTGGGAGCGATTTTGGCAGCTCAAGTAGGGTGGGTAGAGGCTGGAAAGTTTTTGTGGGCGATTGGATTGGCACATTACCTCGTGCTATTTGTGACTTTGTATCAGAGACTGCCAACTAGTGAGGCATTACCAAAAGAGCTACACCCTGTCTATTCCATGTTTATTGCAACGCCCTCAGCAGCCAGCATCGCTTGGAAGGCAGTTTACGGGGAGTTCGATGCAGTTTCAAGGACATTCTACTTCATCGCTCTCTTTCTTTACATCTCCCTAGTCGTCCGGATCAATTTCTTCAGAGGCTTCAGGTAAGCATGCAAAACCTATTTTATGGCTTCAGAATTTTTTGTTTAGTGTGTAGTGAACTTTCCAAGTTGTCTAGGCTTTGTTTTCATTATATTTCAAAAAAGAAATAAGAAAATAAAGCAACTGAATCAGTCTCCTCTATAAAATTGCATGCAGGTTCTCTTTGGCTTGGTGGGCTTACACTTTTCCGATGACTACAGTCTCTACAGCGACCATAAAGTACGCCGAGACAGTCCCTTGCTTCTTCAGCAAAGGACTGGCTGTGAGTCTCTCCTTAGTGTCAACAACTATGGTGTCCGTACTGTTAGTTTCTACACTACTCCATGCCTTTGTTTGGAGGACTTTGCTTCCCAACGATCTTGCCATCGCCATCACCAAGAGCAAACATAGTGGGCCGAGACAGCATCCCATTAAAGAAAAGCCAGCCAAGAAAACTGCTTATGATATCAAGCGGTGGGCAAAGGAGTCGTCGCGTTCGCTTGTTACTTCGATTACAAAGAACCACTCAGCAGAAAAGGAAAGTGATGGGAATTGAGATTCTCGTGACAGGTTCAGCTGGGAGTAGTTTACTAGAAAGATACCGTTTGATGAGTGTGTCAATATATATATATATATGTGTGTGTGTGTGTGTGAGTGTGTGTGTGTTTTGATAGGAAGGATATACACATGATATATAGATGTGATGCATGTTGCATCAAAAACAAAAAAATAAAACGATATGAACCTTACTATGAAGCCAGATATTGATTTCTATGTATAAAGACAAACGAAATGCCAGCATTGCATTTGATAAATCTATAGATTCTCGTATTTATTCTAAAACAGCGAAAACGTATACATCATACATGGCTTTGAATGAGGTACTTCTTTACCGTTCAGGCCCATATAAATACCAGTCTTTGAATTTCTCAGCTCTTTCAGATTTCCTAAATTATAAGAGAATGAGGAACTTCATTTCTTGAACATTGCTTGTATATGTGATTTATAATCACTTAGCACCACTGATGCACGATCCACATAGTTGATCATGATCCTTATACCATTGAACTTTGTATATGAAATCATGTAGTGCGGACTCGGGACATCACATAATCAATTAACTGGTAGATTCAAGTAAAATGGGGGGAATTGGAAAAATGGACCAGTTGAGGTTTGGGTAGGAAGTACATTAACATAATAGACAGATATCAAACGAAATTGATCACCAAAATTGATCACCGAATAAGATGATTCTCCAAGTGATTATAATCGCTCGAAATAATTTCCTTATTGAGGTAAGGCTCCATGTTGCTCAAATTTATCAAGTAACCTCAAGCATGGAATTGAGAGGTATAGCTCCAAAATTTTAACTTAAAGCCAGACAATCTAATGTAGAAACTGTACAAACAGAAGACATGCAGCAGATTTGAATATCATAAAGTTGTATTCTCTATGACTGTACGAAATTTTCAAAATGTATCTTTGAGATCAATGGTACCTGTACATCTTCCACCAGTTGCATTTGGTATGCTTTAAATTCCTCTACTGCTTGACATTTACAAGCTGCATTACCAACAGCAACTTCTCAGATATCTACCTATGCTAAGGAGAGAGAATAGCAAATTCCAAAAGCTTTGCTATGGGGGGCAGTGCAAAATTTCGGGAAACGGGGTATCCACGTCAAATTCAGCTGAATAGTGAACAGAGTTTCATATGGCAGAGATGACTCTGCCGGTACCATGAATGATGAGTTACCATCAACACAATGTTACTGTCACCATAGTTTCACCTTTTAAGCAAGTTCCAGAATTCAGTTTTGGTCACCAGAAGCATGACATTGGTTGCAATTCATGGACCGGATAAATTATATATCACCTGAGCGTGTAAGCACAAAAGAAATCAGAATAAATATAATTTTTAAATTTTACCTTACAAATGCAAAATCACTGTGGTAAAATGCTTAACATGATGCAGAATCCTTATAAATCCACAAGGACAGTGTGGATAAGAATACAAAGTACATTATGGCATGCTTGCAGCATTGAGGGATAAAATTAGATCCGCACCAAATGATAATAAGTATGTGCCAAAAATTAATGAAGACTCTTAATCTGCTCTTCTCTGCTCTACACTTCGATCAGTATAATAGAAAATTATGAAAAATGTTAAACTTTTTGCAAGCAAGATAACGGTTTCATGCTCAGCTCCTTCAATGGCGGCTTTAAAAAAATGGTTAAAACTGCTTACAGGAACAAACCACAGAGAATTGAATCTCCAGTTGCAAATCACATGGAACTATGCAATACAAACTCAGCAATTCTAAGAGAAATTAGGTTTTCCATGAGCAAAAAATATTTTCCTTACATCTTATATAACCTATAAGAAACAAACAAGAGGCTGACCTAGCTCAGACACGCAGTCTCGTTTGTCAAACCAACAGATTTGCAACTATTAGGAGTGCACAACACACGTGGACAGGGTAGATTAGGAAGTGTTAACAAAAAGGTAAAGGCATGGAGTGCTGATGGATCTCATCAAAATTCGAGCCCAACAAGACCAGCAAAATTTAGTTTAAATAAGTCAGCAGGTCTATAACATTACAATTAGATGGACTAACTGCAAGCAAGGATGCTATCAATTGCAGGAAGCCTCTTCAATATTTTGACCAAATCAGCCATGTAACTGAAGGACTATAGATCTATAGATGTGGCCTGCTCCCTTGGATGTCAGTAATGTGGTCCTGAGAAACTTTAACACTGGGACAAGGACGCAATCAATTGCAGGAGATAGAGAAGTTAGTCTGTGAAAATGGGAAGGTGTTGTAATTATGCGCCTATAGATTTGCTACATCGAACATAGAAAAAAAATGATTATTGTACATAATTTACTACGCACCCTACACAACCAACGAAAGGGAAGATGGGTTAGTCATGTAATTGATGCTTTCCAGCATTAGCCAAGAAATTAAATTTTATTAAATGTTTATGGTGTATTCAGAATTACATGTGATCTACCTAAAAGCTATCCCTTGAGGATGTATAGTATCACTAGATTTGCCCGTGGGCACGTGCCTACGGCACATCTTCATAATGATATAGCATATTCATAATGATATAGCATATGAAAAGCCTTATAAAGAGTAAATCAACAATTATATAACTCAAGTTTGAATAGTCTGACAATAATTAGTTGTAAATAAAAATCCATGTTTAATTAGTATATCTTGAAAAATAATTATAAATTGGAGTATAAAAGTCCATGTTTCCATAAGTATATATATATATATATATATATATATATATATATATATATATATATGTTAGTAAAATTATGGGCAGAACCTACCCCACAACTAAAGTGAAATTGAGAAAATGGAAATAAAGTGGACACAAATATTTTACGTGGAAAACCCCCAAAGGATAAGGGGTAAAAACCACGGGCAAGGTAGTGGGATTTTACTGCTGAAAGTAGGGATTACAACATTCTCTCTAAATATAAGGAGAGTACAATTTACACTCTCTCTTATAATAGGAGAAACACTCTCTCACAAATTTGAGAAAAATACAAGTATACAAATTATCTCTAAGGGGATACAATTTTATCCCTCTTGAGAACACTCTTGTAATACTCTCTTTCTTTTCTTAATCCCTCTTTCTTTTCTTAATCCTCACTGAGCTCTTGTTGCTCTGCTGCAACTCACTGCAACTCACTGCAACTCACTTCCATTCCATTGATCCCTATTTATAGGGAGTGTATTTTCACCAACCCCAACCACAGCCCTCCATTCCCTTTTTTTTTCTTCTTTTCAAATTGCATTTGTCAAAGAAATGGTTGGTGTTCTTTGACATTTGCTCCAAATTGCATTTGTCAAAGATGGTTGGTTTGACATTTGCTGCCGACATTCCCCCACTTGGAGATTTGATTAAGGATTAATCATGTCTCCACATGATCCTTTCTACCTTGCCATTCTCATGCTGCTTACGTTACTGCTAGGCCACACGAGGATCTACACCATTCGAACTTGTCAGTGTTGACTGGCTTGGTCATAACATCTGCTAGGTTCTCGTTAGTGTGAATTTTGTGCATATCCACACTTCCTTCCTCCACTACTTCTCGAACGAAGTGATACTGGACTCTTATATGCTTTGTCCGTGAATGAAAGGCTGGATTCCTTGCAATGTGCAAGGCACTCTGACTGTCACAAAACAGAACAATCTTCTCATGTTTGTGCCCGAGCTCCTCCAATAACCTTTGAATCCAGACTGCTTCCTTGCAAGCTGCTGTAGCCGCCATGTATTCTGCTTCTGTTGTAGATAAAGCCACAACAGTCTGTAGTTTCGAAACCCAACTTACAGCTCCTCCTGCAAGTGTAAACACATAGCCCGTAGTGGATTTGCTTTTGTCGAGATCGCCTGCAAAATCTGAGTCCACATAGCCTCTGGCAGTTAATTCTGATCCTCCATAACATAATGCAGCATCTGAGGTTCCTCTGATGTATCTCAGAATCCTCTTCACTGTGCTCCAATGCTCTCTTCCAGGATTCGCCATGTATCGACTAACCGCGCTCACTGCTTGTGCAATGTCTGGTCTTGTACATATCATAGCGAACATCAAACTTCCCACTGCTGATGCATACGGTACTCGAGACATCTCCTTCCTCTCTGCTTCATTGCTAGGACACATCTTGGAGGATAACTTGAAATTAACAGGAAGTGGGGTCGAGATTGGCTTACAATCTTGCATGTTGAAGCGCCGCAAGATCTTGTTGAAGTAATTCTTCTGGGAAAGCCAAATCTTCCTGTTACTTCTGTCTCGGTGAATCTGCATCCCTAGAATCTTGTTTGCCGGTCCCAAGTCCTTCATGTCAAACTCCCTAGCCAACTGTGCCTTCATTTCTTGGATTCGATCTTTGTTGGGGCCTGCTACCAACATGTCATCCACATACAACAGGAGGATAATGAAGTCATCATCACCATCAAACCTTTTGTAATACGTACAATGGTCTGAACTAAGTCTGTTGTATCCAAGGCTAATAATAAAGGAATCAAATCTCTTGTACCAACACCTCGGCGCCTGTTTGAGACCGTACAGAGATTTGTTCAACCTGCAAACCAAGTTCTCTTTGCCTGTTTCAGCAAAACCTTCTGGTTGGAGCATATAGATTTCTTCTTCAAGATCTCCATGAAGAAAAGCAGTCTTCACATCTAACTGCTCTAGATGTAGGTCAAGCGTAGCACACATTGCCAAGACTACTCTGACTGTCGTGAGTCGAACCACAGGTGAAAATATTTCATTGAAGTCGATACCTTCTTTCTGAGCATATCCTTTCACCACCAATCTTGCACGATACCGCTCCACTTGGTCATTTCCATCGCGCTTGATCTTGTAGACCCATTTGTTGCCGATGGCCTTCCTTCCTTGTGGTAGCGTAACAAGATCCCATGTCTTGTTCTTGTGTAGAGCTTCAATTTCTTCCTGCATTGTTGTCATCCACAGGGATACATCTGAGCCTGTGATTGCCTCCTGGAAGGATGATGGCTCCCCATCCTCTGTAAGAAGACAGTATGCAACATTGCTCTCCGTAACATACTCCGAGTGCCAAGCTGGCGGTCTTCTCTCACGAGTTGACAGACGAATTTCTGGAGCCTCGGACTCGACTGGATCTTGTTCATCGTGCTCTGGTGCTGCTTCAGAAGAAACTAGATCTTCATCTGGTTTATCTTCCACCTGAACTGTAGTAGTCTCTGGATTCTCCTTTGACGCGCTATCGCCTCCATCTTCCTTTTGTAGCTGATCTTCTACAAAGATCACATCCCTGCTGACAACAACCTTGTGGGCAGTAGGATCCCACAGGCGATACCCCTTCACTCCGTCAGCACACCCCAAGAACATGCACCTCCTGGATTTTGGATCCAGCTTCGTTCTTTCATGGGTGTTGTACATCACGTACGCGGGACATCCGAACCAATGTAAAGTAGAGTAATTCGTCGGCTTGCCAGTCCACATCTCCATCGGTGTCTTCAGCTTAATTGCCGTTGATGGCGATCGATTTATGACATAACAGGCAGTTCTGGCTGCTTCTGCCCAAAAAGAGTTGGGCTGACCTGCAGTCCGCAACATAGCTCTCATCCTTTCTGCAAGAGTCCTATTCATCCGCTCTGCCATGCCATTTTGCTGAGGTGTATATGGGGCTGTGAACTGTCTTGTGATACCTTCTTGCTTACAAAGTGCAAGAAACTCGCCATCTGTGTACTCCCTTCCATTATCTGTCCTCAAGCACTTGATCTTCTTTCCAGATTCAAGTTCCACCTGCGCTTTGAAGTCTTTGAACACTGGAAACACATCCGACTTCTTCTTGATTGGATACACCCACAATCTCCTGGAGTAATCATCAATGAAAGACACAAAGTACTTTGCTCCTCCTAGGGACATTTCCGGTGATTCCCAGACATCAGAATGAATCAAGTCTAGAATGCATTTACTCCTAGCTTCAGATCTGCTGAACTGCAATCTATGCTGCTTACTTGTAACACAATGCTCACAAAACGGTAGATTCACCGCTTTGAGCCCTGGAAGCAGCTTCCGGTCGGAGAGAATCTTCAAACCTCGTTCAGACATGTGGCCTAGTTTGAGATGCCACATCATTGCTGACTCTTCTCCCTTGCTAGACGATGCGACACACGCATCAGCTTCCTGCAGTGTTTCTCCATTAAGCATGATTTGCCGCGATCTTTTCTGCCTTCATGACCACAAGCGCGCCTCTGACAATCTTCATGACCCCATTTTCGATATGGGTCTTGCATCCAAGACTATCTATTTGTCCCAAAGACAATAGATTCTTCTTCAAGCCCTTCACGTACCGTACCTCCTGGATGGTGCGAACCGTACCATCAAACATTTTGAGCTTGATAGTACCAATACCAGCGATTTCCAAAGCATGATCATCTTCCATGTGTACAGAGCCTCCCGAGATTGGTTTGTATGTGTGGAACCACTCTCTCCGAGAAGTCATGTGCCATGTTGCTCCTGAGTCCAGTAACCAGACGTCAGAGAACTGCTTTCTGCCTCCAACCACCGTTGTTGCCTCGCTGTATAGAACTTCACCATCATATCGGGTACTTGCCACATTCCCTTGAGCATTTGATGACTCAGGGTCTCCACTCTTCTTCTTGAACCAACAATCCTTTTTGAAGTGCCCTTTCCTGCCACAGTTGTGGCACTTGTAAGTCTTCTTACTTCTGGATTTTGATCTACCATGATTCTGACTCCCACTGGGGCCACGTTCCGTTGATCTTCCTCTCATCACCATCAAAGCTTCCACTTGTTGCGAACTTCCATGTCTGTCTTCCTTGTTCTTGCGCCTGGTTTCTTCTTCCAAAACAGCAGCTGCAACTTCGTCGAAGACTAGATAGTCCGTCAGGATATTGTTCGTCAGGTTGATGATGACTTGATCATACGAGTCAGGTAGACTTTGAAGTAGAAGCTCCGCACGTTCAGTTATCTCTATTTTGCAACCCATTGATGTAAGTTGCGAAAATAGAGTGTTTACGGTGTTGATGTGGTCGGTCACCGATGTCGATTCCGCCATTCGAAGAGTGTACAATCTTTTCTTTAAGAAGATCTTGTTGTGGAGTGACTTGGCCTCGTACAACCTTGTCAGAGTATCCCAAATCTCCTTTGCTGTCCTCTTTTTAGCCACACTGGATAACACACCATCAGCTAGTGCCAAGTGCAGATCGGCAATAGCGTTGCCGTCCATCTCGTTCCACTTGCCGTCGTCGGTGATCTCCGCGGGCCTATCTCCAATTGCTGCCAAGCAATTGTCCTTCCTCAAGATTGCCTTGATCTTCATTTTCCACAACGAGAAATTGCTCCCGTTGAATTTCTCAACATCGAACTTTGTTGTAGTCGACATTTCTGCTCTACCCCTGTCAACCAAAGCTCTGATACCACTGTTAGTAAAATTATGGGCAGAACCTACCCCACAACTAAAGTGAAATTAAGAAAATGGAAATAAAGTGGACACAAATATTTTACGTGGAAAACCCCCAAAGGATAAGGGGTAAAAACCACGGACAAGGTAGTGGGATTTTACTGCTGAAAGTAGGGATTACAACATTCTCTCTAAATATAAGGAGAGTACAATTTACACTCTCTCTTATAATAGGAGAAACACTCTCTCACAAATTTGAGAAAAATACAAGTATACAAATTATCTCTAAGGGGATACAATTTTATCCCTCTTGAGAACACTCTTGTAATACTCTCTTTCTTTTCTTAATCCCTCTTTCTTTTCTTAATCCTCACTGAGCTCTTGTTGCTCTGCTGCAACTCACTGCAACTCACTTCCATTCCATTGATCCCTATTTATAGGGAGTGTATTTTCACCAACCCCAACCACAGCCCTCCATTCCCTTTTTTTTCTTCTTTTCAAATTGCATTTGTCAAAGAAATGGTTGGTGTTCTTTGACATTTGCTCCAAATTGCATTTGTCAAAGATGGTTGGTTTGACATTTGTTGCCAACAATATATATATATATATATATATATATATATATATAGAGAGAGAGAGAGAGAGAGAGAGAGAGAGAGAGAGAGAATTAAATAAATAAAGGAGTTGTTTTGGGGGGATTTGAATTTGATTTTTGGGGGTTTTTTTTTTTGGGGGGGGGGGGGGGGGGATGTGTCTTGTGAAGTTAGATCTAGGCCTTTGATTTTGGGGGGATTGAAGGAGAGCCACTTGATAGCTTTCTTTGTGTTTTATTATATAGATAATGAAACAGATCGATAGGTCATTCCAAAAATTTCTTGAGTTAAAGTACCGAGTTTGACTCTATATATATCCTTTCTTTGCCTGAAATCGTTTGGCTCTATCCTTTTATCAAAAAAAAAAAAACTAAGTTCTAGTGATTCACCTGTTATTTTAGTGATTCACCTGTTATTTTATTGCCTAACAAGGATAGCAGGTTGATCATGTAAATCTATCAGATGCCTATATGAACAATACTTATTCTTAAACTGGAGTAAAATCTGGGATGATCTCGGTTCACAACTGCTTAGGATATAGTCATCGGGATAGCACCACCTGTTACTTTGGAATTTGAAGTTATATGTCACTCTATGGGAAGTCTTTCCATTTGCACTACAAGTGCTTGGAATAAATCCACAAAAGAAGGTATGTTCTAATGACTGGGTAATCTTCCACCAAGAATACAGAAAAAACAATTCATTGTGGGGACATCATAAGGCATATAACTGTAAGGGTGAATTATGAAATGTATTCTTCGTAAAGGGAATAAAAACAGGGTGGGTCACAATACTATATCGGTTATAAAAGTAAAAAATTTGGCAAGTTGTTTGACAATTTGATAGAAAGGCGGAATAGGAAATGGAAAATTCGAGAGGAAAGTATACAAGCAGCTAACACTATCGTATATAGAATCAGCAGGATATTTAAATTTGACTGGTATAAGATAGTCTATCTAATGACCAATGAATAGAATCTACTCATCCTTGCGTGTTCTTACCTTGGTCAATTTGTTTTTTACATATAATCAGGTAGATCTGAGGCTTCAATTTGCTTGATGCCTTCTAAATTTTTTGATCTTCACATGAATATCCTACATGGTTTTGGGAATTTACTTAGTACAAAAGAAAGAAGAATAAATATCATAAAGAAAAATATAGCTAACGAAATGCATAATGGAAACAGTGTCAAACATCAAATTTTGGTTATAGCCTTTTGCAGTCCTACAGCTTACATTGTGTGCTTGTTGTTGTTGTACAGTACAATCTATGTTTTCTTTCAAATCCTTGCAGCAAACAGTTCAACAATTTATGAGTACACTCAAACAACTATGAGAACAAAAATTGGAAAACTCCTGAACGTAACTGAAAGGTAATAAAAATGAAAACCTTATTAGCTCCATGAGAGGCCCACCGTAACTTTGTTTGAGTTGCGGAAGTTTGATAATCATTGTTGTTTATACAGAGCTGCAAACAACAAAAAGAAAAGCACAAGACATTTTAAGCACATATGAGAAGGAAATCAAATTGATAAACAGTAGCAACACCCAGGCTTCATAAGGACAAGAAAAAAAATAAATAAATAAGCACTAAGTTGCTTCCTTCTTTTTTTGCTACAATGAAACCGATAAAAAGTTGAATTCAGTGCTGCACACTAAATTGCAAATTGTATTTAAAGAATTATAGCACTAGTATGCAGAATATTGAGCTGATGTCTAACCTTGTTGAAAAGCTCTGTAGGTGGATCCTGCTTACATCTTCTACTTGTTGAGAATTTAAATTCCTGGTAGAAGGAGTAATATAAACATGAAAGAAATAGAATTCACTATTTTAAGGAAGGGAATATTCAGCTGCATAGGTTGGCCCCAGAGGAAGTCTAAGACTGTGGTGACAGAATCCTCCCCCAGATTGGATTCCTATTCTTTTTTGTCTAATTCAATTCATCTGCACCTTGGCTCCATACCGGTTACGCATACTGTCCATCTTGGAACTTCCAAAAAATTACCAATATTTTCTAATTTGATAAATTCCGTAAATGAACACAATTTTAAAAAATGATGCTAAACTGCGTAGAAATAATATAAATTAATTTTCTAAATGTGAGATGCTTATTTCAAACATGTTTGGCCTATACCAAGTGGAAAAGTTTCCCAAGGTACATCAGTATATGAACTAAAAGGGGTGTGGTATATGAAAATTCCAATGATCTCAAGAGATAAATGAATGGTTCTCAGGAATTTAGGAGAGGAATTATGGAACAAACATCATTCACAAATTAGTGAATCGGAACATTGATATGGGTGACCTTATGGGAGATCTTAACTCCTAGCATGCTACAAATGGCAGAAGATCTAGCACTAATCAGAAGTTTGGGAAACCGAAACATCCCATGGAGCCAAGCAACATGCCATATCGAATTGAGGTGAGGACCGCCTCTAGAATAAATTGGTCACAGTGAAAATTTTGCATTTGCATAGCGAGGGTACCAGTGCTTCAACATGGGGAGTTAGTTTCTAAGTCATACCCCAAGTGAACATCCCCACAAGGTGTATGAAATGTAAATATAACAAATCTAATACACTAAACAGTAAACAGCTATGTAGCTCGCAATTTAAAATAAATCGTGGAAAAATTCAATTGTTAGAGCATAGACTAGAGTTGTGCTACAGTTGGAGATTTCCTAGGTTTTTTTAAGCTTTACAAATATGTATGACCTATTGCTCGTAGATACCAGAGTGTGTGGTGGGCCATTTTGACCTTTAGTCTCTGGATTTAATAAAATTTAACATGATCAAAATTCCATGAAATAACTAACTCCAAGTGAAGATTTTTGTGGCATGACAAATTGCAACCCATCAAGCAAACTTTACTTGATTACTTTGCTTGATTATGGGAAAACTGCTACTAGTGAGACAACTTGATGCATGTAGCAAATGAAACTTTAGGTGTTTAGAAAGTGACAAATGGTATTGGTCTTTCATTGGAGTGGGTTTAATCAAGTAGAACAACCATGTCAACCAATGCAAATTATGATCGCTTGATTCAAATTACTTGCACAAAATAAATCAAGTTAGCTTATGGGGAAAAGGGTCACTAAAATTGAGTAAACGCAGATCGTTCCCAATAGTCTTGAGTAAAAATCGCATTACATAAAAATAATCTTGCTCACAGATGTAGGCATCATTTAACTCGAAGTCTTCCATGTGGTTCACATAAGTTTAAATATTGTTTTGGATTAATAATGCCCCGCAACTCATCACCTTAAGCTTTTGGTAAATTTGTTATCTAATGGGAATATAGGAGTAAGAAACGAGTGCAAATTGTGAACATGCATAAACATAACTTGTATTAGTTAGGCAGAAATCCCAGTAAGAGACTTATCACCAAATTCAAATTATATAATGAATTTTGTGTCAAACTGTAGTGTCATATTCCTAACTTAGGTAATTGCATAAAAGAAAGCACGCAGCACAGTATCTTTAACGTGGTTGAAGGTAAACCCAATTTTGGAATGGTAATTGTGGTGATATCTTTAGCATATAGTAATACTTCCTTGCTTTTAAATGATTCAGTTTGCCTTAGCTAGACTACTAGGTTTAGTATGTTCCTCATTAAGAGCCTTGAAGGAATTTGTTTCTTGGATAATAAACTATCTTGATAAGAAAGTATCTTGGAAAGGTTTGTTCCTTGGGTTGCTGATAACCTTGGAGGGTTTTGTTTCTTAGATAGGTTCAATTCTTGGGCTTTATGTCATCAAGGAATGAGGAGGAATATGTCAAGTGTCTTTGAGGACAATAGTTATTCTGGAGAGTTGTCTTTTCTCTCTTCTGAAAGTGTTTCTCATTTGTCTTCCAGAACCTGCCTTACCGTCTCATTACCTTTTAACCACTATGTGAGGCATGGTCCATGTGTCAGGCTGTACAGGTCGAGATTCATCTCTACTGGATATGGTCCACTCATCCACAAGATCCACAGCATCATGTTTAAACCTTTTCCTCATCAAATTGAAGGGTTATGACAAGCCTATGAGAGATGCCCTTGGTACAATTACCAAATAAGATGCTCTGACTGACAACCTACAGCAATACTGTAGGTTGGTGCCAAATTGATGAGGAAAACATGAGCAAGACAGGCAAGTTAAACTTAGAAGCCAGTTTGTAGTCTATCATCTTGAGTGTAGAACAGCTCCTCCAATAAAGAGAACAGACAACTGAACATCCAACGCAAAGAGCAGTCCTTCAAAATTATGTTGTGATCAAAATAATCCATTGAAAGGAAAGAGGTTGAAATTTGGGAGGGAATTGAATTGAATTCAGGATCCAGACAAATACAGAGGCATTCCTAAGAGCTTTTATGTCAATAAAAAAGTATCTACATTTATAAATTGAATTGTATGTGTTGTTTGTGTTCTGTAACTGGTTTAGATGAATATCTAGAGCATGTAAACTTAAAATTGATAATGTTGATGATGATCTACAATTGACGCATACAGCCTATGCAACATTTAGTTGCTAAAAGAATGGAGTTCTATTGGCAAGGTTACTAAATATGCGCCCTAGCACTAGCACCAGCACCACATGCTATAAACTCTCCCCACTAAGCATGCTATAAAATAGTTACATACACATGTATGTATCATAAATTTTCTCTCTGGAAAAGATGAACTATGAGCTCGAAAAGATAATAAAATTTTGACGGTAATAGGAATTCAAAGTTCTGAAAGATCAAAACTTGTAATGCTCTAAAATTAAGCTGACCTTCTGCATTATGTATAAATAAAAGTATGAACATAATCCACTAATTTATAAAGTTTATTAATAACATATTACCTTCTTATTAAGAGGTGCAACCTTGTACTTGGGCTGTTCAATATCAGATCCTTCCCACCTCTTCTCCTCACTATATAATCAAAGGAAGAATAGTTAAGAAAAGCAATTATTCGATATAAAATCTCAAACAAAAAGTCAGATGTCCAAAGTTCATATCACATATCAGAAGAGAGTATGGTGCCTGCCAGAAATCTCTTTTGCTCTTACCTATTTAGGTTTAAATTAAATTCCAGATTGCAGCTAAAGCCATATTGAAAATGTACAACATCCAATATACACTAGAAATACTGATTATGGTGCAACACATCTGCCATGCCCATGTCTATACCTAGTACACTAAACAAAATCACTTTTCCTAAATAATGACATAATTAATTGACTTGCCAGCCACAAAACATAATTAACTCATTAATTGACTGCATAGCGTTGACATTATATTTTTACCAACTAATACGATAGCATCATTTATTTTTCCTGGCTCGGCAAATTTGACTGCTCCAATATTTCTTAAATGACAAGCGCTCTGGTATATAGATTTCATTTGAATCTCTCCAGTCTATGTAAATATACAGAAACAGTTGTACAGAGAACATGCATAATGAGCATACTTTTTAACTAGTGAAGGCCCTGAAGCTTGACAATGCAATTTGCTTGGGCCAGGTGCAACCTCCTGTACAGTAGGAACTGAAAAAGGGTTCTTTGCATCCTGCTAAAATTGAGAAATATGTTTGTAACTATCTACACATTAATTTAGCACCATTTCAGGCACAAGATAATTTCTTCTCAAGCCTACATACTATAATTTAACAAAAAACTTTTAATTTTGTAGCCAAAGCTGCTAGTGGTAAAGGCAGCATACCAATGACGAAGAATGAATTGCAGAGTGTTGAAGGGCCCTCTCCTCCGTCTTTAAATGGAAAGGCTAAGAAGAAGGTAGAAACACAGGATATATGCCGACAATATTATTTATGAAAAAATTGATACTTTTCAATGCTGAGATGCAGTTGTGGATTGAAAGAATATACTCAACAAAAAGAGGAGCAATTTACCTGAAACTGAGGCAAGCGAGGTGTGCTCTTTTGTGGAAGGGGTAATGAAGGAGCCTCAAGAATCTGTGGAAGAAAACAGCCAAAACCTTATTATAACGTAAGCACAACCAAACTGTTGAGGGAAAATATCATAGTTCTCTAGAATGAGTACTGACCTTTCTATTTAAAGGGCGCGCCTTGAATGTTGTTCTAGCTGATGGATTCTCTTCTTGTGTCTGCTTATCACTGGATCTGAATTTACATAAGATAAACATGAGAATTTGGATACAATCACCCAATTATTTAGATGAGATGCATAACAATAGTCAAACATGATCTTTGAAGCAACCAAACCTTAATTTTTGAACCCTTTGCCTTTCTGCCCTTCGTGCTGTTTCTAATTCAGGTTCTCTGGGAATAGTTATCCTTAATCTTGGACAGTGAGGATTAAGATCAACAAGCACGCTCTTCTGGTTCATCGTCAGAGGTTGTTTTCATGGTAAAAATCAATAGACCCACTATACTGATGCATTACTTTCAATCATATTCTCAGACCAAAGGTTACCTTCTTAGGAGCTTTGTGCAATAAGTCCACTTGATCTTTGATACCAGCAACCTAGATGCCATATAAGACTTACCAACAGTAAGTAGACTGTGTATCGAAAAATAATTAATATTTGCAAGGGATACAAAATGCATTTTGCACCTTTGATAGATGACCTTCCTCTAGCTTTTGTCTTTTGGAAGCATGACCTCTGTTCTCTGATGGATCCTCAGCAATACTTTCACATTTTTGTACAGATGATTTGGGTAATCTAATATAAGTAAAGAAAATTACAGACAAAGCCAAAATTGTTACTGGTGACGTCTTCAAGCTTAACAAGCAATCCTAATGGATAAACAGAATATTGAATAGACAAGGGGGGTAGGCATGTAACATTAGACAAAGAACCAAATCAAGCTAAAGCAGGTTGCTGACTGAAAATATGCATGAGATGATATTCCACAAAAAATCCGATCCCTAAAGAACATAATCTATATAACATTTTAGGAGAAGAAATTTGAAGGAAATAAAACACTGATACCTGTGCAAAGATTGATTGCGTTTCACGTCTCGTAGATGATTTTGTTTGGCCAGCTGACTTGCAGTGGGTTTCATCAACGTCGAGCCTCTTAAAAACGGGCCCTTGGTAAATTTCTTTTCTTTTGGAATATCTTCATTTTTTCCATATTGAACTGTCCAGACCAAAATAAAAAGTTTATAAAAAAAACATTGTAAAGCGCATAAATGACTAGAAGAGAACTGCATATAAGAGCATTTAGCATCATCACCAAATGATTCTGTAAATTAAAGTTGCCAAAAAAAGAGAATAATGGGTGGCACAGAAATAGTTGAACTGCAAACTTTAGAAGTGCAAAAGAACATTACAAGAATTAGTACATTTTCTGGAAGATATGGACAAGAACCCATATCGCATTCAAACTGAATAAACTTATGAACAATGCAATGAACAGAACATCTATCTTAACCAGGCCCAAGTATTACAGAGAAGTTGACAGTTAACGAAGTTGAACGGAGGAAAAGGATTCGAAGCAATGTTGTTGTTGATGATTTGTATTGGGTGTTTCTAAACAAATTATTATTTTGAAATACACTTCCAATGGAAGATAATCTCTTTCAAAATATAATACAATTAAATATTAGGGATTAAAATAGCTTCATCATACTAGAAATTGCTAATTAAGATTAATACGGATTTGAGCGGGCCCTTTAAATCCTGTAATGCGATATCCCAAAGGAGTGTCAATGGAAATGCACACATGGCACTGCATGAACAATTCTACATAGCGACCAATTTATTCTAGTAAACTCTAAACTCGAGCACTAATTCTCATCCTGTGCATCACTGTAAAACAAAATGAAGAAAGGGAAACTGGATAAAGAATGCTACAGAAGGCTGATTGAATGCGATGAATCCTATCTCTTAATTACTATAATAGGAATTACGAACAGGAATATTACTGAGAAATTTATGCTTATGATACAATTGACACACACAAGTATACATTAACAAAGTTATAATAAAGAGGGAAATAGTTAAAAGACAGATAGCCACTTAGAAGACAATTCATGATTGAATAATAACATCAAAAACTGCGGATGTAACACTACCTTCACATTTTTCAGCAAATGCAGAGAATTCAGAAGCACTGTCAATATTTGACTGAGCACGATGGTGATCAGAACTTTCTCCATCTTTGAACTGTAGAAGGGTATTTACGTTCTCCACAAGGACATCTTTTTCTATGTTTAAACACGCAACGAAAGCTGAATAGGAAAACAAATGAAATTAAGAAATGTCACGATAACAATAACAAAAGATGTGGTTACTTTTGGGATGTTTGCTTTATGCTTTATGCTTCTTGTATTTGGATGTTTGGTTATTTTGAGTCTAGAATGTTTTTTTCTAGATCGAACTTGATGTGGTTTGTAATATTTTGTATGGTGTTGTTTCATTAATCTTTCACGTGACTGTTGGGTCACTTTTATTTTCAAAAAAACAAAAACAAAAACCAAAAAAAAAAGAGTTTTGTACAAACAAGACTACAAGAGTCAGAAGACATCCTGAATTTAGAAAA
Source organism: Hemerocallis citrina (assembly GCA_017893485.1). Classification (NCBI taxonomy): domain Eukaryota; kingdom Viridiplantae; phylum Streptophyta; class Magnoliopsida; order Asparagales; family Asphodelaceae; genus Hemerocallis; species Hemerocallis citrina. Next base: position 18,761,492 of record CM030362.1, read on the forward strand.
TAAAAATTAAATTAAAACAACGTCATGTTATTATATATTACTAGAAGGTAAAATGGAAGATATACAATGCTGGCCAAACTCAAAGACATTTGGAAAAGGTAATATTGACAACAAAAAAAATGTTACAGAACTATGTAAGCGTGGTCTGGAAAGTATAATATAAGTAATACTGCAATATCGTCACCTGTCGCAAAATGATGATATCAGGAAATTAATTAAACAAAGCATAGAAACAATGGCAAACAATTGACATACTCTTATAAAGTAAGAAACCGTCTTATGCTACCAGACTAAGATGCACCGTGAAATGCTTGTATCATCCAATCTTAATACTCAACCATTCACAAATATAAGAAAAACAATTCTACCATAAATTGACTCGTTTAAATAAAACAACGTGAATATTTACAAAAAAGATGTGTGTTCTTTTGATCAACTTTACGCCTACAGGTGTTCAGTAAGTAGATACCTTTGGACTTCAAAGAGACCCGTCAAAACTTCAGACCACATTTTGTCAACAGAAAAATAATCCCTCTCCTTTATCTGTTTTTTAATGAGACAATGTAGATAGCAACTACAGTAAAGCTTTTATACCAAATCTTGGGAATGTCAAAGGCAACAACTTCACATACAGCACAACTAGAGATAAACAAACAAGGTTTTAGAAGGATAATTAGACTTGCAGACCACCATGCTCAAATGTTATTGTCACTTTAAATATCTATTAATATGTTCATCAAGGTTTCTTGGTTGGAGTATACAACAAATTCCCTTTGCAGTTTGCAGTTTCTTTGTGTGAATCTTCATCTTCATCATGATTGTTAATATCTTCAGATGGTCCGCGGAATCCTTTAAACTATAGATTTAAGCTGCTCCTATATATGACTCTTATCGAACAATTGTACAGTCACTACCACTTGTGGACTACATCAGATAGACCATCTCATTCCCAGTGCTTAGCCTGATTCTCAATAATGCAAGGAAGGACTGACAATATTCCACATCATGTAGTGAACAGGGCCGGCCCTACCCTAGAGGCGGGTAAGGCGGCCGCCTTAGGCCCCCAGAGATTTCGCGATTTTAGTGGCCGCCAAATTTGAACTTCCCTTGTAAATATACACGTATTTTGCGCGTAAAAAAATTTGTTATTAGGGGCCGCCAAATTTGAACTTCCCTTGTAAATATAGACACGTATTTTGCGCGTAAAAAATAAATTGCTATTAGGGCCCCAAAAATAATAATTTGATCCTTTAAAAAAAATTTATAAAAATTATTTGGGTTTATGTTGGAAGGCTTGATTGAATTTGAGATTTTGAATTTGCATGAAGTAAAACAAATCCACATTTACATGGATATAAAACCCGAAACCCACATTCAATTAAAAAACCCACATTTAATTTAAAATACATTTGTTAATTTCTTCACTTCAGTGCTATTTCATTTTTATTTCATAATTTTTTGTTTCTATTTCATAATTTTCATTTCATCTATGTAGATGGGAAGGTGAATTGTCAAGACAGCTTCATGTGTTAAATGAGATAGAATCAGAGCTTTCCATTGACGGGTTTTGCATTTTTTATTATATGTTTTGACTCTACTTTGCATATATGTTTGATGCTTATGAGTAAACTTATTATTCAATGATATATATTTTGCTCTGAACAATGTGCAAATTTTTTTAAAACATGTTTTTTTTTTAAATGTATGGGGGCGGGGGGCCCATTTCGGAAGTTCGACTGGGCCCTCAGGAACTCAGGACCGGCCCTGGTAGCGAATCACTTGTAGTGCACGCATCTTTATCTTTCCCTGTAAAGTAGGATATCCTCGCTAAACTTATTTTTGAAGCTAAGTTAAATTTCTATGTTCAATCCATTTTCACATTTCCCCGTAATGTATTTATTTTACTTACGACGAAAAGAATAAGTCTTTTCATTTCGTCTGCCCTCCACATTGCTCAATTATAGGCAAAACTGACTTTCAATTTGCGAAATTTCAACAGTGCCAAAACAACAATCTTGTTCTTTGGGTTTTTGACACAGAGGTCCAATTAGCTACCAATTTGCCACTATGCAAATAAGAACAGCTATATGATAACAAGAGAAAATTTTCGATGCAACCTGGATTTTATCTCGATTAAAAATTAAAAATTAAAATAAATCAAACCTTTTTCGCAACTACTCCATCCTAAAAGAAATCAAGAACTGCAAATAAATTACAAAATAAAAATATAGCAATATAACAGTTACAGAAACCAAATTAAGAAACCCTAGAATTTAGAAAACATCAACCAAAACTTTCTAAAATGAAAGAAATTAAACAGATCAAGAGGCTAGGGTTTTACGAGAAGGAGGGTAACTCGGCGCCGTCTCGAACCAGAGCTGCGCCTTCCACGCCTCCGCAAAGCTCTCCTCTCTGCTAAAATCGAAGAATCTAGAGGCGTCGAACTCGTAATCGAAATCGACCTCGAAGATCAGAGAATCCCCTTTCAAAACATCATCTTCCATTTGCTCGTCCATCACCTTTCCCAATCGAGAAGGAAGAAAGGAGTAGACGCAGTTGAGTTTTACGGGCGGTGAGCGTGCCTTTTAGTCCGAGCTTCGGCGATTTATCGGCGGAATCGATGAAAATGAAGGAGGCGGCAGAAATTTGAATGCGGGGTCGAGTGGGAGAGACGGGGATGAAAAGACGGAAGAGTCCCTCGTCGCTTTGCGCTGGAATTGGGGGTAATTAATGGCGACAGTAAAAAGGCTGAGCTGGTACTAGTTATTCGGGGTGTTTGTTGGGGGGTATAAATGGTAATTCGAGGAACGGTTTGGGAGTGGTGCTGGGATTTGTCTCTAGCTCTCGATTTGGAATAATGGAAAATTGTATGGAGAAGAGAGCATGTAATATAATATAGGAAGCAAGATAGGCTGTTGGATATCCGTACAAAGGGTGCTCTCTCTATGATTGCAAAGATCATGAGACCTTCTGCTTTTCTCTGTGATAACAATACTATGACCGACCGACTTTATTTCGATTTTTTTAATGCCATTTTTGAAACTATTTTTAAAAGGTTAAATATAAAAAAACTCCACCCATTGTCCATTTTTAAAAAATCACACCAAATATTTTTTTGATAAAAAAATCTTATCCAACTATGTTTTCCCGACATTGGTGAGTGAGTTTTTTTTTAACAAATTTGTGTTAAAAATATAGTTGGGTAAGGAATTTTTTAAAACAAAATTTGAGTGTTGTTTTTTTAAAAATGCACAATACCTGGATGGGGTTTTTTATATTTAGCCTTTTTTTTTAAAAAAAAAGTTATTTGCCAAACAAATTCTGCCTCTGGACTCAACAATTAAATTCGTATTTTCCAGCGGCGGGTTAGGTTAGTTGTTTCATGCTCTTCACTAGTATATGGCAAGTTTAGTTCTAATTTTTTGAGAAACTCGTGTTCCCAAACCCGAGTTCAGTTCAAAATGTTCAAAAAAGGCTCGACGTTCCAAACAGTGAGGTTTTTTGTGCTAAACTCGCTGTTGGGAACGACGACTATAAAATTTTTGACATTTCACAAATAGTGAAAACTCTATGTTGGATTTTGTGAATTCTAGCTCGTTATTCTTAACAACAATGACAATTATACTACACTCGTTTTTCGAAAGAGCGAGTCTATTGGGTCCCTATTTTACTTACTTAATAGCAAGTTTAGCTCTTTTCTTCTCACTGTTGGAAACAGCGAATTATTCTTTGGATAATTCACCAAGTCTGAAATTTGACTATCAGTTAACTCGCTCCTCGCTCTTCCGAACAACGAGTTTAGCTTTTTCCATATCGTTGTTGGAAACAGTGAGTTCTTCTTTGGAGAATTCATCAAGTCTAAAATTTGACTATCAGTTATCGCCCTTCCCAACAACGGGTATAGCTATTTCCTTATCACTGTTGGGAACAGTGAGATCTTCTTTGGGAGGTAACTTTGAGTTTTCACTTTATGTGAAATGTAAAAAAAATCATAGTCGCCGTTTTCAATAATTAGTAGAGTGCAAAGAGACTCGTTGTTGAAAATGGCGAGTTATTTTGGAAAAAAAATTAACTGAACTCGCCGTTAGGAACATTGAGTGTCTAATAAAATTAGAACCAAACTAGCTGTATCCCAACGACGAGCATGAAACAACTAAACTCGCCGTTGGGAATAACGAGTTTAGTTGTTCAGTCCACAAGCACAATTAGTTTGGCAACTTTTTTTTAAAAAAATAGTTTCAAAATTGGCATTATAAAAAAAATATTTTCTTATTAATGAATTACGAGGATTTATCTTGTTACTTTATTCTCAAAGAAACCACACCATAACCATTTGATTTGGATGTTGTGTTTTTTTGCCTACAAGTTAAGATGTGGTTACATTTTTTTAACTACATAATCTGTTGTATCAGGATGGGTGGGTGTAACTGTGGCCATGTGAGTTAAAACTTACTAGAAGTTTAAAGTAAAAACTTCCGTTGTAGTCCGATCTTGAAACTTGAAACTGGGATATTTTCTATATTAATTATGCACAGATAATGCATAAATTTGTTTATCTACAAATAATAATTTCTGTTAGGTTTTGAGAGAAATTAACAATTGGGAATTAGGGTTTATCTCTAAATCTAAGTTGCTTGAGATATTTGTTAGGTTTTGTGAGAAATTAACAATTGGGAATTAGGGTTTTATCTCTAGATCTAAGTTGCTTGAGATATTCACCCTAGGTATCAAGATTGGAATACCTAGACTGCTATCACAAGCCAGTATGTATTCCTAAATAATGGTTTGGGTATCGGGTTATAAGCCCACAAACCCGCGTTCCAATATCCAATCAATTGTACGTTCATTACACGTGTTACACATATGCACGTGCTATATTTATATAGAGAGAATATACCAATATATCCAACAATCTCCTCCTATATTCTCAATATATAAAGTACAGGATTATCTCATCAGATCAGTATACAACTGACTGGCTGATAGCAGTCCATAAAGGAAAAGTATCATAAAGGTATACTTTCATAAGAACCAATAGAATTATAAAACTGAATAGTTCAATCAAGACTAAACCAATATAATTAACTAGTTCCAAACCATATCCAATTCAGAATAGTTCACAAAGACTAAACCAACTGGAGTAATCTGTCATAGTTTCAAAATCAAACAAAGCAAATAAACTTCAAGAACAAAATATGAGTTTTAAGCTCATGAACACAAGAGTCTTAAACTCAACAGAAGTTTTACCAAGCAAGTGACTAATTTATTCTCAAAAGAAATAAATTGAAATTCTATCATTGCGCACTGCTTTATGTTTACTCCTCCATTTTGAGCAAATCTTATTTTTTGAAATCTATGTTGACAGATTCAACTCCTCCATCTTTGCTAGCTTATTGAAAACAAGAATATCAAGAGACGCATCTCTAAGAATTCCAACAATTTCACAAAGTATCTAGTTCCACAAAAGAACTTAGTACAATTCATAATTAGCTTAGCAAAAATGTAACGCAAGCATCACAATCAAGTATCTTTAATAAGTAAAGTACATGAACTTTATAGTTTCTACACAAGAACCATACTATGTTTCATATTGGAATGAAAAGACTGCCGTTTCAATCATGGTTTAACATTGAATCATCAAAATTGGAATGAAACATGTAACCATAAAAGACATATCATCAAAATTGGAATGATATTTAGGACAATTTAATCATCGGAAACATATCGACAAGTTTTCATGTTTCGTATTGGAATAATATGATTATTCTAAGTAAATTCCAAGATATATAATACCATCAAAATTGGAATGACATTATATATTTGTGGAATTTATGTCGAATCATCAAATTTATCTAAAACATGTCAACTGCCTAAAATTGATGCTTAAGTTTGAACTTCTCTATGGCTCCAATTGGATTCTAAATTTCAAAACAACTTGGATGTTAAAGTTTTTTTTTTACTCAATAGCTTTTAACTCCACTTTCCCCTACAGTTTTGATAATTAGATCACTTTCAAGTCTCTTAGCAAGAGCATTAGCCATACTTGTCGCAATTGCACTTTATCTATGAGAAAGTTCAACTAGGCTTCTTTCAGCCTTAATATACTCCTCTTACTATTATAGAGTGAGTTATGAGCTACAGTGCATTGTAGCTTGATAGTCGCATAACAGAATTAGAGAGTTACTTAAACTTCTTATTGGATAACTAGCAACAATTTTTTCAATCCACTCAGCCTTTTCCCCTGCAGAGGATTACACGTAGAGGTCTGATTTCATGGATGATTGCACAGTGCCTGTTTGCTTTTTGTTTCCATAACATTTCTGTTTCTCCTAGTGTAAACACATATCTACTAGTTATCGACTTTCACTAAATTCTGAGCATCATAATGCATCAGGTCAGTCATTCATTCGAAGAATGACTAGAGTAGCACAAAGCAAACTCTTGAATACCACTCAGGTATCTCATTTGCCTCTTAAGGGTACTCAAATGTGTATGGGATTATTAGTGAATCTGCAGATCATACCTACCTCAAAGGCTATGTCTATTCTAGTGCAGATCTTTGTATACATGAGACTGTCAATTCTTTTAGTCTCATAGTTGCACCATCATTAGGTGTCAACCTTTTATCATAATCATAAGGTATTTCAAAACACACTTTCAATCACTATATCCCCACTTTTGAAACACATTTTGATTTGATGAGTTTGGCTAAGAGTTATCCCTTGCCAACTGAAAACTCACCCTTATACCTATGGTGTCCATAGTACCTAGGTTTTCGTGTTGAATTCTTTGGATAGCATAATTTTAACTTCATTTAAATAGAGAAGTCACTTCCAAGAACTTGCATGTCAACAGAACAAGCAAATAATAACCACTATATTTGACACACCACAAAGTTGAAGACACTGATCTGAATTACTTGATTCTTATACTAGGCTCTTTCAAAAATTTGTCAAAATATTTATCTGTTGGCTATACATGTTTTAAGAACATACAATGATTTTACTATATTGTAAATCTTGTTCACTAAACATATTAGTTCAAAACTTTCCAGTACAACACTGTTCAATACAAAACATCAAGTACAAAGCCTTTTAATTATCCTTTATGAATGACAAAATCTTCAATAGATGTAAGGGTAAGAAGAATATTTATTGTAGCAATATGACAAACATGTGAGTAGACATCAAATAAATCAACCCCATTTTTCTCAGTCAATCTGTTAGCTACTAAAAAGCATTAAAATTGCTACTGAACAATCAAAATTAAGTTTCTTCTACAAAACCCCACTTACTTACTATAGTTTTAGCCCCTTTCGGCAGATCAACTAAATTAAAGTATTATTGTATGACACAGAATCATCTCATTGTCTACTAAAGACTCTTCTTAGCTCATTTGTCATTCAAGTTTTCAAGTGTCAGTAAGGCAGGTTCTTGATTCCAATTGTGAATCATTGAACATGTCTGTAGGACTAGATTATTTCATACATTTATCCTTGATGAACATATCTTCAAAGAACTTTGCAAGTCTAGATTCTTCTAATATAAATTAGATAGATCCAACATCTGTCCACAGAGCTACATTCTGCACTTTCTAAGCACACAAATATTTGTTGTAGGTCCTACTTTAGGCCTTCTAGGATCATATACTCTAACAAATGTATCACAAAACAAATTTTCACTTTAACAAAATTATTTGTGTTTTCATACCATGATTTACAAGGTGTATTCAATTTAGAGTGTAGTAACACATTAGAGATATGATTAACAATACAACATCACTCATAATTACACAAGACAAACAACAGTCAATAATATAGAATTCAACATTTCACTAAGTGTTTGATTCTAACTTTTATCAATACCGTTTGACTGTTGTAAGTAGAGTGCTCTGGAGATTATGCCCTATGCAAACTTTTCTAAAGTTGTTAAAACATATTTACCACCTCTATTAAATCTGAACCCTTGATTTTTAGCATTTAACTATGATTTTTAATTCATTAAGAATAACAAGTGCTTCATTCTTCATATATATGACAGACTTATATTAATCATCTACAAAAGCGATTAAATACTTCTGACCAACAATCGTCTCATTTAGTCACAAAGCTACTGAGATCACAAATATCAGAATGTATTGACTCAAGAAGTTGTGTGCTCCTAGAGACCATACTAAATGATTTTCTACTGATTATAATCTGAGCACAACTTTCATATTTGTCATATTTTAATGGAGTGTCATTTAGTAGGGCTATGAGTTTTAATAAGAACAAACAATTTAATATATAGTTCATAGTGATTCTAAATTTCAAAACAACTTGGATGTTAAAGCTTTAACTCAATAGCTTTTAACTCCATTTCCCTACAGTTTTGATAAGTAAATCACATTTCCTCACAAACAATTGAATATATAGTTCTCAAATCTTAGCCAATTATGCTATGTTCAAGAACACAATTAGAACTATTATTATTAATTGTCTCATTTGTTAAACTCAACTTATACATACGATTGACAATATATGCACTTTATAAGAGTTAATACAAAATTACTCTGTCACATTTTTCAAAAATTATTTGTTTTCTCTAATGGTTCTAACAATGTCCACTAGCTCAAACACATTGAGCAAAGAGTTCTTTCCTTTACTCGTTCTTCATCATCTTCATAACGCTAAATGAGATAATGACTAACATATTATAATTCAACTTTGCACACACAGTACAATGAACGAGAGGGAACACAACGTAACTAGTAGAGTCATATTCTACATTAAGAGATGCTCTCTCTTAAGTTACAGACATTTGTTATACATCTTATACAATTTTATTTTATTTTAAATTTTAGAGAAGCAAATATGTAATCTCACATAAACTGCAAACAATGGATTTGTCAAAATATCTATACACATAGTATGATAAAACACTTAACAACCCTAAACATGCTAGTTTTCCAGAGCGAGAATAACTATGATCTAAAACTCTCAATCATATGATCAAACGCACAAAACGTTAACACATTCATCACATAAAAAATACTGAGAAAAATAAAGTAGATCATACCGACACTTCAAGTTAGAAGTGTTTTTCCAAATTCGATGGAGAAGCCTGCGTAGTGCAGACTTATCATACCATGATGCAAATCCATCGTCTCCAACATACATAATTTGTAGGTAACATTAAAGTTCCTACATTCATCAAATTGTTAAAGATTAGTCAATTAAACAAATTATTAGCACAATCTAATTCTAGCAACAATTTAATTGGAGATCTGAATTTTATAGTCAACATACAGCTTAACTTATCAAAATATATATTGTGTTTTAGCACATAGCCAAAACAACTGTTCAACTTGTATTTAATTAATCAAGTGATTAATACACTCTTTAACTTAATCGCTTAGCATCACAGTAATTCTATAATTCAAAACATAAACTTAAAACAAATGTTTTGAACTTCCCGCACATAGCAAAATATTTAACAAAAATTTAATATGAGGAAAGTAAAGAACTTATCTTTCACCGTCTCTTCCCCTTCAGTTGATTAGAGTCAAGTCTGTTTAGGAACAAATCCGATCTATACTGTATTGCACCCAGAAACACTACACACCAATAGATAGACTCAATCTGAGGTCGAGATTTGATCAATCCCAAGAGCACCAAAGATCCCCTTTCTTGACCCCGAAACACCAAATCTGATGCACAAAGCAATATCACAGCAAGTTGATTTCTCAACTACACAAGGATCTTATCTTTTCCCCCAAACAGGAAACACCCAAATCCTCAATGAACAAATTGGACCTGGGATAGATCCATACCCGATCACTCACACAGATCGGAGGAGAGGGAGGAGACTAGCGGGGGCGTCCTTGCGCCTAGCGATGGTGACGCCATGGCTAGCGGCGACGCCGGAGTCAGGGGCGGCGGCGGGTCACTGGAGGCCCAGCGGCGGCGTTAACTAGGAGCAAGTGCTGGATCTGATCACGAACTCAGATCGATGCCTCGCCTTATCGTCGATGGCTTCGCACGAAGGAGGCGAGGAGTTGCGGCGTTTGTCTATGGGAGCGACGACGTCGACCAAGATGCCGATCGTCGGTGACGATGGCCTCGATGGCTACGACGGCGCACGACGCACGGCGACGACCGATAAATCTCCTCTCTCAAATCTCACAAATTAATTTGTAAACTATATCTCAAGATTGTTAGGTTTTGTGAGAAATTAACAATTGGGAATTAGGGTTTTATCTCTAGATCTAAGTTGCTTGAGATATTCACCCTAGGTATTAAGATTGGAATACCTAGACTGCTATCACAAGCCAGTATTTATTCCTAAATACTCGTTTGGGTATCGGGTTATAAGCCCACAAACCCGCGTTCCAATATCCAATCAATTGTACGTTCATTACACGTGTTACACATATGCACGTGCTATATTTATATAGAGAGAATATACCAATATATCCAACAATATTCACCCTATGTATCAAAATTGGAATACCTAGACTGCTATCACAAGCCAGTATTTATCTCTAAATACTGGTTTGGGTATCGGATTATAAGCCCACAAACTCGCGTTCCAATATCCAATCAATTGTACGTTCAATACACGTGTTACTCATATGCACATGTATTATTTATATAGAGAGAATATACCAATATTTCCAACAATCTCCTCCTATATTCTCAATATATAAAGTACAGGATTATCTCATCAGTTCAGTATAAAACTGACTGGCTGATAGCAGTCCATAAAAAGGAAAGCATCATAAAGGTATAGTTTCATAAGAGTCAATATAATTATAAATCTGAACAGTTCAATTAAGACTAAACTAATATAATTAAATAGTTCCAAACCATATCCAATTCAGAATAGTTCACAAAGACTAAACCAACTGGAATAATCTGTCATAGTTTCAAAATCAAACAAAGCAAATAAACTTCAAGAACAAAATATGAGTTTTAAGCTCATGAACACAAAAATCTTAAACTCAACAAAAGTTTTTACCAAGCAAGTGACTAATTTATTCTCGAAAGAGATAAACTGAAACTCTATCCTTGCACACTGCTTTATGTTTACTCCTCCATTTTGAGCAAATCATTATTTTTGAAATCTATGTTGACAGATTCAACTCCTTCATCTTTGCTAGCTTATTGAAAACAAGAATATCAAGAGATACATTTCTAAGAATTCCAACAAATTTCATAAAGTATCTAGTTCCACAAAAGAACTTAATACAATTCATAATTAGCTTATCAAAAATGTAACGCAAGCATCACAATCAAATATCTTTAATAAATAAAGTACATGAATTTTATAGTTTCTACACAAGAACCATACTATGTTTCATATTGGAATGAAAAGACTGTCGTTTCAATCATGGTTTAACACTGAATTATCAAAATTGGAATGAAACATGTATCCATAAAACACATATCATCAAAATTGGAATGATATTTAGGACAATTTAATTATCAGAAACACATCGACAAGTTTTCATGTTTCGTATTGGAATAATATGATTATTCTAAGTAAATTTCCTATATATATAATACCATCAAAATTGGAATGACATTATATATTTGTGGAATTTATGTGGAATCATCAAAATTATCTAAAACATGTCAACTGCCTAAAATTGATGCTTAAGTTTGAACTTCTCTATGGCTCCAATTAGATTCTAAATTTCAAAACAATTAGGATGTTGAAGCTTTGACTCAATAGCTTTCAACTCCATTTTCCCCACAGTTTTGATAATTAGATCACTTTCAAGTCTCTTAATAAGAGCATTAGCCATACTTGTCGCAATTGTACTTTATCTATGAGAAAGTTCAACTATGCTTCTTTCAACCTTAATATACTCCTCTTACTATTATAGAGTGAGTTATGAGCTATAGTGCATTGTAGCTTGATAGTCGCATAACAGAATTAGAGAGTTACTTAAACTTCTTAATGGATAACTAGCAACAATTTTTTCAATCCACTCAGCCTTTTCCCCTGTAGAGGATAACACAAAGAGGTCTGATTTCATGGATGATAGCACAGTGCCTGTTTGCCTTTTATTTCCATAACATTTCTGTTTCTCCTAGTGTAACACATATCTACTAGTTATGGACTTTCACTAAATTCCGAGCATCATAATGCATCAGATCAGCCACTCATTCGAAGAATGACTAAAGTAGCACAAAGCAAACTCTTGAATACCACTCATGTATCTCATTAGCCTCTTAAGGGCACTCAAATGTGTATGGGATTATTAGTGAATCTGCAGATCATACCTACCTCAAAGGCTATGTCTATTATAGTGCAGATCTTTGTATACATGAAACAGTCAATTTCTTTAGAATGATCTACCTGTCTTATAGTTGCACCATCATTAGGTGTCAACCTTTTATCATAATTATAAGGTGTTTCAAAACACACTTTCAATCACTATATATATCCCCACTTTTGAAACACATTTTGATTTTATGAGTTTGACTAAGAGTTATCCCTTGCCAACTAAAAACTCACCCTTATACCTATGGTGTCCACAGTACCGAGGTTTTCATGTTGAATTTTTTGGATAGCACAATTTTAACTTCATTTATAATAGAGAGGTCACTTCCAATAACTTGCATGTCAACAGAACAAGTAAATAATAGCCACTATATTTGACACACCACAAAGTTGAAGGCACTGATCTGAATTCTTTGATTCATATACTAGGCTCTTTCAAAAATTTGTCAAATTATTTATTCGTTGGCTATACATGTTTTAAGAACATACAATAATTTTACTGAATTGTAAATCTTGTTCACTAAACATATTAGTTCAAAACTTTACAGTACAAAACTGTTAAGTATCCTTTTTGAATGACAAAATTATCAATAAATGTAAGGGTAAGAAGAATACTTATTGTAGCAATATAATAAACATGTGAGTAGACATCAAATAAATCTACCACATTTTTCTCATTCAATCATTTAGCTACTAAAAAGCATTAAAATTGCTACTGAACAATCAAAAATTAAGTTTCTTCTACAAAACCCCACTTACTTACTATAATTTTGACCCCTTTCGGCAGATCAACTTAATTAAAGTATTATTGTATGACACAAAATCACCTCATTGTCTACTAAAGACTCTTCTTAGCTCATTTGTCATTCAGGTTTTCAAGTGTCAGTAAGGTTGGTTCTTGATTCCAACTGTGAATCATTGAACGTGTCTGTAGGACTAGATTATTTCATACATTTATCTTTGATAAACATATCCTCAAAGAACTTTGTAAGTCTAGATTCTTCTAACACAAATTATATAGATCCAACATCTGTCCACGGAGCTACATTCTGCACTTTCTAAACACACAAACATATATTGTAGGTCCTACTTTAGGCCTTCTAGAGTCATGTACTCTCACAGATGCATCACAACACAAATTTTCACTTTAACAAAATTATTTGTGTTTTCACGCCATGATTTACAAGGTGTATTCAATTTAGAGTGTAGTAACACATTAGAGATATGATTAACAATACAACATCACTCATAATTACACAAGACAAACAACAGTCAATAATATAGAATTCAACATTTCACTAAGTGTTTGATTCTAACTTTTATCAATATCGTTTAACTGTTGTAAATAGAGTGCAGTAGAGATTATACTAAATGCACACTTCTCTTAAATTGTTAAAACATATTCACTACCTCTATCAAATCTGAACCCTTGGTTTTTAGCATTTAACTATATATATATATATTTTTAATTCATTAAGAATAACAAGTGCTTCATTCTTCATATATATGACAGACTTATATTAATCATCTACAGAAGCGATTAAATACTTCTGACCAACAATTATCTCACATAGTCACAAAGCTGCTGAGGTCACAAATATCAGAATGTATTGATTCAAAAGGTTATGAACTCCTAGTGACCATACAAAATGATTTTCTAGTGATCAAAATCTAAATTCAAACTTCACATTTGTTATATTTAATGAAGTATCATTTAGTAGAATTATAAGTTTTAACAAGAACAAACAATTTAATATATAGTTCATAGTGATTCTAAATTTCAAAACAACTTGGATGTTGAAGCTTTGACTCAATAGCTTTTAACTCCATTTCCCCACAGTTTTGATAATTAGATCACATTTCCTCACAAACAATTGAATATATAGTTCTCAAATTTTAGCCAATTATGCTATGTTCAAGAACATAATTAGAACTATTATTATCAATTGTCTAATTTGTTAAACTCAACTTATACATGCGATTGACAATATATGCACTTTATAAGAGTTAATACAAAATTACTCTATCACATTTTACAAAATTATTTACTTTCTCTAATGGTTCTAACAATGTCCACTTGCTCAAACACATTGAGCAAATAGTTCTTTCATTTATTTGTTCTTCATCATCTTCATAATGCTAAATGAGATATTGACTAACATATTATAATTCAACTTTGCGCACACAGTACAATGAACGAGAAAGAACAAAACGTAACTAATAGAGTCATATCCTACATTAAGAGATGCTCTCTCCTAAGTTACAGACATTTGTTATACATTTTATACATCAAAGAATTTTATTTTATTTTATTAAAGAAGCGAATATATGATCTCACACAAACTGCAAATAATGGATTTGTCAAAATATCTATACACATAGTATGATAAAACACTTAACAACCCTAAACATGCTAGTTTTCCAAAGAGAGAATAACTATGATCTAAAACTCTCAATCATGTAATCAAATGCACAAAACATTAACACATTCATCACATGAAAGTATTAAGCAAGATTAGAGTAGATCATACCGACACTTCAAGTATTAGAATATTAAGTTAAAATATTAAAGATATTAGAGATGAATTATAGAGTTTCTCAAAATTTAAGTTACAACTATGCAATAGCATGTATTAAAGATATTAGAGATGAATTTTAGAGTTTCTCAAAATTTAAGTTACAACTATGCAATAGCATGTATTATATTTTAAGACAAATTATTTATGTACTAGATTTGCCCGTGGCCACGTGCCTACGGGACGTCTTCAGAAACGATACAATGTGTGAAAAGTCTTGTCAAAAGTAAATCAACAATTATGTACCTGAAGTTTGAATAGTATGACAATAATTAGTTGTAAATAAAAGTTCATGTTTCCATTAGTATATGGTAAAAAATAATTATAAATTGGGGCATAAAAGTCCATGTATATATATATATATATATATATATATATATATATAGAGAGAGAGAGAGAGAGAGAGAGAGAGAGAGAGAGAGAGAGAGAGAGAGAGAGAGAGAGCTAAATAAATAAATGAGTTGTTCGGTGGGAATTTGAATTTGAGTTTTGGGAGAAAAACTTTTGGGGAAAAAATGTGTTTTGTGATGTTAGATCTGAGCCTTTAATTTTGGGAAGATTGAATGACAGTCGCTTGATAGCTTTCTTTGTGTTTTATTATATAGATTTGGAAACCTAAGGTTTAAAAAATAATAAGACATGTCTACCAACGGGGAATTTTGGAAACCAACTTGTATCTGACCTTTTATAAAGCAATAACTTTTGTATATTTACTACATTTACACATTATAGTTGAAAAAATAATATAGGTTTGCACCCATTTTATTTCATATATGTAGAGAATAAGAGATAATTATATTTCTTTCTCATAAGGAATACTATGCAGTGTAATTAGTAAGTTGTACACAATTAAGGGCGCGTTTGGGAACCCAAAAAACTAGGGAAAGGAACAGAATACTGCGGATTGGCGACATTGGCCCATCTTATCCTATTCTACAGCCTGTTTGTTTTGAAAAAGAAAACAAAGGAAACAACTAAGTTTCATTCCTTAGAGAAAGATTTCAGCCGATTTCTATTCCAGCTCCACCCCCTCGGAAAGCTGCGTAAAGGAATGGAATGGAGAATCAAGAGACCTGAGTTCACATTCTTCTTTGATAGCGCGGGAACCACTTCAAAACGTGGGCAATGAACGCTTCCTTCGACGTGTCGGATAGGCGGTGCACGTTGAGGATTAAAAGCGAGGCGACGGCATTGGAGGGGATGCGGTGGGTGAGGAGGTCGGCGATGAGGACGCGGGGGGTGATGAAGAAGGGGCGGCCGGAGGAGTAGAGGGAGGGGCAGAGGTCAGGGCGGACTTCGAAGGGGAAGTCGATGGGGAGGTGGAGGAGTTGGTGGGGCCCATTTGGGGTTAGGGATTGGAGGATGGATGATTTCTGGGAGGGGGAGGCGGAGAGGAGGAGGGAGCCATTGGAGGGGTGGTGGAGGAGGAGGAGGGAGTGGAAGGGGAGGCTGGAGGAGAGTATGACGAGGCCGCCGTTGGAGTCGGAGAGGTGGTCGGAGATTATCTCTTCTTCGAAAGGGAGGACCATTTTTGGGGTTTGCGGTGGTTCGAAAGGGAGGACCTTATGCTCATGGGGGTCTTGCTTCTGGGCTTAAACTGGACTCCTACACTAATGATGTAGGTTTGCTACTTGTTTAAATCGTTGAATTCCAAATTTTACGTAACCCCTTGTATTGATATTGATGTGGCTATATAAAATCAGAAGCAAAATTGATAGCTATTAGAAGTTTTATCTTCTCAACTGACAATATGAGTATTTCAATCAATATTCAGCTGTAAAGATCATACTATTAATTAGCTTAACTGGTGTACTATTTTACCCTAGTGGCATGTTCCTATTGTCATCATAAACCTCATTCTGTCTTCATCTCTCACAATCTCCAAGCTACTCTTAATTTAACTGCTGCTTAGTCCATCTGTTGGTTGATTTTACCAATCTTCTTCCTGTGGTTGTTGATCACGTGTTCTTCTGTGAATATTCTTATGATGCTACTAATGGAAAACAGTTTTATTCATTACTCAACCCAAAATGCAAAATGTTAGAAATATGTCCATGTACAAATATTATAAAAAGGTTTTTCAAAATGCCGTAATCCATAGTATTCTATTGTTTGCCAAACAAGACTAGGAAATGAAAACAAAAAAAGTTAATTCCATTCCACCAGTTACTAAACACACACAACTTGTAAAGTTAATTCATCCCTTTTCCTTTCTTTCCATGCCTCTCCATTCATTTTCATTCCATTCCATTCCATTCCCCAACTTAAATGTTTCCAAACAGACCCTAAATGAATACTCAGTTTTAAATAGCTAATGTGTGTCACGAATTACTCAATAATCATTTTCATGACTATTGACCTCACTTTATTTATTACATGCACCGTCTTAATAAAAATATATATAATCTTTAATATTATAATTTCTAATATCTAATATTATAATAAGAGTTGGGGTTGTGTCATTTGTAGATAAATTGTAATATGTAGACTATCAACCATACTATCTAAACCTTTCATTTTAAGTGAAAGTTACATTAACCATCCATTTAGCCAATTGTTGTAAGTTACCATAATACCTTAAAAGTTCCAATTTATTTACGACATAATTATTTACAAAAATGTCACTCATATAAAATAAAAATTAGTACCACTAAGGATAATTGTAAAGAGTATGGTAAGGATTCGAGATGGGTAAAAGGAGTTATCAGGTTCAATGCCACATTACGCCGTAGTCTTTACTTTAAAAAATAAAAAATAAAAAATTCTTAGGTTGTGCATCGCACGTGCAAAATGCTATTACTTTTTTAATTAAGTAAAAACTTCGATGTTGTTTGGCTTCGAACATGATACCTCATTTATATTAATTATGCACGGGCGATGCATAAATTTGTTTGTCTACAAATGACAACATCAACCTCCCATTATAATATCTAGTATAACCCTGATAAATATTGCACATGCATTTTAATAAAAATGATGCATTCTCTTGAAACATGTTAATTGACATACTTTATTTTCAAAAATATATGCATGAAGGTTATCTGTAAAATAAAAATGGTATCCGAACGTTGAAACGTAATCAACAATTCGCCTAAATTATCGGTAGAATCTCACATGTGCATATTTATTTTTTCATCTATATACATCATGTAAATTTATAAGATTTCCAAATATAAAAAACATCAAGCATTTCAACATTCAACAAATCCATAAATTGTTCAGATTATATAACTAAAACTAAATTATATATATTGAAAATATATCTACTAATATAGCTAAACTAAATTACCTAACTATAATATGACTAATATAGATAGAAAATTCTATATATTCTTACTCAAACAATGAAAATAGCTGACTAATTAGGTTCCAATTTTCATCTGGGTAGTCTAACAAACATAGTTGACTACAAAATGTCGAGAGTAAATATAAAAATTACTAATTTCAACAATTGAGCATGCATGTTCAATTTTGATGTGTGTAGTTTATCAAACAATAAGTATAATTGTTCTGTTCGAATTTAAAGAATAACAACTTATCATTGTCACCTACAAATTTTGAAGACCTTAATAGCAATCATGACCACACCTAAAGCTGCAAACCTATCAAATTAAAACATTAAGCAACCACATCTCATTGAGGCATTCCATCAAACACCCTCCGCGAAACACAGATTCCATAAGAGAATATCATCAAACGTAGGGTTTTCATCAAATTGTCATAGAAAATTAGGCTCTCCCAACTCGAAATTCTAAAGCTGCAGTTATTTGGAGTGAAGAAATCTGCAGGTTACGGTCCAAGCTCAAAAAATGGAACTGCACCAGATTCTCCACAATCTAGCATGCAAAAGAAGCTATTTTGGAGGACATTGATGTTCTAGAAAGACTAGGAGAGACTAGAGACCTTACGCAAGATGAGCATAACTGTCTGTTAAAGCTGCAGGAGGACATCTCCCAACTACACATGATTGAAGAAATCAAATGGCTACAAAGATTCAGAATCTCGTGGCTCAAAGAGGGAGACTGCCACGCCCCGCTTTCCAAAAGAGAATACGGAATACGGATACGCAACAAAAACCCAACGAATAATTTTTATCATCTATAAGTTGTTCAGAATCTTTACTATATTTCACTAGAATAATCAGAGTCGGAAGCAAAAGAATCAACCCAGCATGCACATATGAGTCAAAACCAACAAGAATACTTGAAACAAAAATATTTTAATCTCAAATAATCCAAATCTAAATAAGTCAATATCCTGGGTCACATTACCCAAATACAAAATAAATCCAAGTACAAGATACAATTATTCAAAACAAGCAACAAGAAATAATAATATCAAAATCCAGCACTAATATCTTATTTCACCAACACCATCTGGTACTTGTTCTCCAAAATCTGTAATTTAACAATTGCAGGAATAGGAAAAGAAAACAAACTCCCGTCAATCCAAGTTACAGACCGCTTGTAGTGCAGGATACAAGTACATGGGATAACTAACCAAATAGTATGGAATAGGCATGATAACAAAATATAACAACTAACATGGCAAGATAAACAAGTGTAAGTAGCATGTATCAAGTGCCAAGCGAACAAGCATCATGTAAACAAATAACAAGTATCAAGCATCAAGTAAACATGTAGCAAGTGTCATGTACCAAGTATCATATATCTTGTAATCAAGTATCAAGTAAGCATGTATCATGTAATCAAGTATCAAGTAAATATGTATCACGTTCAAGTGTCATGTATCAAGTCTTGTAGTTATTACTATCTAGGTAGCACTTCATGCATCTCAGTTTTTACTACATGGTTGCTGCACCAAACAGCTTCGTTTTAGATTTCATAGTGGACCATAGAGGGCAGTGTACTCAGGGACAAGTATCAAGTAATCGAGCTCCAAGCTCCAAGTATCATGTATCATGTATCACGTGTCAAGTTGTGCAAGTTGCAAGTAATCATGTGTCTTGCGTTCAAGTGTCAAGTAATCACGTTTCAAGTATCATGTATCAAGTAATCACGTAATATCAGTGGACCCCCTTCCGAGTACACATTTCTGAATTATCCACTATTAGATCTTTCCCTTAAACCCCGGCTTGGTCATTTATTATTATTATCAAACAAGCATGTGCGAGTACAAAACGTAGCAAGAATAACATGGCATGATCATGTAACAAGTTCAGGTTGTAAGATAAACATGTACGGGTGAAAGATAACACATAAAAGGATAAAACAACGAGAATTATAATTCAGGACAGCATGACAGTACTGCACTAAAACAAGAATTTCCGTTGCTATAAACATGCAAATCTGAATCCGTCGAAAGTTCTAGAAAATAGACTCCTGGCCGAATCTAGAAAATATATATAAGTCATATAGCATTTCAAAAAATCATAACTCAAAACTGAATTGAACCCAGAAAATATGTTCAGCCAGAAATCAGAAAATCGTATTCAAGAACAGGAAAACAGCATGAAAATTCATTAAATAAATCCACAAAAAATTGGCGTGTTCCCCTTTATATTTAGTAACAGAAAATCAAGTTTCATAATTTTTCAACAAAAGTAGAGTAGTCAAGTAAAATCAGAAAACATCAAGACACAACAGTTTTGCAAATCTGAAATCGCAAACACTGTAGTACGAAAATAGCAATATCTCACAAACCATAAATCAAAATCCAAATCCGCCAAAAGGGTAATAAAATAGATACATTAGGCTAACTTTTATATTCAGAAATATTTTACAAACAACAAGTAGAATCAGGTCGAAAATCAGGTTCTTTACTGAACAGTAGTAAAATTCTGCATTGTAAAATCTTTATTTACAAGAATGAAAAGATTTGTAAAACTCCTCAAATAAATCCACCAAAAATCTGGGTAAACTCCAATCAAGTCTAAAAGTACTGAGAAAAATTTTAGATCAAAATAATAATTTTAATATCAGAATAAAAATAGATTACTCTTCAGAATTCATAGAAAACAAAATCTGGAAACCTTTCGACACCACTGTAGTAAAATAGACATAACTCACAAAATGTTAATCGAAACTGAGATCCGTCAAAAGGGTTGGAAAATAGAAACATTTCTCTACAAATCATGTTCACAAAATATGTTCAAATACTGATCTTAATAGGGTCTAGATCAAAACAGAAAAAGTCAGAAAAACTAAAAATATCTTCATGCACAAAATAAACTAGTTTATCCGAAACTCATCCAAAACACAACCAAACACGAAATAGAGTATACTAGATGTCTAAGCAACATTATATAGGGTATTTCAAAAGTCTACAACAAGCCTACCATGAATAACATGAACGAGCACAAGATAACATATGAATAACATGCATATATGTAACAAGATGTGGTCAATCCTAAGTTATATCATGTCATATATGTCGTGAGATAACTATGGTCAAATCATCACTATAGAGACAATATCAATAAGAAGATTCACACACAAATTGTCTCTAGAACCCAACTACACTACATGCGGTATTTAGTACTTGTATTACACAAAGAAAAGAATACAAGTTACTTGTCTTAACCGACGACGGAAACGACTCTAAGCAAGAATAACGGGAACAGATTTCCGGGCAACGAACATGGATTTCACTGAACGAACTACGCAACCACGAGCAAGATCCACGAACAACCAACGAACCCACGAGCGAATCACGAAGAACGAAACTCAACGAACCAAACTTGAAAACCACACAACTAAGATGACTCGTGCAACCACTCGCACGGCAACCAAAGAGAGAGAGTCAGGACCATATGAGGGGGGAAACGAACTCGGATTGCGGAGAGCATGACTGACGTAGTCGCTGATGCCGCTGCGGTCGAGAGAGGCAGCATGCTCGCTATCTGCTGCATTCGACCAAGGAGGCAGCATGCTTGCTGTCTGCGCAGTCGAAGGGAGGCAGGGCTAGAGGAGCACGACGGAGACGGGGGGCGAAGCTAGGGTTCGGCTGAAGAGGGTGTAGGTCAGGAGAGGAGGACAGGGTGCTAGGGCTTCGGGATGGTGAAGAGAAAAGAGGAACAGGAGAGACGGCGTGAACAGGGGGGAACAAAAGCATGGGTTTATATAATAGGGTCAAAGTGTTAGGGTTTAGAGGGTGAGGGGGAGTGACACAGTAAAAATGAGAGGGGTAGCGGGTCGGGTTAACAGGGCTAACGGTAAGGGGTAGGTGGATAGGTGGGTTTTGGTTAAGGTATTTGTAACCCCTGTTTTCCATTTTGTGTATTTTGAGGGCATTTTTGATTTTGGGGGTATTTTTGTCTCTTTTTGCTCTCTCTTGTATTTTTTCTGGACCGTATATTGGAATTTGTTTCAATATATATTCATTTGTTTCATTTTAAACTCTTTGTGATGATTTGTTCGTCTATGTTTCGTTCTTCGTCAATTATTGTTCTTTTCTCTTTATTGGATTATTGTTCTCTTTTTTTTGTTATTGGGTGCTCGTGGTGGATTTGGTTGCTCACCCTATTTTTCCAACCATATTGTTTGAACCCTAATTGATTACCAAAGCTAAATTAAACCCAATCCTATTTTGAAATCCTATACAATTGATGTCCATTAAACTAATCATATTACTACTCCTAAATACCCACAACCCATTAACCCAGTTATCCACCTCATTCAACTGAACCCTAATCACCTCCATATATATATATATATATATTCACCCCCTCACAAAACCCTAACCCTTATCTATACTACCCGGCCTCCCCCTACCTCTCTCCCCCCGTTGGTTGTGCCGCCCTCATCCCGCAGCCCAGCCACCCGCAGCCCCCTTCCGTCACCCCTTGCGACCTGCACCCGACACCACACCCCCGATCAAACCCCCGATCCCGATCACCTTCCACCGAGCACCACCTTCACCCTCATCTCCCGCCCCTCTCTCCGATCATCTCCCCAGTGCCGTCGACCAGCCCCAGGCCGCTACACCCCTTCCACAACCGTGCTCTCTCTCTCTCTCTCTCTCTCTCTCTCTCCATTGCTTGAGAGGTTCGCACATGGGATCGTGCGAATTGTTCGTTGATTTGTGGATTTCTTTTTCGTGGATTTTGCTCGTTGCCCGAAAATCCGTTCTCGTTATTCTTGGTGTTCGTTTTCGTCTTGGTTAAGGCAAGTAACTTGTACTCAAATTCCTTTTGTATGATACAAGTCAAAAATACCGTTTATAGTGTAGTTGGGTTCTAGAGACAACTCGTGTGTGTGTTATGTTTGTTGGGTTTTGTCTCTATTGTGCTATTTGACCATAGTTGCCTCACGACACAAAATTGATATGAAAACAACTAGGTTTGACCGTTTTTTATGTGATCATATATGTGAGATAATTAGGTAAATTATGTGTTTGATGAGATCCGTATGATATGATGGTTGTAAATATGTTACATATCCTATTTCATGATGTTTGGACACTTAGTAGACTCTATATCATGTTTGATTGTGATTGGAATAAGTTTCGTATGATTTGTGTTGGTTTTGGTTTCAAGAGGAAATCTGTATTTATCGATGATCAGTTTTGATTTGTATTTTAAACCTTATTAATGTCAGAATTCTTAATTTTTGTATTAGATATGAATTGTAGATAAATCTGTCTTCTTTCCAATCTCTCTAACCTTGGTCGATTTCGTTTTCGTATGAGTGAGTTGTGGCTATTTTACTGCAGAGGTGTATTCTATTTCCAGATTTCGTTTCTTGATGATTTTGATGATTAAACTATTTGATACTAGTCCTAAATATATTATCTTGATCTGAAACTTTTCACAGTATTTCTATACCTATCTAGGGATTACTCAGAATTTTGGTGGATTTTATTGATGAGTTTTATACGCCATTTCGTGCTTGTTTATGAAAGCTATACTTACTGTATTTTGCTCGCTGTTATGTAAAGAATCATATTTTCACCCTATTTCCTTCTACTGTATGGAAAATATTAATGAAATATGAAAGTTATATTATTTTGTCTATTTTCATCTCCCTTTAGCGGATTTGGATTTCGTTTCACGGTTTGCGAGATATTACAGTTTTCGTACAGCAGTGTTGAGAATTCCAGATTTGCCAAACTATCGTTTCTTGATGTTTTCTGATTTTTGCTGACTGGACTAATTTTACTGGAATATTATGAAACTTTATATTCTGATACTAGACATATGGGGAGTTACTCCAGATTTTTCCTGGATTTATTTGAGAGGTTTTGATTCTGTTTTTCTGACTTTGAATTCGATTTACTGATTTCTGGCCGAACGTATTTTCTGGATTCAAATCAGTTTTAAGTTATGATTTTGTGAAATACCGTATGGCTTATATATGATCACTAGATTTGTGTGGAAGTCCATTTTTCGAATTCTTTGACGGATTCAGATTTGGATTTCTGTAGTAACGGGAATCACTGTTTTAGTACTGTATTGTCATGCTGTCCTTAATATGAACATCCACTGTTTTGTTCGTTTATGTAACTGTATATCATCCATGTATGTTTATTTGTTTCTCTGAACCTAATACTGATTATACCATGTTAGTTTGATACTAATTCATGCACCATCATGTCTGTTGTTAACCATAATAAAAGTGATCAAGCCGGGATTTCTTAAGGGAAGATCTAGTAGTGGAAAATATGAAAACGTGTACTTGGAAGGGTACTAGTGTTCCATACTGTTACTGTTACTGTTACTTTTACTGCTACTATTAGCTGTTGTTACTGTTACGTTTACTGCTACTGCTACTGTTACTGATACCTGAGTACACTACCCCATTATGGTCCACTATGAAATCTAAAAGCGAAACTGTTTGTTATAGCAACCATGTGTTATGTTTTTGGGGCGCATGAAGTGCTACCTAGCTAGTAATACGCACAAACTGTAAGAACATAAGACTAATACTGTTAGAATGATACTGTTGGACTGATACTGTTATACTGTTATACTGATATACTGAGCTTACTGTTACTGGACACTATTAGTTGCCATATGACACTGCATTTGACATAAACATTTGTACTGTTAGTATACCATACTAGTTGACTTTGTTTTACTGATTCATGCTAGTTATTACTGTTGATGCATTATTCCATGCTATTTGTTAGTTTTCCCATGTACTTGTATCCTACATTATAAGTGGCCTGTAACTTGCATTGATGGGTACTTGTTTTCTTTTTTCCTTCTTCTGCAATTTATTGATTGCAGATCAAGACGATCGTTTACCTGATGGTATTGGAGAAATGAAATATTAGTGCTGGACATCTTTTTGCTATTATTATTATTATTGCTTTTGGAACAATGTATTTTGAGTACTTGGATATTTATTTTGTACTAGGTTTGCCCGTTGACACGTGCCTACGGCACGTCTTCAGAACGGTGCACCTTGTTTGATCATAAAAAATAGTTTTGGAGATCCAGCAAATTAATTGAAGTAGCAAACATAGAGCAAAAAACATATCATATGTTTTTTTTTTGAATTTTTTGAATAATTTTTAAAGTTTTTAAAATTTTAAATTGTTAAATTTTTTAATTTTTTAATATTTTAAAATTTTGAAAAAATTTATTTTCTTAATTTTTTAATAGAAGAGGGAGGGAGAGAGAGAGAATTTTTTTTAAAAAATAACTATAGGAGTTGTTTTGGTGGGAGATTTGAATTTGAGTTTTGGAGGGAACTTTTGGGGGGAAAATATGTTTTGTATTGTTAGTTCTGGGCCTTTGATTTTTGGAGAAATTGAAGGTGAGCCACTTGATAGCTTTCTTTGTGTTTTATTATATAAATTTTGGCGATGTGACCCATGATATTTGATTTGTCCAGATTCTGATTTATTTGAGATTATTATATTTTGTTTCAAGTAAATTTTGTTGGTTTATTAATTCAGCTATGCATGTGTGGTTGATTTTTTGGTTTCCGACTCTGATTATTTTGTGAGATATTGTAAAGATTCTTGAACAGCTTATGGATGATGAAAATCATTTTCTGGGCTTTTGTCACGTATGCATATTCCGTATTCTTTTGGGAAGCAGGGCGTGACAGTATTATAGGATAAATGGTTAAGTGGATAATAAAAGGGGTATTTAGATGGTTTTGAATAATTGGGTACAGATATTAGAGTGCTAATGGGTATGAAGAGGTCCAAAATCAAGATAGAGCAAATGAACGAAATAATAGAAAAGAAAAAAATAGGGTATGAACAATAAACAGAGGGATCAAAATAACAACTCGATCAAATGGAATGAAACAAGAGACGAACAAAGAATCAAGAATTTAAATAAAAGAAGACAAGAATAATAAAATGAATATATATATTGAAAATAAAATCCAACATACGGTCCAAGAGAGATATAACAGAATCAAATACAAGAAAAAAGAAAATACACTTAAATTTACACAAAATGAAAAACATGGGTTACAGAGACGTGAACATGACTTTTTTCCACTGCACTGCTAGTGCTCAACGAAAAGTCAACCTCATATCCACGATTCAAATGGATTTGGGTGTGGTACTAGAAGATTAGCAAGTTAAACATGCCTTCCAAACACATTTTAAAAACCTTTTTGGATGCAAAGCTGAGTTTAGAGTTCCCCTAAACGCGGTGTTTTGGCAATACAGGACCCCAGCGCAAATAGTGCTTTGTTGGCAGTAGAAAGTCCGTTCACGGTGGAAGAGGTCAAAATGGTAATATATCAAATGGGAAGCAAAAAAGCCCATGGGAAGATATTAAGGATGATGTCATGGTAGTCATGTCTTAATTCTATGATCATAAACTTGGCATGCTCAACTCAGCGGAGGTGGTTTCGATCCCTAAAAAGGAGAATTTCCTTAGGGTGGGGGACTATCGAGTCATCAGTCTTCTCAACTGTTCAATCAAAATTATTAGCAAGGTTATTGCAAACAGGTTGACAAAGGTAATGGATGGTTTCATCAATCGCGAACAGTCTGGGTTTATCAAAGGCAAGTGTATCTCGACTGCGTTGCTACGACTGAAAAAATTATTCATCATTGCCATGTTTCTAATACCAATAGCTATATACTTAAGCTCGACTTCGAGAAAGCTTGTGATTCTGCATATTAGGATTGTCTGCCACGGGCTCTCAGAGGCAGAGGCTTCAGCGATAAATGGATCATATGGGTGCGCACTGTTTGACCACGAGCAGGACGTCAATAATGGTCAATGGTAGAGCTGGCTTATCGTTCTCTTGTAGAAGAGGTTTGAGACACAGGGAGACCCTATCTCCCATCTCTTGTTTACTATTGTGGTGGATGTCCCTAAAGGTATGACTGATAATTGCATAACATAAGGGTGGATCACTCCGGTGGCTTGCGGTCGTCATCGTCCAAGCTGCACAATTCTTCAATATACCGACGACACCCTTCTCTTTGGCAATGGGGATGTGGGGAAACCATTGCCTTTAAAGGATCTTTACATTATTTGGAGGCATGGTCTGGCCAACGAGTGAACTTTCATAAGGGGGTCATTATCCCCATCAATTTGTCTGATGTGGAGGCGCTTATGCATACATCCACCCTCAACTGCCTCCTTGATCAGTTCCCATCCAAATATCTGGGATTGCCTATTTGTCCAGGTCAATTAAACAAATCAGACTAGTTACCAATCATCGACATAGTTGAATCCAAATTGTCCAGTTGGCAAGGCAAATTGCTTTCTCTTGGCATATAGTCACTCCAATGAATTCGGTCTTATCCAATCTCCCAACATACTAAATGTCCTTCTTTGAACTGCCAAAATAGGTGATCCAAAGGATTGATTGCTTTCGGAAGAGGTTCCTCTGGAAAGGTGCTAATGATGATAGAAAAGGGTACCATCTTGTCAGGTGGGAAAAAGGTTGTACGAAGAAGATTCATGGCGGTTTGGGTGTTATTGACCAGAGAGATATTGTAACCCCTATTTTTTGTTTTTCGTATTCTTGGTGTATTTTTCTTCTTTCTTGCGTATTTATACACTTCTTGTATTTTGGACCATATATTGAAGTTGTTTTCAATATATATTCATTCTTGCTCATTTTTTAAATCTTTTTGTGATTGATTTTTCTGTCCCTTGATTTGTTCTTGATTGTTATTATTGTTTTAGCTGTTTATTTGGTCCTTGTTCTCTTTGTTTTGTTCTTGGGTGCTCATGGTGTTTTGGTTGCTAATCCTATTGCTAACCCTATTGCCTTTTGATCCCTAATTATCTACCAAACAAATTAGCATATAAATCCTACTCAAATCCTAATTAAACCCAACATCCTCCTACTACTCCTAAACTATCCACAACCCAAATACCCACAACCCTAAACTCCACTATATATATATACTCTCCCTCTCTCACCCTAAAACCCTAACCTTAACTCTGCCCACACCCTACCCCCGACCTCCTTCCCTGTTTTGTGCCATCACCCACCGACCAATACCCCAGGCCCCCTCTCCCGACCTGCCCTTTTCCGTCGCCAGCACACCCCAACCCGAGACCCCCCTAGCCGCACACCATCATCTCCCGAGCACCACCTCCACCATCTTTCTCTCCCGTCCTCCTCCCCATTCGCCGGCGTCGACAGCAGCGACAGGAGAAGCAGCAGCGCCAGCATCGGCCAGCGCCACCGCCGCCCGTGCTACACCCAATCTCTCTCTCTCTTGTTTGGGTTTGCACGTGCACGGAGTTTGCACTTGCGGATTGCTTGGTTCGTGGTTTTTGTTCGTGGGTTTTGTTCATTGCCGGGATTCGTTCCCGTTATTCTTGGGTTTTCGTCATTTTCGTCTTCGGATGAGGCAAGTAACTTGTACTCAATTCCTTTGTATGATACAGGTCATAAATACCGCTTGTAGTGTAGTTGGGTTCTAAAGACAACTTATGGGTGATGTATTTTTGATGAGTATTGTCTTTATAGTGCTATTTGACATAGTTGCCTTACGACACAAATTTGACATGAAACAACTTAGGTTTGACCGTTCTTAATGTGATTATATTTGTGAGATAATTAGGAGAAATTGTGTTTTTCGTTTGGATCCAAGTGATATATTTGTTGTGGACATGCTACATATCCTATTTCATGTTATTTGGATACTTAGTGGACTCTATTTCATGTTTGGTTGTGTTTGGCACGAGTTTCATATGATCTATGTTGGTTTTGTTTGTAAAGGAAATTCTGTATTTTGTCGATGATCTGTTTTGATTGCTATTTTAGACCATACTAAGGTCATGATCTTAATTTTAGTAGTAAACATGATTTTTAAAGAAATTTGTCTTCTTTCCAAATTTTCTAACAGAGATCGATTTCGTTTTCGTATGTGTAAGATATGGTTGTTTTACTATAGAGGTGTATCTTATTTTCGGATTTTGTTTCTTGATGATTTCGATAAATATACTATTTTGATATGAGTGCTAAATATATTATTTTGATCTGAAATTTTGCACAGTATTTCTATATCTACTTAGGGATTACCCAGAATTTTGGTGAATTTATTTGATAAGAATTATATGTCGTTTCATGCTTATTTATAAAAATTATACTTGCTGGATTTTGCTCGCTGCTCTGTAAAGATTTATATTTTCACCCTAGTTCCTTTCTCTGTATGAAAAATATTTGTGAAATATGAAAGTTAGTCGATTTTTATCTCCCTTTGACGGATCTGGATTTTGTTTCACGGTTTGCGAGATATTACAGTTTTCGTACAGTAGTGTTGGGAATTCCATATTTGCCAAACTATCATTTCTTGATGTTTTCTGATTTTTGTTGGCTGAACTAATCTTACTGGAAAATTATGAAACTTTATATTATCATACTAGACACATAGGGAAATACCCCAGAATTTTTCTGGAAATTATTATGATGTTTTAATGCTGTTTTCCTGACTTTGAATTCGGTTTACTGATTTCTGACTGAACGTATTTTCTGGATTCAAATCAGTTTTGAGTTATATTTTTCTAAAACACTATATGACTTATATGTATTCGATGGATTAGGTTGGAAGTCTATTTTACAGATTCTCTGACGGATTCCGGTTTCGATATTTGTGGAAACGGGAATCGCTGTTTTAGTACTGTAGTGTCGTACTATCCTGAATTAGGAAGTACCCTATTTTGTTCTGTTATGTGACTACTTACTATCTGTATATGCTTATCTGTTATTCTGAACTTGTGGATTGTTATACCATACTAGATTTACTCTGTTTCGTGCACATACACATCTTTCTGATAATAATTGTAAAATGATCAAGCCGGGATTTATGGGAAAGATCTAGTTGTGGGAAAACATAGAAATGTGTACTTAGAAGGGGGCCGTGTTTCCCATATGATTATCTGTTATCTGTTATTCTGTACCCTGTCTACATTACTTCCTATAGAAAGGTGTAGGGAAGAAGAGAACTACTAGGTTCTATCTGTCTGTCTGGATCTGATATCTGATATCTGATATCTGTCTGTCTGAACCCTGTGTACATGGCCCTATATGATTCCCTATGAAATCTAAAAACGTAACTTGTTTGAATGTAGCAACCATGTGATAAAAGGATGACACATGAAGTGCTACCTAGTTAGTAAATAATACAAGACTTACAAGAATCTAACGTCTGTATCTGATATCTGAATATGTTATCTGATTTTCTTATCATCTGATTATCTGATTATCTGTTATCTGTCTGACACTATCACTTGAAACCATTATTTGACACTATTTGTATATCTGTCTACATGCTATTTGTTTTTTGACACTTGACGCATGTTAGTATACCATGCTAGTTGATTATGCTATACCATGCTATATCTGTTTTTGCTATTATTTAGATTTGTTAGTTTTCCTTGTACTTGTATCCTGCATTACAAGCGGTCCGTAACTTGCATTGATGGATACTTGTTTTCTTTTTTCTTCTCACGCAATTTATTTATTGCAGATCAGGATGGTCGTTTGCTCGGTGGTATTGGAGAAATGAAATATTAGTGCTGAACTTCTTTTGCTATTATTATTATCTGTTGCTTTTGAACAATGTATCTGAGTATATGGATTTTATTTGTATTTGGGCAATGTGACCCAGGATATTAACTTGTTCGGATCTGTTTATTTGAGACTATTATATTAATGGATTTCAAGTAATTTCTGTTGGCACTTTGTTTGTTTTGAGATATATATGTCTGTGTGAGGATGATTCTTTTGGCTTCCGACTCTGATTATTCTGATATTTGTTGTAAAGATTCTGAACAGCTTATGGATGATGCAAATCATTCGCTGGGATGAGTCGTGTATCCGTATTCCGTATTGTTTTTAGGAAGCGGGGCGTGACAGATACGAATTTGGCCCTCCTTGGTAAATGGTGGTGGGAAGCTTATCATCTGAATTGCGAAGGTTGCCAGGACTTCGTCCAATCCTATTTCCAAGGAAAGGGCTCACGTCTTAGGGGCATCAGGATGGGTCACAGGGTCTCCTGGTTTTGGAGAAGCGTCTCAAAAGCCCATGATTCTTTCATACATGGAGTTACATCCTTTATTGGTAATGGTATGGCCACTAAATTCTGGTGGGATAATTAGTGCGGAGCACACGCCTCATGAGACATGTTCCTGGATCTCTATGATGCTTTGGTGTCCAAGACGTGGAAAAGGGGTTCGTGGATACTTTCTTTCAGACGTTGCCTGACTCAAAATTCTCAATTGCGACTAACAATGCTGCAAGAGTTCATCGAATAATCGGGGTGCGATATTCACAAGACCCAGATAGGAAAGCATGGGGTTTGGAGACGTCCGGTGCTTTCACGGTCCGCTCACTTTATAACTGCATCCACTATAGGGGTTGTCGGCCGAGTTGGCCAACTATTCTTTGGAAGCGAAGTCCCCTTTGAAAGTCAGAGTCATTTTGTGGTTGGTACTTAACGATGTTGTTCCCACTAGAGAAAATCTAGTGAAAAGTCAATCGCTATGTAACACCCTAGAATTTTAAATAATATTTTTTAGGTTAATAAATGAATTAAAGTGATTGTTGGTGATTTAATAAATATTTTTTCTGAAATTTATATTTTTGCACGTGCAAAACACGTGCAAATATTCTCTTGGGAAACTCAAAGTCAGAACTTATTTTGGGGAAACCTAATGTTTATTAGTAGGTATTATTTATGAATTTTCTGGATTTTTTTGATATTTATTTGGCATGTTTGCAAATATTAAAAAAAAGGCTTTTGTGCAAAATTAATATTTGGGGTAAAAACTCTAGATTTTCAGTTTTTTTGGCTGAGCATGATGGCCGACCAACTCAGAGGTAAAAATATTTAATTTTATTCAAATAGATTTGGTCTATTTTTCTAACTTATTAAAGGAGGTCTATATATGTAAAAGAATAAACTATTGAGGGATATTTCCATAAAACTTGTAAAACCCTAATAAACTCCATATTTCGGCTATTAAAAGGGCTGCTATAGTTGTCAATTTTATGCACAAAAACATTCTTTTATTATTGATTTCTTGGAGTTTCGAAGCGAGGATCTCGGATTTTTGCGAAAGGAGGAGCCTTTCTTATTTCTTTATTATCTTCGTTGATTCTTCATTAAGGTGAGTAATATGAATTTGATTTCTTGTTGTTCTATGCATGCTAAATATGATGATTTGTCTAGTAGAATGCATGTTAGATGATTGTGTGAAGATATAATGAATAAATTGATGAATGAGTAATTAAAAATAGAACTTTTATGAATAATATGCAATGGATGAAAAAATTTACTATGTAGACGACTTGAGATTGTTAAGAACCTAATATGAATCATGGGTATGTTGTTTCTTTCATATTCTCACTGATTAGATTGTATATAATGAGTTTGTAAGATGTATAATACATATAAATGATTAAAGTTGGATTATTTTATTGCTGAAGGATATATGATTCTGTTTTGATGTTTTGGTTGGATGGAACTTGACTAAATGAATGTTGTAGAAGCATATAATGAAGGAAAAATTGATATAACTAGTTTGTATATGTGTTTGACAAATTGCAAGAGAGGTTTTGAGATTAAAAGATCAAGTTTTGAAGAATTTGAACTGGGTATGGTTTCGAGTCTGATGGTATGCAGGCCGAAAATTGATTTTTTTTGGAGTTTTTATGAAGTTTTAATTTAATTTGGGGTTTCTATTGATACTGAGGTTGAATTAGACAAGTTACTATCCACATACAATGATTTCTTGATGCTTTTAACTGATGCATATACACATATATAAACATATATTCCTGATTTGAAGAATTTTGTGGGAAAAAAATGTTTTTCGTGAAATTGTTTGGAGTTTGATTTGATTTTTGAACTCCAATATGTTAGAAAAGTTGTATTTGATCATCTCAGGGTTTTAACTTTACAAATTCATGCATTTAAAGATTTAAAACTACGTATTAGTTGAAAAGTGCACGAAATTCAAAGTGCTGTCTTTTTGGCATGTCGGTCGACCGCCCATAATTACACTTGGGATGCCGTTCGACTGTCAATTGTTTGACTTTCGGATTTTTGCATGTCAATCGACTGCTAGCTTTTTAACTGAGTTGTCAGTCGACCGACAGCTAATGTGCTGATTGTTTTTGTTGAGTTTTTTCGTTATTTTTCTTAAACGATTATTTATTCGTACTTATGGATTATCGATCCACTGTTTTAGATGAAGTTTTTTGCTACAAATTACTGTATTTTACAGAGAGTTATATTTTTGATCATAATAGAGTTTAACTCGTATTTCTACGACTTTATAAAGTGAATTATATACGAATTTTGAATGATTGATGTCTTGTGATTTTTCTATAACTTCAAAATGTGAAACTCAGTTGTTTAAGAGATTTAATCCTGGATCTTACTTCAGGAAAATGCGAGTATTCAGATAAATTTGGATTTGTGTGATTTAAAAAAGTTTTCTCAATATGAACGATTTGACGATGGAATGAAGAGAATTTTTATTGTGAGATTTGTGTTGATATTTGAGTTGTAAGTCTCTAAGGGTTGAGTGGGATTCCTGTAAACCGGCATATGAGATTTTGTGAATCTTGGCCAGTTGGGGCCTTGGTGTTGTTTTAGTGGAATTAAGTCCGACAAGGTACACCAACTCTAAGGAGGGGGAAATTGTGTTATAAGTAATAATAATCAACCTAAGGACATATACTAGTGGAGATATGATAGAACTTGGGAGACGTATGTATGGGCTCTGTTGTTAGTCCAACAGATGCATTACAGGACTGTGTGTTGTTGTGTTCCTAGTATATTCGCGTGTCGAGGGTCGGCAGGCCTATTCACGGAATTTCTAGAGGACAGTTGGTATGTTCACGTGTCGAGGGTCGGCAGGCCTATTCACGGAACATACTGTGCATTCACACGTTGAGGGTCGGCAGACCTATTCGCAGAATGTACTGCATATCCGCACGTCGAGGGTCGACATGCCTATTTATGGGGTACACGGCAGGGAGGTGATTCTCCGGAGTTAGGGCTATGCTTACATGATGCTTGCGTGTCGAGGGTTGTTAGGCCTATTTGTAGAGTATTCTATATCTTATTTCTTTCACCGTAGTAGGATTAGTTGCATAACGAGGGATTAAATCCTATAAAGTGGAGAATGATAAGGGCTTGCATCGGCCCTATGTAGTATGGAATGCATAGAATCCGACAAGTATGCATTAGAGAGTCATCATACTGCATTTGTGTTTTCTTGACTTTATTATGCGTGATGTTTTCCTACACCTGACACTTAGCTTAGTTTCACTTGATGTTTTATGCTCTATTTATCGTTATTTCATATTCCATTTGTTACTAATGTGGGAATGTGTTGATTATGAATTTATTCTATATGCTTCATTTAAATTGTGTTTCTTTTGATATCACTCACATTGTTATGGCTAACCCCTGTAGTTTTGGAGATTAGGGTTATCTCTAGCTTCATGTTTTACATGTAGGTACCATTAACTTGGGATTGAATGCATGTGGTAGAATGATAATATAGCTGATGCAAATTGTAAAAGAATGGGTTGTAAAAGAAAGAAATTGTAATTCAATGTGTTAATTTTCTGCTGTACTCTGTAAAAAATTGATGTAATAAAAGTTGAATTTTTTTTAATGTGTTTTGCTATGTTTACTATTACATTTAGGTAGATGTTAGGAATTGTGCCACGTATTTCTGAATTTATTTATCGGAAATTCGGGGCACTACACGCTGATTGAGACAGACTGTGTTTTTTGCAATGCTACTCTGGAGACACATAACCATTTTTTCCTTGACTGTCACAGGAGCAGATCGGTTCTGAGTGAGGTCCTCCGTGCACTGGGCACTAAGGTGTACCCCTTATCTTATGAGGATCTGTGGGTTAGCTCCAAATTTATATATGAATGTAAAGAAATAAAATAAGCGTGGTATATTGCTATCATCGCAACGACCTGGGTTTGATGGCTAAACATAAATAACGTTTACTTTCATGGGACTTGTAATAGTATTTCTCGTAATCCTACCCATATCTTGCATCTTATTTCATTTTGGGCTGCAGCTGCGGCGTCAGGTCCTAGAGGGAGGATCACTAGAGCATTCCAAGTAAAGGAGTACGACAAGGAGGAGGTTGAGTTTGGCCCTACTGTTGACTGAGTACTCATCCTCCATGGCTATGTTGGAGGCCTCCCCCGCTCTTGTTCTCTTCTCTTTTCTTTTATGGACTTCTTTTGTTGCGTTCTATTGATTTTGTTATTTGATTTGTCCCACCCACCAGGGTTTTATAGGAGGCGTAATGTTTTATTTTATGCTTTGCAGTTCTTGTATTTTAGCCCGGTACTCTGAGTTTATTTTGTTAATTTTTCATTAATGAAACATGGTGGCTACACTTCACCTTTTCTTTCAAAAAAAGATATCATCAAACTCCTTCTAGTCTCCCTCTCGCAGTCTATCTCTTGACTCTCGTCAACTAACCATTCATTCTCTGTTATTGTCACTAATCTCAAAGTAGCAACACTCCACCATCCTAATCCATAACCTAAACCCTTGCCCCAACCGTCGCCTCACCAGATCCCTACACCTTCTGCATCACCCTCGCCACCTTCTTCCTCGCCACCGCCATCACCACATGATCCATCGCCTCCTCATTCATCACCACTCCCACCGTCACCACATCCTTCTTCGGCATCACCAGATCCACTGCCCTTGCAATCAGATCATGCCTCCCCTTCAGCTACATCGTCCCCAGCAGTCCCTGACAGAACCTCCTCCCACTCGCATAAAATTTAAACACATCATGGCCTTCCTTGAGTAACAGAGGGGAGTCATTGGCGTCGTCGTCGGTGCCGAGGAGGCTGAAGTTTTTATCAAAGATGGAGTCTTTGGTGGCAAAGGCAGAGGCGAAGGAGAAGGCAATGAGCTCATTCTGGTGCTTACCGGTGAAGTAGTTGGCGGCGAACATGAAGAGGAAGCTGACGCAGATGATCTCGATGGTGAAGAAGCGGATCGACGGCGGTGACGGCGGAGATGATGTGGCGTTGAGATCGGACGGTGAGGATGGATCGGGGGCGGGGTTAGGGTTGGGGTTTTGGGAGGGGATGCCTTCGAACTCATCCTCGTCCCAGCTGTCGAGGGCGGGGTTGTGGGATTCGACGGAGGAATCGGATGACTGAGATTGGACAGGAGGAGGGAGGGGCGATTCATATTCGGCGGTGAGGGTTGAGATTGAGGATGGGGTTTGGGGGAGGGGGAAGGAGCGGTCGTCATCGTCGTCGAGTTCATCGCCGTCGAAGCCTTCGAAGTGGACGGCCGCAGCGAGGAGGAGGAGGAAGAGGAAGAAGATGGAGGTTGGTTTCGCCATGGCTAGAGAGAAAGAGGAGAGAGAGAGGGGATTAGATTATTTTGGATTTGAGGAGAAGTTGGAGGATCGAGACGAAGGAGGTGTTTGAGGAGAAGTTGGATAGACGTGGAAATTTTTTAATTGAGGAGAAGTTTGAGAGACGTGGGGTGAGGTGAAAATTATATTTCTGACCTCTGATTGTGGATGGATGAGGGACAAAAATAGACAGAATTAACCCTATATATATTTTTTAGCCTTTTATATTTATGGGGGTAAGATAGTAAAAAGCCGCCAAAATGGGGCTTTGCTTATATGTACACACACACACACACACACACACAAAAAAGTTAAAATGAGTGTGTGTATATATACACACACTCATTGTAACTTACGTACATAAATATTCTCTGAAAAAAGCCCATACATAAATACACATAATGTATATAAAAGTATACACATACACATATAAAATTTTGATTTGGGCCCGTCGGGCCTAAGCACTTGGACCCGAGCTCAGTCTAAATTTTCCCCGGGCCCAAAAATTGAGTCCGGGCCTGGTCGGAAATGAAAATTATTAGTCCAAGGCCACTAATTATTGGGTCAGACTTAGGGGGGCCTTGGTCGAGTTCGGGCCAATTGCTATCCTTACTTTAAGACTCTTAAAAACCTACTACATGAGATGACCCCAATCAGATCATACAAACCAGTCCACATCTCAAAGCATATGTAGTCGTCTGCTAAATACCCAAAAAATGGAAAAAAAAGAAAATTTTGCCGAAATGCCCTCTTTTTTGAAAATAATTAGCGACCTACCCTAGTTTCGAAAACATTTAGCGAGTTGCCCTTATCTGTGACACGTCAGCAACAAACTTTATTGGGAAACACGACATCAGTTATATCGATGCCGTTATTCCCAATAACGGCATCTTCATTTGAAAAAATTGCCGTGCCGTTATTCCCAATAACGGCATTGCTTATTTTTTGTAAAGAGCCCCACTGTATCAATCTTGACTCGAGATTAAAATCCAAATAGGAAAAGAACTGATGCCGTTCTTCTGGAGAACGGCATCGTTTATACTGATGTCGTGTTTCAGAATAACGGCATCAGTTCTTTTCTTTTTGCACTAGTCCCTATAATCGAAAACCTCCTCCTTCTTCCCCTCTTCACTTCGATTCGTTCCTTCAGAGTTTCCACACCGAAAACCCTAAATGCTCTAAAAAAAAATCCACAAGATCTTCGGTGTGTAATTGACTTCTATTTGGGAGTCTACTCTTCAATCCTTCATTCAGAGTGCCTTATCATTCCGAATCCGAAATTATTGTAAGTAACCAAAAACCCTAATTTGTATTTTGTATAGTTGATTTTGATAGTATGATATGTAGTATAGTACAAGTATTGTAGATTAGTGTTATTGAAGTAGTAATTTTGGAAGTATTGTTAGTGAAGTAGGGTTTACTAAATGTTGAATTTTTGAGAAGCACAAAATCTTAAATATTGAAGTACTTTATTTTGAAAATTTTCATACTGAAAATGTTGTTGATTAGTGTTTGTCAATGTGTACAGGCCAATGGATCCTGCACAACCATCTTCTTCGCATGGTGTTGGTGCTTCTTTTACTTCTTCATTTGGACCACGGGGACATCCGGGTCCATTAGATCCTACTGTTCTATATCTGCAAGAAGAGCACAGATCACAGGCCGTTTGGACCAGGGATGTAGAGAAGATGAGTTTCCGAATGCACAACATCATGCCTATGATCCCCCGCTGTATTGGTATGGAGAATTATTTGGTTAGCAGCGGATTTAACGGGATGTCAAAGCTGACCAAAATAAAGTGTGATCATGCCCTACTTACCGCACTTGTAGAGCGATGGAGGCCGGAGACACACACCTTTCACTTACCGTACGGTGAGATGACGGTCACCCTACAAGATGTAGCGGTGATTTCGGGTCTTCCAATTGATGGGGTCGCCGTCACCGGCAATTTGATGTTTAACAAGGTTGCACTGGTACGAGATTATTTGGGCTTGACGGTGCCTGAAGAGGACCACGGGATTTTCGTTGGGGAATCCATTAGACGTTCATACCTTGACGATATGTTCACTCATCGAATGCCAGAAGTGCCGACGGACATCCAAATCTAGAACTATACGTGCGCATACCTACTGTCGATGATTGGAGGGATTCTATTCCCTAACTCTTCAGGTGATGTAGTCCACCTCATGTACCTTCCACTCATAGCTGACCTGCAGACAGCCGGCCGATATAGTTGGGGAAGTGCGGCTCTAGCCTCCCTTTACCGTGCACTCTGCAACTGTTCGATGGGGTCGATTCAAATGACCGGGCCGATATCCATCTTGCAAATATGGTGTTGGGAAAGAATACACCTCGGCCGACCCCGTGTCACGGTACTATCAGAGAGTTGGAGAGTACTCCATGATAATCCTGTGCTAAGAGCTCCTCTCGGTGCCTACTGGGCGGGGAAGCGTACATGGAGGGATAACCCACGTGGTGTCCTCACCTATTATAGGGACGAACTAGATCAATTGAGGGAAGAGCTCGTCAATTGGACCCCGTACACAGATGATTGGCTGCAACGTCTACCACCCATTTGCACTGCCAATGCACAGTTATGGTTGACCCTAGCTCCACTAGTGAACTTCTCAGTTGTGGAGTTTTATTACCCCGACCGTGTTCTTCGCCAATTCGATGCACAACAACCCGTCCCCGTGAACTCATTATACGATCGTAGACTACACAACATCACGGGCCAAGGTCGTTTACCGAACATGGATTGGGCCGATCACCACCGCGCTTATGTAGGATCATGGAATGAGCGGAGGTATGAGTTGGTAGTTGAGGGTATTGAACGTCCGTATGACGGATCAATGCACACAGCTTATATGGCCTGGTACCGTCGCATAACTAGACTGTATATCGCGCCAAAAACGAATTTTCCAGCGGGTATCCAACAACCGATACCCGCGCCCCAGGTTGAACCACCACCGGCATTTTCATCATCACAACCGATGTATCAACCGAAAGCTTCATCATACCGTATAATGATAAATTAGTTTGTTTGTTGAATTTCAATTATTTCGATTAATTTTACTTCTGCATCTTTACTTACAACATATATGGTTTACTATTATAGATCGAAAGCACATGGGATATGGCTAGAAAATGTGCGAATGTCTTGAAGAGCAGTGCCAATAAGGCATGCAAAGAATTGGCACGAGACCTCCTGTGCAATTGTCGTACCTCTCTTGAAGAGGTTGGAGATGGTCCTCGTTTCAATGAACTAGTGCGGTCAACCGAAGGGCAACGCCAACAAGAACGGCCTACCGCTAGCCAAGCTACACCTCCACCACAACAAGCATTGGAATTGGGAAATCCATCACGTCATCGAAGAGCCAAGACCGTTCGTGACCCTCCACCGCAAAGCCAATTGGCAAATCCGGAGATTGAAGAAGGAGGAGGTGACGAAGAAGAAGGAGTTGGTCCAAGTGGACCCCCAACGCAAGAGCAACGGGAACGTAGGCGGAAAGTCCCGGTTCGAAGGAGAAGAGCACCTCAACATTTCACACCGAGTTAATTGGAAGTAATATTTATGTATTAATGGTTTTTTTTTGTAATACAACACTTTCTTTAGTATTACACTTTATTTTGTATTACAATTGCATTTTGAAGTATGTTAACCATGGATGAACTTGAAGTATGTGAAGTATGCATATAAAATTTGATGAATTGATTTTGAAGTCTGTGCATGTTTTGTGAAGTATGCAAATCTGGGAGTATCTGCATGTTTTGAAGTCTGTGCAGGTTTATGCATTTGAGTTTGTTTAATTTGAAGTATCTGCAGGTTTATGAAGTTGATGTATCTGTGAATTGAGTTGAGTAATCTATAGAATTTGATGTTTTCTGTAGGTTGAGTTGAATGAAGTGAGTTGATTAATCTTTGATCCTGTGTATGTCTGTGAAGTGAAAAAAAAAACAAATCTTGCATGAAGTTTTGAAGTTATCTGTGCATATAGTGAGTTGAATTTTTGAAGTTTTGAAGTATCATATTTTGAAGTTTTGATGTATCATATTTTGAAGTTTTTGATGTATGAATTTACTTGAAGTTTTGAAGTATGAATTATCTGTGCATATATCTGTGCATGACTCAAAGGTTGAAGTATGATGTATCAGCTTTCTGTGCAGAAGTTTTGAAGCATGATGTATCAGCTTTTTGAAGTATGAACAAATCTGTGCATGTTTTGAAGTATCTATGAATGCACTAGGTTGAAGTTTTAAAGTTATCTGTGCATATATGTGCATATCTTTAAGTATGGAATTGGAAGTTGTATATATTATGAATTTTGAATTTGAATCTGTGAATTTGAATTGAGTTGATATTTGAAGAGATGGTCTGTGCATGCCTGTTAAGTAAAAAAAAAGATAATAGACGATGCCGTTATTCGCAATAACGGCATCTTAATCCTGTAACGTTATTGCGAATAACGGCAACTTCATATAGGGAAAATTAGAAAATTTGTAGTTTGCTACCAAATATTTCTGTATCCACAGTCGTTATTCAGAATAACGGCATCTGTTAACTATGCCGTTATTCTGGAGAACGGCATCAGTTATCTATACCGTTTCTCAGAATAACGGCATCAGTTAAACACCAAAATTTCAAATTTAGAGCATTCTGCCAAACTTACTGTCTACACAGTCGTCTTTGAGAATAACGGCATAAATCAAAGATGCCGTTATTCTCAATAACGGCATCTTTTAACTATGCCGTTATTCTCAAGAACGGCATCAGTTATACATCAAAATTTCAACATTTGAGTATTCTGCCAAACTTTCTGTCTCCACAGTCGTCTTTGAGAGTAACGGCATAGATCAAAGATGTCGTTATTCTTAATAACGACATCTGTTAAATGAACAGTTGTGCATGTTTCTATGCATGTTTTGTCCTGTTTTATTATAAACAACAAATTTAACTATATCCACCATTGATTAAAACCACAAATCTCATTCCAAATAATTTAAACGTAAATTACTCAACATTCAGAAATAACTTTATAATTTTGTACTAACACTTACAAAGGAAAACATTTAACTAACATCCAATAACTAGGAAAATATTCAAGTGCGGATAGATTGTGAAGTCCCCACACTTTGTACATTCTTACAACTGCGTCTATTGTGCCCGCTCACACCACATTTTGAACATACTTTTCCACTACTCTCACCTTCTCGAGCGTCCATGTCATTGCGGATACGAGTACTCTTAGGCCTCCCCTTTACCCGACGAAGACTAGGATCAACTATTAGTACCGGTGCGCTTTGGGTAGGCCAATAAGATTCGTCTGGGATAGGATTGAAAGATGGTGCCCATGTTTTTGCTAACGAATCTGTAGAGTAGAA
Source organism: Hemerocallis citrina (assembly GCA_017893485.1). Lineage (NCBI taxonomy): Eukaryota > Viridiplantae > Streptophyta > Magnoliopsida > Asparagales > Asphodelaceae > Hemerocallis > Hemerocallis citrina. The sequence goes on from CM030362.1 coordinate 18,803,495, forward strand.
AGGATCTATGTACGGTTGATAATCAAGCGTCCGGGAAGCGCATGCCGCTAACACATGAGAGCATGGAACGTGGAACAGTTGAAATTTGCCACATGTACAAGTTCGGCCTTCTAGGTCTACCGTATGCCAATGCCCACCCTTTTGATATCCACCGTCCATTCTAATGCCCGTTTTCACCCCAAAGACACCATCGCGATTATTAAACATTATGGCCTCATGTAAATTGGATTTTTCACGCCGGACATCAATAAGATCCTGAATCCGGGGTGCCCATAGTTTACCTTCAGCGATAAGTGTCTGTGCGGCCTCACGGCGGTCGGTGAAATACATGTTGAGACAGAAAAATATCTGTTCTACAATTGCGGTGACAGGTAAGCTACGAACACCTTTTAGAACCGAGTTGAAAACTTCGGACAGATTTGTTGTCATAATACCATATCTACGCCCACCATCAGCAGTAAGTGCCCACTTCTCAATTGCTTTTTCCTTAACCCAATTAGCCGCATTGGTATTGCTAGCTTCAAGTTGTGCCATCTTTTTCTCGTACTTTTTCCACTGATTTTGACAAGCAATTACCTTTAATTTATTCATCAAAAATTTCGAACCAAATTTTTTATGAAAATTGCTAGCAAAATGCCGCATACAATACCGATGATATGCAAATGGTTTCCTCCACGTGCCAAACTCATTTTCCATTGTTGATAAAATACCGGCATGTCGGTCCGAAATGACGCAAAGACCTTTACGGTCTGTAACAAAGCACCGAATACAGTTCATGAACCATGTCCACGTTTCTATGCTTTCACCTTCAACAAGTGCAAAGGCAAACGGAAACAACCTCCCGTTTGCGTCTGGTGAAACCGCAATCAACAAACAGCCTTTGTATTTTCTGTACAAGTGAGTACCGTCTACACTTATAACTGGTCTACATGATTTGAATCCTTCGATCGAAGGACCGAATGACCAAAAAACACCCTTAAATGTTTCTATACCCGGTCCGGTCGTAGTCTTCGCCCACTGTACAGCCGTACCCAGATTTGAAGCTTGAATTGCATTGAGTAGATATGGTAATTTAGTGTACGCTGTTTCAAAAGAACCATATAGTTTCTCAATTGCTTTATGTTTTGCCTTCCAAGCTTTCCAATATGATATTGTGTATTGGAGCCTACCCTTCACCTGCCCAATTATGGCTCTTGGTGTTATTGAGAGTTGTTCCTTCAGAGTATCCATTATCATCATCGATACGACCGTCGAATCAATTTTGCTGTGATCCTGAGTCAATGTAGGATTCACACATGTGTGTACACCTTCAAGCTGTTTCACCACAGAATAATCACGACCTTTGGGAACAATTGCACGCAAGCGCCATGGACAACCAACTACATTTTGAAGTGATGGATTTTCTGCAATCTGCTCGGCTGAATGGTGGATGGGCGCGTATTTACATTTCACATGGTATAGACAACGATCTGATTTTACCGTCACAAATTCCCTGTGGTTCTTCACGGCATACATCTTCACTTGATGTTGTAGAGCATCTTTGGATGGAAATCTTTGACCAATGAAGAGTTCATCCAAGTTGGAAGACCCAATGGAAGACTGGCCATGTTCATGTACGGTGGCACGGGACATCCATTCGCTTGATTGCGATCCACGCATAGCTGGACTTGTGTCTTGACTTGGCAACACGCAGGCATTGTTAACCGGCACATGAACATTGGCTTCAACAACTGGAGCTTCAAGGGCGATCTCCTCATCATCATCCTCGAGACCGCGTACCTCATCTTCTTCCTCTTCTACCAAGTCGTTATTTACAACGGCGTTGTCAAAGTCTTTCAAAGCAATGCCAGCTACCAAAAAATTTTGTGGCAATGGGGTCGGATGTACCTGCTCGTATTCGGAGGAAACAGGTATCGTTGGAGATGTGTTAGTATCTCCAATAGTATTTGAAATCCTTGCGTGTGACTCTTCAGATGGTCTCAAAATCCTAGTGGGCCTTGGACCTTCGATAACAACTCTTGTAGTATTTGGAAGTCTCGTTTGATCAATATATAACTTAACTATATTCCAACCACAACTTGGATGAAGTGTCCTAAGCAAGACAGACCTCAGAGAACTGTCACTGTCTATGGGTACCAACATGAAGTACTGCCCATCCCCTTTACCAGCAGAATAACGGGCTCTCAGTTTTAGACTCATTTCACTTCTGTCCCAATTGGTGACTTCATATATCTTATCTATTAATTCTGAGTAACCAAAATTGGGGGTAGCCTAAATAATTACCGGATCAACATCACTATAAGAATATCCAATTTTTGGATCCTTAATTACTTCACCCCCATAATATAACAAAATAGGGATATCAAATTCCATACCTATGCATAAAAATTAAAACATATTCAAGTCATTCACTACTCAAAATAAACAAAATATTGAAATAAAAATCAAACATAAGGTTAAGATGATAATACCTTTCAAATTAAACCAAAAAAACCACCGGCAAAAATTTCGTTGTTGAGGAAGACTGAAAATGAGAGTGGGAGTGAGGAGGTAGGATGTATGGAATTTTATAGGACTCAAATGGTTGAATTTTTTTGATTATGAGATCTAGGGTTTGTGGGTAAAAGGAGTGATGCGAGGGAGATGCGTTTTACGAATCAGAAGGGGAAGAAAAGGGGTTTTGAAGGGGTTTTTCGATTATAGGGAGTTGTGCAAACAGATAATAACTGATGCCGTTATTGTGGAACACGGCATCAGTATAAATGATGCCGTTCTCCAGAATAACGGCATCAGTTATTTTCTTTTTTGCATTCCAATCTCGAGTCAATGTTGATACAGTAGAGATCTTTACAAAAAATAAGCAATGCCGTTATTGGGGATAACGGCATGACAATTTTTTCACAAAGCGATGCCGTTATTGGGAATAACGGCATCGATATAACTGATGTCGTGTTTCCCAATAACGTTTGTTGCTGACGTGTCACAGACAAGGGCAACTCGCTAAATGTTTTCGAAACTAGGGTAGGTCGCTAATTATTTTCAAAAAAGAAGGCATTTCGGCAAAATTTTCATGGGAAAAAGAGCGCTGTAGTCGTCTGCCAAAAATCCAAAATTTGGGTGTCGCATGAATAGTAGATTGCCAAATTTAGAAGACAGTTTGGCAAAAGCCAAATTATAGCTGACGAAAGATATATAAATGAGACGAAAGATTTCGTCTCAAAACGTGGAACGGCAAACAAAATACTGTCGCTTCAATTCAGCGCACGACAAATTCGACAGACGAAGGATAATCTTCCGTCCGAATAATTAAATTAAAAAAAAAAAATTTTGACGGACGGTACATAATGTACCGTCCAACACATTATGCAAAAGACAAAATGCCTAGGAAGGGACTTCATCCCACGTCCCAGGCAATTGTCTCATTTTTTTTTGTCCTTTTGTGCCCCCTTTTGTTTGTTTTGTTTTTAAATTTTTTTTTTGTTTGTCCTTTGTCCCTCAATTCAATGCGAAAATAAGAAAAAAAAAATTAAAAGAATCTTCCGACGAGGGATAATGTACCGTCCAAGAACTTTGCTCTTTTAAAAATTTTTTTTTTCTTCGATCGACAGACGGTAAATTATCTTCCGTCCTAAACGATTTTCGTCTGCAAGCGCTGCGACGAAAGATAATCTTCCGTCTCAAAATATAAAAACATGCGACGAAACAAATATAGCTTGAACGGCTACAACGACATTCCCTTATTTCCAATTGCTATATACCCAAAAATTAGCAAGCGACGACTCTTACAACAATACTATATAATAAGTAATCATATACACAACAAAAAGACCATCGGATCTTTTCAAGGGCAGCATACGATCTCTTCCTAAACATTACCCCATAGGATTTCCTCCGTACCATAGGATCCTTTTCTTCTTTCAAGACTGTAGACTCGTACACTCTTTCCGATTCCAAGGGTATTTTCGTCAACATCCAAACTCAAAACTAAACTATCAATCAAAAATAAAAAATAAAAAACATGTTACAAATTCGCCAAACATTTCCCCACCAAACATACAACGATAACAGCCAATAAAATAAAACCGTGGCCAAATACTCCAAACCCTAACCTTAACCATATTCTCTTTCCAAAACCCCTCAAATCCACCCCCAAATTTCTCACCGGAACCGCCACCGATATCCGGCGAACCACCGCTGCCTCCGCCATGCGCATCATTGTCCCCCTCCAAGGCGTCGTTCAGGGCCGCGGCGGCCTCGTTCTCGGCTCCCTCATCCCCTGCGCTCTCTTCTACTTCTTTCAACTCTACCTCAAACGCAACCGCTCGCCGTCGCCTTCTCCGACTTCCGATGCGGATTTGTCGGATCTCGGTTCGAATTCGATTCCGAGAACTCTGTCGAGGTCGTTACTTGGATCTCAAGGGACTGCTCCGATTTCGGCACGTGCGGTTGCGGTTGTGAAATCGGGGGATTCGGCGTATTATGAGGGGAACAAGAGGTATTTGGAGGATAAGTATGACGAGGTTTTGAATCCGGAGGGGATTTTGCAGCTTGGACTGGCTGAGAATCAGGTAGTAGTTCTTTGAATTTTTTAAGTTTATTATTAGTTTTAATTTTAATTGTGTTTAGGTTACTTTATGGATATTTTAAGGGTTTGGTGATTGTTTAGAGCAGTTGTCGCTGGATTTGATTCAAGAATGGCTGGCGACTGGACTGGGGAGATCGTTGCTGGGTGAGGAGGATGGGGGATTGAGTATCAGAGGGTTGGCGACTTATCAGCCCTTTGATGGGTTGATGGATTTGAAGATTGTAAGTTTTCTCAATGCAGGCTTTTATTTATTTAGGATGACATTGTTTACTTTTGTTACATTTGATGCATTAGTGATCTGTGATGCTACACGTTAATTCTATTTGAGGGTGATTAAGTATTAGTGTAATTTGGATTTCTTGTATACGTTGGAGTGTGCATGTTGATATTGTTGATAAAACATATGAATGGTCTTGGCATTGGAACCTACTTTGCTGCCCTTCCCTTAGGAACATCATATTCTTAATTTGTGAAATATAAACAATGTCTTAATATATTAGGACACTTAGGAGAGGAAACCGAAGCCTTGTAATCTGCATGAGATGGAAAATTGTTAGAATGTGGTTAGAATGTGAGAACAAACTACACTGGTTACTAGGGTGATCATGGAGGTGAGTATGATTTTATGGAAAGATGAATATAAAGGAGAGGATATGCTTTCGGGATGATTTGTTTTGGCATTTTAGCACACTATATATAAGAGATAGGTATTAGTTCGACTCCTTGTTTTAGTAATTATTTTATTTTCCATGTACTTCAACTTTGCTCTGCCAAGTGACTCTTTTAAATTCAACTGTTCTGTTTTAATTAGAATGTGTTTAGGAGGTCAGTAAAATTTCTGATATCAGGAAATATGTTAATTGCTAGAGACTCAGGAGCAGGCCCCGCATTTGCAATTTGACTGAGGTTTAAACTACCAGATCCAATTGGTTAATAGTTTAGAAATAATAATATCAAGTGGTTGATGTAGGGGTGGCTTTCGGGCCACCTGGGCCTGGCCGAAAACTGGCGGGTTTGACCCGGGCCCGGGCTTTGACTGGCCGGGTTGGTGGATTTCGCGGGCCGGGCGGGGCGGGCTTGAGTGGGGAAGGAGAGGCCCGGACCTGACCGCATGCCCTAGATTGGGGGCCTGGCCTTTGCTGGTTTTGATTTTTGATTTTATTTTTTTAATAAGTTGGTTAATATTTCAAATTTTATATCAAGTGGGTGTGAACAGCATATTGCTCACTACCCACTATTCAATTAGCCCACTCATGATTTTACATATCTAGACTAATTTAGATGTATAGATTAATGTAAAGTATTCAGATCGTCGATACGAAAGTCCAAAGGCCGAGTGCACGTAGAGTGCACTCATGGACTCATGGCTAGTGCACAACGGAAAGGAACTGTATATATATATATATATATATATATATATATATATATATATATATAAATTCAAAAAACCCTAGCCTTGGGCTGACCCGGACTGGACCGGGCCGGTTCAATCCTGTCTTGGTTCAACCCTAACCGCGAAGTCGTATGGAGTACAAGGCCTTTCAGTGTAAGCAGTTAAAATCTTCGATTACGCCCCGATTAATCCTCGATTAATCGCTAATCGGAGGTTAAAGCGATTATTTTTTAGCGATTTATAATATTTCAATAGTTAGTGATTTAATCGAGTATAATCGGCCGATTAGTGGTTAATCGACTGATTTTAAGTGACCGATTAACCGATTAAATCTCCTCTAATTTTCATGCTCGTTTGTATTATTTGGGCTAATCCGGCCCAAACTCAAATCCAAATCTAAAATTCAAATCCCTTCTGGTCCTTGTGCAAACCCAAATCTGACATGCTGCCACTCTCTTCTTTTTTCCTCGCGCAAAGTCAAACCCTGATTCTCTTCTTTCTCGAGCAAACCCAAATTTGACCAGTCATCGCTCTCCTTGAGCCGTCACATACTTGATCTAGCCCGCATCTGCTGCACCTCCTCCACTTAGATGATTGCGCTGCTCCTCCCTGATTGTTTTTATTTGATGGAACCGATTAGCCAACCCAACCCGACCCACATTCGGAATCCAAACTTAGCTTAAACCAAGTAATCTCTTATTTTTCTGTATAACTATATGTTCCTATTTGATAATCTCATAATAGTTTTATGTTAGGATTTAGGATTGCTACATAATGAGTATATATCTTTTTTAAATTTTATATAGATATATTGCCATATATATATATATATATATATATATATATATATATGGCAATGCTCTATTGCAAACGGATCCGTGCAAACCGGTATGCAAACCACTGAAGCCGTTGTTGGAGCCCAACAACGGCTTAGAGTTATAATATAAGCCGTTGTTGGGAACAACGACTTAGATTATATTAAGCCTGAAGCCACTGTTCCCCAACAACGACTTCACTGGTTTGCAATGGAACAGTGCTCATAATAATATGGAGTGGGCGTGGAGACAATTTGTACAATTAGTGTGCAAAAACTGAAGGAGGAATTCAATTCGTGTAGATACTGTGTGCAGGATAGAAATTCTGTTGTATGATATTAATATTGGGTTAACTATATAGTAGTAAAAGTTTTGATTTTGAGGTGTGTATGCTCTAATTAGGATTTAGATAGTAGCTTCTTTGCTGTGTCGGGAATATAAAGTGTTGGGATTTTGACCTAATTTGATTCCACTCGAGGAGCAGGTGATGGTAAAATCTTATATTCGGGTGATTTATCGGTATAATCGTTGATTTTGCTGTAGGTCATTAAAGTCAGATCTGAAATTTTTACTTGAGATTGGTGGTACATCACCTAAATTGAATGGTATTGATGAATATCTTTCACAATATATTTACTTGAGGTTGGTGATACATCACCTAAATTGAATGATATTGATGAATGTCTTTCACAATATATTGAATATTCCTGATAATGATGATGGATTATGGATGAGATCGAGGATAGACAACGATAAATTAGGTTTTTTTGACGTGTATGACCTTTGGCATCAGACGATAGATACGACATATAACACTAGGTATATTGTACATTTAGGAGGTATGAAGAGGTGGAGATCTTGGGAGGACCATTTGATGGTCTAGTATGATGAAGGATACTGATGAGTTGGCCGATAGGTGTTTGATTAGTTTTTCCTCAGTCCTCATAGCTCTGGGACGAGCTTCTTTTGAGGTGTGTATAATGTAACATCCCTTTATTTTATAATTTTAAAATAGTCGTTTGTATTTCTTTTAGGTTAAATTTGAAAAAAACCCTTAAACTATCCCCTTTATGCAGATTACCTCACTGAACTTTTTTTTGCGCAGAAAATCACACTTAAGTATGGTTGCAAAACCACCCTGAAGTATATTTTCAAAAAAACCACATCTAACTTTTCTCTTTCATTTCACGCTCATAACGTTGAGCGTTCTTTACTTCCCGATGAAGCTCATGATCGTGCAGTCTCCTCAGCTGGGCCTCGAGAATTGTCGCCTATAAACGAACGACCAAGACTTAGAAACGTACAAAAAAGGGAGATATTGAAGTTGCCAAAGTCGTTTGACATTTACCACCATATCGGCCTGAGCCCACCTCATGTAGCGTGACTTGGTCGACTCAGTGGCGAAGCCTTTCCGATCACGGGGCGTGGCGTGGTGCTCCACCGCCTCGACCGCAATGGGTCCCTCGGTCAATGAGTTCGCTACCTTCACCGACCTGTCAAGGGTCCATGGTAGAAGCCCGGCTTTTTCGACGATCTCATGGGCTGAGGGCTTAAGGGACGGGACACCCTTCGTCAGTAGCTCAACAACCTTAAGTTGCTAGAGTTCGGTACCATCTTTGTCGATATCGGTGTCCTCGGTATCGTGGAAACCCTCGACTTCTTGGACTTCGGATTGGAAGTCCGCTTAGAGCCTCCCTGGGGTGGCCTCTTCTTGTGCTTCGACGGTTAGGCAGTCTTCTTCTCCAATTAAACCCTGAGCTCAATCTCGGCCTCGTCCATTGCTGCAAAAGAAAATCGAAGTTGTGAGAACGAAAGAAAAAAAGATGCAATCAAAAAAGAAACAAAAAACATACAGGGATCGGCTAGGCTCAGTCCAATCCGGGGTAGGTGCCTCTCTTGCACGGTCTGCCAGCGAATGCTCGTCCCTGGTGAGCCGTTTCACTTCGCCCCACTCTTCTTTCGTAAGCTCTTTCCCCTTAGGAGGCTTGAGGTTTGTAGAAGGCCCACGTGGTTGGAATATCCCACAGAATCGGACTCCGAATAAAAACGTACCTGTTCTTCCACCCCTTGATAGAATCCGGATGACCATGAACGACTCGGTTATGGGGCCTGGGAGAGACGTAGTAGATGCACTCGTGCGTCGACGACGAACTCGCACTAAGAGCGACTCGGAAATACATCAGTTTCAGTGGCACCCCCCCTCTTTTCACTTACTTCTATGAATTAGGGCCGTACTACATGGTGCTTAGATCGGTCTAGTTTAACTCCTTTTTCACGAAAGGGTGCAAGGGAAGCCTCAACCCTGAAGCAAATACATCTATCGGAAACAGGCAAAACCATTTGGACAGGGTATCGACAGGTTGAATCCCAGGGTTCGACAGCATTAACTCATACTCCAGAGGAATAAAGTATTTCGCCCGTATCAGGGAAAGATCAGTGCCTGCCACTATGCTCTTCTCCTCATCAATCTTCTGCTTCGGCCGACTCGGAGACGAGAGCTGTACTCCATACCGAACTCTATCCTCAAGATCGTCCGGGTCAGTGTTCTAAATTGCGTCCGCCTCGGACGCCTAGGCAGCGCCTAGGCGCTCAGATGGAGGAGAACGAACCGCCTTTGTATTAGGCGGTGGTCTAGGCGGTTAGAGACGATTAGGCAGCCGTCTTGTCGAGTAGGCGTCCGCCTGATGTCCAACGCCCAAGCATTTTCTATATTTTAAAATTTTAAATACTATAAAATAACACAAAAAAGAGAAGTATTATTAATCTATTAATCTGTTATATAATATGTATGGATCTTTAATAATAGTGGAATTGTTTTTACTTTTTTTTGTATTATTGGTGATGGATTGCACATATTACACCTATTACTCATTAAAATAGTACATGTTGCACATATTACACATATTGGCATATTGCACATATTACAATTGGACAATTGTTATTTTAATTGCACGAGGAAGTTTTATTTATGCATAAATACCCTTTAATTACACATTACACAAGAACATGATGAATATTCGCAATTGGATTGCATGATTATAAGGGCTGAAATTAACTAAATCGGCAAAATAAATTCAACCGCCTAGGCACTGTCTAGGCGCTGCCTAGGCACCCTAGGCGCTAGGCACCCCTTGACCGAACCGCCACCGCCTAATGCCGTTTACAATCTTGGTCCGGGTACATCCTAATCGAACTCGGCTGTCGAAGATTGGGAACGTCTAGTCCGTGTTTCGAGATAAATTCGGGGGGTCTCGGGGCTATCTGGAAGGGTCCACTTTAGCTTATTCCTTTGAGCGACATTGGAGCGAATGACTTGGTTTGAGGCCCCGGTGAAAAAGTATTAGCGGAAGCCTCTTCATATCCCTCAACACCTTCATCCTCCTCCCAGTCTCCGTCGCCTTCATCATCTACTTCTCCGCCACCAACCGCTTCCACCTCCTTGACACCTTCCTCCGAGTCACTTGACTCCATGACGAAGGGCTTGCGAGTTCGGAGCGGCTTGGGATTCTACACCTTACTCTCTTCAAATGCCGCCCAGTCTGAGGAGTTGCTGAGACGATCGGCATCGCCCCGGTCAGACGTAGAGGTTGAAGAATTGGACTTAGCCCTAGACATAATGTTAAATTTACTAATCTGTTTGCCGGTGCTGGAGAATACACCAAAGAACCTACAGCTGGTGACTGAACAGTGCCTAGAGAGAAGCTCTGGAAGTTAAAGAGAGTGCAAGAAGGAAAACGAGATGGAAAAATGCATTGAAAATCACAAAGCAATCTCAATCTTTTGGTCTTGATCCAACGGAGGATGTGATTTAGATGCTTCGATTTTCACAACCATGACGTCATGAGCCCACAAGCTGTATACTTGCCAACTATAGCCAAGTTTTCTATATATAAAAAATCCTCAGCGCCTCGATTTCTACAATCGTGACGTCAAACTCACACGTGCAGTACATGTGCCCACTACATCCACAACAAGTGCACACTCAAAATCACTAAGTCTATCACGCTCGACGCTCGGCATGAATTTTGAGCTGGCTACTGACTTCCTCACAAGTCTATTACGCTTGACGCTAGACATGAACTTCGGGTCACCTACTGGCTTTTTCACGAAGTCTATCACGCTCGACGCTAGGCATGAACTTCGAGCTGGCTATTGGTTTTCTAACTTCCATCTCGCTCAATACTCGGTATGAACTTCGAGCCACGTATTGGCTTTCTCACCAAGTCTCACGCTTGATGCTCAACATGAACTTCGAACTGGCTATTGGCTTTCTCATAAGTGTATCACGCTCGACGCTCGGCATGAACTTCGCCCCACCCACTAGCTTCCACTCAGTCTATCACGCTCGACGCTTGGCATGAACTTTGAGCCACCTACTGGCTTTCTCACAAGTCTTTCACGCTCGACGCTTGACATGAACTTCGAACTGACTACTGGCTTTCTCACAAAGTTCATCGCGCTCGACGCTTAACATGAACTTCGAGCCGGCTACTGGTTTTCTCCCAAAGTTCATCACGCTCAACGCTCGACATGAACTTCGAGCCACCTATTGGCTTTCTTACAAAGTCCATCGCACACGCCGCTCGGCATGTACTTCGAGCCACCTGCTGGCTTTCTCAGTCAATCACGCTCGACACTCGACCTTAACCTCGAGCTATCGACTCGCTCACTCAAGCATGCCACGATTGACGCTCAACACCCTATCTTCGAGCCTCGAAGATCGGAGGGTCGGAGCTTGGCGTCACACCGCTCGGCCTCAACCACACTTCGCTCATCGAGGGGATCTTCCGCTTTATCCTTGGGTGCACTGTCAGCTAATCTTCTCACAAGATTGGGCTACTGCTCGATGGCTTGTACATACAATTCTCCAGGAGTAGGGGTCCTGTGATGTGGGTAAAATCCAATTCAATCTGAGCCGTTTGATCCCTCAGGATCCGCAACTTTCCGATCATCAGGTTTGTTTATTCTATGGGCCTCCTGCGGGTTAGGCCTGCAGAGAGAGGGTCAACCCAGTCCATTAGGGTCCCCTCCCTCTGCCTATAAATATCAGACCCCTTCCTCACTCTAAAGGTAATGAATTTTTCTCACCTGAGCCATAGCTTCCTTTCTTCTAGTGACTGACTATATCGTCAGAGGGCCTGCTACTGGGATCTCTCCTGGTGTTTCTAGGTGTTGTGCAATTGTTCGGGGGCGGCCAGCTACCAGCAGCACCACCTCTCTTGCCCCAGACAATTTTTTTTTATTATCTCAGATCCAGATCTGTGGCTGAAATCTGTCTCAGACCTGTATCTTTCACTATAAATAACAAGAACTCACGTCTGTTGTTCCCACCTCTAAATTATCAGCATCATATTATAACTTTATATTCTCTATATTGTTATAAATTTAATCAAAAATGTTGTTCAAGAGTACAATTTGGAGTTCATAATCAAAATAAAAGATATATTGACCAGGAAAAAAGTGATAGTACTTCACTGTGCATTATAAAGTTGGAGAAGTATATGCTAGTTGTAACACCCCGGATTTCTAGAGTGGGCTGGTTAGTAGTGGGCCTTGATAGTTGATATATATATATATATATATATATATATATATATATATATAGTATGGTGGGCCTATAGTGTGGTATTATGAGCTTATGTGTATGGATTATTAATTGGGCCGTGAGATGAATTGTTGGTCGCATGGTTTGTGTGCGGGAGACGGGGCCCACGGGATTGCATTTGTTGGAAATGCATGCAGCCATGCACTAGAAGCTCACGTAACGGGCATGTGAAGGTGATTGTTGTGGAAATTATTAGTCCCACATCGGTGGGAAGTTGTGAGAAATGAGTGAATATATTAGGAAGCCTATGATCAAAGAGTACATGAAAGCTACAACACTTTTTGTGAGGCAGTGCCTTGTGGTGTGAATGTGGTTAGGTTTTGTTTTAGGTGTCGCGTACGCTCGCATAGGTGCGTACGGAGCTGAGCGGGGCTTGGGGCGTTATACTAGTAACTAGAATTAATGAGTACAAGAAATATGAATGTGTTGGAAAATTGTTAATTATTCGCTCCATAAAGTGTTCAAGAAGTTTCAAAGAAGTGTCCGACATATAAGATAGATTATAAAATTTTGGACATGCATGAGTTCCCTACAAGTGTCCATAAAGTGTTGGTGTCCGACACCGGTGCAGGTCTTTGATAGAAGTACCTTTGCTACACAGTAAGTTTTATTATAGGTGTGGGTTCAAACTTCATTATTGATAATTTTCAATTTATTCCCCCATTTATTCTGCTGAGAGCAGATTCATCTTTTCACTTGAGGTCTTTCCTTGTGGCCATGAGGAGAGTGCTAAGTGTTAGTGCTTGATGTACATTATTTCCAATACAATATCTTAAGCTTTGGGTTAAAGTTGTTCTCAACATCATGTCTGCGTTGTTTATTTTCTCTTGTTTAATTGCTTAGAATACTTTATCCTTTCTGCTCTTATCACCTTGATCTGGTGTTGTTCTTAGTATGTAATTATATATCTGGTATGAGCATTTAGTTAGTAATGCTCAATTTATTTTCCGAAATGATCAATTATTTCTATATGGTGCACAACGGAGACTGAGTTGCTTATCCATCCAAATTCTGTTGCTTGATTCATGTAAGATTGAATAATGATTCATTTAGTTTTTATGATCAGGAAAAGACTAATGAACTAAATGAAGTGACAAACTATGGTAATATCAAGCCATCAAGGCTCTGTTGGCTGTGTCGCGTTAGCTAGGATATCCTGATAGCATGAACTACATTGTCCAAAGAGTCCAATCTCCTGCTTGAATGTAGCCTTCTTGACTGATAGATCATGCACACAAGAAAAAACTGTTAAATTCATAAAGCTGAGCTGGTATAATAGCCAGCCAGAAGTACTAATATCCTACATATTCGGTCTGGAATGATTAATTCTGAAACTTATAAAAACACTATTTTGCAAATTATATGCTTCGAGGAATGGGTGAGAATGTAGAAGTTGGTCTGAGCAAAAGTTAATGATCATATGCTTGCAAACTGGCTGAAACTCAGTTTTATACTTGTTACGAGGAAGTTACTGGACATTGTCTAGAGGCAATGCAGTTTAATAAATATCAGCAAAAGGGCAGGTTAAAGTCGAGAGATAGTGCATGTGAACTAAAATTTCAAATAAAGAATATAAGAAGAGAGACTCCAGTACTTCTGACCTTAATTTCTCCTAGGATTTGAACAGTAGTGATAAGTTCTGTAAAGCCTGCTGCTTAACTTTGTCAATCTGTTCTTCAAAAGTTTCTATATGAGAAGATTTATGCTGTAGTTTTTTATTTTAGTTAATAGTCTAACTGGGTGTTCCAAACAGGCCATGGCTTGTTTCATGGGTCAAATTATGCAAGGATCAGTTACATTCAATCCATCACAGTTCATCTTAACAGCCGGAGCAACTCCAGCAATTGAAACTCTCAGTTTTTGTATTGCTGACGCCGGGAACGCTTTCCTTGTCCCTTCACCATATTATCCAGGGTATGTCTATTCCTTTATTTCTTCTCTGAGAACTTAGCATCAATATTTTCATACATTTTACTGAGACGTCTCTCTAATATTCTCTTTCCAGGTTTGATAGGGATATAAAATTGAGAACTGGCATTGATCTAATACCCGTCCCTTGCCAAAGCACCGACGACTTTAGCTTAAGTATTGCTGCCCTTGAAAGATCATATAAGCAGGCAATGAAACGAGGTTTAAAAGTCCGTGCAATTCTCATTTCAAACCCTTCCAACCCTGTCGGTAACATTCTAAAACAGGAGACACTTTTTGACCTTCTAAACTTCGCAACAGAGAAGAACATTCACATCATATCTGATGAAATATATGCTGGCTCAACCTATGGAAGCAATAAGTTTGTTAGCATGGCACAAATTCTAGAAGGACGTGATTATGAGAAGAGTAGGGTTCATATAATATACGGACTTTCAAAAGATCTCTCTATTCCAGGCTTTAGAGTGGGAGCCATCTATTCATTCAATGAGAATGTCATCGCAGCTGCTTCAAAGTTTGCAAGGTTCTCATCCATTTCTGTTCCTACCCAGCGATTGCTAGTTTCTATGCTTACAGATACAACGTTCATCACAAAGTATATTGAGGTCAATAGGAAGAGGCTTCAGGAGATGCATGAATTATTTGTGAATGGATTGAAGCAGTTGGGAATCAAGTGTGTAAATAGTACTGGGGGTTTTTACTGCTGGGCCAATATGAGCAAGTTCATTAAGCCGCCAGACAGTGAGAAGGGTGAACTGGAGCTATGGGATAAGTTACTGAATGTGGGTAAAGTCAATTTGACACCTGGATCGTCATGCCACTGTATTGAACCTGGTTGGTTTCGTTGTTGTTTCACGACAATGGGTAAAAGCGATATTGCAGTGGTTATGGAGCGGATTAAGAGAGTCATTGAAAGATAGAAATCATCAGTCTTGAATGTAAGAAAGTCACCTCTAGGGTACATTCCGATGCATGCAAAGTTTGCTTCAGAATATGGAGCATGAGTAGACTTGTTTAGACATTGTTCTTACTCAAAATACATTTTTGGACATAATTTGGAATTTTCACATGGAAAGTGCAAGGTTTTCCATCTTATATAATTGCAGAAAAAAAGGAAATTGTTCGAAGCCTTCTCTTCTTGCGTCTTAGATGCTTGTTATTGGTACAGATTCTGGTCTTAGATGCTTGTTATTGGTACAGATTCTGGGCCGCCAGCGGTTCCTACTGAGAAGCATGCAACCATGGACTTCCTAATGAATTCCTGCAATGTATTCATTTTGGTAGAAGATGAGAAGCATGGAGCTGTTAACTGCAATTGCTTGTTAAGAAGCTAGTGAATGAAATAATGTAAGAACTTTCTCCTTCCTGCTCCATTCATTGAAAACAGTGTCTAGTTTCTGGCAAGAACGAAGTTAGTAAACATGCATTGGGTAAAGTGGTAACTGTACATGCCCTATTAAGTATTTTGAATGTCTTAAATATATGTGCATTAAGGTTTTCCGTAAATTTGGATGTACTTGTATGTAATCATTTTAAATATACTGTGTGATATCCATATTTCCTTGGAAATTAATATCAAAACTCTATACTTGATGTAAGAGAAGAACCATAAATTTGGCATTTGTGTGAACAAAGTACCATGGAGATCATCTTCTTCTTGATGACTGGCTTCCTGTAGCTCAATTTCCTGCTTAAGAGTATAAGTTCCTCTAGTGTTGTTGTTCGTTTCACTACAAGCCTGCCCCGATCTTCTCTGCAACTCTTCTTTGTCTCTTTTTCCTCCCAAGCAGCAGGCATAATGGCCCTATCTTGAACACAAACCTTACTAAGAAAACCTGCACTTGGCAGAGATAAAGGGAAAAGGAACTTCAGAGCCGAAGCATCAGCCTCTGAGCGTCCATTGTCTTCCGTCTCTGAAAGTGAATACCAGTCCTCGTTGTAACTGGAGCTATCCTCTATAGAACTTTCACGAAACTCATCTTCGGCTATGTAAGCAGCAGGAGGTGCACTGGAATCGGAAGTGACAGGGTAAGTCAGCAGGAGAGGAAGTGGTTTCCCCGGTTTTTCTTCCCACGAGAAGGGAACTGAGATAGTGAGCCTCAATGGAGATGGTGGTGGTGTAATCCATGGAGACAGATTGGACTTGTTCCACTCCTGCTTCGGAGTTCCAGGCCTCACTTCCCATCGAAAGGGTACTGAGATTGATTGCTTCTCACGAAGTCGAGGAGAGGCTGGGGTTTCTTTCTCCTCATCCATGGTTTGCTATGAATTCAGTTGTTGCTGCTGCTATGGTTTATATAGGAGGATGAAAAGTTAGTGGGTTAGGCTAAGCTGCTCCTCTTCAAAATGGTGCTAGTTCAACCACATCAAAATGGCTTTGAAAAGAGGAAAAATGCTGATAACTATTTAGAAAACAATGAAACTTGTATCACAACGTAGATCAAAGAGCACCCAAAATAACATATTATTACATTGAAACAAATGCCAATGACATGATAAAACAAAAGAACTGAAAGAAACATAAAAACAACAAAAGGAATTCTTCTATTTCTCAAACAATCAAACTTTCCACCCGTTCCTTCTCAAACTCCCACCAACTCCACAACGAGAAGACCCTTTTCTTAGTAGAAAAAAGGAAACTGCGAATGGGCCTGATTGACTCCAGAAATTGCACTACTTCTGCCATGTTTGGCCTTCTTGACTGCACATCGGCAGTACACAATAACCCTAACTTGACCACCTGAATCAATTTGGTCTCAACAAATCCCCTTAAGCTCCTGTCAAAGCAATCAGTAGCAACTCAATCCTCAAAAACCCTTCTCATATAAATATAATCCCTCGAAACCACCACCTCTGATAAACCTGGACTCTCCACTGGCTTTCTTCCACTCACAATCTCCAAAAGAACCACCCCGAAACTAAAATATCGCACTTATCGCTGTACCTCAAGCTCTGAGAAGCTAACTCTGGTGCCACATAACCAAATGAAGTGTGAAACTTAGCCAATGCATGACTACCTAAAATGGGCAGTCAACTTTCCCATCCCCATAGTCAGATAACTTTAGCTTCAAACCCTTCATCCAACAATATGTTGCTAGATTTGATGTTGAGGTGCAAAATCTAAGGTTTGCAATCATGGTGAAGATAGGCAAGAGCTCTTGCAGTTCCGAGAGCTATGTTAAACCTCCTCGACCAGAAAAGCTCGCCCCTTGCACCACTACTACTATTACTATTACTACTACTACTCCTACTCCTTGAATAGCGATAACCATGAAAATGGTGATAAAGGCTATTATTGGGAACGAACTCCGACATAATTAATTTCGTAGAGGACAGGACAAACGGTAGTATCCCTGAAATTCTACTAGATTCGGGTGCTTCAAACTCCCAAGTCTACTCATCTCCTGCTCGAATTCCTCCTGGTCTCTAAAAGCTTCCTGATGCGGTTTGAATCTGGGATACGTGTGGTTGCACCAGGTGTGAGTTCTCTACTCGATTTGTATTTGAAGGAGAAAGCTTCTTCAGAGACGACCCTCGGCTGGCCGAGCGGTACCTGCGACGGGCTGGTAGTGAGGTGGATGTCTGGGCTCAGATCTGGGGGCTCGGATCCGAGGTCTTGTGTACCTGCAGACGGTCTCGAAACACCAGGGTTGGTCCCGGTGGCAGACCCTCCGACGATCTAGTCAGTCACTTAAGATATAGCAACAGTAACTAGGGTTTTGTGGAGAAAAGATTGATTACCCCTGAAGAAAGGAGAGGGCCTGGTATTTATAGGAGATTCCAATCGGGTCCAGACCCGTTTGGGGCTGGACCGGACCCGGTTACCCGATTGGTCGAAGCGGTGGAAAGTCGGGCGGTATAGGGCTGACGTGGCAGGCACCGGAGTGGTTTCCGGGCTGACGTGGCAGAGCTCCGAGCGGTTTTCCGGTGCTGACGTGGCAGACCTGAAGGATCAGAAAGGACGCGTATCCTGAGGGGATCCAGTGGCTCAGGGTGAGCCACGTTTTATTCCTGACCCATATCACAAGCCCCACACTCCTGCAGGGTTGGGTGATCCAGCAGTGCGGGGGTGACTCCTGGTCCTCAGGGGAAGGGCAGATAGGTAAGAGGTGGGATCTGTTGTTTCCCGAAGATGGCCAGGGGCAGGAGGAATGGACCCCTCGTTGGATGTGCGGGAGGTGAAGTTTTTTTTTTTTTTTTTAGGAGGGGGGAGCCGGTAGTGCGCATGCCGAGCTCACGAGGTCGGTGGCCGAGCTTGAGGAGTCGGCGGACGAACTCTACGGGTCGGCGGACGACCGACTCGCTAGTCGGAAGAGCGAGGGGTCGTCCAGGCCATCCGATGAGGCTCATTTCGTCGAGCGATGGGGATCAGCGTCCGAGGTCATGAGGTTGGCGCCATGGTGAGTGTGTTTGGGTCGGCAGTCGGTCTCATGGGGTCGGTTGGACGAGACCTAAGGGACGGCGGACGACCGCCTCGCTAGTTGGAAGAGCGATGGGTCGGTCTCCGAGGAGGCGAGACTTGAGCTCCGATCTGAGCGACGAGTCTCTGCTGGGAAAGGAGAAGTGGCTCGAGCTTCGATTCGAGCTCCGAGTGTCTACTGAGAAGGGAGGAGGGGCTTGGTTCGAATTTCGATCCGAGCGTCGAGCTCCATACTGAGAAAGGGGAAGTAGCCTGGCTCGAGCTTTGATCCGAGCGTCGAGCCTCCACTGAGTAAGAGGGGGTAGCCTGGCTCGAGCTCAGGGGGTCGGTGGACGAGACCGAAGGGTCGGCGGACGAGACCTAAGGGTCGGCAGACGAGACCTAAGGGTCGGTGGACGAGGCCTAAGGGTCGGCGGACGAGACTGTCAGGGTCGGCAGACGACTGCCTCGCTAGTTGGAAGAGCGTGGGGTCGTCCAGACCATTCGATGGGTCGTTGTCCGAGGTCAGGAGATTGGCTTGACGAGTGCCTCGTTAGTTTAGAGGAGTGAGGGGTGAGGGGTGAGGTGAGACTGGAGCTACGATCCGAGCGCCGAGTCCGCACTGGGTAAGGACGAGTGGCTCGAGCTTTGATCCGAGCTCCGAGTGTTTACTGAGAAGGGAGAAGGGGCTTGGTTCGAACTTCGATCCGAGCATCGAGCCCCACACTGAGAGAGAGGAAGTAGCCTGGCTCGAGCTTCGATCCGAATGTCGAGCCCCCACTGAGTAAGAGGGGAGTAGCCTGGCCCGAGCTCAGGGGGTCGGCGGACGAGACCTAAGGGTCGGCGAACGAGAACTAAGGGTCGGCGGACGAGACTGGCAGGGTCGGCGGACGACTGCCTCGCTAGTTGGAAGAGCGTGGGGTCGTCCAGACCATTCGATGGGTCGTTGTCCGAGGTCAGGAGATTCGGCTTGACGAGCGCCTCGTTAGTTTAGAGGAGTGAGGGGGGAGGTGAGACTCGAGCTCCGATCCGAGCGCCGAGTCCCCTCTGGGGAAGGACGAGTGGCTCGCGATTCTATCCGAGCGCCGAGCCCCTTCTGAGAAAAGCGAAGGCGATCTGGCTCGAATTTCCATCCGAGCGCCGAGCCCCACCGGTGAAAGGTGAAGGTGGCGTGGCTCGAGATTTCATCCGAGGGTCGAACCCCACCTGTTGAAGGAGAAGGTGGTATGGCTCGAATTTTCATCCGAGCGTCGAGCCCTATCTGTGAAAGGAGAAGGTGGTATGGCTCGACTTTTCATCCGAGCGTCGAGCCCCCTCTGTGAAAGGAGAAGGTGGTATGGCTCGACTTTTCATCCGAGCGTCGAGCCCCCTCTGTGAAAGGAGAAGGTGGTATGGCTCGAAGTTCCATCCGGGCGTCGAGCCCCACCTGTTGGAGGAGAAGGTGGTGTTGCTCGAATTTCCATTTGAGCGTCGAGCCCCACCTGTGAAAGGAGAAGGTGGTATGGCTCGAACTTCCATCCGAGCGTCGAGCCCCACCTGTTGGAGGAGAAGGTGGTATGGCTCGAATTTCCATCCGGGCGTCGAGCCCCACCTGTTGGAGGAGAAGGTTGTCTGGCTCGAACTTCCACCCGGGCGTCGAGCCCCACCTGTTGGAGGAGAAGGTGGGATGGCTCGAATTTCCATCCGAGCGTCGAGCCCCACCTGTGAGAGGTGAAGGTGGCGTGGCTCGAATTTCCATCCGGGCGTCGAGCCCCACCTGTTGGAGGAGAAGGTGGGATGGCTCGAATTTCCATCCGAGCGTCGAGCCCCACCTGTGAGAGGTGAAGGGGGTGTGGCTCGAATTTCCATCCGGGCATCGAGCCCCACCTGTTGGAGGAGAAGGTGGGATGGCTCGAATTTCCATCCGAGCGTCGAGCCCCACCTGTGAGAGGTGAAGGTGGCGTGGCTCGAATTTCCATCCGGGCGTCGAGCCCCACCTGTTGGAGGAGAAGGTGGTATGGCTCGAATTTTCATCCGAGCGTCGAGCCCCACCTGTGAGAGGAGAAGGTGGTATGGCTCGAAGTTCCATCCGAGCGTCGAGCCCCACCTGTGAGAGGAGATGGTGGTATGGCTCGAAGTTTAATCCGAGCGTCGAGCCCCACCTGTGGAGGAGAAGGTTGTATGGCTCGAACTTCCACCCGGGCGTCGAGCCCCATCCGTTGGAGGAGAAGGTGGGATGGCTCGAATTTCCATCCGAGCGTCGAGCCCCACCTGTGAGAGGAGAAGGAGGTGTTGCTCGAACTTCCATCCGAACGTCGAGCCCCACCTGTGAGAGGAAAAGGTGGTATGGCTCGAATTTCCATCCGAGCGTCGAGCCCCACCTGTGAGAGGAGAAGGTGGTATGGCTCGAATTTCCATCCGGGCGTCGAGCCCCACCTGTGAGAGGAGAAGGTGGTATGGCTCGAAGTTCCATCCGAGCGTCGAGCCCCCACCTGTGAAAGGAGAAGGTGGTATGGCTCGAACTTCTATCCGAGCGTCGAGCCCCACCTGTTGACGGAGAAGGTGGTTTGTCTTCGAGCTTCGACCCGAGCTTTTTGACTTGGCGCAATTTCGCAAATGTTGCTAGGGGGTGATTTCTGTCGGGCAAACAGGAAGGGGTAGTATTGGAATTTTATCCTCCCTGCTGACGTCATGGCGCAAAGATCAACGTTTGTTTAGCCGTTGGATCTTGTCAGATAAGATCTAACGGCTAGATACTTATTTGCGAAAATCGAGGAGTCGTTGTCTACTTTAAAAACCCCCACCCCCCTCATTTTTCTTTTCACCTTATCGTTTATAATTCCCAACTTTCCAACTTTAGCGCAGGCATTTCGATCGCTGTTGGCGGATTCTTCGCAGAGAAGCGTAACTTTCAAAGCATCAGGTTAGTAATTCTCTTTTTTGACATGTCGCGTACTCAGTCTTGTTCCGAGGCTACTTCGTCTGGTCACTCGGAGATAGAGTCAGATTTGGAAACGTCATCGTCTCTGGGCAAGTACCAGGTTAAAGAGGAGGTTTTCTCCGAACCTGGCTCCGAGGGCGACAGTGACGTAGCTTTAATCGTGCAACCGCTGAGTTCTCGGAGGCTAGGGAAGGAGCCGATGGAAGAGGGCGGTGCGGACGAGGATAGTGATGATGATGAGGACGAGGAGTCGGATCAGGATGCTGGTGATGATGAAGAGGATGAGGAAGGAGAGCAGGGCGATACGGAGAGTGAGGAAGGAGAGGGTACTGGTGCGCCGGAGGCCGGCCACGGAGAAGATCTGCCTCCGTTGCCCCCCTTGTCGACGCCATCACCCGAGCGCAAGCCTCGGCCACGTCGGAAGAAGTTAGTCCTCACCATCCCTCAAAGTCCTTCTTCTCCTGACGAGGATGCACCGAGGACGGGCCTTGATGTTCCACCTGTTACCTTTCGAAATCCCGTGTCGATACGAATGTATCCCGATGATGTGAAGGACATTCAACCGATCCCTCCCGTGCCTGGAGAAAACACAAGGACGAAGATTCGTGCGGACAATACTCCCAGCGTCTTGAGACCGGAGTACCTGAATATCATCAGGGCTGCTTACTACATTCCGAGGGAGTACGAGCTCCTGCAACCGAGCTCGGGTATTCGACCCACGACAGTGTTGGCTCCGGGCTACTGCATATTTCCGGAGCATGCCTTTATCTCGGGGCTGAGGTTCCCCCTGCACCCTTTTGTAAAGACGGTCTTGAACTGGGTGGAGCTGTCCCCCATGCAGTACGGCCCCAACTCTTGGAAGCAGCTCATCTGCTTCATCCTGAAGTGCCAAGAGAAAGGGGTGAGGCCGAGGCTTTCCTACTTCCGCGCCATCTTTAGTATTGGTTCGCTCGGAGATATTGAGGGCGTATTCTTCTTCACGCCGAGACCGAACAAAAGAGTGGTGCACGGCCACCCGGATTCGATTAAGAATTGGAGGGATAAGTATTTTGTCGTGAAGACCGAAGGGTCATGGGACATCCCGACTCAGTGGAATTTTGTGAAGCCGAAGCGCAAGCCCCCGAAGAGGAGTGAGTTAACTGCCAAGGAGTGGGGGAGGGTTGAACATATACTCAGGGGAGACAGCATCGCATGGCGCCGGGTGACCGAGGTTCACCTAGCGAGGGCCGGACTGAGTCCCGCCGACCCTAGTATGTTTCTTTCCTTATTTTTTCATCTTTCTGCCTTCGTGTTAACGTTTAGCCTTCCTTTTCTGTCTTGTTGTAGGGATGTCGACACAACAGGCCCAAGCCAAGCAGATTCTGCTCGCCGCTGCCGAGGAGACGAGGCAGGAGAAGAAGAAGAAAGAAGAGCAGGATCGCCTCGCTGCCGAGAAGCGGAAGCTTTCTGCTCAGCTTTCGCAAGCCGGAGGGCCTTCTAACGTGCCTCCCCCAGCGCCTGAGGAACAGCCTTTGGCGAAGAAGCAGAAGAAGCATCACCATTCGTCGCGGTCGGCTCGAGACCCAGCGGGGGGATCGGGGAAAACGGTTGAAGCTCCATCACAACAGCTTCCCCCCGTACGTCCGAGTGCGGCGGAGTTGGTGGGAAGGATGGCGACAATGCCTTTCGTCCCCGATTGGTCGATCCTGAAGGGCGACACAATTCTCGACGGACCCGTATCGATGGAGTTCGTCTCGAAGGCCATCACCGATCGGGATGGAATGGCCTTGGCGGCGCAGACGGCCGATCAGGCCTACATGCGCTGGGCCCAAGCGACCCTCTCGGTAAGTTGTCCGAGGCCCATCTGGTGAGTGGACTTGTAATTATTGCTAAGTTTGATTTTTCTTGACAGTCGATGCTCCACGGTCAGCACTTCCACAAGTGTCTGGAGAAGGAGATCACATACGAGCGGAAGCAGAAGGAGAAGTTCCTTCGGGAACTGACCAAGGCGATGGACGAATTCAAGGAGGCTCGGGACATGGTGGTAGTTCACGAGGCCCAGATAGAGTCCTTGGACAAGATTCATAAGCAGGACCGAGAGGACCTGCTGAAAAAGATCGCGGCCGAGGCGGCGGAGAAGGAAAAGGCGCAGAAGGCCGTGGCGGACTTGGAGGCAGTCTTGGGGGAGACATTGGTGATGGCGCAAGACGAGGCTTATGAGCAGGCCAAGTCTCACTTCAAGTATATTTATCCTGAGTGCAACGTCGACCACCTCAGCTTCGGGTGGAAGCCGGACCTGCCTCCGACACCTGGTGGTGAGGGTGACGACGGGGGCCACCACGAAGAAGAGGTGCACCCCGACCCTCAAGACTAGATGTTTTTTGTTTTTTCTTTTTGTTGTAAATGCCCTCGGCGGACTGGCCACTGCAAATTTTGTATCGAACTTTTTGAAATGGAATGAAATATGAAATTTTTGGGCCGACCCTAGAACACTTGCATTTTGTGATACTTGTATTTTTCTTTTGATAGAGGCTGGTTCGCCAACGAAAGTTGGCTCGGGATCGGGAGGCTGCCAAGAATTACTTTTTGAACAAGTCGAGAGAGCTCGGTTTAGAGGTGGCTCGTTTGAGAAAAATTGTAGCCGACCGGGACTGGTGGGTCATTGAGAAGGACTGGGCGGTCTCGGATACCTCTAGCGGGCGATCGGCCTCCGAATCTTCTCTTCGTGAAGCCGTCATAGAGAAAGAATTGGAGGTTCGCCAGCTGAAGCTCATACTGGGTGCCGGTCTTGTTGAAGAGGCAAGTAACTCCACTCCGGGGCGGTTGCTGCCGCCCTCGCCGGTTGCGACACAGCCGGATGATGCGGAGAGCTCGGTGGCGGGCACGTCTTCCTTGGTCGGAATGGCTGGGCGTCACAGGAGCCCCGAATTCGAGTTTCCGGCCGAGTGAGTGAGTTGAGAGCCTTCATTGTATTTGCGTTTTCGTTCATTGAGTTGTAAGCAATGAGTAATGAATAAGATCATTTGTTCTCCGGAGCCTGGATTGCCTCGGATGCCAAGTGTAGTTGGCGTGAAATCTCCGAAGAGTCGCAATTGACGCGACTGCGTCAATAATCGCGACGTTTCGCCTTCCTAGGCATATTTATGGCGACGTTTCGCCTTCCGCCGTTTCACATTCCCAGGCGTAATAAATGAGGCCTCAGGGGGCTATATAATCGCCACCCCCCCTCAGTTTTCCATCAGTGAGCCATTTGACTCAGATGCCTGTCCATGGCGGGCGTCCACAAAATGTAATGTTTCCGAGCATCCCGGATCGGAGGCACACCGACCACCCTCGAACAATTCGGGGTACCGACCGTCAGGGCCATGGGACCCTGGGTTGTTCGTTGGTGAACGGTGGGCCGACCGATCGTTTGGGGTGTTCGGAGAAGTCCGAAGCTCGGTGGCTCTTCCGCCGCCCAGGAACAATTCGGGGTTTTGGGCTTTGTTCGAGCCGTAAACCCCGAGCTGTTCTTGGGCGACAGAGGGGTCGACTGATCTGTTCGAGTCGAGAGAGAGCCGCTAGTCTTTGGCCTCCTTGCCATCCTCGAACAGTTCGGGGTTTAGGTTTTGGCAAAAGCCGTAAACCCCGAGCTGTTCGCGGGTGAGAGGGTGGCCAATAATCCGACTCAAGGCTCGGGGCGTCTGCGGAAGGCGGATGCTTCAAAGCTTAAATAAAATTTTTTCCAACACTTGGTGAGTGAACAGGCGGAAGGCAGCGTCGAGCGTCTCCGCCGAGTGTTAAGGTCGCGGCGCCCTCGGAGAGGGGCACCCGCCTTGCTCGGGATCGACGCCGAGCTCCTGCACTTGTTCTCGTGGAGAGACAGTGCGGGAGTGGCTGGCGGATGTCGCCTCGAGTCTCGGTTGATGTCCTCCGAGGAGGTCAAACCGAGCGAGGGACGGGTGCCGAGCCTCCACAACGGTGAGAAAGACAACTGCAGGCGTAGCGTAGCCCCGCCGCTGAGCGTTCAGGTCGCGGTGCCCCCGGAGGGGACACCCGCCTTGCTCGGGGTCAGTGCCGAGCTCCTGCACTTGTTCTCGTGGAGAGACGGTGCGGGAGTGGCTGGCAGATGTCGCCTCGAGTCTCGGTTGATGTCCTCCGAGGAGGTCAAACCGAGCGAGGGACGGGTACCGAGCCCCCACAACGGTGAGAAAGACAACTGTAGGCGTAGCGTAGCCCCGCCGCCGAGCGTTCAGGTCGCGGTGCCCCCGGAGGGGACACCCGCCTTGTTCGGGGTCGGTGCCGAGCTCCTGCACTTGTTCTCGTGGAGAGACGGTGCGGGAGTGGCTGCCGGATGTCGCGTCGAGTCTCGGTTGATGTCCTCCGAGGAGGTCAAACCGAGCGAGGGACGGGTGCCGAGCCCCCACAACGGTGAGAAAGACAACTGCAGGCGTAGCGTAGCCCCGCCGCCGAGCGTTCAGGTCGCGGTGCCCCCGGAGGGGACACCCGCCTTGCTCGGGGTCGGTGCCGAGCTCCTGCACTTGTTCTCGTGGAGAGACGGTGCGAGCCGAGTCCCATGCTTGCAAGAGAAGCATGTTTGGACTCGCGATTTCATCCGAGTGTCGAATCCCACGCTTGTAAGAGAAGCATGTTTGGACTCGCGATTTCATCCGAGTGCCGAGCCCCAGGCTTGTAAGAGAAGCATGTTTGGACTCGCAATTTGATCCGAGTGCCGAGCCCCACGCTTGTAAGAGAAGCATGTTTGGACTCGCGATTTCATCCGAGCGTCGAATCCCACGCTTGTAAGAGAAGCATGTTTGGACTCGCAATTTGTTCCGAGTGCCGAGCCCCACGCTTGTAAGAGAAGCATGTTTGGACTCGCGATTTGATCCGAGTGCCGAGCCCCACGCTTGTAAGAGAAGCATGTTTGGACTCGCGATTTCATCCGAGTGCCGAGCCCCAGGCTTGTAAGAGAAGCATGTTTGGACTCGCGATTTCATCCGAGTGTCGAATCCCACGCTTGTAAGAGAAGCATGTTTGGACTCGCGATTTCATCCGAGCGTCGAATCTCACGCTTGTAAGAGAAGCATGTTTGGACTCGCGATTTGATCCGAGTGCCGAGTCCCACGCTTGTAAGAGAAGCATGTTTGGACTCGCAATTTCATCCGAGCGTCGAATCCCACGCTTGTAAGAGAAGCATGTTTGGACTCGCGATTTCATCCGAGTGCCGAGCCCCAGGCTTGTAAGAGAAGCATGTTTGGACTCGCGATTTCATCCGAGTGTCGAATCCCACGCTTGTAAGAGAAGCATGTTTGGACTCGCGATTTCATCCGAGCGTCGAATCTCACGCTTGTAAGAGAAGCATGTTTGGACTCGCGATTTGATCCGAGTGTCGAGCCCCACGCTTGTAAGAGAAGCATGTTTGGACTCGCGATTTCATCCGAGCGTCGAATCCCACGCTTGTAAGAGAAGCATGTTTGGATTCGCAATTTGATCCGAGTGCCGAGCCCCACGCTTGTAAGAGAAGCATGTTTGGACTCGCGATTTGATCCGAGTGCCGAGCCCCACGCCTGTAAGAGAAGCATGTTTGGACTCACGATTTCGTCCGAGTGCCGAGCCCCACGCTTGTAAGAGAAGCATGTTTGGGCACGCGATTTCATCCGAGTGCCGAGCCCGTGAGGTATCCTTTATCTGTTTACAAGAAATGGAGTCTTAAGCTTGTTTTAAGGAAGCTGACGTTTTACAATATATGCTTGTTACAGACAAGTCTAGGCACGACGTGCCGTTTACAGGACTTTACAAAAGACTAGGCCCAACGTGCCGATTACAATTATATTTTTCACGGAGGCTACTCTCCTAAGAACTTAATCAAGTGTTCCGCATTCCAGGGCCTCTTGACAGGCTTGCCGTCGGTGTCGGTCAGGCGATAGGTACCCGGTCGTACGACCTCTAAAACCTTATAAGGGCCCTCCCAGTTTGGTGCCAACTTCCTTTTCTGGTCGGGGTTGGATACCGCCAGTTTTCGGAGGACAAGATCTCCGAGAGCAATGTTTGTTGGGCGCACCTTCTTGTTGTAGAACCTCTCGATTCTTTGCTGGTAGATGTTCCTTCTGATGGATGACTTCTCCCTGACTTCGTCAATGAGGTCCAGGTCTGCTCGTAGTTGCATGGAGTTGCTTGCTTCGTCAAAAGCCATAATTCGGGGAGAGGGAATACCTATTTCCAGGGGAATGACGGCCTCAGCGCCATACGTTAAGTTGAAGGGTGACTCCCCTGTCGGGATTCTTTTTGTTGTTCGGTGGGCCCAGAGAACGCTTGCCAGTTCTTCGACCCATAACCCTTTTGAGGAATTGTCGAGCTGCTTCTTGAGTCCGTCGAGGATCTGACGATTCGCATTCTCTGCCTGTTCGTTGGATCGGGGATGGCATACTGAAGAGAAGCGCTGCTGGATATCGAGGTCTTCGCAGAACTTGCGGAAATGCTTACCTGCAAACTGGGTCCCGTTATCTGTGACGAGCACTTGGGGGATCCCGAACCGACAGATAATGTGCTTCCAAAAGAATTGTTGAGTCTGCTGCTCGGTGATCGTAACTAGTGGCTCCGCCTCGATCTATTTGGTGAATTAGTCGATGGCAGCTATAAGAAACTTTCGTTGCCCTGTCGCCTTGGGAAAAGGGACTACAAGATCCATCCCCCACATTGCAAAGGGGGTCGGACTGGCCATGGACCGGAGGTTTGCTTACGGGACCCTTTTGATGGGCGAGAATCTTTGACAGGGGCCACACTTCTTGACAAGGGTCAAGGCGTCCTGCAACATGGTGGGCTAGTAGTACCCGTGGTTCAAAGCCTTTCGCGTAAGCGAACGACTTCCCATGTGACACCCGCCAATCCCCTCGTGTAATTCCTTGAGAGCATATTCGGCTTCATCGGGAGTGAGGCAGCGGAGATAAGGCCGTCCATCAGAGGTAGTGTAGGACCTTTTGAAGAGTGTTGAGTCGATCATTGTGAACCTTTCCGCTCGGGCCCTGACCCTTCTTGCTTCGCCTCGGTCTTCTGGGAGCTCTCCCTTGACGAGAAATCGCCTAATTAGAGTGGTCCAGTCTTCGGGGGGAGCTCCATCTTCAATGCACAGGACCTCCGGGATGTCGATGCTGGGTTTTAGCATGACCTCGATCAGGACCGTGCGGTCGAGACCTTCGAAGGAAGAGGATGCCAATTTTGACAAAGCGTCAGCCTGGACATTCTATTCCCGGGGGATCCTCAAAACAGCCGACTTGTCGAAGGACGATAGTAGGCGTTGAACTACAGCTCGGTAACGAACCATGCGATCGTCTCGGGCCTCGTACTCCCCGGTGATCTGGTTGACCACGAGCTGGGAGTCGCTGAAAGCCCTGATTTGCCTGGCACCGGCTTGATGAGCTAGGGTGAGCCCAGCGATCATTGCCTCGTATTCGGCCTCGTTGTTAGAGGCCGGGAAGTTGAGGCGGAGGCAGTACTGCAGAAGAAAACCGTCTGGGCCTCGAAGGATGATGCCCGCTCCGCTGCCTGCCTCGCAGGAAGAACCATCGACGTAAACTTCCCACGTCTGGTCGTTTTCCGTGTTTGCGGGGTGCTCGGAGATAGTGCACTCCGTAATGAACTCCGCGAGCGCCTGCCCCTTGATGGCTATTCTGGGCTGATAGCCAATGTCATACTGGCTGAGCTCAATCGACCATTTCACGAGTCGACCCGAGCTTTCTGGTTTGTAGAGTACGGCCTTCAGGGGTTAGTCCGTCAGCACTTGGACAGAATGAGATTGAAAATATGGACGGAGCTTTCGCGAGGCCATGACCAGGGCGTACGCTACTTTCTCCATCCGAGAGTACCTGGACTCGGCATCGAGCAAGACCTTGCTGACGTAGTATACAGGCTTCTGTGATCCCTCTTCCTCCCGAACGAGAACGGCGCTGAGCACTTTCTCCGAGGCTGATAGGTAGAGCCAGAGTGGCTCGCCTGGTTCGGGCTTGCTGAGGAGAGGGGGGTTCGCGAGGTATTCCTTTAACTGGGCGAAGGCCTCTTGCTGTTGGACCCCCCATTCGAACCCGTCGGTGCCGCGCAGGGCTTTGAAGAAGGGAAGAGACTTCTCTCTGGACTTGGAGAGGAAACGACCGATGGCCGCCAGTCTCCCCGTCAGCCGTTGGACTTCTTTGATGTTCCTGGGAGGGGCCATGTCTAGGATTGCTTGGATCTTTTCGGGGTTCGCTTCGATTCCCCTTTGGCTGATAATGAACCCGAGAAACTTTCCTGCGGAGATGCCGAAGGCGCATTTATTCGGATTAAGTCTCATGTTATGGGTCCGAAGAACCCCAAAGGCCTCCTCCAGATCGGCTACGTGATCCTCCCCCCGCCGGCTCTTGACGAGTGTGTCATCCACATATACTTCTATATTGCGCCCGATCTGTTCCTTGAAGACCCGGTTGATGAGCCTCTGGTACGTGGCTCCGGCGTTCTTCAGCCTGAAGGGCATGACCCTGTAGCAGTAGAGCCCCTGGTATGTGACGAAGGATGTCTTGGCGATGTTGGGAGGGAACATGCGGATCTGGTTGTAGCCTGAAAACGCATCCATGAAGGACAGGAGCTCGTGACCCGATGTTGCATCGACGAGAGCATCGATTCGGGGAAGGGGGAATGGGTCCTTCGGGCACGCTTTATTGAGATCCGTGAAATCAATGCAGATCCTCCAGCTCCCGCTCGTCTTCTTGACCATGACGACGTTTTCCAGCCACTCGGGGTAGCTGACCTCTTGGATGAAGCGCGCGGCAAGGAGTTTGTCGACTTCTGCATTAACTGCCTGTTGTCGCTCTGGTGCGAACTTGCGTCGCTTTTGTACCACTGGTTTCGAGCCAGGGATCACGCTGAGTTTATGCATGATGAGCTCCTCGGAAATACCGGGCATGTCAGATGGCTTCCAGGCGAACAGATCGACATTGCGCCGGATGCAGGTGATGAGATCGGACTTAAGGCGGGGTGCGAGGGAGCGGCTTACTCGAAATTGTTTCGATGAATCCTCTGTCTCGAAGGAGACATCCTCCAGCTCGTCTGTCGACTCCGGCTCTGGCTGGGTCCTTTGGGGCTGCATCTCCACGGCGTCGAGGGGAAACACTCCACTTCCTATTGCTGTCATATAACAGGAGCGAGCGGCTTCTTGGTTCCCTCGGACCACTCCTACCCCGGTACTGGTAGGGAACTTCATCTTCTGGTGGTAGGCCGAGGGGACAGCCTGGAGAGAGCAGAGGCCCGGTCGACCGAGTATGGCGTTGTAGGCTGCCTTGACGTTGACAACCATGAAGTCCATAGACTCGGTTCTCTGGTTCGGGGCCATGCCAGCCGTGACATCCAGCGTGACGATTCCCTCGATTGTCACCGGAACTCCAGAAAATTCGTGCAGGGTGTATCCTGCAGGCTTGAGCCTGCTTCGGGGGAGCTTTAGGTTCTCGAAAGCATCGAGGAACAGAATGTTGACCGAGCTCCCATTGTCCACAAGGATTCGCCGAGCATCAAAGTTTGCCATGCTGAGATTGATTACGAGGGCGTCGCAATGTGGGAGCCGAACCCCCTCCAGGTCGTCACCCGAGAAGGAGACGGGGAGTGGTTGAATTTGAGGGGGGAGAGGTCCTTGGACGGCGTTAACGTCCCGGATGAACGCCTTGCGGGAGGTGTTAGAATCCCCTCCCATGGGCCCTCCGTGGACGCAGTGCAGTATGGCTTGGCCGTCCGGCTCTTCGAGCTCCTGCTCTTGCCCGGGGAGCTGCAGGGGAGCTCGAGGAGGAGGTGGGGTTCTCCTGTTCCTCGTGTCCCTTTGCGCCCGAGCATCATCCCGTTTATACTCCCGGAGGTACCCTCGCTGAATGAGGGCCTCGATTTCATCTTTCAGGGCACGGCAGTGATCTGTGTCGTGCCCGTTGTCTCGGTGGAAGCGGCAGTAGAACCGTTGATCCCTTTTCTTGCTAGTGTTGTTGGACGGTCGAGGGGGATACTGAACGAGGTCTCTGTCCTCGATTGCCAGGAGTATGGAGGACACATTTTGTGTGAGTGGGGTATACCTTTCGAAGCGAGGAACCGGTGGTACCTTCTTCATGGTGCCCCCGTCCTTCGGAGCCTTTTTAGAAGGCTCGACTTCCTCGGCCTTCCGCTTCCCTTTTCCGAGTGCTTCTCTGGATTTGTCGGGGTTTAGGGCTTCCTCTGCCCTGATGTATTTCTCGACTCGGTTGAGGAGGTCGGGAAAATCGATCGGGGGCTTCTTCGCCAGAGAAGCTTTCAACTGTCCATGACGGACGTTGTGCCGAAATGCCGCGGAGGCGACGCCCGGATCGAGAGAGGAGACCGACCTCGCCTCTGCCGTGAATCTCCGGACAAACGCCCTGAGTGATTCCCCTCCTTCCTGCCTGAGCCCTAGTAAGGAGGCGCTCGTTCTTTCGGCCTTCCGGCTGGTTATAAAATGGGCGAGAAAATTGCCCTCCAGTTGATCAAAGGAGTAAATGGAGCCGGGGGCGAGTTTCGAGAACCACTCACGAGCCGGACCCCGAAGGGTGGCAGGAAATGCTCGGCACAGCAGAGGATCCGATGCGCTGTGAATCATCATGAGGGTTTTGAAACCCTCCATGTGATCAGCAGGATCCCCTTCGCCGTTGTAGGTCTTGAATTGTGGGGGTCGGAAGTTCCGTGGTATTTCCGCTTGGCCGAAAAGGGGGGTCGGACAGGTCTGTACCCCTGACCGGCTCTGACACCTCCATCGCCCATATGATCTATTCGGTCCTCCATTTCTTGTAGGCGCCTTAGGAGTATGCCCTCGGCCTCGGGCTGGACCGTTAAGGAGCGAGAGACGTTGACCTCGGCGTCCAACCTGGTTTGGGAATGGCGTGCTTCCTCCGTGGGGGCCCGTTGGAGAGCCCCAAGAATTTCCCTTCGGAAATCCTGGAACGCTTGTTGAGTGACAGGAGCTCCCTCAGCTCGGGCCGGTTGGACCGGAGGTTGCCTCCCGACTCGGCTGAGTGCTGGCCTTCGTTCTTCCGGCGGTGGTCTAGGGTGGTTCGGGGCCGAGTTGGAAGCGGCCCTTTCCCTACCGCGACTAGCCTGCCGACTGGAGATTACCCTTCGTAGGTCGGGTTGAGTCGGAGGGGTGGCGGCCCACTGGGACCCCTGACGGGAAGCCCTATGCTTTGATGGGCGCGGTCCGGCGTTGGTATTCGGTGAGGGTGTGTCCCGTCGGTTGACGGAGGATGCAGCCCCCTTGCCTTTGGAGGCCATGGGAGTTCGGCGATCGAGGTACCTCGGCGGTAGGACTCGGTCGGCTTCCGAAGTAGCTTTCCCACAGACGGCGCCAACCTGATGCGGTTTGAATCTGGGATACGTGTGGTTGCACCAGGTGTGAGTTCTCTACTCGATTTGTATTTGAAGGAGAAAGCTTCTTCAGAGACGACCCTCGGCTGGCCGAGCGGTACCTGCAACGGGCTGGTAGTGAGGTGGATGTCTGGGCTCGGATCTGGGGGCTCGGATCCGAGGTCTTGTGTACCTGCAGACGGTCTCGAAACACCGGGGTTGGTCCCGGTGGCAGACCCTCTGACGATCTAGTCAGTCACTTAAGATATAGCAACAGTAACTAGGGTTTTGTGGAGAAAAGATTGATTACCCCTAAAGAAAGGAGAGGGCCTGGTATTTATAGGAGATTCCAATCGGGTCCAGACCCGTTTGGGGCTGGGCCGGACCCGGTTACCCGATTGGTCGAAGCGGTGGAAAGTCGGGCGGTATAGGGCTGACGTGGCAGGCACCGGAGTGGTTTCCGGGCTGACGTGGCAGAGCTCCGGGCGGTTTTCCGGTGCTGACGTGGCAGACCTGAAGGATCAGAAAGGACGCGTATCCTGAGGGGATCCAGTGGCTCAGGGTGAGCCACGTTTTATTCCTGACCCATATCACTTCCCAAGTGTCTCTTAACTTCTTCACTGCAATAGAAACCCCGCCTTCAATGGTTGCTCGGTACACTGTTCCGATAGGTCCGCTGCCAATTAAGCAGTCTATATCAAAAAGCGCTTTGGTCCGAGCCTCCCAATCTTCATACTTGGAGGGCAAGCTCTTGCTGAAGAGAACCAACTTTCCGATGAGAAGACCATAGCAGTGCTTTTTCAAACCAAAATCTTCGATCCTTCTTTGCTCTTCTTCTTTCTATATGCTCGAATTTTCACAATTGAAACAATGCAGACCCCTATAACAATCAGAGCTCAAGCAACAATGGCTATAATGGCAGAAACACACAACAATCGAGTTCTCTTCAACATACTGTTAGAACTCCCTTGACACATGGTGTTCAACGGAGCACCACATAGGAACGGATTATGAGAGAAGGCAGACGGGCCAAAATTTTGTATAGGGGATGATCCCAATGAGGTTATTGTAAGAAAGGTTGAAATAGGTTAACGAGGTCAAGTTCCCAAGTGAAGCAGGGATAGCTCCGGTAAGCATATTCCCCGAGAGGTCAAGAAATTCGAGTCGGGTGAGGCTGCTAATAGCTTCAGGAATGGCACCATTAAGCTTGGTTTCTATGAAGGTCGAGGTGTTGGAGGTAAGTCATGTTGTAGAAATCCTCCGGTATTTCGCATTTCCCCATCTGATGGGGTATAGATGACGTGGCTCAATCAGAGCCGTTAAATCTCCTCAAATTTTGCTCACCCCAGATCATTAAGTCAACAAGGTCAAACGGGCTTTTGCCATCTCAGGCTCACCTCCTAACGGGTCCAACCGGGCCCGTTACGGTTCCAAACCCGTTAGCCCTTCCTATAAATACCAGACCCCTCCTTCCATCCAGAGGTAATAAACTTTTTCTCCCATAAGCCCTAGCTACTGTTACTTTCTCAGTGAGTGACTAGATCGTTGGAGGGTCTGTCGCCGGAACTTCTCCCGGTGTTTTTAGGCAGTGTGCATGTACCAAGATCCGAGCCGTGCCACTAACATCCGAGCTACGAATATCCAAACCGAGCACCCAGCCTCTACCTCTCTCCTGCTACTTCCAAGCCGGTCCTGCAGCCAAAGATCGGATCAACGCCAGTGTCGTGCCTTTCGCTTCACAAATTACAAGAACTCACACCTGTTGCCCCACACCCAAAAACAAACAGCATCACCATCCAATCTATTGCCTGATAAATCCATGCACAACCCAATAACTATGTAAATTCAATTAGATTTGTATCTTGTGATTCAAGACATAAATGCCTCAACGATAATGTTACGGACCCAAAGAACTCTCTCTTAAAACAAGTTGTTAAAGAAAGGAAACCCAAATTTATAGCTACCCAACATTGATTTCCGTGTGAGACTAAATTTGGATCATAACAGACAAGTTTAAAATAAGTGACATTGTTGAGGGCCAGCAGATAAAAAGCCACCAATCCAGAAAATAAATTACTACTCAAATCAAGAAACTGCTAGCTCCGACAGCTGCTAAACTTATCATCGACATTTCCACTCAGCAAATTGCTCTTCAAAGAAACGAAGTAAATTGCCGCCGCATTGCAGATCTGACGTGGCAGTTCAACTGTGAAGTTATTAAACGAAAAATCAAATCCCACAAGATTTACAGAGTTGGAAATGCTCGGAACCGAACCGGAAAGCCGATCGTGCGAGAACGACACGAACCTCGTCTTGAAGCAGTTCTTGAACAAGCTCGCCGGAAAACTTGTTCCCGCCAAGATCCAACAGTCGCAAGCTCGGCACATCGCCGAGGAAGTCGGGGATTTGGCCGGATAGATGATTCCGACATAGATTGAGCTTAAAGAGAGTGGCGATGAATCAGACAGAATTCGTCGGGGGTATTGCCATTGAAGTCGTTGTCGAAGAGGGAGAGGATTTGGAGGGAGGGGTTTACGGTTCCGGTAAGATTACAGCTGTGAATGAGGATCTTTTCGACATTGCCGGCGGCGTTGCAGGAAACGCCGGCGAAGTCGGTGCAGGAGATGAGGTTGGGGGAGCAGGTGACGAGTTTGTCGGTGGGGTCGGAGGTCACGTCCGCTTTGAAACTGGAGAAGGATGGATTTCTCGACGACGTCCTTGATAGCGGTCACGTGCGCCGCAGCTGCCGCAAAGGGTGGTGCCGACAAGATGAATTTTTGACCAAAATGACCCACTTTTTGAAAGTTTTTACCTAACTGACCCACTTTCGAAAGTATTTACCAAAATGACCAGTGAGTGTATGCTTAGCATTTTTCTTCAGTTTTTTTTTCTTCAATTGGTGAAATTTGAAAAAAATCAAGTATACACTCGCTATCTCAGTTAGCGACTTTATTTTCACTAAGGTCGCTAACTGAGTTAGCGAATATGGTACAAACGAATTGAATTTAGACTCGCTAACTGAGATAGCGAGTCTAAATCAAAATATATTTTTCTTCCAGTCAATACACTCGCTATCTCAGTTACGAATGTGGTACAAACACATTCACTAACTGAGATAGCGACTCTAAACTCACTAATTTTTTTATAATTCAAGTCAAAAAATATTTTTCCTCAATTCATTTGTACCACACTCGCTAACTCAGTTAGCGATCCTAGTGAAAACATGGTCACTAACTGAGCTAGCGGGTGTATACTTGACTTTTTTCTTCAGGTTTTTCTCTAAGTGGTGAAACTTGAAGAAAAATGCTAAGTATACACTCGCTAACTCGACCCTGTTTTCACTAGGGTCGCTAACTCACTTCGCGAATGAGTCATTTTGGTAAAACTTTCAAAAGTGGGTTATTTTGGTAAAAACTTTCAAAAAGTGGGTCATTTTGATCAAAAAACCCGATAAGATGGGGAAGAGAGAGAATGCAGACTGTCATGGTAACTAGAATTTTTTTCCCTACTGACCCACTTTTTATCTATCCCAGTTTCGAAAAAATTTACCCAACTAAATCAGTTTTGGAAACGTTGTATTGATCGTTAATGAAAATAACGACATGATTAGAGCATCCACAGTCGTTTGCTATATATGCCATTTTGCCATATTATAGCAAACGAACTAGCCAACGATCTCTGCAGTCGTTTCTCATTTATCCATTTTTTAGCAAACGTTCTATTCTCATTTCTCAAATATGAGAAACGAAATGTGCTTTCTCAAATTATAAAAGACGGGGTATGATTCCCCGTCTCTCTGATTTAATAATTATTTAATCGATTCGGACGGAACAACATATACCGTCTCAATAATTTTAATTTTTTTTTTTTAAATGGTCGGACGGGAAATGATACCCCGGACGGGGTATGGCACCCCGTCTCTCCCCTTTAAAAAATATTTTTTTTAAAAAAAGTCCTAAGACGGGGAATGATACCCCGGCCGGGGTATCATACCCCGTCCAAGGATTACATCCACAGTTGAGCATTAAATGCTTATTGGCTTTAATTGGGCAGGTTTAGTTAGATTTAGTTAGGTATTAATGCTGATTAGGAGTAGTTAGGTATTAATTGATTAGATTTAGTTATTATTTTATTATTTAATTTAGTTAATTAATATAGTTTAATAGTTAATAGTAATTAATTTTTTTTAATTTATTTGAAACGATCGGACGGGGTATGATACCCCGTCTCTCTAAAAAATAGAAAAAATATAGCAAACGACGACTGCAGTGAACGATCGTATTTGCTATTACTGTAGCTGCCATATTATAGCAAATGAGAAAAACGACTGTGGATGCTCTTAATAGCATGTCATTCTTTTAAAAAGCAGCATCATTTTTTTTTAGCATGCCGTTATTTGGAAAAAAAAAGGCATTAATACATTTCTTATACAAAAGTGAACCTTTTGACTTGAAAAAAATTCTAAGTGCTGAAACAATTTATAAATAATGTCGTTATCTTCAAGAACGACATTTACATTACTGATGCCGTTGTTGGAGATAACTGCATCAGTTATAATACTCATTAAACTCTCTTCCTCCACAATCGTTCTTCTAAACAACGACATGTGATAACTATTGCCGTTCTTAGAAACAGCGACAACAGTTCACAGAAATAGATTATCCAAATATAAGTAATAAAATGAATTGTTGCCGATGTTTCAAATAACGACATCAGTTATCCTTGACAATGAATATTATAACTGGTGCCGCTATTCGTAACAACGATATCTGTAATGTTGTTGCTGCTGTTCCAAACAACGACATCAGCTATAGGATTTTTTCACATTTGATTTTTTTTTTTCAAGTCAGAAGGAGTACACGATTGAGAATAAGTTAACTGATACCGTTACTCCAAATAGAGGTATGCGAATTTTTTTAAATAGATGGCACTATTGAAAACAATGACATATAAATAACCTATGCCGTTATTTCTAATAACGGTTAATGTTGACAGTTCAAAACTGGATCAGTTTGATAAATATTTTTGAAAGTGGGTCAGATCGCACAATATTTTCAAAAAATGGGTGAGTACGGCAAAAATTATGGTAACTAACGGGTTTATGAATTATTTTTATTAAAAAATAAAACAACATCTAAAGTTCTAAACAAACCATTTCTTTAGAACTTTATATTTTACGACCAACCAAACAACTCCTAGGTGGAGTTCTGTGAAGTTGGACAAATAAATTTAGTGAAACCATAGCTATCTATATCTGATATGGGCAAAAATGACCTGGCACTTCCTAGGCCATCCGATCCCTTCGAAAACACCACATCACATGATCTGCTACCTCAGCCCTAAAACCACCTAGGGCTCCTGCCACGTCAGCCCTAAGAACTCACACCAATACAAATCGAGTAAGAACTCACACCTGGTGCATCCACACGCCTCCCAAAAACAAACAGCATCAATATCATATATGGTTCTACCTAACATCAGTTATCATAACTTTCGACCATTTTAAAACACACCATTCTAGTTGCCACCAAGCCACCGAGCTAGGTTGTGTAGGCTATCCGCATAAAACTACTGTTGCTCGGCACGTTATATATCTAGTATTATCGTATAAGTATCCAATACACTGCAGACTCTAATACATACGCTAACAGTCTCTCTTAAACCTTGCAAAAGTTTGCACAAAAATAGAGGTCAACACATATGGAATGTACATACTAGTAACTAGATGATACCCTTACTTTCAATTCTCAAATTGGATTTGCCGTACTGCCTCCCTTTTTTGAAAATATTTAGTGTCCTGCCCTACTTCCTAAAACAATTAGCGATATGCCCTTATTTAGGACACGTCAGCAACAAACGTTATAGGAAAAAACGGCATAGGTTATTTTAATGCCGTTCTTCCCAATAACGACATCTCTTTTAAAAAAAAGTGTCGTGCCGTTATTTGGAATAACGACATCTGTTATTTTTGTCTAAAGATCGAACAGTCTCAATTGTGAGCTGAAAAATGATTGCAAAATGAAAATAACTGATGCCGTTCTTTCAGAGAACGACATTGATTATACTGATGCCGTTATTTTTAATAACGACATTAGTTATATTCGTTTTGCACAGTTTCCTATAATCAAAAACCCTTCTCCTTCCCCCTTTTGCCTTACGATTATTTCGTTCTTCACTCCGACTCCGAAAATCCTAAACCAAAAAAAAAAAAAAAAATTCCTAAATCCCAAGTATTTTATTGAATTGTACTTAGACTCTACTCTTCAATCTCTCATTGAGAATTCCAAATCAATTGGAATCCCAATTTGTTGTAAGTTTCCAAAAACCCTAATTTTTTTTGCAATGTTCATTTTGATATATGAGAGATGTGTGCATTGATAGTATAGTACAAGTGATGTAGATTTGTGTTATTTAAGTAGTAATTTTGAAAAAGTAGTTATGGTTTGTTGGTAATCTAGGGTATGTAAAATTTGGATTGTTGGTGATCTAGGGTATGTTCAAGTTGTTAGGAAAACAAAGAATATAGGGAGATACTTTGTGGGGGTGTTTTCGTTGTCATTATGATAATTGCAAGCAGTTGAAATGTGTTGAAGATCTATGTATACATAATGGTAAAGTTGAACGCAATTCGTGAGGATAAAATCTATTTTTTCAAAATGTGATGAATGATTTGAGGAATAACATATTAACCATGGTTGTAGTGTTGAAAAGCTGAAATACACTGAACTATGGATATAGTTTGTTAATGTTGACAGACAATACTTGGATTTAAGGAATAAGGAGTTTGTGATGAATTATACTTAGTTTATTTTCAAAATTCTCTTTCGAAAATTGTTGTTGATTAGTATTTGTTATTGTTGACAGGCAAATAGATCCTACACAACCATCTTCTTCCCATGATATTGGTGCTTCATCCAGTTCTTCGTATGGACCACGGGGATATCCAGGTCCAATAGATTCTATCGTTCTATATATGCAAGAAGATCACAGATCACAGACGATTTGGAAAGGAGATGTAGAAAAGATGAGTTTCCGAATGCACAACATCATGCCGGCGCACCTCCGTATTCAAAATTACTTGTTAGGCAGCGGATTCTACGGGAGGTCGAAGCTGGCGAAAATCAAATGTGACCACGCCCTACTTACCGCTCTTGTAGAGTGATGGAGGCTGGAGACACACACGTTTTACTTACCGGTTGGAGAGATGACGGTCACCCTACAAGATGTAGCCGTGATTGCGGGTCTTCCAATCGATGGGGTGGCCGTCACCGACAACTTGATATTCAATAAGGTACCATTGGTACGAGATTATCTTGGGCTGGAGGTGCCTGAAGAGGATAAGGGAATATTCGTTGGGGAATCAATTAGACGTTCTTGGCTTGATGGGGAGTTCACTAATCGAATGCCAGACGTACCGACGGACATCCAACTCCAGAATTATACCCGTGCTTATCTGTTGTCGATGATTGGAGGAATTCTATTCCCTAACTCTTCAGGTGATGTAGTGCACCTCGTGTACCTTCCACTCATTGCTGACCTACAAACAGCAGGCCGATATAGTTGGGGAAGTGCGGCTCTCGCCTTCCTCTACCGTGCTCTCTGTAACTGTTCGATGGGGTCGATCCAAATGACCGGACTGATGTCTATATTGCAAATATGGTGTTGGGAATGAATATACCTCGGCCGACCCCGTGTCACGGTACTATCAGAAAGGTGGAGAGTACAACAAGAAAATCCTGTGCTGAGAGCTCCTCTTGGTGCCTACTGGATGGGGAGGCTTACATGGAGGGATAACCCACGTGGTGTCCTCACCTATTATAGGGACGAACTCGATCAGTTGAGGGAAGAGTTCATCCATTGGACCCCGTACACAGATGATAGGCTACAACGTCTACCACCCATTTGTACTGCCAATAATCAGTTGTGGTTGACATTAGCTCCACTTGTAAACTTCTCAGTTGTGGAGTTTTATAACCCCGGCCGCGTTCTCCGCCAATTCAATGCACAACAGCCCGTCCCTGTAAACTCATTGTACAACCGTAGACTTCACAACATCACGGGTCAAGGTCATTTACCAAATATGGATTGGGCCGATCACCACCGTGCTCATGTAGCATGTTGGAACGAGCGGAGGTACGACAATCTTCACTTGATGTTGTAGAGCATCTTTGGTTGGAAATCTTTGACCTATGAAGAGTTCATCCAAGTTGGAAGAACCAACGGAAGACTGTCCATGTTCATGTATGGTGGCAAGAGATATCCATTCATTGGATTGAGATCCATGCATCGCTGAACATGTGTCCTGACTTGGCAAGACGCAGGCATTGTTAACCGGCACATCGACAATAACATCAACAACTGGAGCTTCAACGACAATCTCCTCATCATCATCCTCGAGACCGCGTTCCTCATCTTCTTCCTCTTCGACCAAGTCGTTATTTACAACGGCGTTGTCAAAGTCTTCCATAGCAATGCCAGCTAGCAAAATATTTTGTGGCAATAGGATAGGATGTACCTGCTCATATTCAGAGTAAACAGGTTCTGTTGGAGTTGTGCTAGTATCTTCGTCTGTATTTGAAATTCTAGCATGTGACTCTGCAGATGGTTTCAAAGTCCGTGTGGGCCTTGGACTTTCGATAACAACCCGTGTAGTATTTGAAAGCCTCGTTTGATCGATATATAACTCAACTATATTCCAACTACAACTTGGATGAAGTGTCCCAAGCAACATAAACCTCAGAGAATTGTCACTGTCTATAGGTACCAACATGAAATACTGCACATCCCCTTTACCAGCAACATAACGGCCTTTGAGTTTCAGACTCGTTTCACTTCTATCCCAATTGGTGACTTCATATATCTTATATATTAATTCTGCGTACGTAAAGTTGGGGGAAGCCCAAATAATTACCGGTTCGATATCACTATAAGAATATCCAATCTTCGGATCCTTAATTACTTCACCCCTATAATATAACCAAGTAAGGATATCAAATTCCATACCTATGCATAAAAATTCAAACATATTCAAGTCATTCACTACTCACAATAAGCATAACATTGGAATATATATCAAACATACGGTTAAGATGATAATATCTTCAAATTAAACCGTACCACCACTAGCTTCAAAATTCGTTGTGGATGAAGATTGCAATTGAGAGTGGGAGTAAGGAGGTGGGATGAATGGAATTTTAGAGGACTCGAATGGTTGGAATTTTCTGATTTTGGGATCTAGGGTTTGTGGGTAACAGGAGCGATGAGAGAGAGAGAATTACGAATCATAGGGGGTAGGAGAATGAAGAAGGGAGTTTTTGATTATAGGAAACTGTGCAAAACGATTAAAACTGATGTCGTTATTCACAATAACGGCATCAGTATAATCAATGTCATTCTCTAAGAGAACGGCATTAGTTGTTTTCAATTTGCAATTCTCTCTCGAGTCACAATTGATACTGTTCGATCTTTAGACAAAAATAACAGATGCCGTTATTTCAAATAATGGCACGACACTTTTTTTTAAAAGAGATGCCGTTATTAAGAAGAACGGCATCGAAATAACCTATGCCGTTTTTTCCAATAACATTTGTTGCTGACGTGTCCTAAACAAGGACAT
The DNA here is from genome assembly GCA_017893485.1 of Hemerocallis citrina. Taxonomy (NCBI): domain Eukaryota; kingdom Viridiplantae; phylum Streptophyta; class Magnoliopsida; order Asparagales; family Asphodelaceae; genus Hemerocallis; species Hemerocallis citrina. Next base: position 18,846,073 of record CM030362.1, read on the forward strand.
ATCGCTAATTGTTTTGGGAAGTAGAGCAGGACGCTAAATATTTTCAAAAAAGGGGGCAGTACAGCAAATTTTTCCATATTAGAAACTCCTGTTGCTAGGAACTGACAACCCTACAACTCATTTTGAGTTAGGAGCAAAAGTATAGAGAAATAAATAAACTAGACAGAAAAAGATTTGAACTTAATGAGAGAGAGAGAGAGAGAGAGAGAGAGAGAGAGAGGGGGGGGGGGGGGGGGGGGCCCGAAACGGTAGAAGCCTGAAAATACTCATGAGACATACAGTAATGAAGCTATGGTTTGAAGTTTGAATTATCAAACTCATTTAAAAAAAATCAATTAATATATATTCGGATTCGGAGTAAAGTGTGAATGCGGGGTTATTCCAAAAGAAAATACCAAAAAACTCAATTTTCTTTTTCCATTTACAAAAGAAAACTACAGATACATCGACTCAAATCCAAAAACAGACAGGAATAATACTTACATGGGTGATTTTCTACAGAAGTCACGATTTTTTCTTTTTCTTTTTCTTTTTCCAGTTATAAACAATTTTCTGTTACACACAACTAACTCTATATGTATTATGGACAGGAAAAATAAAGAGGGGGAAAGAGTGTAGTGATTCAGCAGCATGATTATGAATACAAGGCTTGTAGCTAGCACAGCTCATCCTCAACCTGGAGCGTAATTACTGCTCTTTTGGCGTAGAAGGTAACGGCAACAGTGACAGCTATGGCAGCACCAAAACCGACTGCATCATATATTATCTGCTCCACGGAAAGGAATCCATGCTCGGTAGTTGCATCTGCAAAGGTCTGCAGCAGTCTCCCACTGTCATCGTCCAAATGAGAAAGAAAAAAAACATTTTTTAAATCTTAAAAAAACACAGAAGTTTGCACATATAAGAATAGTAAAAAGAATATGATAAAGAAAATTAATAGGGGAAAATTTGGCTTTGCTTCTTAAAAGAGGCTTAGGAGATAATTCTCCCTTCATAGGCTACTTTAGTTTGCAGGTGTAATGGTATGAGGGTATGAAGAAAATACACCTCTCTTTAGAAGCCGTTCGAGTTGAAGTTGAACAAATTAGACACTTGGGTCGACATGACCGTGTACCTATTTCAATATAGTATTTTATCCGCAATTGCAGGTGAGGGCCTTGAGGGAAAGCCAGAAAGGGACACTTGGAGGCACTGAGAAATATTGAAGCTTTGAATCTTTGATCTGAGGACAGAACGCCTATTAGATTTGTTTCTTATCTAATTGGGAAATTGTGAATGCAGAAGCTAGATAATAAGAATGTTGATGATTTTAATAGTTGCTAATGATTACTCGTGTGTCGGTTTGTTTAGGATAATGGAAATATGATGAAAAAATACAACATGAATCAATCTTTGAAACTTGGACATTATCCTTCTCACAAATCTACACAATCTAACCCAGATTGTATAGATTATTTCTGACATTTATCACTGTGATATCAAATCCTCCTTCCAGAATAACCAGAATATGATATTCTATTGTGGTGTTTATCGTTGATAAATGTACCTTCACAAGTAGCATAGAAATGGATCAACATGCCCTTCGGTTGATCTCTACGATGAACCAATTCTGTGTGAACTGAACAGATTCTCGATTATGAAGCTAACAACATCAGGGAAAGGAAAAATCAGCAGGCTATGTCTGCTAACGATCTGAAGTTACTTATACCAGAGACCTATGTTAGCAACTGCATTTATTAGTTTTGAGTTGTGAAATGGATTTTATCCTTTATTTAAAGAAAGAGGGCCTCTACTTGCAGGGATAATGACAGCAGCACGTTTGATGTCTACCGATCAGCACCCCATGGTTCTCAGTTGGCATGCCTCAGTGTATTTATTCACTCAAGACTTGGCTGATGTTTCATATGAAAGTATAAATGCATCCTTAAGATTTTGATATTTACTGCTCATTGGAATATTATTTCGCTAATATATACATACCATTGATATGATCTCCACAAATTCTAGTTTTCACACATTTCAATATTCAATCGCAGGCTAAATGAGTGTCAAATTTTCTAAAGGTAATGGTCAGTCCGGTACGTACTACAGATTTATTGTACTAGAAAATAAATTTTGGAATCAAGACATGACCAAATTTTAACCATAAATTCAACCAATGTATGCTTAAAAGCTACCAAACTATGAACAGCGAATGAGTTCAATAAATAATACAGCTACCTTATATCATTAATATATCAATTAAAGAATAAGCTTAACATGAAAATTTCGATATCTAACCTGTAGATCATAAAGAAAGTGTCCAGCACGGTTCCTGGAAGAGATCCACATATGTAGGGAAAGTACGTCACATTTGTTGCAACAGCTGCATAATTGAAAACAACGTATGGGATTGGACAAAACCTGATCAATGCAACTGCTCGAAATTGATCAAACCAATTTCCTGCTCCAGCTAATCTAATAACAGCTGCTTTCTTAGGCCAATTCTCCAACCATTTCTGCATCTCATAAGTCACAAGCTCACATTAGAAACTCCAAACTACCATTTAATGATGAAATATACAAGAAGGAAAAAAAATTCCAAAACTACCTTAATTGAATATAGATGACAAGAAATTTACTGCAGGATCTTACGTGTATTTTATCATGGAACAGAGAACCAATGAAGAATGGCAATGACATGCCAATAATTGCCCCTCCCATAATTAGCAAAAAGCCATAACCATAGCCAAATGTCATTCCAGCTACCCAACTACAAGGTGTAGAAGGTAAGAGCAGAACAGGAAGCACAGCAATACATGCAAAAACCGAAAGTCCAAGGGCTGGCCTACTAAATGTCGCCATTTCCCACTCCAATGTAGGTATAACCACCTGCCAGATGATATTCAAGGGCTTGAGCAAATGGAAAAAATAGTGCAACATGGAAACACTCAAGGAGGATGTATATATACCAATCTAGTTGGATTAAGAAAGAAGAAATATATTCCCATTTATCAGAATTAACATGGAGGTGAATAGTAGAGTCAAAAAGTATTCTTAAAATGTTCAAATTTTACACACTGAAATGTAACAAAATACAAATTTCGAACGCTAACATGAAAATCAAAACACTTTCCCTTCAAATTTTTGTTTTGGTTTGTCCTTTTCTTTTTCCTTTTCGTTTTGGGGTGTAAACTCATCCTTGACTTATTCTGGTAAGTCATGTAGTTCGATATCTTGTAATTATAAATCCATATATAATTCAAATTAAATAAATAAGCGCCACCCACATAGATCACAATAAGTAATTTCAACTCTGGAGTTGGAGGTGGTTGATAATTTCACCATGGGAGTAATACACAAGTCACAAATTCTAAATATATCAAACCAACTAACATAATTTGGGACTCAATAGCTTCAATTTCAGAAGTATATCTAAATGACAAGAACACAATTTGCAAATTCACAATTCTCAATTACATGAATTAAAATTTTCGATGGAATTTACAGAATTGTGCAACCTGATAGGCCCTACGTTGATTATATACGTGAATAGACACATGTTTTATGCCAAAAAATCACATTATGCTGATAATGCAATTAAAATTTATATTCAATATCAGAGACCATTCTTGGGAGTTCTGAAAAGAGAAATTAAAATTTATTAGTCATCCATAAATTCACTTATTGCTCAGTTGTTTGCCAACCAAAATTGCATTGCAGCTGTTCTTGTGTGCAAGCTGATTGCAGCCAACATCAGCTGCAATCACAATTGCAAGTGAAAGGATGACAAGGTGATCATTGCTGGTGGTGGCTAGGAGGAGATGGCTGTAGGGGTGGTGTGGAAGTGCTTTGCTGTGGCATTGACCGGTGTCAGTGGTTGGATGTGGCAGTGGCAAGTCTTGCAACTATAGTTGCTACAATAAGTACAAGTTTAAACCTGCAATTGAAGGGAATATTGCAATCCATCCAAATATTTGCAACTGGGTTCAAGTATGGGATTAGAATTATGAACCAGTCACAATAAAATAAACACCCGAAATTAAATTTTAGGTGCATACACCTTGGCCCCATTCCATTCTACAAAGAGAGAGCTAAGCCCAAGTAATTGATGCAAATTTTACTAAATACCAAAACAATTGATTTGAATAAACTAATCAAATAGATATATACTTCGTTTCAATTTTATCTCGTGTTCCAAAAGTAGAACTAGAGTTCATTAGTTAAAGCATGAAGAACCACGCAAATCAGAACAATAGGCTGAGCCTAATTGGACCCTGTTTGGGAACAAAGTTAGATTATTTTGGTTATCTAAACTTAGGTAGTCATACCCTGCGGCGGAGCCAGGATTTTCATCCAGCAGGAGCGAAATCACAAGAACTAAACGAAGAAAAAGCGAGCTGCAGAAGAAGAGGGAGCGGGTCGGGTGGTGTGAGGAGCGGTTGTATATACCTTTACTTGTGGGCCACGCTCAGGGGGAGCGCTGTATGGACTTCCATTTAAAATATAAAAAATAACTGCACCTATACAAAGGACCTACCCAATCTCAGGAGGAGCGGCCACTCACCCTGGCTTGGGTGTGGCTCTGCCACTGGTCATACCCTTACCTCCATTTTAAAGTTATCTTAATAGTTAAGAAAAACATTATGGGGGTAAGATAACTGTAGTTATCTTTAACTCCAAAATGAGTCCCAAACATGCCAAAGTTCGAAAAACTAGACAATATTAAAGTTATGCGAGATAACTCGAGTAATCTTTAACTTACCTTTGTTCCAAAACATATCCTTAAAGTGAATTCCAAAACTTCATGTCATGCACCAACAGCTAGAACTTACGTAGTTTCAGTAATTAATTCCAAATTAACAAATCTAGACATAAATGATGATTCCGACTAGTAAACTCAACAACAAATCTTTTATATTTCCATTTATGAACTGAATTAAAATCATTGTTGAATAAATAAAAAATCACCTTCTTTACGATCAAAGGCCCAACGAAAACAGCAAGAACGATACCAATCCCGACCGAAAAGATGCATAAAAGAAGTGCCTTTATCCACCAAATCAAAGAGCTCCACCTCTTGTTGAATCCCCCAAATTCTGCATCATCGGATTCCGCCAACCTCACGTAATCCCCCACCATTCCCATCTTTGATTCAAAAACAACAATCTCATCAACAATCTCAACTGTAAAAACCATCTGGAAACGAACAACCACTGAGATTCCAAATTGTGGAAACCCTGAAGCTCCAGTGTTTAGTAAAAGAGAGAGATGAAAACCCTCAATTTTGAAACGGTGGTCGGTAACGACTTTGGTGAGTAAATTGTATTGAAAAAATTAAATGGCCACCAAAAAAGGAAAAGAAAAAGGATATTTTTGTTGTGTAAACGAAGACGAAAGGAGTGGAAAGAAACAGAGAGAAAAATAAATTAAGAAAAAGAAAGTGACTTGAATGACTCACGGTTAACGGCACGCCGCGCCAGCTCAAAGTGGAATTCATTCCCTGACACAATTATTACTAGTTTTTTTTTTTTTTTTAAATTATTTTAATTTTAATTTTTTGATAACAGCATGGTACGACTAAAATTGTAAGAAAGTAAATACAGTAAGGGACACCGCACAGAAATAAAAATCAAGATAACCGAACGCGCTGTCAGACACTGGACGTACATCACCAGACACAGCGGATGGTAAGACAGTCACAGCCACACGAGAGCGTCAAAACTCGCTATCGCTGGTTTGTTATATTTGATTTTCGATATAAATTAGAGAAGTCAATTTGATTTTTTTTTAATAACTTATATACAAATGGATTTTCTTTTTTATATTTTTGTTTTTGTTTTTGGGTGGTGCTAGAATATTCCGGTGTGTGTGAGCTAATATTCTTTTGTTAGATAAATCAAACAAGAATTGTATTTGAATTTTGAAATGAATGTGTTGCATTTTATATGTTCATGTTATGTTTTTTTTTTTTTTAAGGGAAATGTTCATGTTATGTTTTTTTATATGTTCATGTTATGTTGAAATAGCATTATGTTGAGTGTTTTTTTTTATCTTTTAGGAAATTGGGTTGAGTGTTGAAATGGTTATGCATTTTTGTATGTTCAATTTCTTTTGAATTAGTATTGAATATTTCGTAATAATTATTTTACACAGTTATATGTTTTGTACGTTCAATTTTTTTTTTAATTAACATTACATACTTTGTAGAAAATCTTGTATCAGAAGACAACATTATCAATCAAAAGTAATACTAAAAATAGACAATCAAAAGCATTTGAATTTGAATATGATAAGCAACTAAGACTGGTCCCTCATTTTGATAGATCTTACAAAATTTTAGTGTGCACACAAGCAGAACTCTTGCAAGATTGTTTTCTGTTTGCAGAATTGCTTTCAATCTCACTCGGTATCTTTCTAAAGCATTCATTTTGCGCCCAAACAAATTAGACTTGGATGGAAGCAAGAGGGTGTTTGGATTTGCAAATTTAGGGGAAATGCACAATGTCCAAATCCAAAAGTTCATATGAGGCTTTGGCAATTGCAGTCCCTATAATCCAAATATGCAGTGCACCCCATAAACACATAAGCATATTTGTACAAAATGGGCTGTGAGAATTTACACCCCATTCTGACAGGTCCTTTTGTGCAATATGCTTATGTGGGTGTGGGGGCCCACTGCATTGCACTACAGGGGTTGCATTTGTGAAAGCTCCTAATTTTGGGTTTACAAATTGGGCTAAACTTTGTATTTTTCCTAAATTTACAAATCCAAACACCCTAAGAGACAACACAGTGAACCACAGCTTCAAAGGATATCTCATACACCGATCATGATTAATTCTACCCCAGATAAATGAGATGCACTTTGAGTAGTGGCCGGGCCCAACCTGTTCGGGTTTGGCAGGTTTCGGACGGGCTCGGATCGAGTTAGGCTATTAGACGGGCTGGGCTAGGCTGGATTGGGAAATGAAAAAACTGACCCGGTCGACCCGTGAACAAATTCGAGTTGAACCCGGGTCGGTCTAGGCAGGTCGACGGGTTGACCCAGTTTTTTCCCTCTATTTTAATCTAAAAAATAAATAAATAAAAATTGTACAAGTATAAGAGATTAAGAATTAAACAAAATTGTATATATTATTCATTTCAACTTCTACAAAAAAAATTACAACTATTTTTACATACAAATACTGTTAAGAAAATATACAAATTTCTTCAATTACATGTTTAAGAGAACAATCTAGAGTTGGAGATAGCATATAGTTAGATTGAACAGAGGGCATTGGACTATTGCCATGCACTTCTACTTAACATAAACCTATGATCTCATCGCCCTAAATTTTCTAATCTTGTTGTTGGATTTAGGCAAGTTGCTTCCACTTATTGATGTAGATGTCGTTTTTCTTTGAGTCCTGTCTTCAGTCTTCATCTGATCTTCAATCCACACAAGCATCTCCAACGAATCTGGTTTCAAGTGATTCCTGTAATCTGTTAGAACTCTGTCACTTATAGAAAAAATACTTTCTGAAGCAATTGTGCAGACATGAAGAGCCAGTAGATCTCTAGCAATATCTCTAATATTATAATGGGAAAAGGTCTTAGTGTCATTTATAAATGTTTTGTCATTCTACCAACCCGTGCAATGCACATGTATAACTATTATAAAGAAGATCATAGGTTCAAATCAAGACTACGTCTAAATTTTTATTTTAAAAAACTATATTTATTAAAACGTGCATCACACGTGTAAACTACTAGTGTGAAAGAATAGGAAAACGATTTTCATGTTCTTTCTACCATTGTAGCACTTCAATCTTAGTACTAGAACTCTTACTATCTTGTTGATTATACCGATTGAGAAATGTAGTAGACGTAGTGACGAAGTTCGGTAGTCGTTGAAAGAGAGAGAGAGAGAGCGCTTATTTGTTGGAGGAGTTGAAGTAGATGTAGTTGAGAGTTGAATCAACACAATTCGATACGATCGAAATTTTTTAATTCTTTGTTGAAAAAACATGGTTGAATTGAGTAGTAGTAGTAGTAGAGAGAGTAAGAGAGTAGAGTGTGGAAATTTTTAGATTGAATTAAGGGAGTTTTTATAGGGAAAAAAAAGGGTCCAAACCTGTGGGTCGTGTACGGGTTGCGAGCGGGTTTGACTTGGTCAACAGGTTCACTAGCTGGATCGAGCAGGTTGGGTTTCCGAAATTGTGACCCGGGTACACCTATGAGTTCGACCCGTACCCTAACCGCCTAATTGTGGGCCGGGTTCGAGTGAGCGGGTCGCAGGTCAACCCGACCCGGTTGCCATCACTAACTTTGAGATGCATGCGTGCCAGACACAAACTTCTTGAATCCATCTTGGGTACATCATACAACTGTGCATCTACTCAATCCGAAGAAGGCTACAACGAGGGTTTATAGGAGGATATCCTATAAATTACATCTCATAGAATCTTACTTATCTAATTCCTAAAAAATGAGTATAATCGAAACAGACTTGGACCTTTTCTTGCTCCAAACTAACGGCTGCCTTCAAAACCCGGTCATTCCCGCCCTAATTTCTCTCACAGCCAAAGGACACATTCTTCTCTTAAGGCTGTATAAATGCCAAGCCCAAATGAAGGACAGTACATTGTTCTCTTCTAAGCCCCTTCAGTTCCCCTTTCCTTCTTTCCTCTAATAACTCTATATCTTTAACCATGACTAGACCCTTCTTTGCAGCTATCTGCCTCGTCTCTTGCCTCGCAGGCATCGCTCTTGTCGCCGATGCCTACACCATTCAAGGCCGGGTCTACTGTGACACCTGCCGTGCCGGATTTGAGACCAGTGCCACCGAATACATTGGAGGTATTGAGACCGGAATTCATTAATTATTTTTTTGAATTTTACGCGAAGATGTTTTGATTTCCTAATGATATATATGCTATGCACAGGAGCCAAGGTACGACTGGAATGCAAGAACTACACTACTGGCGAGGTCACACACAGAAATGAAGGCACGGCTGACGCCAGCGGGACCTACACCATCGTGACAAATGATGACCACACAGGTGAGATCTGTGAGATAATCCTTGTTGAGAGCCCTCGCCCTGACTGCTCCGAGGTCAAGACCGGAAGGGACCGTTCTAGAATTGTGCTATCCAACGAGAGCGGCATCACCACCGACATACGCTACCCCAACTCCCTCGGATTCCTCATCGAAAACCCTCTTCCCGTATGCGGGCAGTTGCTGCAGTCTTATGCATTGTCTGATGAGTTGGACTAATTAAGAGGAGGGGGCTGGCTGGGTTCATGAGTTCAACTACTTATAATTTCTCTCACCTAATAATAATACTGTGAGTGTTATTTAAGAAGCATCTTTTGATGTACAATAAAGTGAGTGTGAGGTGAAATGAATCTATGTGAAGTGTAATGCATGTACACAAACTCTTTCACTCCCGTTGTTTTTAAAAAGAGTAGTAATGCATGTACAAAAATTTTATCCCACAATATGAAATAAAACAATAATACAATCTCATTCACGTCAATCCCACATATAAACAATCATGTAAACAATCTTATTACTAAAACACACATCAAAACAAAGGGTTGAATTCCCAGCGCAGTCTGTGTGATGCCTTGGACAAATGAGATTTGCAAAGGAATACTGCTAAAATACATAAATGTGAATGAGCAATCTGTGGAAAAGATTACATGAAAATCATTGAATTCTATAATAGACAATCTTCTACAATTAATGAAACAGGTGGCCTTATTCCACCTTTTCCCTCAAAAAAAAAAAGACAATCTTCTACAAGCCAAATATTTTCCGCATTCAAGACAAGAAGAAAAAGAAAAACCTCAAATATAGCAAAAAGAAAAGCAAGCAGTAAAAACTGAACCATCTGTTCTTTTGTCCAAGAAGGATGCATGCATTCCATAGAACTCCCACCACATTTACTAGCATTAATCTTTCTGAGAGGTGCACAATTGAGCATAAATCAAAATCTATCCACCAATAAAAACTCTTCGTCATCAAGAACTCGTACATCTTTCTGTCTCACGAAATGCTCTCACCCGATTGCTTCAACTATCTTCACAAACTCGATCCTCTTCTTGAGTGGAAGTGGTACATATAGCCTCCTAAATACAGGCTTCACAACCCCCAACCGTGCAAGGGCAGTGTTGAGGCATATCGGGTTTGGCTCATGAAACAACCACTTCATCAAAGGCATCAATTTTGAACTCAACGAAGGGTTTTTGCCTTCAAACATGAGCGCATGGAACAAACCAGGAACGAGATTGCTAGTAACCGATATAACTCCTGCGGCTCCATACACCCATCTTGCATCGTGAGACTCCTCATCATTACCACTCCAAGTGACTATCCTTGAATTCATGTACCCTTTAATCCTCTCATTCCCAACACACTCTTTGACACCGGCCAGGTTTGGGTTTCCCGCTAGCTCATGTATGATACGTGTCTTGTCCAGTCCGAGAAGGAATATTGTAGAGTGAGGACTAGAAGACCAGAATAAAATAGCAGCAAAACTAAAATGTAAATGTTTAGATGCAGAATCTAAGTGCTACAGTCAGAAAGACAGCTGCGAGCAATTTCAAGGAGTAGCTACAGATAACGATTGAGGGATCATTCTCTTTAACTTGTATTCTACTGAAAAGTGTCATAAGTATTAGACTATTTCAGTCTATGTACTTAACAACACCAAAGTATGTATATGTGTTTCTCTCCTACAAGAAAACCTACAACATAAATGATATGTAAGCCTCATTAGTAAGGTCAAGGTATTTTGGTTGCCCGTGTATTGTATGTAAAATACATAAGTTTATCCAACAATTAAAGCATTTTTACCCTTTAAGTAGTAGTTTGTTCAAGGAACTTCTTGTGAAAGGAACCAATCCCAACAAAAGAAGCATACCTCCTTGTATCTCAAGATAAAGTATTCAAGAAAGAAGAAGACAATGGTCTGGGTTCTTAACTCCAAAAATATGAACTTGCACGCGCTTCTTCTTAAGTGGAAGCGGAGTCTACAAAGGAATTTGAGAGAAACTTCAGAGGATGATTAAGGTAATTTCCTTTTCCAGAAAGTGATCTGAAACTTTGGTCATAAATTCCACCTGGGTTGTCATGCTCGGATTGGGATGCTCGTCCACCAATTTTTGGAACAATTTCTGGGATTCAAATGCATCTCTGTATTCACTCTTTCCAATCCTATATGGGCTGGCCATATCTAAACTAGATTAGGTAATAAACAATTGGAAATCTACTTATTTACATTAAAATCGTTCTTACTTTTGATGACTGATAAGTCGCAAGTCTATATATATATAATAATAACATGTTAAATAAAGTCTCCATCTGGCTGTACCTTTAAGTTGTAATGGATAGGTGTCAAAGGAAAATTCTGATCAAACTATGGTACCATCGACCTCTGAATATTTGTCATTAAGATTTCATCAAAGCACCCACCATATATATAAAATTAATACAAGTAATCCCTATCTTGAACTTCAAATATGTGTGTATAAACAAGATAAAAGACTTGGGATGTCACTCTTTTTGCAGTATTAATATCAGATCTAACTAAAGTATAAAGTTTAGAGTCAGAAACCAAATGACAGTCTACAAACAAGGTAACAGTAAAGGAAAACATAAAAATCTAAGATATAGATATAAAAGAATATAAGAACTTTTAATTTCAGAATTTTACAAGCAAAATACATCTCAGCCTGATGTGTACGCTAACCTGTTTTTAACTTCGAGGCTGCGCATTGGTAGATGAAAGTTTGGAATAGCCGCTGATTGTGGAGAACTCCATCTTCCAACCCTTGATGTACAAAATATGTTAAATTAAATTTTCAAAATTTGTCAGTTAATACTGTTACTGCATTCATGTGGAGGAGATGATACAAGCTCAAAATCTCATAGATCGCTAGAGACCAACATGGAGTCCCATTACGAAGCAAACGAACGTGTTAACCCCAATGTTCTAAAAGTCACTAGGCGGTAGTCAGGCGGCTGATGGTGGCCTAGTGCCTAGACCTTGTAAGCGTCTAGGCGCTAGGCTATTTATTGGAATATTTATTAATTTATCGATCTTTTGGTTTTGTTTGTTGTTATCCATTCTTACTCTTTATTGCTACTCATTCTTACTCTTGAATTTCTTCCTTACAATTGCAGGAGAGTTTTATAAAGTCAAATTGGTGTATTATTGTATCATTGAACATGAAGAATATCCATCCAAGATTACAGCTCCTCTTAAGGACCGCTAATGCATCAATACTGCCCGCTTAGGAATAAGAATATAAGAATATTAGTCTCTGTCAGCTTCAACAAGCTATAGTTTGAATGTTTGATGGCCAAAATTTATAAAGATGACATATAATATTAGTATAAATATATAATTGAGTTAGTGTTATTGACATTGTCTGTCTGAATTGAAAAAAAAATGCACTATTTACAAGCATTCTTTTTCACTAGAAAAATATATTAATTTAAAGAAAATTAATAAAGATGTGCACTTATAATTTATTCATTAGTATCACTTATAATTTAAACACAATGATTTTAACATCCTCAAAATAATGGATAGTGTGCTACTCTGCTAAAGTGCTTAACAAATCCAGTATATACAATAAGAGAAAACACACACAAAAAATGTGATTATCATTTTTAATTTAAACATAATCACTTTAAAATCCTCAATGGATAGTGTGCTACTCTGCTTAACAAATCCGGTATATACAATAAGAGAAAACACACACAAAAAGGTGATTATCATTTTTAATTTAAACATAATCAATTTAAAATCTTCATAATAATGGATAGTCTGCTACTCTGCTTAGCATATCATGTATATACAGTAAGTGGAAACTAAAAAAACAATTAAATTAAAAACTGCTAGCTGCATAAAATCCCATAAGTAGGTTGATTGCTTAATTTTTTTATAAATAGTTTGGGTCCTAAGCGGGTCTAGACCGTCTAGACCGATTTATACCTGCCTAGACCCGCTTATACCCGTCTAGCCCCATTACCTGATTTTCCAAACTGCCTAGCCCCTAGGCGAGTCGTCTGGAAGGTGCCTAGGCCAGGTGAGTTGTCGGGAGGGCGCCTAGGCCGATTTTTAGAACACTGATTAACCCATAAATTTAAACTAGATTACTTGCCCCGTGCAATGCACATAAGATTTTATCATGTATAAAAATGAATTTTATGATTTTTAATATTATTTTACTTTTGGGGCATAAATACAAAATATTTTATGAAGAGAATAAATAATGATATGGAATTACATTTATTTTCTCAGGTAGGAAAAGAAAATCTTAAAGATTATTAAAAATAGAGGAGATTAAATTGCACCCAGTTCAAATAGTGAAGGCTTCAAATACCCTTCTCTAGTTATGTTAGTAAGAAGATTAAGAACAATCTTTGGTTATCCATGGTAAGCAGAAACTTATAAGGCTGGACCTGCTGATAAAATTATGTATACAATAATATTAGTAACAGTTTTACTTTGAAATTGCTTGTCAAATTGAATTAACTTGAAGAAAACACCCTGCACACAATCTGTTTAGGTGCAATACAAAGTACAGCTGCTGTGAACATAAAACTAATAAAGAAAGAAGCATTCAGACATCAAAATGCATGCCAGCAGCAATGGCATTCAAAATCACATAAGCTTGAACTGATAAGCTTGCTGATCAAATCTATGAACTTGTAGTAAGTTTTTGATGAGCACAGAAGCATATTCTACTTTATAGAACAAGTACTACATAGAAGGAGACAGGTTAAGAAAGTAGGGAGAATGATTTAAGAAAAAGAATTGAAGACAGCAAAATGGTTAATAATATAGGATCATTCAATTTGGTGTGTAAGTCATCAAAAAGAAGCTAAAACTCTGGTAAGTGGTGTCACTTTAATGCAAAAAGAAATTATTGAAAGAAAATTTAACTGAGTTAGGTGATGGCATCTCTTAGTTATAGGTTATTACTTGTCGCTCCTTGATTGTAGATGGAGAGAGCACTGATATAACTGAAATGGCACAGTATAGTTCTTGGGTAAATTTAGATAAGCCTGGTTCTATCTTTCAAACCAATATCAATACCTATTATTATGTTTTGTCACTTATAAAGAGAATCAATCTGAAACTTGTAACTATTGAGTTTAAAAGCAATTAAAAAGGTTACAAGTTTGCCTGTGTAAAGTTGCCTTGCCTGTGTACTTTTTTAATTGGTTGAAAGTTGCCTGTTTATTTTTTTAACTGACCATTTTTATGTCACTGTTATATTCAGTTATTAAATATCCACTAAAATTAATTAGCCGAATGTTAAATTTCGACCACACTTAGTCTATCACGTACTAACTAACTAGTTAATTTAAACCCATAATACCCATCACATGTTAACTTTGCATAACCAAGAGTCCAACTGAACCACATCTTTTTCTTTAAGGTTCCAATTAGTTGATTAAGGTTGTCTACGTTTCTTGACAAACTCTGCTTCTTCTTCTTCTTCCCTTTTTACCATTATTTTTTATGTTTTTAGCTGCTTAAAGTTTATAGGCTTCTACGGAAATATATTATAATGTATGCAGTCTTATTCGGATTAGTACTTCAAAAAACTGTAGTTATTGTTAGATATTATATTGGTTTAGCTCCATATTGGTTACGTATCAGTTTAGTCTTGCCTTCTTTCCTATATATAGGAGCCAATTGTATTCAGTTTATTCAATCAATAAAACAATCAATCAATAAAGAATTATTCTCATCCAATAGTCTTAACATGGTTTCAGAGCCAATAATCCTATAAGGCCTATTTAATATCTAACAAAAAACATACAAACTCGTCCGTTGCAAATGCAACTCCCAACTCTTTCATTAATTACAACAATATAAATAAACAAACAAAATTCTACCTATTTAAACGTCAAAATAATATTTTTCTCAATTACGTGCAACGCACGTCCAACTCCAAAACTATTTCTTAATACGTATATTGCACGTGAAAATCCTCACTCTTATCAAATCGTGCATCGCACGTGAAAAATACTAGTCTATACATAACAGTAGAGATATATAAGTTAGGATTAGATGATGCGGTGGACCAACAAATACAGGGGGAAAATCTCCTGCCGACCATAGTGGATAGAACTCCCTGTCATATCACTTTGCAATGCTATTTCCCTCACTACCTTACTGCTTTGTATGGCCCCTTCGGTTGCTGTTGCCCTCACAACACTAGAGTTGCCACCGACCTTCACCTCCTTCATGTTGCTCAACTGACCTCATCGTCTAAAGTTGCCGTCTCTGCAGGTTGTTACTGTTCCATATGTTGTCATCTCCGTGCTACCATACCTTCTCTGTTATTCCCCATTGCCATTGCATTAAGGTGGGCTGGCACTGGAAAGGAAGCACCGGTTGAAGATTGAAGGTTAAGGTTCGCCACAAGAAAACCACTCGGCGTGCAGCCCGCTGCTCTCGGACGATATATCTACTTCCTCTAAGGTTGATAGGTACCTCTTCAATAGAAAAAAAACACAATTCGTCTCTGTGCAGATTAAATGATATGCACACATTTTTTTCTTTTTCTTTTCACAAATCTGTAAGATTGAAAATAAACGCCTCTACTCCAGCTCGATAGATGACTAGCCAATGCTGTCTACAAAATAAATATTACTATTTTTTTACATTTTGAAAATATGCCACAAATGAATTAATTATATGTTTAAATAACACGACAAAAGAATTGCAACAATATGCATAATCCACCAGATTATATCCACCATTGAGTGTTTTCCTACTTAATTTGATTCAAGTTTTGCAGGAAAATTATTGTGTTGGTGGTGGTGGTGGTGGTGGTGAATTTGGACGAGAGAGTTGTCAGTTGATTCTGTCTGGTGCTGCAGTTGAAACGAGTTGATTGGCGTTCGCGCAATAGAGCAACATGATGGATTAGAATGAGCATCATCGATTTCACCATTAGCAAGTTTTAGACGATGGACCTCTGCATTCAATGCCTCATTCAATGCTGCAGAACACCATTGTATATTAGAAAGAGAAATTAGATGTACAAACTACAGAGTGGAAGACTTGGGACCAAATAATAACATAACAAAAGGAAGGCTGTAGCCTGTTATATTGGGCAAATTAGCCAGGACCATGGTTATTACAAATACTTCTTTGGAAATATCGGCAAAATCTATAAAGGGGTATTTGCCTCCATGAAACCCATCAAACTTGATAAATCCCAAAGTACCATTAAAAGTGTTTTAGAGTTTATCTATTATAATGCAATGAGAATAGGGTTCCTTCAAGTTCTGCAAATGTGGCTAGCATACAAACTCCTAGGAAGATTTCTAATTTCTTTCCTTCTCTCCTTCCTCAGGAAACCCTCTAACACCTCGTTCTCTTATAGTTTTGGGCTCTGGTTGGAAACAAGGTCAAGATAACCAAAGTTATTTTAACTTTCGCGATACAAGGTATGCTAAATGGTGAACCTACATAGTGCCTACCTCGGTTTTCAAAATTTAGCCTGAGGTGTAGGTATCTTTCTTTAGTTGC
Organism: Hemerocallis citrina; assembly: GCA_017893485.1. NCBI lineage: Eukaryota > Viridiplantae > Streptophyta > Magnoliopsida > Asparagales > Asphodelaceae > Hemerocallis > Hemerocallis citrina. The sequence continues at coordinate 18,862,605 of CM030362.1, forward strand.
TACATATAACTTAGAGTCCATCTTGGGATATATTCTAGATGTAGCTGAATTGGTTGGAATGTTCCTTGATTTTTCAAGAGGTGGAATTGTATAATTTCTTAATATTATGTCGTATTTATCTTTCAAAGTTTTTTTCCTTTCTCATATCTATATAATAAAACACAAAGAAAGCTATCAAGTGGCTCTCATATCAATATAATAAATCAAAGGCTCAGATCTAATATCACAAAACACATTTTCCCCCAAAAGTTTCCCCCCAAAACTCAGATTCAAATCCCCCCCCCAAAATAACCCCTTTATTTATTTAATTCTCTCTCTCTCTCTCTCTCTCTCTCTCTCTCTCTCTCTCTCTCTCTCTCTCTCTTTATATATATATATATATATATATATATATATATATATATATATGGAAACAAGGACTTTTATTTACAGCTAATTATTGTCAACAAGGACTTTTATTTACAACTAATTATTGTCATACTATTCAAACTTGAGCTACATAATTGTTGATTTACTGTTTACAATGCGCTTTTCATATGCTATATTGTTCTGAAGATGTGCCATAGGCACGTGCTTACAGGCAAATCTAGTACTAAACAAATTAAAAATCTCAAAGCAATTGTATAATTTCTTAATATTACGTTCTATTTATCTTTCAATTAAATTAATACATTTTACATTACAAACCATTTTTTGAATAAATTTCACATAAAATGAATGTATCTCTTTTACGAAATCCAAAAGTAACGTGCATGTACAATACACATGTTTCTCTTTTGCCATAAACAAATACCGTTATTCGTCTTTTGCAACAATAACCATACATAAAAAAATATTAGATGTTTCATATTTAGACTAATTAAAGCAATAAAAGTTCATGTAATGTACGTAAACTTCTATGTATAGTATTTTTCACAATTGCTTCATGTATAAGCTAAATGATATTCCGCCTACCCTAAATAAAAAATTTGAGTCCTCCACTAGGTATGCTAACTTTGGTTATCCTACCTTTACCTCAAACTTAAAGTTGTCTAGCAGTTAGGAAAAATAAGATAAGAGCGTAGTTTAGATAAGCATAGTTTTGCCACCTTTTTGGGGGGGGAGATAATTGCTCCAAAAATAGCCCCAAACAAGCCAAAGTTTGGATAACAAGAATTTTCAAAGGTTACGAGAGATGACTCCAGTTACCAACTTAACTATGTTCCCAAAACTATCTTTAATGCCTTAATTCTATGGCATTCTTCATAATATATTAGAAGTGCTTCGGTGGTTTCATCAAAGGTCATTGAATTACACATAAGAATCACCAATGTCAATTGATACCGACACACGACCATATCAAATCAAAATATACCCAACTGTATAATATTACCAATAAATGACAAGTAGATACCCAACCAGGAGATCTGACTTGTAAAACAAAAATTTCAAGAGGTTCGATCAAAACTCTTGAAATTTGAGTCCAAGGTTCGCGAGAAATTTTCGCATGGTTTGCTCAACCAAGCATACCATTCTATTATTGTGTGCAAATTTCTTGTAAGGACCAATTGTATGTCAGCGAAGGATTCATACAGCAAAGGATTTACATAAAATCGATGAATTCAACTGCAGAATAGAATTATTGAAGAAATAGCAGCCGAATTATGGATGTCTAAGATGGAGTGTGTTAACTCTAAGATGGATTATAGCACCGTCACATTTACCTGATACCTGGACCCGGTATTGGACCGGAACCGACCCGATCTATACGGGTCCGGGTCCTAAAATAAGACCCGATGCGCTTTCAGGTCTGGGTCGGGGTCCGCTCAAAATAGAACCGACCCGGATCCGTTAAAAAATATCCCCAAACATATAGAATTTGAATAGTAAGGTTATAGGAATATACATAAAAAAGTAATTGTTGAAGACAGATATTTAAATATAATATTAATTCATGTACTTAAGTGCAATCAATTCCTGATTAATGCCTCTTAGGCAGGACACCCTCTGTATTCTGGCACTACTATCACTACTATACAGTATAGTAAGAATCGAAGATATAATGCAAAAATACTTAAGTGCAAATATTTATTATCTACTACCGGACCCGACGAATAATTTTTTTTACTAGGACCCGGACCTTGACCCAGTTGTTGCAAGTCCGGGTCCGGGTCCAATTTTTGGACCCGTGACTAGGGCTGCAATCGAGCCGAGCCGAGCCGAATACCTTCAGGCTCGAGCTCGGCTCGTTTACGAAACAAGCTCAATTTTAAGCTCGAGTTTGGCTCGAGCTCGGTTCGAGCAAAGCTTTGACTGAGCTTTGATCATATTCGAGCTGAATAGCTCGCGAGCTTAGCCTTAAAAAAAATAAAGCTCGAGCTCGGCTCGTTTACGAAACGAGTTCGGTTTTGAGCTCGGCTCGAGCTCGGCTCGAGCTCGGCTCGAGCCGAGCCTTGACCGAGCTCGAGCCGAATAGCTCGCAAATAGCTCGATTCGTTTGCAGCCCTACCCGTGACGTACCGGGTAGTGGAGGACTCGACCCGATAGGACCCGACACCAACTCTAATGGATTATAGATGGCCAATATGAAGTTCAATTAATCCAATTGCACTGGATTATTGATAGATTTTGTTAACTCTATGCAAGGCCACAAGGTAATGCTTGGAAAATTCAGGTAGGCTACTAAGAGAAGGTATGAAAAACTCATCAAAAAATCAGAAAATTATTTGGATATATGGTATTCTATGTTCTACATATAAAATAGACTCTGAATGATAACAGAAGGTAGCATAAATGAGAAATCATGCTAGACAATGTTCTCTTTGAATTTAAAATATAAATTTGTTGGGTTTCAGGCTCAAATCTGCTTTAACCGTTCAACTATCAAGTCAGAGACCCCCCCAAAAAAAGGATTGCCCAACATATCGTTGAGGTTGTTCTTTTGCGTCATATGAGCTATAAGCTAAGTTTCCAGTACCTATCAAGGTGTATGGGCTAAAATAGATCTTTATCACCAATATTGCAGGTATGTAAAGGAAAATGAACCGTACGCCCACTAGGGTTTCGTTGAATGTGAAGTCGGCAACCTCCATATAAATCTAAAATCGATCCCCCCCACCCCAACACACACACACACACACACACACAATATATATATATATATATATATAGGGAAAGGATCGGTTGAGCACTCCTCTAGTGCTCACCGCGTGAACACTAGGCCTTCGACGTTCATATCGAAAATCCGAACCGTTCACATTGATCTACACATCTAAATTAGTCTAAATATGTAAAATCAAATCATTTGAAATTCATTTGCCCATCCATCATGTGACTATAAAAACAATGATTTTCAGCCATACAATTTTGTAACACTTCAATGAATGGACAAATGAATTTCAAATGATTTGATTTTACATATTTAGACTAATTTAGATGTGTAGATTAATGTGAACGGTTCGGATTTTCGATATGAACGCCCGAAGACCTAGTGTTCACTCGGTGAGCACTAGAGGAGTGCTCAACCGATCCTTTCCCGATATATATATATAGTAGAGTGATGTAAACGGTGTAATCGAGATTCAGATGACTCAAATCGCTTATCTCTACAAAAACATTTTCATCTCACCCATCTCACCATCTCATAATAGCATGACTCTCTCTCTCTCTATATATATATATTCCTTCCGTTTCCTCCTTCCAAATCTAGATCTGATCCTTCGTTTATTTGTTTCCGATGCCTAGAGTTTGGTCATTTCAAACAATATTGTTTCAACAAGATGAAACATCTGTTATGTGATAAACATGGTCATTCCAGGAATCGTTGCTTACACTTCAAGTCTTCTAGGGTATCAAATTCGGATCCCTATTTCTGATCAAGTGATTCAGGCTCTGGACTTCAAGACTCTCAAAATTAAATTTGATGAGTTGAATGCTAAAGCATATGTCAAAGCATCATCTTCTGTTGCTTGTCTTCCTACTCCTGCACCTCTTGTTACTCAACCCGTTATCCCTCCATCAGCGGTGTCAACCAAGATGATTGTATGTTGCGATCTTACTGATGAGATTGAACAAAAAAAAGGCACACCTCATTTCTTTCGGGGCGGTCTCAATGATTGGTGATACCATGAGTAATCTAGCTCTTGATAACTTTCTTGGTATTATTTGTGGAGTTTCTGGTTGGGCTTGGGGCGTGAATTCATGTTCGAATGTTGACGTTATTAAATGTCCTTCCACTAAGGTATTGCATGACCTTGTTTCTAAAGAATCTTTTCAAATTGGAACTATTACTATTAAGATTAGGAAGTGTCCTTTTTTGGTTCTAAGATCTCTACTCCGAATTTTGAGAAGGTTGACTATTATTGGTCTCCCTCCATATTGTGATAACCCTAGATTAGTTGCTTCTATGACTAAGTGTGTAGGAGAGCTTACTGGTACTTCTGCTACCCTCCTTTTAGCTTCTGGTTGTGGTGGCAGTTCTAGTAATAATACTGGTGGTACGAATCACAATAAGAGAGTCAACTCCACATTAGAGGTGATCATAGAGGTAGGGAAAGAGTAGAAGGAGTTGGTTTTATAGGAGAGAGAATTATGTTGATTCAAACAAAGTAGATCATGTTTCTACTAACTTCCAATCCACTAATCTTACATGGAGACCTGCTCCTAATACCACTTCTACTCCAGTACTCCTACTATTCAAACTTCCAAACTGGATGAGAAAGTGAAAGATTTAATTAAGGACATCAACAGCCATCCTTTAATTGTTGTTGATCCGGCTCAAAAAGCTGATATCATTCCTTCCCAGGCTCTCTTACTCGCGCTGAACCTCCTTATTCCTCTGATTGGGATCATCTTATTCCTCGGAGCTCTGGTACTACTGAATCTATTTTAGATAAAAAGTGGACTGATTGGAAGGTCAATCTTGAATTTGCACCTGCTAGAAATAATTATAAGAACTGTTTTCAAGCTTCTTCTATTGGAGCTAGTTCCTTTGCTAAAAATTCTATTTCTATGACTGAGTATAAATTCAAAAGTGGTGAATTCAAAAGTGGCGAATGAATTCTGATGGTATTATGGTCAATCCATTAGCAGAGATTGCTCAATCTCCTTCTAAAAGAAAATATACTAAAATAAAACATAACATTGCTAAAGAGAGAGCTAGTGCTCGTCTCAAAGCGCAGAAAACTTCTTCTTTATGTGTTCCTGCTAAGAGCATCTGTAGTCGTTTGCTATATATCGATAGTATCGATATTTGGTTAAAAAAACAGCTGCAGTCGTTTGCTATATATCGATATTATCGATAAATCGCTACAGTAGATTGCTATAAATGAGAATCGATATAGCATTTATCGATAAGTGAGGGAGGGCGTTCGAAGCGCCGTCCCACGAAAAAAATTACTATTTTAATCGTCGGACGGCACTTGAAGTGTCGTCCAGTGTTCTAAATGGCGTCCGCCTCGGACGCCTAGGCGGCGCCTAGGCGCTCAAAAAGAGGAGAACGAACCGCATATGCAATAGGCGGTACTCTAGGCGTTAAGATGGCAGTTAGGCGTACAAGGCGGCGCCTAGGCGGTCGAGGCGGCGGCCGAGGCGGCCGTCGAGGCGGTCGAGGCGGCGGTCGAGGCGGCCGAGGCGGCGCCTAGGCGGCCAAAATCGATCAGGCGGCTGACAGATTTTTTTGTAATTTTTTTTTAAATTCTTAAAATAGTCTCTTCATCTTCAACAGAAAAAAGACTCATCTTCATCTTCAACAGTAAAAAGCTTCTTCATCTTTACATTAAGGTGTTACTAGTTCACGTTATATTTTAAATTTTATATGACTGATTATTGTTTATGTCATTATGAATCTAAAGTTTACACCATAATCGTTGTTGAACTTCTAAAATCATTCTGGCCTAGCATCACTTGTGAATGGTGATGCATTTAAAAGATTTAGACTACAAGCAAAAATAGAGAAATGTAACTTTTAAAAGGTTAATATATGAATATTTAAAAAATAAAAACAAAACGCCTAGGCGTCCTAGGCGGTAGGCGGTCCTTGGCCGAACCGCCACCGCCTGACGCCGTTTACAACCTTGGTGCCGTCCGTTTGGAAATATTATATTTTAATCGTCAGAAGCCACATATCCCGGACGGCACTTAATGTGCCGTCCGTCGAGTTTTAATAATAAAAAACCCTTCATGTGCTTAAGTGTAACTTTGTCAGTGTGTCAGTGGGATAATTAAGTATGTGTGTCAGTGTCAGAGTATGCTTCATGTGCTTAAGTATGTGCTTAAGTATGCTTCATGTGCTTAAGTATGTGCTTAAGTATGCTAATTTTTGGGTCAATTAAGCTGTGTGTCGGACGGCACTTCATGTGCCGTCCTAGACACAGCCGGGATTTTTTTTTTTTTAAACGGACGGCACTTCATGTGCCGTCTGACGAATGGGATCCAAATTTTGCAGTTTTTCTCCTCCGACGGCACATCAAGTGCCGTCGCTTAATATTATACTATTGATTGCTATAAAATAGCTTTCGACGAGTGCAGCGAAATCGAAATTCCTATTTCTATTTATCCATATATGGATAATTTTACCATAAACGACTACAGATGCTCTAAAGCTACTTTGAAAGCTCAAGTTAGGAACATGGAAGCCCCCTCTATGTCTGATGAGCACATGCAATTTACAAGTTTATTTTAATTCTTTGTCTAATGATGATATGATGAATCTTGCTTCCAATATGGGTTTATTGACTGATTCTTCTTTTAGTGATCATATTGAATCTATTAAACTTTAGAAATATCTATAGCTAATGTGAATATAGGAGTTAATGATTAATATTTCATGGAATATTCCTCGTGCTGGTAGCTCACTCAAAAAAGAAGTTATTTTTGATCTTATTCATTACATAGATGTGATCTCATCTCTATTCAAGAATCCAATCTATCTGCAATCTCTTCTTCCATTAAAAGAGCCTTTGGGGCGGGGGGGTTACAGTTATCACTGAATGGATTAGTTTAGATGCAATTGACTCTTGTGGAGGAATCTTGTTTGGTTTTAGAGACTCTCCTTTCAAGCATGCTTCTGTTCATAAAAATGAAATATTTTCTTATTGTAGTCTTTGACTGGTTTGAGTTCAATTGTTTGTTCACTACTGTTTTAGTCTATGGCCCCTTCTACTGCATGGGCTTATAAATAAATTTTGGGATGAATTTAAATCTTTTTCCTATATGATTACTAGCTTTTGGATGTTTTGTGGTGATTTTAATGTCACGAGATTCTTATACGAAAGAAAGGAAATTCTTCTAGAGTTGAAGATTCTCTTATGTTCAATAATTGTATTCGATTGTTAGATCTAATTGATTTACCTATTAATGGCAAATTATTTAATTGGTATATAATAATTGATTAAATCCTTATATGGCAAAGCTTGACAAATTTTTAGTTTCACAATATTGTATTTCTACTTTTCATAATTCTTTGGTCCAAGCTTTACCTAACCCTATTTTAACCCTATTTCTGATCATGTTCCTCTTAGTTTACACTTTACACTCTAACTTTAATTTTTCAAAACCCTATAAATTTATATTTGAAAAGTTTGGTTAGAAGATCAGATTTTTATTAATATGATTACTTCGTGTCTTTCTTTTGTGGTTACCTGGTTGGGTCTCATGACCTTGCTAAAATACTTCTTAAATTATATTTTGTCAAGAATGGTTGCAAAAATTGGGAAAAAAAGATTTGGAAACTTTAATGCTTTAAAGCATAGATTTTTGAATACCATTATGCAGATTGACCAACTTGAAGAGTTGAGTCTTATTTCTCTGGATGATCGGAAAAAAAAGAATTGAGTACAAGAAGGATTGTCTTTATTGCACCAAAGATCATATTAAATGGGCTCAACGAGCTAAGGTGACAAGCTAAGGTGAGATGGTTGAAAGAAAATGATTGTAATACTTCTTATTTTCACAATTTTGCTTCTTACAGTTGGAAAATTAATAGAATCACATCCATTGTTGATGATGATATTTTCACTCTTCCTTTCGTAAATTCCACAAGGACCTTATGGGTACTTCTAATAATCGCCCTTTTAAATTAAATTGGAAGATGGTTCTGATAATCATTATCTTTCTATTCTTGATTCTCCTTTTACACTTGATGAAATTAAAGTAGCTACCTTTTCTATGAGAAGTAACTCTTCCCATGGTCCTGATAGATTTCCAAGTTTTTTTTCTTTCAGAGATTTTGGGATTTTCTTAAAAATGACATTTGATATGTTTTCCGATCTTTACAATTGCACTCTTTCTTTTGATAGAATTAATTATGCCCATATTGTTTTAATTCCTAAGATGATTGGTGCTAATAAAGTCACAACATTCAAACAAATTAGCTTGCTTAATGTGTTGTTCAAAATAGTTATGAAAGTTCTTGCTAATAAACTAAGTGGTTTGATTGATTTTGCACAATCAGGATTTGCTAAAGATAAATTCATTCTTGATAGCGAAGCTGTGCACAAGAAATTATTTCAGGTTGTCATAATTTGTTATCATAATTCTGATTCTGAAGGCATTTTATTAAAAAATGACTTTGAGAAAGCTTATGACAAAGTGGAATGACAATTTCTCTTTGATATTCTTATTCTTAGAGGTTTTGGCTTACGTTGGATTTCTTGGATCAAATCAGGTCTATGTGCAGGCACTTCTTATGTTATCATCAATGGTGTTAAGGGTACTTAATGTAGTGATAGTATCTTTGATCCAAAAAGGTTTCCATAATATCTCATCACCTTTTTAGTTCTCTCTAATTCTATATGGATTTTTTTGTACAAATGTGATTATTACAGATGACTGAAGATCTATCCATTCTCTACCATGCAGTGATCTTTTCTAGTTTGCAGTGTTAAAGCTCCGGGTGTTGTTGCAGTCTTCAAATTGCTCACTGATGATGATTGATGAGTGTTGTTAAAATTGTGGGTGTTCTTCAGCTGTTTTCGGGAGTGGTTCAGAGTCTTGGAGCTTAGCTGGTGCATTTACAGTGATGAAGCTATCTTTGAACTATCTGTTTATATATATATATGGCTGGAGCCTTTACAATACTGTGGTGAATATTATTATGCGTGAGGTCGTGATGATTAGAATTATCTATAAACCAAATTCAAGATGGAATGATTTCCATACACTAATAACAACAAACACTTAGTAATTGGTATGCAAACACATAAGGTACAAAAGCAGTGAGAATAATTACCATCTCTGAGGTGTGCCTGTTGCTCCATTGCTTGTACCCTAATCTTCAACTCATTGTTCTGATTCGCAAGCCCACTAGTATCCCTCTGCAATCAAACAAACCATTAGAACCTTAAAATGATTATTAAAGAAAAAAAAATACCTCATAAAATTTAAAAACCTGTAAAATGGTCACTTGTGCTGACAATGTGGTCGCCTCTGCCTGCAGTGTCTTCACCTTCTGCTCCAGCTCCGAAATATAATGAATCTTCCTCTGTTTCGACCGAGCAGCCGACTGTCTATTCGCCAATATCCTGCAAACAAAAAATTTTAAAAAAAATTATTGCAGTTTAACAAAGTGTCTATTCCCACCAAAATTCTCATTTGGCTAATTTCCCAAAAAAATACCCTAAAATTTACTAATTTCTCTCGTCAAACATACGAAATAAATGTTGCAAAAAACTAAGAAACCTATTTATCTATCTATCTATCTTTTCATCTAAAACTTTCAAACTCAAGATAACAAAATACGATCAAGGTATTTTACAATAACAAAATTGCAATCTTTTCTCATAAATTATTTGCGCAAAAAAAAAACAAAAAAAAAACCTCTTGACGCGCTTAGGATCAGCCAAGGCCAGCTCAGCCAACTTGTGATTGGCCATAATCTTCTCCATCTCGGCATTGCTAAACCCGCCAAGCCCAATACTCGTCAGATCCAACCCCCCCTTACTCATCATCAAACTATTACTATCGATCGACAAAGTCCTCGAATGCCGACCCCCACTCCCCCCCTTACTAAACAACTGTCTACTCTCTGCCTCGCTCTCACTGTTAGTATTATTATTATTATTATTATTATTATTATTATTCTCCATCGAATCCCCCAAACTCTCCAGATTCATAAACTCCTTAATCAGATCGTCCTCCCCCGCCGAATCCTGCACCGCCGACTTCGACCGCCGGTGTTGGAGGCTGCCACGTGGCAGCATTTCGGGGGAATCGGAAAGCGACGAAGCGGGGGATGAAGGTTTAGGGTTAGGGTTGGGGAAGAAGAAGAAGTCGGGTTGGGAAGTGGAGCGAGAGTGGAAGGGGCGGTGGGAAGAGGGGTGGGAAGGGGGGCGGTTTCCGAATTGCTGCATTTTCTGAAGGTTTTTTTTTTTTTTTTTTAAAATTTATTTGGGGTGTTGTTTGGTGGTTGTTGTTTGTAATAAGGAGGAGGAAAGAGAAGGAGCGGGGTTTAAAAGGGGGAGTGGAGTAATGATGAGGAGGGGTCGTAATCGTAATCTCCGCCTCAAGTCACTGCGCAACTTTGACATCACCGTCACTGACTATGCTGCTGTGATTCGGTTATGTTTTGGGGTTTTGGCGTGCTGTGAGTGAGGGGAGTAAATTAAGTGGTGTGTGTTGGGCTTTCGGGTGTGTTCTGTTTTTTTTTTTTTTTTGGCCCATTGGAAAAAAAGTTTCTAAAGCATTGGTATAAATATCCGAAATCCGGATCCGATCCGAACCCGACCCGGATTCAGCATTGGACCGGAACCGACCCGCCTATCTGGGTCCGGATCCGGGTCCTAAAATAAAACCCGTTGTACTTTCGGGTCCGGGTCCGGGTCCGCTCAAAAGAGACCCGATCCGGATCCGGACCCGTTAAAAAAAACCAAAAAAATCAACATAAAAATAAATATTCTACCCTCATCCCTCCCCTTCTTCCTCCTCCTCAATTTTAAATCTTCCTCTTCCATACTCAAAACTCATGCATTTTTCTTCTCTCCTCTATTCTAAATCCTTCACTCGCCTCCTTCGCTCGCCGCTCACACTTTCGCTCCTACCCGAACAGGTAGGAATATTTTAATAGGACCCAGACCCGAAACCGGACCCGGTCCTCATGGATCCGGGTCCGGGTCCGGGTCCAATTTTTGGACCCTTAGGGGACCGGATCCAGGTCCGGGTAGTGAAGAACCTGACCCGACCCGATACCAATGCTAATTCTAATAGGGAAAAAGGTTACAGCTGAGTATGGTTTCTACCTTTTCTCTTCTAAAGCAAACGTTTAGCTTAATATTGTGGTATTATCATTGACATATAACTGAACTCTATATTGGTGTTCTTGGTGTTTGATAGGGAGCTTAATTTTGTAAGGAGAAGGCTGATTTGGAGGAGTTTGAGCAAACGAGATCCTATTGCACCACAGTAGTTCAGTGTTGTTTTTTTTCACTCAAATCATTGGTTATCTCTTACCATGGGCGGCGAAACCAGAACAATTTTACCGGAAGGGCCAAGAAAAAATTCTAAGACTAAATATAAACATATAGAGATTTTTTCATAATTTTTAGGGGGGCAAAACAATAAAATTTAGAATTTAGGGGGGGCAAATTATAATTTTTTGAGTGTTTATAAAATTTTCAATAGTGTGAAGGGGGTTTTTTGAAAATTCCGGGGGGGCCCGGGCACCCCCGGGCCCTCACTATGCTCCGCCACTGTCTCTTACTTAAAACCTCTTTTTGGGCTAAACCTTCGTTAAAGCTCAATCTCTATCTTCCATATATATATATACTAGGTTTGCCCGTTGACACGTGCCTACGGCACGTCTTCGGAACGGTGTACCTTATTTGATCATATAAAAAATTTGGAGGTCGAGCAAATTAATTGAAGTAGCAAACATATTATATGAGAAACTTTTGGGGATCCAGCAAAAAACATATTATATGATTTTTTTGATATTTTGGAACTTTTTTAGAAGTTTTTAAATTTGTAACTTTTTTAGTTTTTAATTTTTTTATTTTTTAAAAAAAATTAAAAATTTTATTTTCTTAATTTTTGAATAGAAGAGCGAGGGAGAGAGAGAAAAAAAATTTTAATAAATATAGGAGTTGTTTTGGGTGGGAGATTTCAATTTGAGTTTTGGAGGGAAACTTTTGGGGGGGAAAATATGTTTTGTAAGATTAGATCTGGGCCTTTAATTTTTGGGAGGATTGAAGGAGAACCACTTGATAGCTTTCTTTGTGTTTTATTATATAGATACCTTTTGTTGTGCAGTCGCCTTCATGTGCACTCGGCCTTTTGGTCTTCGTATCGACGAACCGAACCGTTCACATTGATCAATACGTTTAAATTAGTATAAGTATGTAAAATCATGTTATTTTGTCTATGTATTGAAGTGTTACAAAATTGTATGGATATATATATATATATATATATATATATATATATATATATATATATATATATATATATGGAAAGCTTTGGTTGTGCACTACTTTAGTGCACACGGCGTGTGCACTAGGCCTTCGGGCGTTCATATCGACGATCCGAACCGTTCACATTGATCTACACATCTAAATTAGTCTAAATATGTAAAATCAAATCATTTGAAATTCATTTACCCATCCATCACGTGACTATAAAAAACAATGATTTTCAGTCATACAATTTTGTAACACTTCAATGGATCAATAAATGAATTTCAAACGATTTGATTTTATATATTTAAACTAATTTAGATGTGTAGATCAATGTGAACGGTTCGGATCGTCGATATGAACGCCCGAAGGCCTAGTGCACACGCCGTGTGCACTAGAGGTAGTGCACAACCGAAGCTTTCCATATATATATATATATATATATATATATATATATATATATATATATATATATATATATATATATATATAGGGAAAAGGGGTATGAGCAACTTGCTCATTTAGTAAATGAGCAATTGATGATGTGGCAAACATGTGATTAAAAAATCCTTAAAGGGTTAGTTGTCCAATATATCACATGCATGCCACATAATCTATTGCTCATTTACTAAATGAGCAAGTTGCTCATATCCCTTTTACCCTATATATATATGTATACCGCTGTGCAACCACCTCCATATGCAATCGGCCTTTTAGTTTTCGTATCGACGATCCGAACCGTTCACATTGATCAATATGTTTAAATTAGTATAAATATGTAAAATCAAGTTATTTGTCTATGTATTGAAGTGTTACAAAATTGTATTGCTGAATATCGTTTTTTTATAATGACATGATGGATGGCCAAATGAATTTTAAAATGACTTAATTTTACATATTTAGACTAATTTAGACGTGTAGATCAATGTGAACGGTTCGAATTGTAGATACAAATGTCGAAAGTCCGAGTGCGCACGGAGGGGAGTGCACAGCATAACAGGGAATAAAGTAGGTTTTTAGCTTACCTTTTGGCTGTTAAAAAATTTTGAGTATGCGTGCTACGGTGTCATATAAAAGTAAAAATGACGTGGTTTGATATTGAACTTGAGACATCTTTCATATTAGTTATGTATCATATTAGTTATGTATGCTCGATACTGTAAGTTGGTATATTTAGAAACGACAACTTTAACTTTCCATTATAATATTAATAAAAATTAATGATTATAGAGATTAAAAAAATCAAACTACTAGTAAATCATGGCAATTAAGAAGGGCCAAACTGAAATTTGTATTTGATTGACCATTGCCGGCCAAAAGAGCCAATAAAGGGAAGGATAAAAAGAGATGCATGGAATACACGGCAGGCAAAAGAGGGCAGGATTCAGGAAAGCACGTTGGTGTACTCGTGATTTCAGAATGTTATTACGTGGAAGCAAGTATGGGATTGGAGGTGGCGGTGGATGCTATTTATATAAATTGAAATGGACCCACTTTTTAGTTCATGGAGTTGTATCCACATATTTAGAACAAACATCTTAAGCAAGCACATGGTCCTTTATTTTGTGTATGTAGATATCATGATAATTGATGCTGCTACCATCCAAAATATTTACAAAGAAGAAACTATTTTTTTTTTATTTAAAAAAAAAATTGGACTATAGTAATAATGTTAAATAAATAAATAATTTAGTAGGTAATATAGATTGAAAAAATGAAAGTGGAAGTACAAATCTCTACTACTATAATGGGAGAAGGCCTTTGTCCATAACCCAACCCGTACAGCGTACGTGCAGGTATTTTTTTTTTTGCCCTTTTCATTCCCCCCAAATTTCCTCCACGTGCACAGCACGTGCATAATACTAGTGTAAGGAAATAATATAAACCCTCCAACATTTATGGAAGGGTGAGAGCTAATGACGAAATAGAAAAAAAAAATCCCTAACAATCCTAGGGAATAAGGTCCTAGGTCGATCCAAACTCTATCTCTTCATTATCATATGCCCCAAAAATATTTATAATACAATATTTTGCTTATGTCGTAGCCTGCCCAGCAAAAAATTAAATGCATAATATGAATTAATTTTCCTGAAAAACTATTTTTACTTGTTCTACGAAAAAAAATTAGAATAAAGATGACATCGTCAACGTTTCATTAATGATAAATTAACGAAACACAATAGATCCAGGTACATCCTGATATACAAAATATGAAAACACATCTAGCATCTCAACAGTCTGATGCAGCAACAACCAAAATAAAAGTACATGTTCAGATCAAACAAAACGATCACCCATCACAGCTGCCTAGCACACTCTGACCGCTTACTCTCCCTCCATGCATAGCTTCTTCCCGGTACCCGCCTGACCTGTCCATGCATAAATGAAATCGAAAATTTTATGCATAATGACAGTAATCTATGATTGCAATTACGAAAGCAATAGTTATTTCAATCTAGCCACATACTCCAGACTGTCGCCGCAACCGACAAATCCCAAGCCTCTTTATCATCTTTTCTTATGCTACCCCCCCCCCCAAACTCCCAAGCCTCGGAAATAGAGGTTGGACTGTTTAAACACCCAAACCCAAGGCACATGACCTTCCAAGCTAGTCTAGCCCTATGACATTTGAAAAAAAATTTGATCAGAGTCTTCTTCACTATAGCACCTGACCTCAATCTGCATACCTCGCTTATGTAAATTGATCTTTGATAAGATAGCATTGTTCGTCACCAGCCAAAGGAATGCTTTTACCTTCAAATGTGCTTGAGTACTCCATATAATCTTACCATTTTTGCATCTGATTCCTCCATCATTTAGACTCTTGTAAAGGGATGCTACCGAGAAATTGTCATTAGACTCTAAGCACCATGTTCTGACGTCTTCTGTGCCATCAAAGTACCTTCCTTCAGTTTGAATGAGACTATTCAAGCTCTGGAGTTGTATGATACTCTCCTGTGACACTTCTTCCCCTGTCTGTATCTTAAGCCTGCCATTTCTCCAAACATCCGCAACTAGCAACTAGCGAATCTATCATTGTCGTGCTCCCAGCGGCTTCTGGGAACATACTTAGGAGAGTATTGTTACCACACCATTTATTCTTCTACAATCTCGTGTTTTTATCGTTCCCAATACTTTATGATATTTATGTGAAAAATATCTCCTACTCTCGACACCCCTTTCCAAAGATAGGATGTTCTTCCATAAGCACTTCTTCCCCCAAATCTAAATTTCTTCCTTCCTCGATAGTTTCGAAAAGATTTGCACCACCAGTTGTTTCGCCTCCTGCTTATTTTCCACCACCACTTGCTCATCAGAGCCCGATTCATATCCCGCAGGTCGAGGATTCCTAGATCCCCGAATTCTTTCCTCTTGCACACCCTTTCCCATTTTACCAAATGGAATCCCTTGTTTGCTTTGTCTGCTCCCTTCCAGAGGAATCTTCTCCTACATTTATCAATTCTGTTGATAACCCACTTCGGAAGCTCATAAATCGACATTAGATACATCGGTAGGCTACTGAGGACAGAATTAAGCAAGGTGATCCTTCATCCGAGTGTTAGAAAACGTCCCTTCCAACCTGCCAGTTTCTTTTTTACCTTCTCTATTAACGGTTATCATTTCTCTTTTAGCAGCGTTCCCAGTCTGATGGGAGTACCAAGGTATGCAAGTGGATAGTTAGCCACCTCGCATCCTAACATATTCTTGATAGAATTGATTGGAGTGGAAAGATTGCTACTGAAAGGTATGACACAACTCTTGGTAAGATTCACTTTTAGCTCTGCCCACGCTTGGATACACCTCAAGACGATATTAATTGCCAAAATCTCATCCTCCTTTGCTGCCCCGAAAATTAGCGTGTCGTCCGCATATTGCATAATCGAAGATGGCTTCCGGAATCCCTTTGACCTGAACCCTCGTAATAATTCGTTCCTCTCTACCCTTCCTGATCATTTCTGCTATACCATCAGCAACTAGGGTGAAAATTAATGAGGACAAGGGGTCTCCCTGACGCAGTCCTCTCCGACATCTAATTTCTTTCCCTGACTTCCCGTTAAATTTTACGTAAGATTTACCTTCTTCAACACATTTTATAATCCAAGATCTCCATTTATCTCCAAATCCTTTGAGTTGCAGAACTTCATCCACGCAAGCCCACTCAACTGAGTCGTAAGCCTTTTCAAAATCAAGTTTCAGCAAAAATTCATAAGAGTTGTTCCTGTTTCCTCTATAAACTATCTCGTGTGCGGAGGCAATGCTGTCCATGATGTCCCTTCCTTTAATGAACCCACTCTGTGAATCGCCTATCACATCATTTAGGTGATGTGACAATCTTGAAGCCAACACCTTGGTGATAATCTTAAAAGATCCGTTGAGGAGGCTAATAGGCCTGGGGTCTTCACTCATTCGAACCTCATTCTTTTTGGGGATGAGAATGACATTTGCATAGTTCAACCTATCGATGTCTGTTGTCGCATAATGAAATTCTTGGAAGATTTCCATTAAGTCCCTCTTGATGATTTTCCAATAAAATCTATAGAAGAAGATAGGGAATCTGTCCGGTCCCGGAGCTTTGTCTTGTCCTAAACCTTTGATCGCCTGAAACACTTCTTCCTCCGTAGACGGTCATTCTATCCCCTCACTTCCGTCTATTATAGATCCTCCCCAGAACTCAGACTGGAGCCTGCATCTATGTCGATTGGTTTGTTCTAGCAGTTCCTTGAATTTGTCGTCTATATGCCTTCTGATCTCTTCCTCATGCTTGGTCCACCTAGTTCCCACCTGGAGTCCAGTAATGCGGTTGTGCCTCTTCTTCCATTTGCGACCTTGTGAAGAACTTTGTATTTGTGTCCCCTTTCTGAAACCATTGAACCCTCGAGTGTTGCCTCCAATACTTCTCTTCCATTTCTGTGTATTGATATATTTCTAGTCTGCTATTTGCCAGTTCCTCAACCTCTGTTCCCAATAGATCTCTTTCCTCATCTGCCTCTTCTAATTCCCTAGCTCTGTTTCCCAACTCCCCCACTCTTCTTTTGATCTGACCATACTCCTGCCTAGCCCAAATTTTCAGCCGTTTGCGTAGTCTCATAGTTAACGTGATCCATTTTCCGATGGCACCGGTTGAAGTAGTATCCGCATTCCATGATTCCTTTATAATCTTACAGATGTTGCTATTCATAGTCCAGGTTTTCTCAAATCGGAACGGGTGTGGGTTGTTTCTTTGTCCATCGCCGCACTGTAGCGCTAAAGGAATGTGGTCCGACGTAAATCTCATGATGGATTTGACAAACGCTAGTGGAAAAGCCTCCTCCCATTCTGAGGACACGAAGATCCTATCAAGTTTGGCTAGGATCGGATTCTGTTGTATATTCGTCCACGTGAATTTCCTATCAGTCGGATTGAGCTCCACGAGTTCTAAATCGTCTATGGTGTTGTTGAAATTATATCTATCAATACAACTAGCCCCTCTACCCCGATGTTCATGTTGGTATCTAGTAATATTGAAGTCTCCTCCAATCACCCACGGGTCCGCCATCGTTTTCTGATCGCTCTCAGTTCCTCCCACAGCAGCACACGTCTTCTCGAGTCATAAGGGCCATACACGCTTGTTACCACATGTACCCAATTATCGGTCCGCCGTCTAATTCTCACTATGACCGTGAACATTCCAATGGCCTCGCCAATGATTTCAAACATGGCCGAGTCAATTCCTAAAGCGATCCCTCCCGAAAATCCTATAGCCGATTTAAATCTTCGCTCATACCCTCTAAGTGATATAAGCCTCTCAAAATCTTCCTCCCTAGGATTCTCAATTCTGGTCTCTTGTAGCGCACAAATTGATATTTTATATTTAGAGATGGTGCTATTTATTAACCTAATCTTTGATCCCTGCCTCATACCTCTAAAAATTCAGAAGATGTATAACATTAATAACATTTCTATTGCCTTATCACCTATAATCTATTCTAGTTTTGCACCTAACCCTGTTAACGGAGTACCCTATCAATTTCTCCTCTAAGAGAGCTCACTGTAAGGAGCTGTTCGGCTTTGTTAGAACACGTGGCTAGATCGAAAAGACCAGCGTAATAAAGAATAGTATTATCTGGAATATAATTCAAAATTGAAAGATTACAGCTATAGTTACTTCCACATGCTGACACTGGCTCTTTCGGTTTAACTGCCACTCTAATGAAATCATCCTCACTCAGTCCCTGCTCTCCCCATTTGTCTAGCTGCCTCTACTTTTTCTCTAGTATTCAACCATTCTCTTGCTTGTGCTCTGTCCTCCAGCTAACTCCCATTTTTCAGTATCGGTCTTTGAGACATGTGAGTCCTCGCCTACTCCATCCAATGCTTCAATTCTGTCTCCTTTTCCATCACTAGAGACATAAAACTTAGAACCATCCTCGTGAATAAGCTCTTGCGACTGTAGCGTCTGCACCCCTCTCGGAGAGTATCATCTTGTTCGTCGTTCATCTCCAGTTCGGCAATGTGGAAGACTTCTTTATTGAATCCATCGCTACCATTGTTGGCTTGACCTTCGACCTGTTGCTATTTCGGCTGATGCTCTGGCTGCTGAGTCGCCATTTTTGAAATCTTTGTTAGGCCCAAATCTTGCTGTTGGCCCGACCCACCAAAGCCCTTAATCACTTACTTAACCGCACGTCTAACAGTTTCGTTGAAATCCTCCCTCGTCATCTCATTAATGCTGCCCTGTCCCATTGGCAACAACGTTGTATCCTTAAAACCCGCGTCACATCTTTTGAGAATCCCCCCTATATGTGGTCTCTCGATGTGACGCTTCTGAGGCTGCACAGTGGGCACGTTTCCATCAGCCGCTCCTCTGTCTTCGCGTCGCTGTCAACCGGTGCAGTTGTCTCCTATATGTTTATTTCGAGGCTTCTTAGATGGCTCCAGCTGTAAAGGGCGTTGAGTTTGAATTGGACGGTCATGATTCTCCCCCTTTCGATCAGATGGTTCACATTTTTCTGAGTATTTTTGGAGTAACAGAGCGCCCTGATCGCTCCTCTCAAGATCCAACGGTCTACGTTCATGTTCAACCTCGCGGTTTTTTAATTCTTCTGACTCTGGTGGCGAAATTCTGTCTCACGCTCCACTGAACGAGATGCTTTTCTTCCTCTCCGTAACCACCTTTACCTCGTACACCTCTCTGTCGAACTCTTCTGAATCATGGACGGGATATCCTCCTTCGCCTCTATTTTGATTCTTATTCGAGCGAAGTCCCGACGACTGTGCATAAGTGTGCTTTTATCAATTTTGATCAAGTATCCGAAGCTCCTAATGAGATTTTGAAAACTCGATCTAACCCATACATGAAAAAAGATGTTAAAAAGTCTGATCCGCACCGACGACAAAGACTATGGCTTGAAAGCTCCCACCTTCTGCGACCATCGAGAGAAGGTTATGAAAAACTCTTACCGACCTTGACCCTTTAAACTCTTTAAATCTCGGATCTCCTGTACTCTATCAGGGTTTTGACAGTGTGCGAAGAAGCCATTCTGATTCAACTGTTGCACTTGCCACTTCCACTCCGGCGAGCTCTTAGTGTTAGCTGTTAACAACTTCTCAATATCGGAATTAGATGGGTTCCCGCTCTGGGCTTTGATCATGACACAGGAAGAGCAGCGCCGTTTGAATTTAGCCATGATGGGTGTCGGAGTAATAATTGCTTTGATTATTTTTCTCCCACCCACTGCACTTTCCTCCGTTCGACTTTGAAGCAAATCTGCTATGATGGGGACAATCAGAGTTGTTGGCGATGCTGGAAGTACTTTGCTGGCGCTTTTCCTTTGCTGCAAGTAGTCGAGATGTGGCCGTAACGTTTACAGGCATAGAAAAAACAATGATTAGAACAATCGTTGATAGTATGCCCCCGTTGGGTGCATTTGTGACACTGAGGTGCAGTCGCCGATCGTTGGGACTCCGTAGAGCCACTTTGGAATGTCATCCCTGGTCGATCTGCCTTTCTCACCTTCTTGGGCCTCACTAAGATCCATTCCCCTTCGTCGTCCTCTTTCGTCTTCTTGAGCTCCTCCTCCGACGATGCGTGCCTCTGGGTGTTGTTGTGTTCCCCGTAGCCATAAACTTTAGATCTCGTGACATCAGTGTAGGTCTTCTTGTGGGTGGTTACCCTTTGAGCAGCATCTAGGACCCTCTCTGGCGAACATCTCCTTCGACCATCATCTCTATCCCTATCAGCGCTATCTTTAAACCTCTCCCTCGAACGTTCCCTATAGACCGTTCGAGGTGACCTCTTCTCCATTCACTCATTTCCTCCATCGAGGGCACCATAGCGGAGATCCTCCCTACCGTGCCGAACGTGATGTCTTTTGTAGTCCTGAAAAAAAAATATTTTGAAATTGCAACGCAACATCCACAGAAGTAAAATAAAATAACCATTCTTTTTTTTGCATCACTTTTTTCCAGTAGATTATTAATATCTTTCACAATGTCAACTCAACTTGGATCAACTGTGTGAGGTTAGGAAGAGTTAGGACTGTGAGGGTGTTCAAATGTTGTATGTTAAGAAATAGTATACCAACTTGCTTATTGTTGACTCTTGTGACTCCTAGTTTGGTGTGCAAAAAACGTGTCTATAAAAAACTAATAAGTTTGAATTGAGTTATTCAGATTTTCAGGATCAAATAATATCCTTAAGAGATCCAAGAGAGATTCAAGAATATTCAAAAAAGGAAAGTAATAAAGAAAGATTAAGAAATCAAGCAAAAGAAGAAGATATTCAAAAAGAAAGAGTTGATTGATTACTGTCCAAAAAAGCTATCAAGACCAGCTGCTAATATTCCATATTTGTGAGATTTAAATCTGTAAAATTGATTGATTGATTGATTAGTTCGTTTGGTAAAATATAAAGTGGATTCGGTATGAACAGCGTGATACCGGTTGACCGCACCTCATGACGGTCGACCGCATCACAGTCGACTACAACTCTCAGTTGCATAAGAAGCATTCAACCTTTAATCTCTCTACTTTATGTCAGAGAGCTGAACGATCGACTACACCAAGATTGCGGTCGATCGCACTTTGCGTTGTTCACATTTTCGGAATGTATCGTTTCCAATTTTGATCGATACACTTCCTAATCTATTCAATTGGCCGAACCCGCTGAGTATTATTCACCAATTACTCCTGAGAAAAATCTTCTGAACTAATCTTTCAACAATCAATTCGAGTGTGTGTGATAATTTTTGTATTCTTCAGTCAGGATCATTTAGGATCTTGAGTTTTTCTTTTTTTCCACTTCGGTGAGATTGACGGGACTTGTGTTAGAACTCATGTAGGTGTAATAGATCTCTCGGTCTGAATCCGAGAATCACTGTACAAGGGTTTTGAGTATAGTTGAACACTTGTGGCGGATAATTACTACAAGTAGGAGGTATGGACGTAGACATGGGGGTCTAACCACGTTACATCGCTGCGTCACTTGTGTTATCTATGTTTGCTCTTCTTAACTCTTTTATTTACTCTGCACTTTATTTTAATTAATTTTTTAATTCCGCACAATCATCCTATTCACCCTCCTATGGTGATTTACAGTGGTATCAGAGCGAGGTGCTTATCAAAAAGCTTAAAAGCTTAAGCAAAAGGTCCAATGGCCGAAATCCCTCCTCCTGAAAACTTGTACTCATCAGAGCCATTCGTCTCCAATGGGACAAGCCTTACACGCTCACCATTTTTTTATGGAAAATGCTATGATGTTTGGAAAGTTCGTATGTCTCATTTTCTACAGATGCTTGGAGAAGAAGTATGAAATGTGTGCATCAATAAAACAGATATTCCAGTTAGCGACGGAAAGACAGCCTTCACAAAAGCAGAGTTGGCTCTCAAGACAGCAAATTCCAAAGCCATGACGGCTCCCTTTGCAGGGTTGAACAATGAAGAACTAATGCGATGCGGGCGAAACTGTAAGACAGCATACGAGATCTGGAACAACATGTTGAAGCGACATGAGAGAACTGCTTTTGAGGTAAAAGCTAAAGTTAATTTATGTTTCTATATGTTTGATGTGTTTCGCATGTTGCCAGGAGAATATGTGGATTAAAAGCTCGCCCGTTTCGATATCATTGCCTAAGAACTTGAAAGCTTAGGTAAAGGGTTGGATGATGACCGAAAAGTCGGAAAACTCATAAGCTGTCTCACATCAGAATGGGATGTAAAGGTTGCTGCAATGAGAGAGACCCTCGAAGAAAAGGGTTTCGACTATTGCACATTCCAAGGAAAGCTGAAGACATACGAGATGGAAATGTCGGAAACCAAAAGATATAGACAAAACATCGGGATTGAACAAAAAATCGAAGAGAAAACCATTGCACTAAAAGCAGAAAAATCCCGACCATCAAAAGCAGATTCAGATCGCGAGAAGTCAGATGAGGACATTGCCCTATTGACCAAGCAATTTCGTAAGTATCTCAAACATAAAAAATATGGCAGATACCAAACAGAAAGGGAGAAAGATAAAGATGACGTGTAAGTGCAAGAAGCCTATACACATCTTTGCAAATTGTCCCGTCTCATAAGACAGGAATAGAGACTACTATTGCTCAAACCTAGGTCTGAAAAAGAAGGCGCTGAAGGCAACATGGTTAGACTCTGATTCAAGTGAGGGAGAGCAAGGCTATGATGACGTCGACTTCATGGCTCTTGGGAATGGTGAGGTGTAATCACCATCTCAATAAGAGGTAATCGAAGAATCCGCTTATGATGAGCTAGTAGACATGTGTAATGGTTTAAAAGACTATGCAAAAAAATTAAGTCGTGAACTTAGGCAATATAAACAAATTCCAAATGAAACACATGACTCTTGCATTGCAAAAAATCAAAAACTGAAAAATAAGAATATCTTGATCTTGGAAAAATTTGAGTCATTTAGAAAAGATCATGATGTATTGCTAAAGCAAAATGAATTTTTAAAACAACAAATTCGAGAGTCCTTAGCAACACATGACGATCACTTAAGAGAAATTCATGAGAAATCTGTTTATATCGCCAAACTCACAGATAATTTAAAAGAATGCAAAAGAAAATTTGATGAGGTAGTGGAAGGATGTAATGAAACTCTTGAACAAAATAGAATTCTTGATGCTACACTAGACACTCTTCGTTGGAATACAAAAGACGATGAGATGACTAGGAAAAGATTATGTAAAAGAGTAACTGAGCTTGAAAAAATTGTTGAAAAATATGAAGGACCCAGTTACCTAATTACAAAAAATTTAATATCTTATCATGATAATCGAGGACTTGGTTACGAAGAGCCAATACACCATAAAAAATGTAAATCATCATGTCATACACACTTGCACAATCTCCAACACAATCATAAACCAACCCAAAGCTATGCAAGTGTGCATGAATCAAGATATAGTCGTATCACATGTCATTACTGCTGTAGATTATGACGTATTTCATATAACTGTTCAATAAAAAGGAATACTAATTTTGTGTGAATAAGAAATGATGTAAATGCAGGTTCAAAACAAACTTGGGCACGCAAAATTATAACTACTAATCTTGATGTAGGTACCTCAGCGTATCAAGACTAGAGATCGGTGGTACCTTGATAGTGGATGCTCAAATCATATGACAGATGATAGCAGATACTTTACATCACAATTAAGGGAAAGAGGGAAGGACATTATCTTTGGAGATAATAGCACTGGTCAAACCATTGGTAAAGGAAAAATAAACTTTGGTTCCTCATGCTCCATTGAGGATGTTCTATTGGTAAGAGGTTTGAAATATAATCTAATTAGTGTAAGTCAATTATGTGATAAAGGTTACACCGTTACTTTTGACAAAAATACATGCACTGTACTAGATAGCAATAAATCTTATTTGCTTCTCGCTAACTGATGTAACAATATTTATGTTATGAATTCTAATGAATTAGCACATGAAAATATGATGTGCTTTGTTGCAAGAAATGAGGATGGTTGGTTATGACATAGAAGACTTGGACATACGGCCATGGACAATCTCAACAAACTCTTAACCAAGGAGCTTGTAAGGGAATCCCTAAAATCAAATTTGAGAAATATAAACCGTGTAAGTCGTGCCAATTTGGTAAGCAAACTAAAAGTTCTCACAAACCCAAGAAAATGGTATCAACTTCTAGACCCCTTGAACTCTTGCACATGGATCTTTTTGGACCATCACGGACACATGGTAATGGAGTTGTATGGTATGCCTTTGTAATTGTTGATGATTATAGTAGATTTATTTGGGTTGCCTTTTTGCCATAAAAAGATGACACATTATATGTATTTCAAAAATTTTGTCGAAGAGCGGAAAATGAGAAAAGCCTCGCCATTGTCACTATTCGTAGTGATCATGGTGGAGAATTTCATAACGAACTATTCAACTCATTTTGTGACAAAAAAGGAATAAAACATGAGTTCACTTGTCCTCGCACTCCCCAACAAAATGGGATTGTCGAAAGGAAAAATCAATCTCTTCAAAAATTGGCCCGAACCATGCTCAGTGAAAAAGATTTGCCTAAATCATTTTGGGCGGAGGCTGTCAATATAGCATGTTATACAATTAACCAAGTAATCATTAGAAAATATCTTAAGAAAACTCATTTTGAACTATATTATGACAAAATTCCCAACTTAAGTTACTTTCGTGTCTTCGAATGTAAAGTGTTTATTTTAAATACTCTTGATAATTTGGGAAATTTGACCGTGAAAGTGATGAAGGTATATTCTTAGGATATTCTCTTAGTAGCAAAGTATATTGTATATTTAATAAAAGAAGATGCACCGTTCAAGAATCCATTGATGTTATTTTTTATGAAACTAATTCCTACACCAAAGAAATATTGCATATTGTTGATGATGATGAGACAGGTGTTCGGGTTGAAAAGAAATAGGTTCACGTTGAAGAAGACCCAAATATGAATGCTCAAAATAAAAATTTTCATCAAGATGAAGATGCATCCAAATCAGAAATAGAAGTAATGCCTACACAACAAATTGATGCCATGGAAGATGAACATGTACAACATCAAATTTCCACAGGTGAAAATCGTCCCGCATGAAAAATCATGTCTAACCATCCACCAACTCTTATACGAAGCGATATGTCAAAAGGGGTAACCACTCGCATACAAGTTCAAAATTTTATGTGTTTTTCTGCTTTCGTTTCCATACTTGAACCTAAGAATATTAATGACACACCCCACTTCCCAAAAAGAATACAAAATACGGATACGCGACTCAACCAACGAATGATTTGCATCATCCATAAGCTGTTCAGGAATCTTTACAATATCTCACAATATAATCATAGTCGGAAGTAAAAGAGTCAACCACACACATGCAAAATTGAATTAATGAACCAACAAAATTTACTTGAAACAAAATGTATCAATCTCAAATAAATCAGAATCTGGACAAGACAAAATCCTGCGTCACATTGCCCAAAATACAAAGTAATCATTCAAGTACTCAAAATACATTATTCAAAGCAACAATAATAGTAATACTAATAAGCAAGAAATTCAGCACTAATATCTCATTTCGCCAATTCCGTCAGACAGCTGACCATCCTAATTTGCAATTAATAATTGTAGGAGAAGAAAAAAGAAAATAAGTTCCCGTCAATGTAAGTTACGGGCCACTTATAATATAGGATACAAGTACATGGGAAAGGTAAACAAATAGCATGGAATAATGCATCAACAGTAAAACTAGCATGAATCGGTAAAACAAAGTCAACTAGCATGGTATACTAACAGTACATATGAATGTGTCAAGTATAGTGTCATATGGCAACTAACAGTGTCCAGTAACAGTAAGCTCAGTATATCAATGTAACAGTATAACAATATCAGTCTAACAGTATCAGTCTTATGTTCTTACAGTCTTGTGCGTATTACTAGCTAGGTAGCATTTCATGCACCCCAAAATATAACACATGATTGCTACAGCAAACAGTTTCGCTTTTAGATTTCATAGTGGACCATAATGAGGCAGTGTACTCAGGTATCAGTAACAGTAGCAGTAGCAGCAAAAGTAAAAGTAACAGTAGCAGTAGCAGCAAAAGTAAAAGTAAAAGTAATAGTAACAGTAACAGTAACAGTAACAGTAACAGTAACAGTAATAGTAACAGTAACAGTAACAGTAACAGTATGGAACACTAGTTCCCTTCCAAGTACATGTTTCCATATTTTCCACTACTAGATCTTTCCTTAAGAAACCTCGGATTGATTTCTTTTATTATAGTTATCAACAGATGGGATAGTGCATGAAATAGTGTCAAATTATCATGGTACGATCAGTATTTGGTTCAGGGAAACAAATAAATATGTATAGATGATATACGGTCACATAAACGAGCAAAATAATGTATGTTCATATTTAGAAGAGCATGACAATACAGCACTAAAACAGTGATTTCCATTACTACAAAAATCCAAATCTGAATCGATCAAAGAAACTGGAAAATAGACTTCCACACGAATCCATTGGTTATATATAAGCCTTATAGTATTTCACAAAATCATAACTCAAAACTGATTTGAATCCAGAAAATACGTTCAGCCAGAAATCAGTAAATCGTATTCAAAGTCAGAAAACAACATTAAAACTTCTCAAATAAATCCAGGAAAAATTTGGGGTAATCCCTTATATATCTAGTATCAGAATATAAAGTTTTATAATATTTTAGTAAAATTAGTTCAGTCAACAAAAATTAGAAAATATCAAGAAACGATAGTTTGGCAAATCTGGAATTCCCAACACTGCTGTACGAAAACTGGAATATCTCGCAAAGCGTGAAACAAAATCCAAATCCTCCAAAGGGAGATGAAAATAAACAAAATAAGATAACTTTCATATTTCATAAATAATTTTCTTACAGTAAAAGGAAATAGGGTGAAAATACGATTCTTTACAGAACAGCGAGCAAAATACAGCAAGTATAACTTTCATAAAAAAATATGAAATGGCATATAAAACTCATCAATAAAATCCACAAAAATTCTGGGTAATCCCTAAATAGATACAGAAATACTGTGCAAAGTTTCACATCAAAATAATATAATTAGAACTAGTATCAAAATAGTTTAATCATCAAAATCATCAAGAAATGAAATCTGAAAATAGAATACACCTCTGTAGTAAAATAGCCATAACTCACTCATACAAAAAACGAAATCAATCAAGGTCAGAGAGTTTGGAAAGAAGATAGATTTACCTACAATTCATGTCTAATACAAAAATTAAGAATTCTGACCTTAATAGGGTCTAAAATACAAATCAAAACTGATCATCGACAAATATAGATTTTCTCTTGAAAACAAAACCAACATAAACCACACAGGCTCGTTCTAATCACAATCAAACATGGAATAGAGTATACTAAGTGTCTGAACATCATGAAATTGAGTATATAACATATTCACAACCATCATATCACATGGATCTCATCATAATTTCACCTAATTATCTCACATATATGAATAGATCAAGAACGGTCAAAGCTAGTTGTTTTCATGTTGATTTTGTGTCGTGAGGTAACTATGGTCAAATAGCACTATAAAGACAAAACCCATAAAAAATAATACACACACGAGTTATCTCTAGAACCCAACTACACTATAAGCGGTATTTTTGACTTGTATCATACAAAGAAATTGGAGTACAAGTTACTTGCCTTAACCGAAGACGAAAACGATGAGATTTAAGAATAATGGGAGCGGATCCCGACAACGAACAAAACCTATGAACGAAAATCCACGAACCACGAATCTATGCAATACTCGTGCAAACTCCAACACGAGCAAAACTCATAAGCGAAATAGAGAGATCAAGAGGGGGCGTCGGCTAACTTGCGGCTGGCTGGCGCTCCACCGCTGGTCAGCGACGACGACAGACGGCAAGGGAGAGAGACAAGGGATGGGAATCGGTTGCTTGAGATGTTGCGTCTAGGGTTGGGGTGCTTGGTCGGTCGGGTGTGAGCAAGGGCAGGCTGAAAGGGGGTTGGCTAGGTGCAGGTGGCATCGAGATGTTTGGGGGGTGTCGGGGGTTGGCTGATCGGGGCGGCGCAACCCGTAAGGAGAGAAAGGAGGGGCCGGGATTAGGGTAGTATTAGGGTTAGGGTTTTGATGAGATGAGATGAGTTATATATAGGGTTTGAGTTTAGGGTTTAGTATGAGATGGGTATTGGGTTAATGGGTTGTGGGTAGATTAGGAGTAATAGTAGGTTTAGTATAATAGGATTTGATTAGGATCAAAGTGTATAGGATTTCAAATAGGATCGTGGATTTAATTTAGCATTGGTAATCAATTAGGGATCAAACAATAGGATTGAGAATAGGATGAGCAACCAAATCACCATGAGCACCCAAAGATATAAATACAGAGAGCAAGGCACAAATGAAGAGCGAAAATAACAACAATGATCAAGAACAAATCAAAGAACCAAAAATAAATCACAAAAGATCAAGATTGAGCCAAAAATGAATATATATTGAAAACAACTCTTATATACGGTCTAGAAAAATACAAGAGAGTACAAATATTCAAGAAGGAAGAAAAATACATCAAAAATACGAAAAAATAAAAAACAGGGGTTACAATTAAGGAGGCCTTGCAAGATAATGACTGAATCATGGCAATGTAAGAAGAACTTAATCAATTCGAACGGAATCAAGTATAGAGACTTGTTCCAATACCTCATAATAGAACTATACTTGGAACTAATTAAGTGGGTGTTTAGGAACAAGTTAGATGAATCCGGATCGATAACTAGAAATAAGGTCCGTCTTATTGTACAAGGTTATAATCAACAAGAATGGGTAGATTTTGATGAAACTTTTGCACCTGTTGCACGGCTTGAAGCCATTCGTATCTTACTTGCATTTGCTGCTTATATGGATTTTACTCTCTTTCAAATGGATGTTAAACGTGCATTTTTAAATAGTTTTATTTCGGAAGAAATTTATATTGCACAACCACTGGGATTCACTGATCCCACACACCCAAACCATGTATTTCTTCTTGATAAAGCATTGTATGGTTTGAAGCAAGCTCCTCGTGCTTGGTATGAACGACAAAGTTCATTTCTACTTCACATAGGCTTCTCTAAAGGAAAAGTAGACACTACACTATTTATAAAATATGTTTCTAAAGATATTTTAGTCGTTCAAATATATGTTGATGATATTATATTTGGATCCACTAATGAACATCTTTGCAAGGAATTCTCAAAGCAAATGCAAGATGAGTTCGAAATGAGTATGATGGGAGAACTAACTTATTTTCTTGGGCTTCAAATACACCAAAGAAAGGATGGCATTTTTATAAATCAATCCAAGTACGCAAAGGAACTAGTCAAAAAGTTCGGACTTGAAAATGCAAATGCTTACAAAACATCTATGGCTACTACTACTAAGCTTTCAAAAGATGAATCTGATAACAATGTTGATAATTCTACTTATCGAGGTATGATTGGTAGTTTACTCTATATTACTGCATCTTGTTCAGATATTATGTTTAGTGTTTGTTTATGTGCACGTTTCCAATTGTGTCCCAAAGAATCACATTTGGTTGCCGTTAAGCGTATCATTCGATATCTCAAAGGCATACTAAATACTGGATTTTGGTAACCGAAAAATAGAAATTTTTCTCTTGTAGGATTCTCTGATGCAGATTATGCTGGTAGCTTAACAGACAGAAAAAGTACTAGCAGCACATGTCACTTCTTGGGCAACTGTCTTGTCTCATAGGCATCCAAGAAGCAAAACTCTGTAACTCTCTCAACTGCCAAAGTTGAATGTATTACTGCCGGATCTTGCTGTGCACAAGTATTACGGATGAAACCCACTTTAGAGGACTACAAGGTATTTTTGATCACATTCCTATTAAATGTGATAACACTAGTACTGTTCATATGACAAAGAACTCGGATCAACATAATCGCACTAAACACATTGATATCTGGTATCACTTTATTAAAGACCAATTTCAAAAGGGAGATATTATTCTTGAATATGTTTTGACTGATTCACAACTTGCTGATATTTTTACCAAACCTTTAGATGAAAAACGATTTCATTTTTTGAAAGGAGAACTAAATGTTATTGATATCTCAGCTTGAAATTTCATTTTGGTCGACTGAACGGGCGACTGTACGTCTGTGAGGGTGTACGGTTGACTGGGCGGTCGACCGGTTTACTCTCAGGAAAAAATTGTTTTATATTTTATTTTTAAAAATTGGCTTTCAGTATTTGCGGTCGACCGACTCATCCTCTGGAATTTTAAACGGTCGACTGGTTTGCTCTCTGTGATACTTTGTGTTTTTTAAATAGGAGTACGGTCGACCGGTTTGCTCTCTAGACAAATGTTTTCTGATTGGTTTTGCGGTCCACCGCGCGGTCGACCGGTTCTCTTTTTGGTTACAAGTTGAAATTTTAAAAAAAAACCTCTTTACTATTTTTTCCTATAACCTCAATTTCTTGAAATTCGTTTTTCTTATCCCTATTTCGCATCTGTATTGGGAAAATCTCAAATCTATGATATCATAAAGAGCTCTCACTGTATATCAAAGAGTCTCGCTATCAACGATATCATGTAAGTAGATTTTCCTTTGTTTTTTTAAAACTCTTGTCTCTCCAAACTCTATATCTCTTATTATGCTTAATGAAAGTTTCTTTTCATGTACAAATAGTTTTCGTGAGGTGTAATTTATATTTGTCTTTTGCCCCCTCTTGGCGTGTTCCTGTAACATCCCACATTTTTATTTTATTAAAAATGCATTTTTTTCAAATTGTGCACGTATGATGCACGTGCTATTTCTTTTCAAAATTTTAATTCTCATTTGTCTATTTTAGTTTGCATGCATAGGATTAATTAATCTCTTTTGATCCCTGGATAAAATTTAGCCCATTAGATTAAATTGAAAAGAAGCCCATTAAAGTAGTAAATTAAATATAAAGTTAGAGCCCATGATCAAGCCCATAAATTAAAATCTAGTTTAGGTTGATCATGCACTAACACATGACAAGTTACTATTTTTGTGCACACTAGAATTGTCACAAATTGTACTTAAATTTGTGAGTGTACATGTGTGCATATGCACAATGTATCTAGCCGGTTTCCTAGACTAGGGGGAGTGGCCGGTTTTCATACAAGGGAGAGAGAGAGGATGAGTTAGTGTTTGTGAAGAGTGGGGAGGTGAAGGGTTGTAAGTTTTAGGAGTTAGGAAAGTAAAAGGTCATATGTATTAATTTGAAGAGTTATTAGGATGGATTTTATGCATAAAGAACCCTTCCAAAATTCTATAAATAGAGCCCTATTCTCTACATTTCTTTTGCACCAAAACAAAATCAAAAGAAAGAAAAGAAAAGAAAAGAAAGAAAGAAGAGAAAGAGAGTAAGAGAAGAGTGTTCTTGTACTTGGAGATTATTGCTAGGAGGAGAAGAGGAACTAGGAGTCTTGGAGCTAGAAGAAGTGTTCATTCTTTCAAGTAATCAAGCTTCAATAAGGTGGGTGGTCTTTATACTTTCTAATTCATAGAATATGACATTATTGATGCGATGTGGGTGGTCTCTATACTTTCTAATTCATAGAATATGATATTATTGATGTGATGTGGGTGTTCTCATTCTTTCTAATTTAGAACTATGCATGCTAGTGATGATAAGTGAGTATTATATTTTGATATGATGAAGTAGAACAAATCTATGCATTGGTTGTAATGAAAGGTGCTACGTTAGTAAATAGATCAATATCATGTTAGTAGGTGATCTCATTATTTTCCAACGTAGGATATGCATGCTAAAGATGAGAATTACGAATAGAATATTGATATAAATAGATAAATTTATGTTAGTGTAAAATGATATGCCGTTTGTTATGATTGAGTAGAAAAAGAAAAGATACCATGCTAATTAAAAGAGAAAGAATTATTTGAGGTTATGAACCATGTTAATATACTTGTAAATGATATTGTTGACATATAAGAGGAAATTTTGATGTGAAAATTATGAATGAAATTCATGTTAGTATAATCGGATGTGAAAGTAGCTTTGTATGATAAAAACAATGATAAGTAAAGAAAGAAATTTTTGTTAATGTATCGACATATGTATGTTTAAATTCAAAAGAATGTAAACTATTTCATGAAGAGTATTCTTGTTCAAGTGAATATACTAGTATTTGTTATAAAGTACATTTGTGTTAAAGTGAGAATATAACCACTTGTCATAGACACTAGTTTCTTTTCTCTTGTAAGTTTCACTGTCTTAAAGAAAAATCTAAGTTTATGGGAAAAATAAGAAAGATAATTATTTAAATGAGTAGAAATAATATGTCAAAATATGAGTTTTACAAACCCAAAACCTGCAGTCCGTAAGAATGACAGTCGACCGGTAAAGTTCCAACAGTCGATCGTCACGAACCTGACTGCAGAGCTTTCTTGAAAAAGTGGATTTTGTACGGAACAGTTGACTTGCTCCTTTCACAGTCGACCGTCACTGCAATGAGTTATGTTTTCTTAAAGGTTGGATTTCTCGCAAAACAGTCGACTGGCGTCAGTACGCAGTCGACTGTCACTGCTCTGATCGATGATTTCTTGAGTTTGGATTTCGCGCGGGACAGTCGATCGATCACCCTATGAAGTCGACTGTTACTGCTCTAACTGATATTTTTCTGAGTTTCTGATACTTCTTTGAATGAATATTTTTAAAGTGAGTCGAGATTATAAGAGTTTGAATTTGTTGATGAAGTTGGGTTCTTGAAATAAATTAATTGCTTATAAAGATTATGAATGAGTAAATAGATTATGAATAGTGACAAGACTATATATTTTTGTGAACGAATTGAAAGATGAAATCATCTAGGTTTAAGATACGATTCTTAAAAGGGTATGTGTACCCATGATTCTTGTACATGAAAGTTATGATTTTAAGAATTAGTAAGACTTTGGTTACCGGTGATTTTGAAAGAAACATTTTGAGACTTGTCCTCGAGATAATGCCGTCGGGCGATCTCGTATAATTTTTATGAACAAATCCGGTAAGAGGTAAAACTGATTCTAGGATTAATAACACATTCATGTGTTGAATTAAATCAATTAGGCACTTAGGTGAAGATGTAGTGAACCTGGGCAAACGTAAGTGGGTTGTCTCTATATAGTCGGCGGTGGATCTCCGTGGCTATACACCCAGTTGTCGGACTGAGGTTGCTCTGTGGGAGACGGGTTTTGTTTATATTTAAATCCGGGATTTGGCGAAGTCGGGCGAATAGTTTACCGTCTCCAAAGTATATACGTATACCAGGGCTAGGGGGGCACTTGCAGGATGATTTACATGATGTGGGAACCGTTAAAAATAGCCGTCGAGCTGGGACTCATATTCGTGGAATGATCTAAACCTTGTTTTATTACCGGGTAGTTTTCATGGCGAGGGATCAAGCCCTTTATTGTGGAGTACGTAGGCGCTTGTCCTCGGACCTATGTAGTATGGAATGCATAGAATCCGAACAAGTGTGCATTAGTGTCATATCAGTATAAAATTGTGTACATTAGGCATTAAGGCATGACATACACCAACATGTTTAGCGTAGACACAATTTAACACTTTATTTATTTCATTCAATCTTGTAAATGTGATTTGTTAAAGTAATGAGATCGTTATATGTATGGCATAAAGAGGATAGCCGAGTATAACACTTCTGTCAGTTGTAAGTGACTGACGTGCCCACAGGTTGATATGCAGGTAATGGACTATCTATGAAGGAACAAAGCTATTATGATGCAATCGATGATTTATTTTAAGTTGTATAAGTTGTATTCTTCAAATGATGTAATCTTTTATTCTTCCGCTATGTAAACCCAAGCTGTATTTTAAACTCTGATGTATTGTGGTTGAAAAAGTTTTAATTTCCTTGTAAAATTGTACGAAGTGAAGTAAAGATCCTGTGGAATCTCGAATTCAGCCTTATTTGGAATTCGAGGTGTTACAGATGGTATCAGAGCATGCTTCACAAGTAGTACAAATTTATAAGGAACAACACCCTAGAGTGGACACTAGCGTGTGAGTTTCAACTCATAGAGATTTAAACTTATGTTTGTGTTGCTCTATGAGATGACATATTTTTTTTCTTTTTCCCTATAAGATGGCCAATCAGTATGATTACCAGAATAATATTCCTTGGTTTGTCCACCCCGAGGATGAGGAGGAACAACCAATGGAAGAAGAAGAGGTGGACCCCGAGGAAGAACCAGAGGAGGAGGAAGAAGAATTATTTGAGATAGAAGAAGAATAATTTTTTGAGTCCAGGGAGATCACTCCACCTTCGCCTGACCTTCCCGAAGACTCTCCCGATGAAGAACTCGTCCCAAATAATCCAAATGATCTTGTTACTTCTTTTCGACGGGAATTGGAAGCACAAAAGTAGAGAGTTAACCACTTGGAGTTACAACAGGCACAGGACAAAGAGCGCATCCGGGAGCTGAACTATCAAGTGTGCGAGCTTGAGAAGGTCTGACTCGTGAACGATCGACATTTCGCCAAGTTGGACCGCATCACTCGCTGGGACAAGGAAGAGCGACAACAGAAATTTGAAGACATGAGGAATGAAATCCAAGACCTATGGGAAAAGCTGAGAGAAGCCAAGAGAAACCGTAGAATCTGGGATGTCTTTTATTCAAGGAATGTAGTGGGTGTATTGGAACAAAAGTTTTTCTTTCTGAATAAAGAGTTCAAATTTTGGAATGAATAAAATTTTGTTGTTTGTGTTATTTGTGATGATTAATGAAAAACTTTATGACTCAGAAATGGCAGGAAGAATCGGAAACGGCGAAGGGTATAACGGGCAGAATGGGTTAGACCTGGAAACAGAACTAGCTCGTGTGTACCAAACCCTCAATGTTCTTGCTACCAATATTCCCGATAACAGAGGACCAGGGCCAGTTATGCACGTACCCGAAGCCATCAAGCTGGTCGAGTCATTCAAAAGGATGAAGCCACCGGTATTTGAGGGCCAGACTAATCCCGATGTTGCGGATGACTGGGTTCGGCAAATCGAGACAGTCTTCGAGGTACTGGAAACCCCGGAAGCAAGCAAGGTGAAGTTGGCGACCATTCATCTGGAAAAGGATGCAAGTGTGGTGGCAATCTTTGAAGATGAACTTGGGCAACGTACAACTCACATGGGAAGAATTCCTTGAAGAATTCAGGAGCCATTACTTTCGATTGGATTCAGGAAAAGAATGCCATGAAATTCCTGAGCTTGCAGCAGGGCAGTATGTCAGTGCGGGAGTACGAAACCAAGTTCAACCAGCTTTCCAGGTATGCACCTGAGATGGTACAAGATGAAGCCAAGAAGGCACGCAAATTTGAGCAGGGACCGAGGCCCAGTCTGAGATCAAGGATGATACCTTTGGGCATTCGAAGGTTCAAGAAGCTAGTCAGAAGGGCCACTGCAACAGAGTCTGACATGAACCAATTCTAAGCTGTGCAAGTCAAGCGGGGCAATTGGAATATAGGCAAGAGACCTGCAGGACAAGCAACTACAAAAGTCAGCCCCAGCACAGTGCAAGATATTATGGCGTATGATCACCGTTTGGATTTTTTTTTTATTCTGTCAGATGCAAGATAGATGATCTTGTGTCCGGCTTCTTTAATTAAAAAAAAAGATCATACGTAAGATCATCTTGCGTTCGAGAATTTTTTTATAGAACAAATGCAAGACGATCTTTCAATTCCTATATCTTCTCTCAAATATAGACGAGTGTTGTTCCTATCTTTTCAAAATTTGAAAATATAAGAAACGACTACAACAACTTGTTTCCTATATTTTCTAAATTTTAGAAATATAGATAACGACTACATATGCTCTTAGTCGAAGGTAAATGAACAATATTATGTAATTATCTACGTCAACATCAAATAAGAGAAGATATTCATACTTCACAGAATCATCTCTAATATCTAATATTATAAAGGGAGAATGCCTTAGTGTCATTTGTCAATCTACCAACACGTGCATAACTAATATGAAGGAGGTCTCAGATTCGAGTCCTGACTACGTCAGATTTTTTACTTTAATTTATATATATATATATATATATATATATATATATATATATATATATATATATATATATATATATATATATTAAATATGCATCACACGTATAAATTATTATATATCTATCTATCCACCTTTCTATAATCAAATATATAATAACTATTATAATAGATGAGTTGGAGTTGTAAATCTACCTACTTACGTGCAATGCACGTGCAACTTCAATTCTCCTATTATAGTCTTCACATTTACTTTTAAACATATATAA
Source organism: Hemerocallis citrina (assembly GCA_017893485.1). Lineage (NCBI taxonomy): Eukaryota > Viridiplantae > Streptophyta > Magnoliopsida > Asparagales > Asphodelaceae > Hemerocallis > Hemerocallis citrina. The sequence continues at coordinate 18,899,315 of CM030362.1, forward strand.
TTCTATTTATTAAGACATGCATCGCACCTGTAAATCAGAGAGTTTTCAATTTATTTTATAAAAAAAAATTAATACGTGCATCACACGTGTATATTACTAGAAGGGACTAGCATTGGTATCAGGTCGGGTCCTTCACTACCCGGTCCCCTACGGGTCCAAAAATTGGATCCGGACCCGTGAGGACTGGGTCCAGTGCCGGGTCCGGGTCTTATTAAAATATTCCTACCCGTTCGGGTAGGAGCGGGAGTGTAAGCGGCGAGCGGAGGTGCCGAGTGAAAGATTTAGAATAGAGGAAAGAAGAAAAATGCACGAGTTTTGAGTTTGAAAGATGAATATTTAGAATTAAGGAGAAAGGAGGGGAGGGATGAGGATATAATATTTATTTTTATGTTGATTTTTTAAGTTTTTTTAACGGGTCCAGATCCGGATCGGGTAACTTTTGAGCGGACCCGGACACTGGATCCCAAAGTACAATGGGTTCCATTTTAGGATCCGGCCCCGGACCCAGACCCGAATCCGAATAGATCGGTTCGGTTCCGATCCAATGCGGAATCCGAATCGGATCCGACTTTCGTGTATTTATACCAATGCTAGTAGGGACAATAATAATAGGCCCAACAAACTGCTCCGTATTATGGATCTTGGAAAAAAATCAAGCTTATTTTGTTTCGTCTCTCACTTATCACCGGACCGAATATATAAATTCCTTCAAATCAGCTACGGGCCGATTGATCGAATCGCATTTAACAAACCCGATCCGCATCAAAACCCTAAATCTAGGGTTTGGGATTTCCTTCGAATCCTAACCGTAGGATAAAAGACCTAGCAAATCCACACCGTCATTTTCTCTATAAATTGTTCGAGACCTCTCTTCTTCTCCACACCTCTCCCCTCAATTCTTTAAATCTTGATTTTCGTTTCTCTGTCGCTTTTCTTCTTATGAAAAAAAATGTAAATATTTTTTATTCTCAATTGTTCCTGTTTTCTTGATTAACGATAGAAAGGGCTAAATGACGAATCTTTATTAAGCGATGCATTCGTTTCATAAACGGTTGCGATGCGATGATACGCTAATTCATCTCGAATAGGAAGATCTGATTGATCCCTTTTCTGTTTAATTTTTTGTTTTTTGTTTTTTTGTTGTTTGTAAATGTAAGTGTGCATGATGAGAACAAAATATTAATACAGTTATCCCTGTCTGATTTCAGGTGATGAGATTTTTCAATCTGACGCACTTCTTATCAAATAATTATTTATGTATTCTGTTTGATGTGTTAATAGATTTTTGGGTCTTTTAATTTTAATGCCGATGATGACATGATTATAATCATAAGCAAGTTATATAATGCTTGTATGATGTTGATAATTTCATAAACTAGGACGGTCTGAGGCATGTTCTTTTTTATTTTGAAAATTGAGTAGAATTGAAGGTCTCAATTCTCCATTGTTAATAATAACGATTGTAAGAAATTATATTAGAAAATGATATGTTAATTTGTTTCAACTGAGTATAATGGTGAGATGTGCTATTCTGATTTTTATTAAAGAGTTATCTACCATTTTCCTATTTGTTCAGCTTGCTAGACGCACCATAGGATAGTTTGGTATAATTACTCTTATTGCTGTGTCTAATAATGATGCGTTCAACTTCGAGTACTGTTAGTTTCAACTTTTTGTTTCAGTGCAAACAATTTGGTTCAATTTTATTAGGCTAAATATAAATAAAGTTTATAAAGTTTCTGACCAGTTTAAAAGAAGTGTGCTAAGATTTTTTTTTCTTTTTTTGACAATTTTTAAAAACTCTACTGAATTAGTCAGGATTAGGGTTGGTTTAGGGTTGGTTTGGGAGTTTATTTAATCATCTGATTAGTTAAGTGATGTTTTGTTAAATACAAATAAAAGATGAAAATAATTTTTTTAAATCTTACCCTAATTCTAATCTAACTAATTCAGTGGAATTTTTTGAAATTTTGCTGTTTTTAGCCATTTTATTACCATTATGTTTTTAAGAGCATCCACAGTCTTTTTTCTCATTTCTTATAAAATGGCAGCTACAGTAATAGCAAATGGACGAAGTGCTTGCAGTCGTGGTTTGCTAAATTTTTCTTATATTCGTTAAAGATGAGATATGATTAACCGTCCCAAGTTTTTTAATTTTAAATTGGGGTAGGACGGGAAATGATTTCTCATCTCTCTCAAAAAAAATTAAAAAAAAAAATTTAAATAGTTTGAGAAAGTTTCCAAAGCATGCAGTGGCTTTTGGATTGGTTCCCAAAGCATGCAGTGGCCTTTGTGGCCTTTGGATCTATGTGTTGATCAAAAGCATGCAGTGGCCTTTGGTTCCCAATTCAAATAGTTGTGTCTAACTTATGGGACGGGGTTTGATACCTCGGACGGGGTATCATTTCCCGTTTGAATTAAAAAAAAATTAGGTTAATTAGAGAGACGGGGTTTGATACCCCGGACGGGGTATCATTTTCCGTCCGTCCTCTTTTAAAAAAAAATCAAGAATTATTGGGACGGTATATTATCGTCCGTCTGATATGATTAAAAAATAATTATATCGAAGAGACGGGATATCATACACCGTTCTTTATGATTTGAGAAAGCTCAGTTCGTTTCTCATATTTAAGAAATGGAAATAGAAACTTTGGCCAATATATGGGAAAATAAGAAACGACTGCAGCGCTACTTTTTTATTCGTTTGCTAAAATTTGGGAAAATGACAATTATAGCAAACGACTGTGGATGCTCTAATCATTTGACTGTCCCATTTATAATTAGTGGTGGATTTAGTTGTCAAACACTACGTAGTTACCAAAATTAATAACTTCATTTAAGACCATTTAGACAGAGAACTGAGTTTTTACTTGTTTAGATGAATATTAATTTATATAAATTTGTGGGTGGGGTTCACAAATATAAAATTGAAATACACAAATATAGTTGTCGGACACAAATTTATGAAGTGGGTTTAAACAGGATGTCAAAATTACACTCTTGACTGTGCAGAAACCCTGTACTGAACTACTAAAATAGTTATTTAGTGGCCAATATGATTTTGGAATACTTTTAACCTATCCGAGTTTTTGTGAGTTTGTGGTAAATTCACCTCTAAGAGCATTTGTAGTCGTGGGCTAAAAATCTAAAATTTGGAAAAATTTCAAAAAAACGAGCTGTAGTCGTCGTCTAAATACCCAAAATTTGGGTGTACGAGGAACAGTTCGTGGCCAAATATAGCAGACGATTTGAGAATAATCAAAATATAGCTAACGAATCTTTATACTTCGCCTGTCAAAATTGACGAAGGATTAAACTTCGTCTCGTAGGTTAGACGTACGAAAAGAAGCCAGACGAAGGATTATACTGCGTTGGAACTTTTAATTTTTTTTTTTTTAAAAAATGACAGACGGTGTATTATACACCGTCTGTAAATAATTGGGAAAAAGAAGATTGAGTAGGACGGAAGTTTACTTACCGTCAATTAAATTTTTTTTTTGATGACCATTGTACAATTACACATATACCCTTCGCATATAATCCAATCTCTCTTGTCTTTTATTTACAAAGGCTACACAATTTGAGATTCGCTGTTTTCAACGGCTCTTTTTTTTATTTTTTGAACCCAACGGATAAAAAAATTTCCTTTTACATAACCAATCGTCCTACTACAACTAAACACAGCCATACACTTCTTCACAACTCCTCCTGCTCTCTGCTATCTCAGTTCCTATCTCTCTCCGCTGGTTATCAATAAGGTATTCAAAACACACAATAGTCTTTAATTTTCATTATTATTTCTTCCTATCTATATAATTTTTTAAATTTATTTTCAGTTCATTTTATGGCCAATCCTCGTCCATTAAGAGGCCGAGCATATACCGTGTTTTACAACGGGGATACGAGAGCATATTTTGTAGGCTTTAATTGGACCATTCCAACTATTCCTAAAGTTACAGAACCCACCAAAAGAATTTTCAGCAACATTCTTACATATATGAAATTCATTGTCGAATATCTTTGTCCACATTGTTGGATTGCTTACATCACTGGTAACGGGTCGGGTCGGGTCGGGTCGGGTAGCTCAATACCCGGATCCGGTCATTGACGGGTCCAAATACTGGACCCGGACTCGGATCCATGAAATTCGGGTCCGGGTCCGGGTCCGGGTCCGGTTCCCCACAATAAATGTTACCCGTTCGCTTTCGGGTCCGGGTCCGGGTCCTATTTCTAATCACGGGTCCGGATCGGTTTCGTGTCTTTAAAGCATAACACAATATTACATAGTTATCGGGTCAAAATTATAGAAAAATCTTTATAATACATGTGAAATGCTTAAGTTGAATGTGGAATATTACACAGCATGTGAGGAGAGCAAGTAGCCAATATCTGACTCAAACAAAATGATGGAAGTGTGAAAGCTGATCAGTGAATCTGATCAGTGATCCATATCATCAGTGAATCTGATCAGTGTGAAAGTTTCCAAACTGAAGCTCCAAAAAACATCAGTGAATCTGATCAGTGATCCATATCATCAAAATAGCCAAATACATATAGCCCCAGTTTCCAAACTCGCAGATTACATATAGCCAAATACATAGCAGCTCCAGTTTCCAAATTGAAGCTCCAAAAAACATCAGTGAATCTGATCCATATCATCAAAATAGCCAAATACATATAGCTCCTCCAGTTTCCAAACTCGCAGATTACATATAGCCAAATACATAGCAGCTCCAGTTTCCAAACTGAAGCTCCAAAAAACATCAGTGAATCTGATCCATATCATCAAAATAGCTAAACACATATATCTCCAGTTTCCAAACTCGCAGATTACATATAGCCAAATACATAGCAGCCGTACCATATTATGTTCTTTAAAAATTAAAATACATCCTACTGTATCATACTGCAGCTAACTAATAGTTTCAATTTGTATGGATTTTCTTCAGGAAAACCTCTCACAATGTCGACAATAAAGAAACTATGCTCTCCTGAAATCATCAGACTGTAAACACTAGCAATCATCAGAGCATTCTATCTTGCAAATCATTTAGAAGACAGGAAGCATTTGAGGTCAACTTTTTCCCAGTCTCGCCAGCTATGTTCTTGATGGAGGATATATCCTGTGATGCCTGCAAAAATGCAAAACAAAAAAATTAATTATTTTGCAGAAATATATGAAATGTTTTTTTATTATTTTCTATGTTGGATTGCAAAACGATAATTAAAGATAGCTGTGATGAAATCAACCAAGTTGTTTTTACTGATCTCAATACTTCTTCAGTTGGCAAATGGTTAAGCATACTGCAGAATAGCAAGTAACATTCAGTAGAGAATACCTGGAAGGAGATTCTGTTGATAAGGTCAGATGCGGCTAAATTTTGCAAAATGCACTCTAAAAAACCCCAAAATGTCAGGTAAAGATTAATCATTAAATGCTCAGATAGGATTTAATCATCACTAGTTACTCCTATAATTCATTTATTCAATGAATCATGAAACATAGTGTGCAACTTCAGAAGCATAATCCATCTCATCATCGCTCATTCACTCGAAAAAAATGAGAAAAAACAGTGAGAAGCACAAACAGTGAGAAGCACAAACTTGCAAACCTCAGAATCATAACCCATATCATCATCACTAGTTTAAAAATGATGGTTAAAATTAGATCTCAGTATGGTTGCTACCAATCTTTATAATACATGTGAAATGCTTAAGTTGAATGTGGAATATTACACAGCATGTGAGGAGAGCAAGTAGCCAATATCTGACCAGCACAAAATGATGGAAGTGTGAAAGCTGAAGCTCCAGTTTCCAAACTGAAGCTCCAAAAAACATCAGTGAATCTGATCCATATCATCAAAATAGCCAAATACATATAGCTCCAGTTTTCAAACTCGCAGATTACATATAGCCAAATACATAGCAGCCGTACCATATTATGTTCTTTAAAATACATCCTACTGTATCATACTGCAACTCAAGCACAAGAAACTAATAGTTTCAATTTGTATGGATTTCCTTCAGTTTCAATTTGTATGGATTTCCTTCAGTAAAATCTCTCATAATGTCGACAATAAAGAAACTATGCTCTCCTGAAATCATCAGACTGTAAACACTAGTAACCATCAGAGCATTCTATCTTGCAAATCATTTAGAAGACAGGAAGCATTTGAGGAGCACAGACAGGAGGAGCACAAACACTATAGCACAAACAGTAAGAAGCACAAACAGTGACAAGCCACTCACTGACTCAAAACTCGGGTCGTATTACTTTCACTCAGCATCAAAAGTCTTCATAAATTAAAAAGCTCAGATAGGATTCAAACAAATTACTAGTTACTCCTATGAATCATTTATTCAATGAATCATTAAATCAATGACTCGTAGTGTGTAACTTCAGAATCATAATCCATATCATCATCACTACTCACTAGTTTAAAAATGATGGTTAAAATTAGATCTCAGTATGGTTGCTACCAAAATTATGTCATATACTGAGCATTCTTAAAACATACAATAGGAGCACTGCATATCAAGAATATAGTCATTCCAATTTCAGCACTGCATATCAATAGGAGCAAAAGCTTCATATGAGATTCATCGTCATTGTCATCAACTAGTTTAAAAAAAGTAGCAAAGTAGTCAGTAGTTTAAAATGAACCTGACCAAATCCTCCAAACCACCTCATTGTCATCAACTATCTTCTTCGTCATCACATCCTTCATCAACAAAGCCTCGTAAATCTATATCTAATACACAAAAGTCAATATATAAGATGAAGCATATAAATCATGAACTTGAAGCTAAGTTAAGAGAGATTAATTATTATTTCATCATATTTACCTTGATCGTTTGGCACATTTCCTCGCATCCAATCTTGAGCACATATCAAAGCTTCAATAGTGGAGCCCTTCAAACAAGATCGCTTATCACTCACCACTCTAGAGCCGGTACTAAAAGTTGACTCAGATGCTACTGTTGACACCGGAATGGCTAAAATATCACGGGCCATGGATGCTAAAATAGGGTATTTTGTTTCATTCACAGACCAATACTCCAAAACATTGAAACATATGGCTTCGGGTAATACCTAATGAAAAAAACAACCATTTAAACTAAGAAAAGAAACAACTAAAATGAAAGAAAGTTATTGAATGTTAACACTATTATCATGTTACCTCTTCTTCCAAATAAAGATCGAGTTCACTCTTTGATGGTAAAGATCTCTTTGAAGCCTTCTTAAAGTTATAATATAATTGCATGAAATGTTCACTCTCTAAATGGTCCATAGTAGAAGACCCTCCAATTTCATTTTCTTCTACGGGATTGGTATGTACCACTTTCATTGAATAGAACTCAAACAAATTATCTAATTTTGCTCGAACATGATCAACTTGTCGGGCCGCCCTTATACCATGCACTTGATTTAGCATAAATTCCACAAAGTCAAATTTCCTCCTTGGATCGAAGACGACCGCTATGGATAAAATCATGCAATATTCCTCCCAATATTGCTTAAACTTTTCCTTCATTCCGTCTTGAATTTTCTTGACGGTTGGGCTATGCCACTCACTTCTCAAGTGAAAATCAATCTTGCAAACTTGATAGAAATATAAATTTGAAGTAGGAATCTTTGAGCTTGAAAACACATTTGTTGAATCGTCAAATACTTTAAGAAACTTGCAAACCTCTCTAGCCATCGACCAATCCGTATCTAATGGTGGATTTTTAAAGTGCTCAACAAAATGAAACTTTTCAAATGCTTCTTTGCACTCTAAGGCCCTATCCAACATCAAATAAGTTGAATTCCACAGTGTTGGGCAATCAATTCTTTGTTTCCTATCTTGACTCAACTTTAATTTTTTTTGCACTCATCAAATGTTTGCAACCTTTGTGGAGAAGAAGTTATAAACTTAACAGCATCACGGATTCGAACAATTGATTCATCTAAATCCTTCAACCCTTCTTTCACTACTAAATTTAAAATATGAGCCAAACACCTTACATGGAAAAAATCACCACCAAGGGGGAGCGATGATTTGTATTGTGTTTTAATATTATTTGCAACCACATTATTTGCCAAACAATTATCCATGGCAAGAGTAAATAGTTTATCTTCAACTTCCCAATCTGATAAACATTTGCTTAATGCCTTACTAAGTGCCGCCCCCGTATGTCTCTCATCAAGCTCGACAAAATTTAGAATTTTCTTATGTAGTTTCCATTCATCATCAATATAATGAGCCGTGAGACTCATATATTCCTTAGTTTGACAACTTGTCCATGTATCAGTGGTCAAACTAATTCGACCATGTGCATTAACTATTGAGTTTTTCAAAAACTCCTTTTCTTTTCTATACAATTTAATGCAATCTTTTGTCACTGTGGCCCTTTTTAACTGTTTAAAATCAGGACGTAAGTTTGATATCATCGTCCTAAAGGCCCAATGATCGACGGTACTAAAAGGCACTTCACACATTATAATATAACGTGCAACATCCTCCCTACTACGTTCTTGATCAAATTTATATAGACCGATATCATTAGACGCACGGGTAGATGAACCAATTTGTAATTGCCTTTTACTTCTTTCACGATTTTTTCTAATTTTGCATGCTCTCCAATGCTTCCATAATGATGAAGTTCCCATTGATGAACGATAAACAAGAGCCTGAGAACAATACTTACAATAGGCCTTTTGTTTTTTTTCATCTTTAGTGAAGAACTCAAAAACTGCAGATTCTCTCCCTTTACTCTCATCTTCAATGCTGGTCATACTGGCCTCCATTTCAACTGGAACAACAGCTTCACCAATATTTATTTGATTAATTCTTTTCTCAGCCATGAGAATCAAACTGCAAAAAATTAAATAGAAAGAAATGAATCAAATGATATTAAAATAACAGTAAACAATTTCCAGAATTTAGAAATGACTCCTAATTCCTAAATACCAAATACCCTATAAATAATTTCGAGAATCGATCTAAATTCAAGATTTTTGTTCATGAATGTATGAAAATTTAGGGGTTTTGAAAGCATTTATACCTTGAGTATGGACATTTACAGATTTTGACATTATCATCTACATTATTTTTTTTTGAGAAAAGGGGATAAAACCCTAGATTTGAGAAAAGATGATAAAAATCATACCTTTAATTGGAGAATAGAGGAAGAGCAGAACTGGAGATTAGGAGAATGAGGAGGTTCGAATCTTCGATTTTTAGGGTTAATGAGATTCGAATGGAGGAATTAGAGATTGGGACTTGGGAGAATGACGGAAGAGGCGATGTGAGTATTAGGGTTTGGGGTGAGAACAAGAAGAGAAGATGAGAATGAGAAGAGAAGATGAGAAGACTGGGAGACAGGGAGAGAGCTGAGAGCCTGAGACCGTGGTCCGTGACTGTGAGGGAGAGAGCGGAAGCGGCGATTGGTATTAGGGTTTGGGGTGTCGGGGGTGAGAGTCGAGAGAGGCTGATGCCTGATAGACTGAGTAGTGACTAGTGAGTACTGAGTAGTAGTCTAGTAGTGACAGTAGTAGAGACTTAGAGACTAAGTTAGAGTACTGATTTAGATTTTAGACTAAGTTAGACTAAGTTAGAGACTTTAGAGAATTAGAGTACTGATTAGTGATTAGTTACTGAAGGGGAATTCTGAATAGCAGTGCTAGGTAAGGATATATTAACGGGTAACGGGTCGGGTCCGGGTCGGGTCCGCTTGATTTTATGTTTATTTTTATGTGGCGGGTCCGGGTCCGGGTCCGGGTCGGTTCCATTTTTAGGGGACCCAGACCCTACCCGAAATTTCAACGGGTAGTAATTTAGGACCCATACTCTACCCAAATTAGATCGGGTCGGTTCCGGTCCAATGCCGGGTCCGGGTCGGGTCCGGGTCGGGTCCGGGTATCGGGTTTTAATACCAGTGCTAATTGCTTAAATCAACTTCTTCAGTATCCACTTCAAGTTGTTTGCTTTTATTTTCTTGATCAGAACTAGATACACCCTTTGTTTTAAGTCTGCCAATAAAACGTCAGATCGACATTTTGCAATATTTGAGCTTCGAGAATTGAATGATGTAGAACGAAGGATATTTATCTTCGTGAAGCCGAAACAAAAAGAACTTGAAGATATATTGATTAGTGTCACAATGTTTAGTTTGCTTAATCTTCTTCCGCTCTCCTCCAATTTATAGAAACATATACAAGGGTATAATAGTCACAAAAGATTAGTATGGCAGGCAAGATGATTTTGCTTTTGAATTTTTTTTTTAACTTTAACGCAAGTGCCCCAATACACACACCCCGTGACGCAAATTGACAAAACTTCAATCACGCCGTAATTGACGGACGAGTGAATATACATCGTCCCCCTAATTAAAAAAAAAAATTGTTAAAAAAAACCACCGACGGTGAATTATTAACCGCCCAATGAAATTAATTGTGTATTACTACCCGTCTGTGGATTTTTTTTTTTTAAAATTTAATTAATCAACGGACGGACAATAATCATCCGTGCCTTATGATTAACGGTGTATAATGTCCCGTCGTTTAAATTTAAATTTTTTTTTCAAGGGACGGGCTATTTTGAACCGTCCAATGTAATTGACGGTGTATTACTTCCCGTCCGTGGATTTTTTTTTAAAAAAAGTTTTAATTAATCAACGGACGGACGATAATCATCCGTACGATATGATTAACGGTTTATAATGTCCCGTCGTTCAAAATTTTTTTTAAAAAAATTTTTTTTGGTCATGGGACGGGCTATTTTGAACCGTCCAATGTAATTGACGGTGTAAATTTTCCCGTGTGTGGAAGCAGACGAATGTTAATCTTCCATCTTTTAAAGAAAAACAAACGACGAATCGAATATAGCATTGAACGACTGCAGCAACATTCTTTTTTTCCTATTTCTAAATTGCTATTTACCCAAAATTTGACAAGAACGACTACAGATGCTCTAAGAGCATCCACATTAGTGAGTTATATGTCCATTTTATACATAAAAAGTTACTATAGGTGACACAGTTGTCTGTTATTCTGCAATATATTGATGTTTTTGTTATAGTAAAAACACAAATATAGCAACGGGATAGAATTATGCCTGAATTATTTAAATATATTTTTAAATAATTCGTACGAAATACGTTTTTAAAAAAGCGGATAGAGTCCGAAGACTCCAGCCAAATCAAAAAATATATTAAAATAAAGCGTATGTATAATAAAATACAAAACGAAAGGGGCCAGTTTTACAAGTCGTAAAACCAAAGAAGTACAATGCGGCAACAACTCAAGAAGTTACAAAAAATAAACAACAGAAAAATGGGCGCACACAACGGACGCTGGCGATCGCCATTGCCGAGTCGCCAACGAGGCCAGAGGGAAGCAAGTCTCGGTGAGGCAAGGGCGACAAAAAACAGACACCCCGGCCAAACGCCAAATAGGGTTACTGCTGCGTCTGCGGGGAAAGATGCCGCCGGCCGAAAATTGAAGGCCAGGGGGGCTCAGGGAAGCCTAGGAACAAAGGTTGCTTCTCTCGAAATCCCAGGACGACAATCTGACGAAGGGGTCCGCTCAGGACTGCCGAAATGGCGCGAAAAGGAGCCTGGCACTCACCATCTCAAAAACACCGACCTACACCATAAGGGAAACCTTCCCAATAACCATGGAAAGGGCACCAAAATTGGCCCCAAGGAACAAAGAGAACAATCCAGGAGGCCGACGAACACAAAACCACCACAGCAACTCAAAAAAGCATTACAGATCGCAACTCAGCAAAGGAGCCAAAACCTCATGCACACTAACTAACAGTAACCAAGCAAGGGAGAAATGCAAGAACCAAGCCAGAAAAGAAAAGAAAGCCAAATGCATTAAACAGAGATAAAACCTACAAAGCAAGCCCTAAATACAATCAGGCAGAGAGAGCTAAAGCCCAAGCAAAACAGTCCCTGCAACAAGGACATTGGCCGCAACATAGTATCCCCAAAAATTGATACAACACAGAGCGCAGAGAAAAGAACAGACCACAAAACACCAACACCCTAGTCTGAGAGAATCGACCACACAAAACAGCGCACTAGCACTCAGAACAGCATCAGAAGACAGAAAGGATGAGCACCAAAATAGGCGAAAAGATGACACAGACCCTAAATTAAACCTGCGATAGACAAGAAAATATTAAAACACCCAAAACAACGAATCATAAAGCATTAAGAGTAGTAAGGCAATGAAGTGATTCATCTAAACGGGTACTATCAAATGTTTCCCCTACTTGAAGTTTAACATTTGAAGACCAAAATTTAAAGAGAAATAAAAATTCATCGATCAAGGAAGAAACGGAGGCAGCTTTGTGGGAAAAATCCTACGGTTCCTTTCTCGCCACACCACCCAAATAATTAAATGAACCGATAAGTTCCAACCTTTGCGGTATCTAGGATGTGAGGCCGGAGAGGACCAACAAGAAACGAGATTGGAAGGAAGGGACGGGTTCATCCAAGCCAGAGAAACGATCTTCCATAGCGGAGCGATGAAAGGACAGCAAACGAATAGATGATTACCATCCTCCGAAGCTTCGGAGCAAAAAGGACAGAGTTGTCCCCAAGCTAGGTTTCTATGGTTAAGGACCTCTACCGTGAGCAATTTATTGTTTAGAGCTAGCCACGTGTTAAGTACGAAATACGTTTGAAGAAAAAAAAATTTAAAAACAAAATAAATTCAAAAAAGAAAATAATTTTTCATATGTTTTGTCCAGGCAAATCTCAAGTCACATTTCTTTTAATTTTTTTTGCAAATGGCCATCAATGGTTAGTGGGTGCAAATTTTTGATTTTTTTTGCAATTTTTATTTTCTTTTGAAAAAAGTTTTGCGATTTTTTTTGCAAAAATCATTCTGTAAAATAATGGAACGAAACATAATGTTTCGTCCTGTTTATTTTAATAATAAATTTTACAGTTTTGCCTATTTTTATTTATTAAAAAAAATTCTAAACATCATGTTGACTGTTTCATTTAGAACGTAATTATGTTTTTTAAACTTTTTGACGATTGCAACATTCTTATGAATTGCTAAGGTAAATAATGCAGATATGCATATTTTATCTCATATTTTACCTCAAATGACTGTAGATGTTCTAGTTGGAGTCCAAACTCTTTTGTGCTTGGATATATTTTGTTGTTCAGTCTCCTATTTTGGTTGTTTATTCATGTAATCGACACATGTGTTGTCATACGGTTTGTTGGTATGTAGTAGCTGTGGGGTCCATGTGCGGGGCATCCATACTTGCTATGAGCGGCAATGGTAGCGTCGGGTTCACCGATTGCAGCATCTCTTTGGAAAACAGTTATGTTTTATTCGGGCAAAAGTGGCTTCCTTCATGGAGTGATCAATGTTGCGCTCTTGGAGCCTTAATGGTGTAGTTTATTGTGGAGGGATCATTCTCTGCATTATCAGTAATAAACGAACCAAGACTGGAATTAGTTTGCATTATTTTAAAATTTAAAGCAAATTGTTAGATATTTAAAATATCAACTACTATCTAAAGATCCAAAATTGGAAATTGAACAGGAGACTCATCCAGTTATCTAATTTGTTTAAGGTGAAGTGGTCTGTCATTTAAGATTTTCACAAGTAAAAAGACATTCAAGATACATGAGTTTGGATAGGAGTGTTGATGTGGTATAGGTGATGTGGCTCAATTAGGGCTATTATCAGGTCAACAAGTCCAACGGTCTTTTGTCAACTCTAGCTCACAGGAAAATGGGTCTGACCCGGTCCGTCAGGACCCTAGACTTGTTTATTCATGTCTATAAATACCAGATCCCTCCTCGCTTTAACAGTTAATCAATCTTTTTCCACCTGAATTCTAGCTACTGTTATTTTCTCAGTGACTGACTAGATTGTCGGAGGGTCTGTCTCCGGAAACTTTTTCGAGGTTTTTAGATATTGTGCAGGTACGAAGATCTGAGCCGAGCTTTCAATATCTGATTCAAGCTACGAACCTCAACCTACAGCATGCAACTCCCGAGCCCGTTCTATGACTGGGGATCAGTCCAACGTTAATGTCGTGTCTTCCGCTTCACAAAATATAAGAATTCACACCTGTTGCCCCCATACAAAAAAAGTAGCATCAGGTTGGTGCTGTCTGTAGGAAATTGCGCGACACCTACATAGTTCTAGTCCTGTCCACGGACACCCCCTCGAACCCAGACTCTTCGATGGCTCCCAAAGTCAGAAGGGCTGTCACTTCTGGATGCCGTCTAGACCCTCCTCCATTTCAAAGCCACATGGACGTCCAAAGCTCTAACCAATCGCGGGCCAATGGCGTCGCCAGACCTGGACCAGGCGCTTCACATTCTGTTGTAATCGATCTGCGGCACGTAATCCAGAATTGGCAGGCTAGTCGAACAAGGGGAGGGGCCACTTCCAACTCGGTCCCGAACTAGGACAGACAGTCGATCCTAGAATGAGAACCAAATCATATAGCTGCTCACCCCGAGGGCCTCCACCGTCGCGTGGCCCTATGGATCCGGCCCCCGTCACGAGGGCCGAGTTCCAAATTTTAGGGACGATGCCCTTCAGGCAATCTGAGGCGGTGCTAGGATCGAGGGGCGCAACGACACATATCCCCAGTCAGAAGCTAGGGGTGACGAATTCCACGGATCAGCCAGCCCACTAGGAGAAGAAGACGCTGTCCTCAAATGCCTCAGGGAAAATGGAGAATCGCCTGGCCCATCTCGACGAGGGCGGGCCGATGTCGGGGCATGGTTACAGACCGAACCGACACCCATTCTGCACCCCGATCTTCGAAGTCGAGATTCCTAGAAAATTTAGGTCTCCCCAATTTGAAACATACAATGGTGAGGGAATTGTTCTCGAAACTCACCCCTAGCTCGATTTTCTCTTTTGACCAGCTGGAAGCGAGTTTTCTAGCCCATTTTGTGACTAGCCGAAAAGTCGAGAAGACGAGCACGTCACTTCAGGGCCTCAAGCAGAAAGAAGAGGAACCCCTCCGCTAGTTCGTTCGCAGATTCACTATCGAGCCGAGGATAGTGTCCTCTCTCGATGCGGGCGTGGCGTCCACAGTTTTTTGGCACAATGTTCATCAAGAACAGCTCAAAGCGTCCCTGGCAAAGAAACTGCCTGTTGACTTTCCCGACCTCCTCAACAGGATTGAGAAGTACATTCAGACCAAGGAAGCCTTACATCCCGAGGGCATCAAGGAGGCTATGGCCAAAGGAAAGCGGAAAGCAGAGGACACCGAGCCCTCCAAAAAAGCCACGAAAGACGCGGCTGGTCTGAAGAGGCTTCCCCCGGTTCCCCGTTTTGAAAGATATACCCCACTGACCCAGAATGTGTCAGCCATCCTCTTAGAGATCGAGGACAAGGGGTCGTCCGACATCCTCCCTGACCAAGCAACAACAAAAAATGGGACCAGAGGTTATACTACCAGTTTCACCGGGACCATGGCCACGAGACGGACAACTGTCGCGCCCTAAAGACGAGATAGAGATTCTCATCCAGCGAGGGTACCTGAGAGAAATCACCCGACCTAATCCAAGGGACCGGAGGGACCAGAGAAATCCGAGGCCTTCGCCTCCTCCTCGAACGGTCAACAAGCCACCCGACAGAGATTCCAAGCCCAAAGAAACGGTTGGACAGGCTATCCTATATTGTGTCCATGTCGGACCCATGGGGGGAGAATCCAAAACCTCTTGCAAGGCCTTCCTATGGGAGGTAAGTTTGGTCCACGACGAATCTCTCTCTAGGTCTTAGCACGAGACCCTTCCCTTCTCAGAAGAAGACCTAGTGGGCGTCCGACTCCCGCATTGCGATACTCTGATTATCAGCCTAGGCATGGCCAACCACGAGGTTCAGTGTATTCTCGTAGACAATGGTAGCTCGGTGAATATCCTTATCCTGGCTGCCTTTGAAAGCCTAAAGCTCCCTTGAGAAAGGTTGAAACCAGCAGGGTACAAGCTCCATGGATTCTCTGGCATCCCCGTCCAGATCGAGGGTATTATCACACTCGACGTAACGGTCGGCACAGCCCCGACCCTCAGGACCGAAGCAATGGACTTCATGGTAGTCATTGTCAAGGCCGCCTATAACGCCATCCTCGGCGGACCCGGCTTATGAATCCTCCAGGTTGTTCCGTCCGCCAACCACTTGAAGCTCAAGTTTCCCACCTCCCATGGGGTGAGTGTGGTTCGGGGCAATCAGGAGTCGGCACGTGGTGCTACATGGCCGTGGTGGGGGACAACATCTTTCCCCTTGAAGTGGTCGAGCTTCATCCCGAGCGCGGTTCGGAACCCGTGGATGTGCTTGAAAAGGTCTTTTTTCCGATGAAAAACGTCCAAGTGGTTCCAAGTTAGCCTATCGTTGGCCCTAGACCTCAAGCGAACAATTATTGAGTGCGTTCACCAGAACTCCAACCTCTTCGCATGGACACCATCAGACATGTCGGGAATCTCTGAAGACATCATAATTCACAGGCTGAGCGTCCGACCGGACTCAAAGCAGTCCAGCAGAAGAGGCGTAAATTCGCCCCTGATCGACAACTGGCGGTCAGGGAGTAAGTCAGAAAACTCCTCTTGACGTGATTTATTCAGGAGCTCAGCTACCCAGAGTGGCTGGCTAATGTGGTGATGGTGAAGAAGACGAGCGGCATGTGGAGAATCTGCATTGATTTCAAAAACCTGAATAAGGCCTGCCCCAAAGACCCGTTTTCACTCCCAAACATCGATGCTGTCATAGATGCGATAGCAGGGCACGAACTACTTAGCTTTATGGATGGCTTTTCACGCTATATAACCAGATAAGAATGTTCCCCCCAGACATACCGAAAACTGTCTTCAGAACCAACCAAAGATTTTATTGCTACCGGGTCATGCCTTTCGGGTTGAAGAACGCCAGTGCCACTTATCAAAGGCTCGTCAACCGAGTCTTTAAGGACCAGATCGGCTGGAACATGGAAGTGTATGTCGACGATGTGCTCGTCAAAAGCCGTTCGGGCCACAATCATGTGGCCGACCTTGAAGAAGCTTTCGGGGTCCTGCGGTCTCACAATATGAGGCTCAATCCCTCCAAGTGCATCGACGTATCCTCGGGGAAGTTCCTTGAATTCGTTGTGGGTCACCGCGGCATCGAAGCAAATCCTAAAAAGATTCGAGCCATCCTCGACATGGCTCTCCAAAAACACCAAGGAAGTTTAAAGGCTCACGGGACGACTGGCAGCCATCGGCTGTTTCCTCTCCAAATCTGGAAAGAAGTAGCTCCCATTATTCAAAGCCCTCAGAGGGGAAAAAAGCTTCGAGTGGGCAACCCCCAACATGAGGCATTCGACCAGCTGAAGGCATACCTCACTAGCCCATCGCTCGTCAGCAAGCCGGAGCCGAGCGAGCCCCTGTTCCTCTACTTGGCCGCCACCGAACACGCGCTCAGTGCCGCGTTGGTCAGGGAGGATGACGGATTGCAGAAGCCCCTCTACTATGTTAGCAAGGTCCTGCATGACGCGGAGGTCAGATACCCAAGGACAGAGAAACTTGGTTATTCACTGATTATGGCAGCACGGAAACTCCGCCCCTACTTTCAGGTCCACTCCGTTTGCGTTCTCACAGATCAGCCCCTCAAGACAGTCCATGACAATCTCGAGAATTCTGGCCACCTCATCAAATGGTCAACCGAACACAGTCAGCACGACATCAGCTACCACCCTCGTACAATAATCAAAGGCCAGGCGCTCGCAGAATTCATTACTGAATGCACCATCCCTGAATCCCCGGAGATTCAACAGGATGCCCCGACTTGGGACGTCTACGTCGACGGTTCTTCCTGCGAGGAAGGAAGCGGGATGGGCATCATCCTCAGAGGCTCCGACGACTTTATCCTTCAGTATTCTCTTCGGCTCAATTTTCCAGCCGCAAACAACGAGGCACATAAAGCTCTGATCGCGGGACTCACTTTGGCCTACCGAGAGGGTGCGAGGCAAATACAAGTCTTCAGTGACTCACAACTCATGGTCAAACAGATCACTCGAGAGTACGAGACCTGTGACCACCGAATGACCCAATACTTGGTGCGAGCAACGCAGCTGCTGCAGCTCTTCGTGGAGGCAGATGTCCATCGGATCCCAAGAGAAAAAAACTGCCATGCCGACTCCTTATGTAAACTCGCGTCGTCTTATCTCGGAAGATTAGACCGCACGGTCCTAGTCGAGGTCCTTCTTAAGGCAACAATTGAAGAACCGGAAGTATTCTACGTCACCAACAAAGATTCCACGGAGATGTGGATGAGCTTCCACCAGACCCGGCCACGGCACGACGCATTTGGGTGTGGTCCGAAAGATTCACGTTAATTAGGGGCATGCTCTTTAAACGCTCCTACACCATGTCGGACGGGAGACCCTATCTTCGCCGCCTAATACCAGACCAGGCTAAGTACGCTCTGAAAAAAAACTACACAAAGGGATCGGGGCATGCCATATGGGCAGCAGGTCGTTGGCCCGTAAAGCACTAATCCACGGCTCCTATTGGCTAACTATGCTGCAAAATGCTAAAAACCTCGTCCGAAGCTGCGGCCCCTGTCAGAGGTTCTCTCCCGTTAAACACTTGCCCCAAACCGAGCTGAAGTCCCTCGCTAGTCCTACCCCTTTTGCCATGTGGGGAATGGACCTGGTCGGCCCCTTTCCGCTGGCGACCGGTCAGAGGCGATTCCTCATCATGACCGTTGACTACTTCACTAAATGGGTAGAGGCGGAGCCCCTAACTACCATCACCGAGCATCAGGCTCAACAATTCTTCTGGAAGCACATAGTATGCCGATTCGGAATTCCACGCGTGCTAATCACCGATAACGGAACCCAATTCACCGGCAAAAACTTTCGGAAGTTTTGCGACGACCTCGACATTCAACAAGGCTTCTCGTCAATCTCCCATCCCCAATCGAACGACCAGGCCGAAAACATCAACCATCAAATTTTTGACGGTCTGAAGAAGAGGCTGGACCAGTCGCCCAAGGGTCTGTGGGTCGAGGAGTTGTCAAGCGTCCTCTGGTCACATCCGACTACTAAGAGAATTTCGACCGCCGAGTCCCCTTTCAATCTGACATATGGGACCAAGGCGGTCATCCCACTGGAAGTCAGCTTCCCATCGCCGAGGTACATGGGCTTCAACGAAGAATCGAACTCAAGCGACCTCAGAGACAACCTGGATCTCGTTGACGAGGTACGGGAAAGATCCAGCATCCGACGGGCTATTTACCAACAACGGGTCGAGAGGCTCTATAACAAGAAAGTTCGCCAACCAACATCAAGGAAGGGGACCTCGTGCTCCGAAAGTTAGCAATCTCCCAGCTCGCAGCCAGGGGCAAGTTCGCCCCCAACTGGGAGGGCCCGTATAAAATCTCCCAGGTGGTCCGTCCCGAAACGTACCGCCTCGAAGACTTAGGGGGTAAGATGGTTAAGAGGCCCTGAAATACGGAACACCTCATCAAATTTCAAGAGGAAAAGTGAGGAAGAATTAATTGTTGTAAGCGTTACACGACAGTTCTCTTGTAAACAAATGGTCATGATATAAAAGCAGCACATTTTTTGTTGATTCAAAGTTCGTACAAAGCAAGGCACCTGCTGTAATATTTCGGACGGATATTACATTGTATAAATTATTAGTTTATTATTATTTTATTATTATTTTGTTTTAATTCCAGAATTGAAAATTTTTGGTGGTTGTCACCTAGTTTCGTTTATAAACATTGTCTATACACACATACCAGTATGTATACATCCGTAATGTATCAAATCGGTACAGTGATCTTCCGAATTGATAATAAAATTTATTTTATTATTATTTTCAAAATTAAATTATTTTTATACGGTTTATGCTAATATTTTCGGTATATACATATATATATATATATATATATATATATACGCACATTTATATTGTACCAAATTAGTACATTATACCAATTGTGTGCTATGTATTTTGGATAAAATACTTCTCTTTGTCATAACAATGGCTAAGTTTGGGATTAGGAGGATTAACCTAGGGTTAAGTGTGCATGAAAGAATTAAGGAAAATTCTTCTAGAAGCTTGCACCATACTTCCACCTCACACCTCACCCATACCTCCACCTCACCCTTGCCATCCCTTAGTACATGGGCCGGATTGTTACCCTATGGGGTTTTGTGCAAAATTGTGGGTACAATTTTGCACTCTCCACCCTCTCTCCATCCTATAAATACCCCTTCCCTCTTCTCTTGTCTCACTTTTACAAAGACAAAACGAAAGAAAGGAAAAGAAAGAGAGGAAGACTAACTTGAGAGTTTTTATTGTAGGTTTTCTTAGGGATCATAAGAGCTTAGGGGAAGGAGAATGTGTGCTAACTAGTTCTTCCTTCAAGGAAAACTAAGGTGGGGGTTTCTCCATCCCTTCTTTTTTTCTTTTGTTGATTTGTTTCCCTTTGAGTTGTTTGTTTTCTTTTGGTGGTGGTGCTTTATTGTGTTGTTATTTTCTTGTGGTGTATGTTGGTTGTAACAACTTGGAATAACATTAAGTATGGATGGAATAAGTGATCACTTGAAAGAAGGTGAATGGTAGAACTAAATAAAAACATAAAGATTGACTCTTTGATGGTTGTAATTTGTTGTTTTTGTGTTATTATTTGGACTAAATGAACATAAGCATGTGGTGATTTGTATATACACCCATTTTGGGTTGTAGGACTTGACATTGGACTCATACACATATGTATATGGACTTGTATACATACCCATTTTGGGTTGTAGAACATACAACTTGAACTACTTGGACTAAGAATATGCATATGAATGATTGAACCCAAGTTGGGGATTCATTATTTTAATTGCTTGTTCCTTTTATTAATCATATGAGTGTAAGGAAAAGAACCCAACTTGGATGCTAATTCTATTGTAGTGATAAAGAAACAATTTAAGTTATTAGTTGTAGAATGTTAAAAAGATCACTCTTTTATGTTGACTAATTAGTATGGTTTATGTTGTAGGTAGATGCTTAAGTAAGTAATAAAAGGACCATGCTTAAGATAGTAGTAGTGTAGCGCCCCGAATTTCTAATATGATATATTAAAAAATACGTGGCACAAATCCCAGCATCAACTTCAATGTAATATTAAACCCAATTTAACACCAAATTTTTTTTCCAACTTTCATTACAATAATCAATTACATAGCACAGCGGAATACAATACATCTCAAATCATAATTCTCTTTTCTTTACAACACTTTTCATTCTACATATGTCACTAAATCACTCGAACTCAAGCATCCAAATCCGAGCCTTAAGAAATCACCTGTTATAAGGCTAGAGATAACCCTAACCCCCAAAACTAAAGGGGTCAGCCATAAAGGTGTGAGTGACGTAAAACAAACAACATAAGTAAAGCATGTATTCATAAATAACATGTAATAAACAAGAATACATAAAATATGACGTAGCAAGGAAACATATAAACCTTAAGTGAAGCTAAACTAAGTGTCAAGTGTAGAAAACAGGAAAAACACATGCGTGAAACCAATCAAGAAAACATCAAGTCTATATGCTGACTCTCTAATACGTACTTGTCGGAGTCTATACATCTCACTCTACATAGGTCCGGTGCAAGCCCTTAACGTCTCCACATTGTAGGGTTAAATCCCCGATATGCAACTAATCCTAACACGATGACTACTACGAGATAAAGATAAACTGTGAGTATTAGCCCATGCCCCGATAATTTCGGAGGTCAAACTCTATCCACAGATAATTCCGGAGACTATTTCACTCACACCTGGGAATCTTCGAGAATACCCCACACCGCAAGCAATGGCACCTCATCACACGAATACCACATGTGCGTCGCCTCGACTCCGATAATTCCGAAGATCAATCCCACACCACAGGTAATTCCAGAGACTATTTCACTCACACTTGGATAATTTCGGAGATTATCTCACACTGCAAGCCATACTGAGGTCCATAACCTATGTTCTCGTTCATCATATCACCACTAGTGTCTGTCCTTATCATTTAGATTATTTAATTACTTAATGAATCTCCTAGAGTTGGTGTACCCTACCAGACTTAACTCAAACATCTGAACAACTAAAATGCCTCAATAGGCCCAAACATAATAACTCATCCGCCAGTATACTAGGGTCACACACACCCTCTAGAGACTCAAACTCAAATATCCAAACCAACCTTCCAACATAAATTGCTCAACTTAACATCTTGAAACATATGCGCAATAGAAGATAAAGTATAGAATAATACGTTATAGATCAAAACATTTAAAGAATAGATCGTTTCAAAGATCATTCAAAATTATAAGAATACATCAGTATCAGTCGACTAATAACAAGAGTAAGTCGACTGTCCAGAAAGAGAATTTCATGGTCTTAAGAAAAATAAACTAAGTCTTATAAGTCGACTTGTAAAAGTCATAGGTCGACTGTCCAGAGAGAAAATCCAATAATCTTTAAGAAATTATTCTAAGTATAGCAGTCGACTGAAAAGGGAATAGGTCGACTGTCCAGAGAGAAATTTACAATGACTTTAAAAAATATAATTCTAAGTGTACCAGTCGACTGTAAAAGGTATCGGTCGACTGTCCAGAAGAAAATTTTGAGAAAACTAAAGAACATATCATCCGGGTCGTACCAGTCGACTGAGAATTCACGACAGTCGACTGTCGGCCTTCAGTTTGCAGTATTTTGGTTGTGCACAATTCAACCGATACATAGTTTTACTTTATGAAAATGATTTCGATAAAAACTTATTTCTTATATAACCAAATACAACTGGTAGGACATATAATAGTCCATAAATCTAAATCAAATTGCTTGAATTCATGAAAATAGAGATTTTGTTGATTCTTTCAATTAATACATGGATTGTGCATATAATAAAAATTAGAGTTTCTTACAAAATTCATTGTTCACTGAAATAGTTCGAATTCAGATCCAAACCATACAAATATCAAAATCTCAAAGAATTCCCAATTTGGGTATATCTCCTCAACTCAACTAATTTCTCAAATTTTAATTTTTCATGACATGATCTCTCGATTCATAACTCTTCCAATCAAATTTCTCAAAAACTGAATTTCTACCACAACTCATAACCATAATCAAATTTGTAATCACATACCACTAGGGTTTCTCAAGATCAAATCGTTCATCCATCCAATCCATTATTTTCATAGTCATACTCAAACCCTAATCATGTTTTCTTGTAATAAAGTTCAATATCCAAGATCCATTAAACATTCATAGATCAAACAACCAATTTTACCACTCACATAAATAAACAATCAACCAATCAATTACTCACATACAACATACACAAATAAAAGAAAAAACAAACAAACATGTCACTCACATACAATATTCAAAGAACAAACAAAACAATTATATCACTCACATTAAATGAAGAAATCCCTTGATAAGAAGCCTTTCCTTCGCGAGATCCAAAATCTTCTCCCAAATTCTCCAAAAATAAGAAAACTCAATGTTGTGAGCGAATACGGCTGCGTTTCTTTTTAAATACCCGGAAAAGAAGTTTTAGGGTTTCTAGACACTTTTGCAAAATAACCCCTTGAAAATACAACTTTACATAAATTGATCCCTATATTTGGAAACTTGATAAGATCATTTAAATTGAGATTTAAAAGTAAAATAACCTCCATATTTCCAGTCGACACTATTTTAAAATTCCATAAAATAGTTTTGCACTTTCACCCCTCAAAATAACAATTTTGCAAAAAGATCCTTCTTTTTCTTAATATTTGCAAATAGATCCAATTAACATCAGAAAAATCTAGAAAAATTAAAGATAATCCCAAATAATAAATAATAATTTTCCCTAAAATAATTTTGCCCCTTTGAACTTCTCAAGAAAATATTTGCACGTGTTTCGCACGTGTAAAAAGATAAATTTCCAGGATAATATTTATTAAATCTCCAAAAATCATTTTAATTCATTATAAACCTTTAAAGTAATATTTAAAAAAAATACGGGGTACTACAAGTAGACATTCATGCTTAAGTGTAGTAAGGATCGATGTTTAAGAAATAGTAGACTTTTTGTAGTATTGTAGTTCATAAAGTTGGGTTTTTGTAATGATGTAGGACTTGCAATTCATAAAGATAAGAAGTCTTGTTTTAGCTAGTAAAAATCATGCTTAAGTAGTAATAAATATTTATGCTTAATTACAAGTAAGGTAGTAGTAGATAATTATGCTTAAGTGTAAGTAAGGTAGTAGTGAATATTCATGCTTGAGTTGTAGTAGATGCCTTGCTAACTTGTTGTAGGAATTAAAGTAAGCATCCATGTTTAATTGTAGCAATTTTTTCATGCTTAAGTTAAAGTAATTATCCATGCTTAGTTGTAGCAATTTCCATGCTTATGATCTATCCATGCTAGATTGTGTAGGTTTGATATAGTAAAGAAACTCCTCATGCTAGATTGTAGTAGTAGACATTCTACTTAAGTTGTTTTCATGCTTAAATTGTTGTAGATCAACATACCATGCTAGATTGTAGTAGGTTGATGCTTGTGATATATACCATGCTTAGGTTGAAGTAAATATCCATGTTTAGATGTACTAATAATCCATGCTTAGTTGTAGTAATTGTTCATGTTTAAATAAGTATTCATGCTAGATTGTAGTAGTAGATGTTCATACTTAAGTTGTATTCATGCTTAGACGGTTGTAGGTTGATGCTGTATTATATACCATGTATAGATTGATTGATATACCATGCTTAGATTGTTGAAGTTGAATACTATGCTTAAGAATATTGTAGATTCATGCTAAGTATATATCCATGCTAAGATTATTGTAGGATCAATGTTTAAATTACCGACCATGCTTAGCTTGTTGTAGACTAATGTTGGAGTTATATAACATGCTTAAGAATGTTGTAGGTTCATGCTTAGGTTGATACTTAAGTAGTATACCATGTTTAGAATATTGTAGGTTCATGCTTAAAATATATACCATGCTTAGGTTGATACTTAAGTAGTATACCATGTTTAGAATGTTGTAGGTTCTTACTTAAAATGTATACCATACTTAGGTTGATACTTAAGTAGTATACCATGTTTAGAATGTTGTAGGTTCTTACTTAAAATGTATACCATGCTTAGGTTGATACTTAAGTAGTATACCATGTTTAGAATGTTGTAGGTTTTTACTTGAAATGTATACCATGCTTAGGTTGATACTTAAGTAGTATACCATATTTAGAATATTGTAGGTTCTTACTTGAAATGTATACTATGCTTAGGTTGGTACTTAAGTAGTATACCATGTCTAAGAATATTGTAGATTTATGCTAAGTATATATCCATGCTAAGATTGTTGTAGGATTAATGTTTAAATTACCTACCATGCCTAAGATTGTTGTAGGAATGCTAAGTAGTATGTCATGCTTAAGATTCTTGTAGCTTCCTACCATGCTTGAGAATGTTGTAGAATGATGTTTAAGGTTGTATACCATGCTAATTGTTGTAGGTTAAAGTAGTAAAGAAAATCATGGTTTGTTGTATACCATGTTAAATTGTTATTACTCATGGGTAAGTTGTAGCAATTAACCATGCTTAAAGTAGTAGGAGATGTCCATGCTTAAATCTAGTAGCTATTCATGTTGTAGTTATAGTATTAACTATCACATTGTAGTTGTAGTGTTAGCAAAGAAACTTTCAAGTTGTAGTTGTAGTGTTAATGAAGAACCTTCATGTTATAGTTGTAGTGTTTAGTAAGAAACTATCATGTTGTAGTTGTGGTGTTAGTGAAGAACCACCATGTTGTAGTTGCAATATTGTATTGTAAAGTAGTTCTAGCTAATCCCTTAGAAGGAATCCCATGGTTGAGATTACATAGTTAGAGCCACGCATGCTTGAATGGTGTATTGTAGCATTCTAGTTAAAAGAACCATGCTTGAATTGTATATGGTAGTGAAGATTGAAAAAGGAACTATGAACCCATGCATCTAGCTCCTAGGTGATTCTAGCTCGAACTTGAGAGAGAACCCAAGAATCTAGTTGCATGTAGTTCTCATTCGTTTGGGGGAAAAGAAATCGTGGATTCTAGTTGTGTGAGGTTCTAGTTGAAATTGGACCGTATCTTGGGGACATTCCTCATCCTTATGGGTAACAAGGGTCGGGAAGGTACTAGTAGTTGTTAGCTCGATAAAAGTTGTTATGTCGCTTTGGGCTTCTCGTTAGTAGAATGACTATTCTAGACTGTTAGTAGATTCTTTTGTTGATTCTAATTAGAGAAGATCAAGTATGCTAGTAAGCACATTTGGTTGCTTTTAGGTTTGATTATCTGTATGGTTATTTTTGTAAGTGGATTTGCTCGTACGTGGCTTGACTGGCCCGTATGTAACTGTGGGTCTCATACACGGCTTATTTGGCTGGTATGTATGATTGTTGTCTCATACGTAGCTCGCTTGGCTCGTATGTAGTTGTTGGTTCCAAACGTAGCTGTGCGTAGCTATTGGTCTCATACGCGGCTTATTTGGCTGGTATGTATGTTGTTGTCTCATACGAAGCCCGCCTGGCTCGTATGTAGTTGTTGGTTTCATACGTAGCTTGTTGTTGGTTTCATACGTAGCTTGTTGGCTCGTATGTGTTCGGTTTACTCGTATATAGCTTATTAGCTAGTACGCAGTTTTTTTGAGCTCGTCTAGGGTGATATTATTACCCTAGGGGCTATCGACCATCAAGACATTTGTTTTCTTACTCCTAAGGGACTGTGGACGAGTCACTCCTTGTGTACCGTCGGATCTTAACCGGTGTAGGTTGATCACAGACCCGAATATAGACAAAATCCAAGTTCAGGGTAGTGGCATGCGAGTACATTCGTATTGCCAGGGGTCTTGGATCTATAGGTCATGAATCAGATCCTTAGGGATTCTGGTAAGTCTAGGATGAGCAGCTTAGTATAGTTGTCTTACGAAGTCTAACTTAAGACTTAGCATGTTGTGTAAGTTCTGTTGTCATCCCTCAATTGTTTAGGGTTAGTGACATTGATAGAGTAGTAACCTATGACTTTTACTACTTAGCCATTATTATTATCATATTTCGCCGAAGGGAAGGAGTTGGTGTTAAGAGTGATTCCTTATGATCCAACCTGTCCTATAGGCCTGCATTAGGCGATGTTATTGGGTTGTACCCTTCTTGTCAAAGGGATACGGTCTGTGCCTTCTCACGAGTTGGGAGCACGGGATCCGTATCTCGTCTGTTAATTTCTGAAGTGCCTTGATAAGCGGAAGCGATTCCTGTCGGAGCCAGGGGGTGGACCCCCCCCCCCCCCCCCCCCCCGGAACTCCGTTTTAGCTTGTATCTAAGGGCGAGGGGCCATAGACTACGATCTGGCTAGGGGGTGGCTGGGATGCTTCGAGCTAACCTGATTTTGCGGAAACTCCAAGGATTCGTCAGATATTTGAGGAAGGTCTGGTATGCCTGGCGGAACTAGACCATTGTAGGGCCACCTCCTCAGTCATGTCTAATCTTCAGAAACAAGTCGAGTACAAGAGTATAACTTATAGTGCGGGTTCAAATCCCTATAATGAAGAGACGACTTGAGATGGGTGCATGTAATATGGGCTGCATGTTGCTTCGGAGATTTGTTGGCATTAGAATAGGAGCATCCTAGCTTTAGTCAATATTGCATTAGATTCTAGTCATAGCACCCACGAACACTTAAACTATACCGACACATTTGCCATGATTGTATGTTTGTTTTGGGAGACTCGCTGCTAGTTATCAGCCTTAAAGCGTCAGTAAATACTGACGTCCCCACTTCAATAGGTACTGGATCGTAGAAGTACATGTGTGAGATTCAGAGGACTCAAGGCAAGGATAGCGAGAAGTTGATGTCATTTTAAAGTTCCGCTGTAGTATTTATGTTGATTATCTATTAGTTGAAAAGTACCCAAGTGAGAATTACCAAGTGTTGTTCTTCATTCATTGTACTCCGATGTAATTTGTGGAAAGTGTAATACTTGGGATTGTAAATGTATTATTGTGACACTATTATAATGTATTGCAGTTGTATAACATTCAGACTTGTAATACATTTGGTGTTAAATAAAAAGTTTTAAATTTTCCTGTTTTTTCTATGTATTGTGACTAATTGAAGAAAAGATTCTGGCTTATGTCACAGTTTTCCAGATACACCGAAATCGGGGCGTTACACCTGCTTTCTTACAAGCTTGGATGCCCGATGCTCGACACGTATCTCGAGCAAGGCACCAGCTTTCTCACAAGCTTGGACGCCCGACGCTCGCCATGTATCGCGAGCAAGGCACCGGCTTTCTCACAAGCTTGGACGCCCGACGCTCGACATGTATCGCGAGCAAGGCACCATCTTTCTCACAAGCTTGGACGCCCGATGCTTGGTATGTATCACGAGCAAGGCACCAGCTTTCTCACAAGTCTGGATGCCCGACGCTCAGCACGTATCGCGAGCAAGGCACCAGCTTTCTCACAAGCCTAAATGCCTGACGCTCGGCATGTATCGCGAGCAGGACACCAGCTTTCTCACAAGCTTGGATGCCGATGCTCGGCATGTATCGCGATCAGGGCACCAGCTTTCTCACAAGCTTGGACGCCCGACGCTCGGCATGTATCGTGAGCACGGCACCAGCTTTCTCACAAGCTTGGACGCCCAAAGCTCGGCATGTATGGCGAGAAAGGCACCAGCTTTCTCACAAGCTTGGACGCCCGACGCTCGGCATGTATCGCGAGCAAGACACCAGCTTTCTCACAAGCTTGGACGCCCGAAGCTCGGTATGTATCGCGAGCAAGGCACCAGCTTTCTTAAAAGTTTGGACGCCCGACGCTCGGCATGTATCGCGAGCAAGGTGCAACCTTTCCAACAAGCTTGGACCCCCGACGCTCAGCATGAATATTAAACAAGGTACCATATTAACCGCAGGACAGAAAAAGAGCCAAGACAAGACAATCATCTTCTCACATTATTTTTCCAAAAAAAGAGCCAAGGCAAGTACGGCGAGCACCCACCAAGCTTTTTCCAACAAAGCTGCCTATCAAAGGTCAAGTCTGGAGGCTCAACGCTCGGCAAGTATGGCGAGCACCCACCTAGCTTTTTCTAACAAAGCTGCCTATCAAAGGCCAAGTCTGGGGGCTCGACGCTCGGCAAGTTTGGCGAGCACCTATCTAGCTTTTTCCAACAAAGCTGCCTATCAAAGGCCAAGTGTAATACCCCGTATTTTCTGAAATAAATAAATTAAAAAAAAATGTGTATGTTGACTGTATATGATATTGGATTTGTGAAATGAGTTGGTTTGAAATGATTTGGTTTGTTTGAATCCGGTTATGAAGGGTGTATGCTGTTGGATGAGATGAGTTTGTTTGTATATTGGATGATGACATCATCCAGTAGGATTTGATTGGGGATTTGATTTCGAATTGTATTTGTGGGATATGGCCTTCGATTAGATGGTGACGAGGCATACTATATGTATGTGCACGGGATGGAATTAAGGAGAAAGAGATTAATAATAATCCCATATCGGGAGTATACAAAAATAATTTGAGTATAAATATAATTGCCTATGATCAAGAGTCACCTAATTGGTTAACCACCTTTTGAGAGGCAGCCTGTGGTAGGCAGTTGTACTACATAGTATCTAATTTGTATTCTAAAAATATTAAAATTGTCTGAGTATTGGGGCGGGGCGTTACAAATGGTATCAGAGCCGACTTTCGACACCGGGTGTGGAAGAGGGCCTCAGTATGATCCGCGGTGTTGATAGTCATTGATCTCCGAGGTCGGGTATATTCTGCGGTATTGAGAGTCATTGATCTTCGGGGTCGGGTATATTCTGCGGTATTGAGAGTCACTGATCTCCGGGATCGGGTATGATCTGCGGTGTTGAGAGTGATTGATAGCTGGGTATCCAATCTGCGGTGTTGAGAGTGATTGATCTCCGGGATCGAGGACGACGCCATATCGGCTAGAAAGGCGGATCCTACACTAGATGTGTGCTCCGTACTCAGCGAGGACGCTGATTTCTAAGGTAGGGTGTATGTAATACCCAGTATTTTCTGAAATAAATAAATAAAATAAATAAATAAATAAAAAATGTGTATGTTGACTGTATATGATATTGGATTTGTGAAACGAGTTGGTTTGAAATGATTTGGTTTGTTTGAATCCGGTTATGAAGGGTGTATGCTGTTGGATGAGATGAGTTTGTTTGTATATTGGATGATGACATCATCCAGTAGGATTTGATTGGGGATTTGATTTCGGATTGTATCTGTGAGATATGGCGTTCGATTAGATGGTGACGTGGCATACTATATGTATGTGCACGGGATGGAATTAAGGAGAAAGAGTTAATAATAATCTCATATCGGGAGTATATAAAAATAATTTGAGTATAAATATAATTGCCTATGATCAAGAGTCACCTAATTGGTTAACCACCTTTTGAGAGGCAGCCTGTGGTGGGCAGTTGTACTACATAGTATCTAATTTGTATTCTAAAAATAGTAAAATTGTCTGAGTATTGGGGCGGGGCGTTACACCAAGTCTGGGGGCTCTACGCTCGGCAAGTACGGCGAGCACCCACCTAGCTTTTTCTAACAAAGCTGCCTATCAAAGGCCAAGTATGGGGGCTCGATGCTCGGCAAGTACGGCGAGCACCCATCTAGCTTTTTCCAACAAAGATGCCCCTTGAGGCTCGGAGCTCGGCAATGACCTCGAGCACCCACTCAGCACCTCCCGGAAGTTGCCTCACTCGAAGCTCTCCGAGCCGACCCTACAAGCTCGGAGCTCGGCAGTGACCTCGAGCACCCACTCAGCTTCTCCCTGAAGTTGCCTCACTCGAAGCTTTTCGAGCCGACCCTACAAGCTCGGAGCTCGAAAGTGACCTCGAGCACCCACTTATCTTCTCCCTGAAATTGCTTCACTCGAAGCTCTCCGAGCCGACCTACAAGCTCGGAGCTCGGCAGTCACCTCGAGCACCCACTCAGCTCCTCCGTGAAGTTATCTCACTCGAAGCTCTCCGAGCCAACCCTGCAAGCTCGGAGCTTGGCAGTGACTTCAAGCACCCGCTCAGCTCGCTAAAACTACCTAACTCAAAACTCTCCGAGCCGACCTTCTAAACTCGGAGCTCCACGACAATAGCAAGCACCCGCCTGGCTCATCTCTCTGAGCTTCCCTCACAAAGCGCTCGGCACCTGGCGGACGAAGTCGCCCCTCGGCCTTCGGCCCTCATCCTCCATCCCTCGACCGTCGGCCCTCTGTCTCGACCCTCGGCCTTCGACCTTCGACCAGAGTTGCGGCCAGTTCTAATAAACATCCCCCAGGGATTTAGAGCAACAAATCTTCGCCAAATACTCTCCTCCTCACTTCCCACAGAGACCGACTACTCTTACACGGCTGGGTTACACAGCCCTCCAGGAGTGGGAGGCTTATGATGTGGTATAGGTGACGTGGCCTAATCAGGGCCATCAGATCTTCTCAGATTACGCTCTCCTGTGATCATCAGGTCAACAAGTCCAACGGGCTTCTGCTAACTCCAGCCCATAGGCAAACGGGTCTGACCCGGCCCGCTAGGACCCTAGACCTGGGAACGGACTTCTGCCAACTCCAGCCCACAGGCAAACGTGTAACGCCCCTGCCTCGAGCCCGGACAATTTATACAATTTATACAATTTATAAGACAAATTAGATACTATGTAGTACAACTGCCCACCACAGGCTGCCTCTCAAAAGGTGGTTAACCGAATTGGTGACTAATGATCATTGGCACATATTATTTATATAGTATTTTATTACTTGAAAGCTTCGATGTGGGATTAAATCCCTTAATCCCTTCATCATCCAATCCGTGCACACCCCACATGAAGGGATGCCACGTCACTTGAAGAAGCACACGTTCACAAACCGGTTTTTCACAATTCCATTACATTTCAAATCCATTTTTAATTCTTTATAAATCCTACCCATAGAGATACTCTATAGGTCTAAGTCTCAAATTCATTTATTATATATATTTCAGAAATACGGGGTATTACATACACCCCGATCATCTCGTCTTTGGAATTCTGGAGACCAATCCCACTCTGCGGATCATTCTGTGGATAGACCTCTATCCATCGTCCCATCGTCCCAGACTACTGGGGATTGTCTGTCTCTCTCCGCCGATCATCCTGGAGTCCATAACTCACTGTCGAAAGTCGGCTCTGATACCATTTGTAACGCCCCTGCTCCGAGCCCGGACAATTTATACAATTTATACAATTTATAAGACAAATTAGATACTATGTAGTACAACTGCCCACCACAGGCTGCCTCTCAAAAGGTGGTTAACCAATTGGTGACTAATGATCATTGGCACATATTATTTATATAGTATTTTATTACTTGAAAGCTTCGATGTGGGATTAAATCCCTTAATCCCTTCATCATCCAATCCGTGCACACCCCACATGAAGGGATGCCACGTCACTTGAAGAAGCACACAGCACTTGTGCTGTGCTTTACTCCCAACCAGTGGGTCCCCCCACCAATGTTCACAAACCGGGTTTTCACAATTCCATTACATTTCAAATCCATTTTTAATTCTTTATAAATCCTACCCATAGAGATACTCTATAGGTCTAAGTCTCAAATTCATTTATTATATATATTTCAGAAATACGGGGTATTACAAAACGGGTCTGACCCGGCCTGCCAGGACCCCAGACCCGTTTATCCATGCCTATAAATACCAGACCCCCTCCTCACTTTAACAGGTAATCAATCTTTCTCCACCTGAACCCTAGCTACTGTTGCTTTCTTAGTGACTGACTAGATCGTCGGAGGACCTGTCCTCGGGAACTCTCCCGATGTCTCTAGGCATTGTGCAGGTCCGAAGATCCGAGCCGAGCTCCCAATATCCAAGCCGAGCAACGAACCTCAACCTACTTCCTGCAACTCCCGAGCCGGTCCTATGACCAGGGATCAGACCAACGTCAATGTCGTGCCTTCGGCTTCACAAAATACAAGAATTCACACCTGTTGCCCCCACACCCAAAAGAAAACAAGCAGCATTAAGTGCAAATTCTGTTAAGAGTGAATTAACGCACGTCATTGAGTAATAACAATGCTCATGAAAATTTAGGAATATGGAATGTTAGAATTAGGGATAGGAAAATATTCTTTAATTGATTGATTAAACTGAGTACAATACGTCTCCTATATATAGGAGAGAATAGAATACTAAACCAATACATTATTCAACGTGGGACTAAACTAATCTATCATCTAACACCCCCTCTCAAACTCAAGTTGGTTCAAGTAACAAGAGTTTGGAATACTGACAATGTTGATGTGGAAGGAACGGCAAACTGTGATGCAGAAACGACGCTTGTTAGCGCATGTGACGGAACTGAGAAGTAGACTGATGGGATCTCACCCCTGACTTAAGACATAGTCGATGCTGGGATCTCACCTCTAACTTGAGACATAGTCGATGACTGAGAACTGGATGCTGATAACACCCCCTCTCAAATTCACGATCGATCAACCGGAGTGAGTTGATGACCTTTTGTTTTTTTTTTTTGGGGTGTGGAAACAACAACTGGCAAACGACAATCCCCCCACACAGAACAGCAAACAACGGTAGCGAACAGGGATCAACTCCACACAATAGCAAACACAAATCCCCTCTTCTCCCGTACACCAAACACAACATCAAGATCTGAGAATGAGCACGTGACCTTCCTTCTCCTCTTCTTCATCTCGATCTGGATTCCGTACTGGATCGAAGCCGGCGAACGCGCACGTGAGCACCGCACCGAGTGGCTCGGAGGGAGGCGGGATCTGCTACTGCTAGAGCAGGGATGCGGTGGAAAATTCGACGATCCCAAAGGCGTGTTTCACAATTAGAAGGCATCGAATATGAAGCAAAATCGGTAAACTTATTTGTCCTCCAAGTCGAACCATTCTTGAAAGCACCAGCATACCTCTAAAGCGAACCAGAGAGTTGCTCTTTATCCAACAAAGATTAGATTTATTGAGTTCAGGAACCTGAGAGTAGGTGCCAGATTCGAAGAGGGCAGAGTTGAAGAGATCGGCGACGCCCCAATCCCTGCCGTTGAGGACGGCCGTCGGATCTGGATCGGACGGCGGCGATGCGGCGGCGATCGCCTTCTCGAAGGAGAGGCGGACGACGCCAAGCGGGTTGAGCAGGAAGTCGTAAGTGGGCCCCACCATCATCTCCTTCTTCTCTGGTTATCGGAAACTGTGAATCTGGTTATCGGATCTGGGGTGGAGACGGGATGAAGACACGATGGGTTGTTTGGAGATTTAGGGTTTGGGAGATTTGGAGGATTTGATTGGAGATTTTTGGTAGATTTGGAGGATTTGATTGGGAGAGGAAGAGGGATGACGACTAGGATTTTGGGGGAGATTAGGGTTTCGGTTTTTGATCGGGAGCGGAAGAGACATGTCGGGAGGTGGAGTGATTCCGATTAAGACGAGAACCACTCCATCTCGACGACAAAGATAAAATTAGTATAGGCCTTCTAGAGCGATATGCTCTGATACCATGTTAGAATTAGGGATAGAAAAATATTCTTTTATTGATTGATTAAACTGAGTATAATATGTCTCCTATATATAGGAGAGAAGATAATACTAAACCAATACATTATTCAATGTGGGACTAAACTAATCTATCATCTAACATAGAACACGATCATAAGTTCTACGCTTTTTCACACTACGACTGAAATATTAGACATCAGAAAGCTTTTTCGGACCAAAATAGGCCATAAAGGTCGGTGCATTTTCTTGATAACCGAAAGTAGGGAATATTCAATTAGTCTTTGACATGGAAAAATAGAGGGGAGAAAAATGTACGTTCATGTAAAGCTAAATGACATGATAACGATTTATAATTGACCATCACTGAAAATCAGTCAATGCTCAGGAAATGAGAAGACTAGTCATTAGTGGTATCACGTAAAACATAAAGGTAGGCAATGGCAAGAGGCATTTGATTTTAGAGCCTCGGCCTTTTGTTTTTGATGAACTGTGTTGAAATGGAATCAACAAAGTTGATTTGGGAAAGTGATGTGGAACAGGATTACCATTGTGCTTTCTGACTGTTATTAATCTCTCTTTCGATCCCAGCTTTACAGGGAGGTGACGACTAGTAGCAAGGATCAACGTATCCGTGAAGCAAAATCTATTAACTTCGGATAACTATTTCCCTTTTCTTGCTTCATTTTTTTTACCCATTCCCATATTCTGACGGCAGCGAACCTATGTAAGAGAGTAAAGTCTTTCCCTGGCTTCACTTAGGTGAGTTTTTTTAGTTTCAATATTAATTTAATTATCCATTTGATATTAGGATAAGATAACATCATATTCCAGCTTCATTTCTATGTCCTTTTTCTTACTTTAAAATGAAGATCTACAGTTAGGAGTAGACCTCTGTTACTAGACCTCTGTTACTAGTTGTTGCTACTTATTTCGGTGTGGGAGCAAACAGATAGTGAGTTAATAATGGATGGAAACTACTAAAAGTCAAACCTGTGCCTTGACCGTTAAAAGAGGTTAGAACTCCCGAATCGTGACCGTCGGATCTTTCATGTCTCCCCCCTGAAGAGATAAGATATCCCTGTGAGGGGATAAGAGATTTGACTCTTAGCCAATATGGACTGGGTGTCTCTCTTAGTGGGCATAGCCTGTCACTTTTTATGGGCTTGAGAAAAGCCCATATCTCGGAGTGGGCCCAAGCCTGTAAAATAGGTATGTGATGGCTAATCTGCCTGTAGATGCTTTGAGATCCGTGCCGGGATCGTACGGCTCTGATCTGCTGCGATTTTTACCATCATCACTAGTTGATTGAATCAAGGTTAACGTAAAGATCCTACATACTTAATATGCCTTAAGGAGGTGTTCAATGGTCAAAAAGTGCATTGGCGATCAATGGTCAAAAAATACTTCGGCAATCAACGGTCAAAAAGCAACCTGTTTTGGCGATCAATGTCTGGCATTTGATAAAGCGCAGCCCAAAATTACCCAGTTGAATATCGTCTTAAATTTTGAGATAATGGAGTGTTGAGTTGAAATTCAACAGCAAATTTAGAGCTGGACTTTTATCAATATAGATCATGACAATCACCATGTTTCTTGCTGTTGGCCACTTCTCAAAAGAAATGTCTCTACCTCAACCATGACAGGATCCACTTAAAAATATCCTATCCTCGTTAGAGATCTCTCTTTCACTACATTTTTTTAATATACTTTTTAATAAACAGAAACGAAACAAGTTTGAATATCATGTGTATTTTCTAATCCTAAAAGGTGAAGGATCTTTAGACAAGTATGGAACTTAAAAAACTCACCATTGTGTAACCAGGAAAAGCTCGACTCTCCTTACCCCTAACTAGGTGAGTGGATATGATGAAGTGTTTCAATGCAGTAAAAGTTTGGATGCAAATGATCAATGCAACTAATTGATTCTGTTTAAGTTAAACTAAAAGAGTAGGAGGGAAAATCCAAAGATGACTGGCCTTTGTTCATGATGCTTTGCTTCTGCTTGCTGCTTACTAGTCTAACTTTCTTAGTAGGCCAGGAGGAAGAATCAAGCTAGCTGATTGACGTTGAGGACAAAGAAAGAAAGTTTCAATGATAAGGTGGTCTGTTTTTATAGATAGGTAGCAGCAACCCATAATCTAAGGTACTGTTCTTTTTTTGGCCTCTTATAAGAGGTACTGTTTTTGTAAGAGCCTCTTTTTAAGATGTTCTTTTTATATAAAAATAACCTCTTATATGAACCTCTTATAAGATATTTTTATTCTTTTTTCACCTCTTACAATAGTCTATATTACCCCCAAAGTCTATATTACCCCAAAGTATAAAAATAGTGAGATGAAGGACAATAAAAGATAAGTTCAAATTACTAATATATAAACTAGTTTAATGGCAAGTTAAATTCACAAATCAATGTAAATCATTAATTATAATTCCGGAACAGCGAGGGAAATACCTTCATTCTGGGACAGCCTTCCATTATGAGTGTTTGGAGTAGAAGAAAGCACCATCGATCAATCTCAACACCTGATCTGGAAGACCAAATTTCTAACTGCTCCAATTACATGATGTGGAGGATCTCTAGTTGCTTAAAACCTCCTTTACAATCAAGTTTCTTCACTTCAGGTATACATTCCAGATACAAATATTTGAGATAGGAAAGCTCACTAAGAGAAGGGAGGTAAGACCATTTAGAACAAACAGAAAGTTTAATGTATTCTAGATTTTTCAACACATCAAGTTCAAACCAATTTAGTGAGGAAAACCCCATGTATCCTTCAATTGTTACTCCTGAGCTTTGAATGTGCTTGAAGGGAATTGAGTAACTGCTCGTCTATCTGAGAATTATCACCATGCTGAACTATCACGCCACCATGACAAGTTCAACGTCCTGAGGTGCTCTTTGGAACATAACTCGGCATCTCCAACCTCCTCACTGCTTCCAATATTCTTAAGGCCACTAATATAGACTTTGGGGTAATATAGACTTTTTAAGTGATAGAAGTCTTATAAGAATTTGAAAGAGGCTACTAGAAGTCTTTCAGGCTTATAAGATATTTTGAAAAAAATATCTTACAAGAGGTAAAAAAAGAACACTAAAAAAACTCTTGTAAGAGGTGGACCACCTCTTACAGGAGGTAAATCTCTTGTAAGAGAAGAAAAAGAACACTACCTAAATCTTTTGAGGTTATAACATACCAAAGGGTAAACAGTTTGCCATTGAAACAACCAATTGTTTCATTTGGCTCCCATCAAAATAAGAATGACCGAACCACTCTTCGATGGAGAAGTGACCATTTACGAGAAAACGATTACAAAAATGCATCCTACATGAAGAAAAAAAATGCATTGTATGGATCACCTAATATATGGGATGAATATCATTTAAAAAAAATGTCACTATTTGATCAGACATTTATGACAGAAAGCCTGGAGAAGCGAAGAGAATGATAAACGGTTAAAAGTTTTAGTTCATGGATGTACCAAAATTAATACACAAGTTCAGAACCAGCCGGGAAATAACAATGATGTAATACTCTCAATGAAACATATAAAACTGCTATTTTTCTTCTATTCAAAGAGGATCTTATTCCAACTCTGTTATTCTCGCTTATTTATATACCGTAAGAGCAAGAAAAAATAGGAATGTCTTTTGGATCTCTCCCATTGTAAAGATGGTGGGGAAGAAACAATTCTGAGGAGCCATGGTGCAAAACATGGAAACAAATCTCGGTTTTCGCCACCCTGATATGAGATATGCTGTTATCGTTTTTTTTTTGTTGAAGAAAAGATGGAGTATGGCCACCTATTTCATCAATAAGAAATTAATAAAACAAACTCAGAGTACTGACCAAAAACAAGGTCCTACAATCATATATGCTGTTATCGTTGATGTGTCAGTATGAGAGGTTGTAGAGAGAACGAAAACAATTGATGAAGTGGAATCAGAAGATATTCAAAGTATGAATAGTATTGATTTATATAGTATATCTTTTGCAGCTTAAACTTTTAAACTTTCTTAGTATATAATATCATAACTCAGTCATGGTACACTTCCTAAAAATAATATATTTATACAAGAACATATTTTTTGTACATAAAAATAAGAATTAGAAAAAAAAAACATCAAAGTTATTACATTCTATTCTTATAATTCACAGATTTATACATTGCATGTTCGTTTTAAGATTCAAATATTTAACTATTTTTCTATAATTCTCAATTAATTTTTTAAACACTTTAAGAAGCCTATACCAAAATTCCGGGGACAGCGCGATGTAACAAACAACCGACATTTTGAGAAATAACCATTCCAAAATTGAACATGTAGCGGATACTGAGTTTTGATACCATGGTGCAATTTTATTCTCATGATCTTCCTGGTTTGTGTTCTTGCTGTTACTGAGCAACTAGGCTCCAAAAATTTTGACGGGAATTACGCACAACTCATATATACTAAAGTCACGGCCAACCCATGGCACAAACTTTGCCATAACAGTTGTATTCTATAGTCAGCTCCAATTTAATAAGAAAAAGGCAGGATGATCAAGGATATGACGGTGATGAGAAAATGAGCCTACAAATGGATAAAGGTACTTTGTTCCCATGATGAACAACTTTTGTACATTTAGTAAATGATTGGGAGAAAGTAATACCGATTGAACTCAATTAAACAAAGAAAAGTGCTACACAAAACCCAAATTCTACTCAAAACTTATCCCAAGCACTAAAAGACAAACATTTATCTTTAAAATATGATTTAACTCTAATAAAATAATATCTTTTAGTGATTAGGGTAAGTCTGGAGTAAGGCTGACAATGAGCCGGACTTGGGTCGGGCTTATACAAACTCGAGCCCAAAATTTTTCTAGGGTCCAAGTCCGGCTCGATTTTCGGTCGAGCTGCTAAAATGAGGCCCCAGTCTGGCCTGAATAAAGCCAAAATGCTCGAGCCCAGCCCAGTTTTGGAGTATTCTAATCCCTTTTTCAAGAAGGCCCAACATTTCCTCTTAATTACAAATACTCAGTTCTCTCCCATAATTAAGTAATTACTAGCAATTACAGAAAAAATTCCTACCATCCAAGCTACAAAATTTACAATAATTGCACAAAAACAATATAACAAAACTAGTAATAAAATACTCCACTAAAAAATATATAACATATTCTATGTTCTGTATTTCACAAGCCTGCAAGTGCTAGGTACTTCTTCAACCAACGGCGGCAGTGCGAGCAGTAATGGCGACCGAGGGAGGTGCAACAGCGGTGGAGGGCGTCGCATCGACGAAGGGCGGCGGCGAAAAGGTGGAGGAGAATGAGGACGGTATGCAATGGGTTTGCAATGGGAAGAATAGTAGAAATAGTGAGTTTGGAACTTTGGTTCATCAGTATCTATGTCCCTCTTGGATTAAAATAATATAATTAATTGACGGGGAGAGGGCTTTTGTGGAATCAAAGAAGAGGAGAAAAATAGACGGGAATTAGGTGGAGGGGAAGAGACGAGGATTTGTTAAAGGGTTTTAGTTTTTTTTGGTAGGATAGACCGGCGGAGGATAGCGGATTGGATCATTGAATTTGGTTTTGGTCTTTTGTGAAGCCCAGGTCGGGATCGGGTCGGACTTGTATAAACCCGAACCCAGCCCAAAAATTAATTCGGGCTCAATTTTTTAGCCCGAGTCCGAAAATTTTGAAAAATTCAGGCCCATATTTACTAAAAACGGATCGTATCTGGTTGGGCTTGGGTCGGGTTCGGGTCAATTGCTAGCCTTAATTTGAGATAGGATTTGGGGTATGTGTAGCATTATACCATTTCTGAATGTAGACGAGAGTCTGGAAAAGAGACTAACGCTGATAATCAGACTAAATATATACTTCTTTGGGAAAGAAGGGAAAATATTGAGTGAACATATTTGTGGGTGTTTCTGATTGGTTAATCTACAAATTTCTTCTTACAAAATATAAGGATTGTGCTATATATTACTTTCATCCAACTTTCTCCCCATACATGAATGAAATAATTAAGAAATAGATAACTCACTTGATCACAAATTCCTTGATTTGCAAGCTGAACTCTACAAGGTGGAAATTAGATGATTTAATTAAAAACACTTGAACAAGGTTGCAAAAATTAGGATTGTATCAATGCCTAGAACAAAAATACGCCCACCGAAAGTTACTATTGTCAAATGTGCTATGATAGTGATAGCTTTCATTGGTTTGCTTAGTTAGAACAAGGTCCATGTATGTGGAACAAGAAAATGTTCGTTTTAGTGTTGCAAAGGAGATGAATTGCCTTAGTCAAGAGGTTCATCTATGAGCATGCACACACGCATGCACCGGACGTAGACATGACATAATTTCATAAAGCGTAATCAAGGTGGATTAAGCGTTACACATTTCATCATCGATCAGACCAATTTAAACTTGGACCAAACATGTATAGAATAACTACGTTAAATATAACATGCTACATGTCTTAACTTATATAGCTTAAACTATTATTTAAATATAAAATTTTCATTCCGGAAGCCTACTTAACCGAACTACATCATTGTTATTGTGAAAGACCCTTCCAATAAAACAAAACTCCAAAGTTATGGTAAGGGTGAGGGTTTAATATTTATATTCTAATACGCCCCAACAGGTTAATGGACATCTTTGTGGGCCAAGATCTGGACTATACGCAACGATTATTTTTTTAATCCGCATTTAAATTGCGTAGCCAATAAGATTCGAAATTAGGTTGTTCTCACATGTGAAAGACCCTATCAATAAACCAAAACTCTGATGTTGTGGTAAGAGTGAGGATTCAATATTTATATTGTAACAGGTAAACCTTAATTCAACGAAGTAAATCCTGTAATAAAATCAGTCCTAATACATATTTCAAAACCTACTCACCAAACACAACAAGGCTCTCCCCTCCCCTCTCCTCTCCTATCCTCTCCTCTACTTCCGTAGCGAAAATCCTAGTTTTCTCGTCCTTGTAGTGTAAAGAAGAATCTCTCCCTTTGATCTACTAAACTCCAACAAGTCATCATCATTCTAGCATTTCTGTCATGTTGAAGTAAGGAAAAGAGCCATGAAATTTGGTGTCGTCTTATCAGTCTGCGTATGAACGTGGTATTAGTTACGATGGTAGCCCTATCATTGTCATTGACCCTTAGGCTGTTGTCTCTTTTGTTCTGTTACTATGGGATACTCTGTTTAAACTCTTAGTCTACTAGTGCCTTTTTGTTTTGAAGCTTTATTGCTTCTTTTGCACCAAGTAGTGCTTTTGTCTGGTTGTACTCTCTGATTCTAGTTTTTATATATATGTTTTGGATGGTCAACAAAAAAAAAAAGCGCCATGGAATACGGAATATGATCAAACTTTTACGAGGTGAAACTCCTTTTCAGCTCCTCTCTCCTACAAATTCTGAAAGTTCATTTGAAGTGGTGAAATGTGCTCCAATAATGGAACATAGAAGCACGCTTGGCAAAGAGGAAAAGATTGTTAAGGTGCATTTATGGATTACTCTGAATTTTTCTTATCGGATGGTTTCTCACTCAGATTTTTTTAAGAGTTAGCATAATTTTGCAAACATTAGTTGCTTCCATATTAGATATCACAAGAATTAAGTTAATGCCTTTTAACTTTACAAGTAAACTATACTAATATTGGATCTGAAAATTCATTACAAACAAATACACCAGTTCACAACTACTCTTCATTAGCTTTCTTCTTGATTCTTTATATCGAAAACACACTGAACCGAAACACACACATCTAGCAACAATAGTTTGGCTCGTTCTACAAATTTTGTGATCAATGTTTCTTCAGTAAAATTAAAAACATGCCACATTTTCTCGAAAATGATCAGTCAATTTCAGCTTCCAGCTTCAATCAAACAACAGAATCTCATCCACCTTCAAAAAGATAATGATTCATCTTCTCAGTCCAGAAAGGAGCAAAGCTAGGGTTTTAAGAACAATCTCGTTAAAATAAAATAGAGATTTAAGATATTTGCAGAAGCAATTACAAACTACGAAATCAAGAAATAAACATAGAAAAGGATAAATGAAAAAATAAATAAATAAAATAAAAAAATCACACCTATAATGAAGAGCGGTCCCCTCTCTTCCGGTTACTCGATTTCAGCTGATTTTGAAAAAATGAAATGAATTAATAAAAGAGGGGAACTAGGATTCCACTTTGTCTTTAGTTGGGTTTTGATGAGCCTGAAACAGGTGATTGGGCCCAAAAGGGGAAAAAGAGTTGTGGGTCGGAAAGTTCGAATGTCGGAAATGAACAGTAAAGGGCATAGTTTGAGGCCTTCAATTGGTATTTGGTGGGCTATGAGTCCACTAATAGAAGCGGGCTATCTAAGAAACTATTTGGTGAAATTAAAGGAAATGAAATTTGGTTTATTAATTATTTTCTCTATTTGACTATAAAATTGCATCTCCAATGCATGTTTTTTCCTTCCTTCTAAGCTCTCGCTCTTCACAAAATACGCTCAAGGGTATCAATATTTATTTTATATGAATGATATTTTCGGTAAATAAATTTGAAGTTTAAAATAAAATGGTAATTGACTAATTAATTAGAAATTAATGGTTAATATAATTCAAACTTTAAAATGTGAGGTTGAGATGAAATTAATTAAGCTGATTTATCTACAAATTGCATAACTCTAACTCTTGAATTATAGCTGTGTGTGTGTGTGTGTGTGTAATGTGAGCATCATATTTGTATGAGGAAAATTATATATATATATAAGTAATATGAACCTCATATTTGTATGAGAAAATTTTTCTCATACAAAGTGATTATATCACTTGGTGGAGCATTATGGATGATCCACTCCGTCAATTATATTTATCATGTTAATTGATGTATGTGTAGAAAAATTAAGTGGTTTGGAGGTCATTCACTCGTGCATCATGTGGATGTAATTTGTGGTTCGATTTGTATTACTGTTCAAATTGTTCATTTTTCAACCACTGATGCATATGTGAATGACCTCCAAATTAAGCACTTGATTTTTTCTACACACACATCCATTAGCATAATAAACATGGTGGACGGAGTAGATCTTCCATAAGGGTTCCACCAAGTGAGTATAATTACTTTATAAGAGGAAAATTTACTCATACTCTATATGAGGCTCACCTCTCTCTCTCTCTCTCTCTCTCTCTCTCTCTCTCTCTATATATATATATATATATATATATATGAGTAATGTGAGCCTCATATTTGTATGAGGAAATTTTTTTCATACAAAGTGATTGTACTCATTTGGTGGGGCCCTTATGGAAGATTCACTCTGTCCATCATGTTTATCATGCTAATGGATGTACGTGTGGAAAAAATCAAGTGGTTTGGAGGTCATTCACCCATACATCATGTGGGTCCAATTTGTTGTTCGATTTGTTTTACTATTGAAATCGTTCATTTTTTAACCACATGATGCATGGGTAAATGACCTCCAAACTACTTGATTTTTTCTACACATACATCCATTAGCATGATAAACATGATGGACGGAGTGGATCTTCCATAAGGGCCCCACCAAATGAGTATAATC
The DNA here is from genome assembly GCA_017893485.1 of Hemerocallis citrina. Classification (NCBI taxonomy): domain Eukaryota; kingdom Viridiplantae; phylum Streptophyta; class Magnoliopsida; order Asparagales; family Asphodelaceae; genus Hemerocallis; species Hemerocallis citrina. The sequence goes on from CM030362.1 coordinate 18,943,465, forward strand.
ACTTTGTATGAGGAAAATTTCCTCATACTCTATATGAGGCTCACTTTTCTCTCTCTCTCTCTCTCTCTCTCTCTCTCTCTCTCTCTCTCTCTCTCTCTCTATATATATATATATATATATATATATATATATATATATATATATATATATATATATATATATATATGATGCGGTTTATTTCTGGGAGACGTGTGGATGCACCAGGTGTGAGTTCGGACTCAATTTGTATTGAAGGAGAAAGCTGCTTGTCAGACGACCCTCGGCTGACCGGGTGGTTCCTACGACGGGCTCGGAATGGGGTGGATGCCTCAGCTCGGATCAGAGGGTTCGGATCCAAGGTCTTGTGTACCTGCAGACAACCCTGAAACACCGGGGTTTATCCCGGTGGCGGACCCTCCGACGGTTTAGTCAGTCTCTGTGTGAGAGTAGCAATTACTAGATGAATTTAAGTGGCAAAAGATTGGTTACCTGAAAAGGTGGGTAAGGGTCTAGTATTTATAGAGAATTCCAACCGGATTTGGATCCGCTTGGGGGCCGGGTCTGAACCCGAAAGCCCATGGGCCTGATGTGGCAGAAGGCCCAGGGGGTTTAGGGCTGACGTGGCAGTACCAGGAGTGGTATAGGGCTGACGTGGCAAAGCCCTTGGTGGTATTTGGAGCTGACATGGCAGATCATGGGGCTCCTGTGCTTCAGGGAGAATCTGGTGGCCTAGGTTGTGCCAGGTCATCTTCATTCTACACCAGGATGGACGGACGGCCTGGAGGGCTGTCGTGGATCGGAGGCCGAGGGCCATCGATGCTCGTCGGATACGAGGAGACCAGATCTGCGGGGGTGAACTTGAGGTTCGGCGCCGATCCTGTCTGGCTCGAAGCCGAGCCAGATTGTTGTTTTCCCCATTTTTGGAGTGAGAGCTGTACTGGGCCCTGGTTGGGCCCCAAGCCATTTTTACCCTACCACACAAGCCCCCCACTCCTGCGGAGGTGCGGGAGCTAGCCGTGGAGGAGTGTTCATGGTTGTAGAAATGGGATGGCGAATCGCTGGTCCTTCATGAGGGGGTTGCCCTGATGTTAGAGCGAGCCTCGAGCTGGCGAGGGTTTGTTGGCCGGTGATGCTGTTTATTTCTGAGACACGTGTGGAAGCACCAGGTGTGAGTTCGAACTCAATTTGTATTGAAGGAGATTGCCGCTCGTCTGCCGACCTTCGGTTGACCTTCTGGGGCCTACGATGAGCTCGGAAAGACGTTGAAGGTTGGGCTCGGATCGGAAGGGTCGGATCCGAGGTCTTGTGTACCTGCAGACGGTCCTGAAACACCGGGGTTTGTCCCGGTGGCGGACCCTCCGACGCTCTAGTCAGTCTCTGTGAGAGAGTAGCAATAACTAGGTATATTTAAGTGGCAAAAGATTGATTACCTCCAAAAGGTGGGTGAGGGTCTAGTATTTATAGAGAATCCCAACCGGGTTTGGTTCCGCTTGGGGGCCGGGTTTGGATCCGAAAGCCCATGGGCCTGACGTGGCAGAAGGCCCAGGGGGTTTAGGGCGGTTGTGGCGATACCAGGAGTGGTATAGGGCTGACGTGGCGAAACCCTTGGTGGTATTTGGAGCTGACGTGGCCCATCGTGAGTCCTCTGTGCCTCTGGGGGAATCGGAGGGCCTAGGCTGCGCCAGGTCATCCTTCTGCCCCGCCAGAGAGGGGGGACGGCCTGAGGGACTGCTCCGGATCGGACTCCGGGGGGTACTGAGGCTCGTCAGTACGAGGAGGCAGGCACTGTGAGGGCAAACACGAGGTTCGGCGCCGACCCTGAAGTGGTCCGGAGCCGAACCAGGTTGTTATTCTTGCTTTTCTGAGTAGGAATTGTATTGGGCCCTGGTTGGGCCTCAGGTCATTTTTACACTGTCACACAAGCCCCCCACTCCTGCAGGGGGTGTGGGAGCTAGCCGTGGAGGAGTGTTCATGATTGTAACAAAAAATGGGAGGGCGGATCACAGGGCCTTCCTGGTGGTGCTGCCCTGAAGCTTGGATAGGACCTCGAGCTAGTCGAGGGTCAAAGTGTAGGTGAAGGCGATGGCGAACCGTTGTCTCTTCCGGAGAAGAGTACCCTGGTGTTCGATTGAACCTCGAGAGGTCGAGGGATTACGCGTCGACAAGGGTGATGGCGAGCCGTTGTTTCTTCCTGAGAAGAGTACCCCGGTGCCAGGCCGAACCTCGAGACGAGGGGGAATTACGGGCTGGTAAGGGTGATGGCCCGCCGGTGGATCTTCCGAAGAAGAGTACCCCGGTGCCAGACCGGACCTCGAGCTGGCGAGGGATTATGGGTCGGTAAGGGTGAAGGCGAGCCGTTGCTTCTTCCTGAGAAGAGTACCCGGGTGCCAGACCTAACCTCGAGACGAGGGGGAATTACAGGCTGGTAAGGGTGATGGCCAGCCGGTGGATCTTCCGAAGAAGAGTACCCGGGTGCCGGGCCGAACCTCGAGCTGGCGAGGGATTATGGGCCGGTGAGGGTGAAGGCGAGCCGTAGTTTCTTCTTGGGAAGAGTACCCCGGTGCCAAGCCGAACCTCGAGACGAGGGGGGATTACGGGCTGGTAAGGGTGATGGCCCGCCGGTGGATCTTCTGAAGAAGAGTACTTTAGTGCTGGCGAAGGCGAGTCGTTATTTTGCCCGAACCGACCCCCGTACCGGGCTGCCAGTCTGGCACTGGGTGACGTCAGCAGCACGTGTTTCGAGGATGTGGCGTGACTTCCTAGGCGGTAGTTGCACGTCAATCGGTGAATAGTGACTGCGAAAATCGAGGAGTTGTTCCTATCCCCTATAAATGTTCCCCCCTCTCCTCCCATCGCCTATTTCTCTCCTGCCTCTTACTTTTCGGAAAAATCCTTCAACTCTTCAGCGCTCGCCCCTTCAGCTTCCGGCAGCAAGGTCGTGTTTCCGAGGTGATTTCAGGTTAGTTGGTAACCCCGTTTAACTTAGGCACGGATGGATAGGGCTCAGTCCGGCTCGTTGGCGTCGACCTCTGGGGAGGGGCCGGTAGGCAAGGAGGAGGTCGTACACAGCGTGAAGCCATTGCGATCTCGGAGGCATTTCGTGGTAGAAAGCAGCGACTCTGAGGAGGGGGGCGGCAGCTCAGACGAAGTCCAGACCCTAGGGTCGGCTTCCGGAGAGGAGGGTGGCTCCGAGGGAGATGGTTCCGCAGGGTCTCTGAATCCGCCCGTTCTGGGGCGCTTGTCTACACCTTCGCCGGAACGGACTAAGAGGAGGAGGGTTCCGAAGAAGAAGAAATCGAAGATTGGCGGCCCGAGCGACTTGGTGATAGGGTCGTCTGCACAACCCCGGCCTTTCCGTTGCTACCCCGACGATCTCTCCGATAAGGAGTCCTCGGGGGTCCAGCCGTCGTCGTCAAGCCGGAAGAGGTTGATGGTGGACGCCTCCCCGACCGCTCTGGAGGCAAGCGACTTGGGGGCTCTGCAGTTGGCCTACCACATAGGGCCCAGTTATGAGCTTATGCTGCCGAGTTCTTCTCTTCGACCGACCGATCCCCTGCCGGACAGGTATTGTATCTTCCCTGTGGACGCCTTTATCTCCGGCCTGAGGCTGCCCATCCACCCATTCGTTCGGGAGGTGTTAAATTGGTCGTCTCTGGCGCCGATGCAGTTCGGGCCGAACTCCTGGAAGCAGATCATCTGCTTCGTACTGTTGTGCGAGGAGCAGAGGGTACCCCTGCGGCTGGGCGTGTTCCGAGCGATGCTGCTGATTGGCTCATCGGCAGAAGGAGTATATTATATCTCGCCTCGAGGTAAGGCGAAGGTTGTCCACGGTCATCCGGATTCCATTAAGTTCTGGAAGAAGAAGTATCTGGTGATCCGGAGTGGGGACCCTTGGGCTATCCCTACTCGGTGGAACCATACTAAGCCGAGCTACACAGCACCGGGGCCAGGGGATTTGACGGCGGAGGAGTGGAGACTCGTTGAGCGCCTCCGTCTGTCGCATAGCATCAATTGGGGGAAGGTGACGGAGGCCCATCTGGCAAGCGTCGGACTGAGCCCTAGCCCGGCCGTGCCTCGTACGTGGTTGTTTCTTTCCTCACACTCTTCTTGTACTTTTTTGCTCATTTGTTCTTAATGGATCTCTTTACAGAAATGGATGAGGAGTCGATTAAGGCGCTGAGGCTCGCCATGAAGAAGAAGAAGGTCGAGAAGAAGGATGTCGCGGTGAAGACCACCGAGTTGTCCCAGGTGGTCTCCGAGGCCCCCATTCAGCCGAGGATGAAGAGGACTCGGTCAGAGACGGGTGGGGACGCAGTGGTCCAGGGGGGTTCGGATCAGGGTGCGGCCGCCGAGCCTGATAAGGGGAAGGGTCCCCCGGTGGATCCCGGACTAGAGGAGAGGCTTCGGCGAAGGTGGGTGCCCGATTGGTCGATCCGCGAGGGTGATTGCCTGGTCCGGGGGCGCCAGGCCGTGGAGGTTGCAGATAAGTTGGCGACCCCCCGGGACCGCTCGGATATGAAGTCCCAGACCCTGGACGAGGCGTATGTGCGTCTTGCGCAGGCCACTGTGCTGGTAAGTCGATCGAACCTCCTAGCTTTCAGGTGATGTTGTTTAAGGAAGATTTCTTAGTAGTGTCTGGTCCTGGCAGGCGACCGTGCAGGGGGCCCATGTGAGGGGCCTCTACGAGGCGGCGGTGCAGCGAGAGCGAGATCGGGCTGACAAGGCCGAGCAGGAGGTGACGGAATTGAAGGGAGAGCTCGAAGGCTCTCGTAAGAAGGAGGCGGAGACGAAGGTGGCTTTTGACAAGGAGAAGGAGGAATGGGCGAAGGCAAGGGCGGCTCAGGAGGAGAGGTCGGAGAAGGAGAAGGATGAGGTGACTAAGTCGTGTCAGATCCTGGTGATCAATGCCCAGGATAGTAGTTACGCGAAGGCCCTCAGCCATGTGAGGCACTTTTATCCGACTATCGACCTGTCCAACTTCGAGTATGATATGGAGATTGAGGGGACACCGAAGACTCCTGGCGGACAAGGGTCAGATGACAAATTGGTTACCGACCCTCCAACGGATCCGGCTGATATCGAGGTGGGAAAACCAGCTGTATAATTTTTGTCCTTCTTTTTCCTTCTCTCGATTGTATTTGCCTTCCGCGGACTGGCCACCGCATTTTTTGTATGGGGAAACTGAATTTATAAAAAGAGGGTTTTCTGGCTGGCTAAGTGTTCCAACTTTGAAAAATTTCTGAACCTCTTTGCACATATGTCTTGAGCGGGCTGGTTCTCTTGTAGGTCACGGCTCCCCTTCCTGAGGTGGACCCCCTTCGTTCCGACGTGGCATGGCTTCGGGGCAAGGTCGAGGCCTTAGAGGCCACTTTGGTTCGGTATCGAAAGAGGGCTCGCGACACTGATGCGGCCTTCCATTATTACAGGAACAAGTCTGAAGCCCTGAGTGAGGAGGCGAGCCGGCTGAGGAGGGCGATGGTGGATCAGGAGCTAGGGGGCGTTGGTCTTGGATATACCATGTCAAGTTCCTCGGTGCAGAGGCCTTCCTCCGAGAAGCTACTTCGCGATGTGATAGTGGAGAAGGAGATGGAGATACACCGCTATAGGACCATGTTGGGTGTTTCGACATCTTCCTCGAGGGATCGGCGAGCAGAGGGGGCTCCCTCGGCGTTGCCACTGATGGAGCGCATTCGATCCGTGGATGCCCAGAGCTCCGTGGCCGGGGTGTCGACGGTGGCAGAACCGAAGGACCGTCATGACGAGGAGAGAGTCCCAAGTCGTTTGGTCGGAGTGATTCCGCCCTTTACCGGGTCCGAGGGGCCCTAAGTCGGAGATCCCCTGTAGTTTGAGATGAGTGGAGTGGTCCTGTAACGGTATTTGCTTGTTTTCTCCGTACAAAAATAAAAGAGTATGAATAAAGCTTTCTTTTCCTTCTTTGCTCTGGCTATCGGGGTGGTGAAGGGCGGTTTAGGCGAGGTCGGGCTCCGCCGATTCGTGAGGGATCGATGCGGGGCGACAGGGAGACCTCCTGCCCGTAGTTGGGTCGAACCTGCCGAGGCGCTTGGGGATGAGACCCGAGGAAGAACCCAGATGCCGCCCGCCTTGCCTGGTACTGGGTCGGCGTTGCCGAGGTATTTAATCTTTTGACAAAAGAGACTTCTTTTATACCAGACTGGGGGGGGGGGTCGCTGAAGCGGCCCTTTACACATGAATATTTACAAAAGTTTTAATTTATTTAAGCCACGCTGGAATCTAAGCTTGCTCTCCCCGGAATTTCATGAGGTGCTCAGCGTTCCAGGGTCGGCTGATGGGTCGGTCATTCATATCCGTCAGTCGGTATGTACCAGGGCGTACAGCCTCGACTACGCGGTATGGGCCTTCCCAGTTGGGAGCCAGCTTCCTCTTCTTGGTCGGGTCAGAGACAGATAGCTTTCGCAACACTAGGTCCCCTGCCCGGATGCTGGTGGGGCGGACTTTCTTGTTGTAAAATCTCTCGATCCGTTGCTGATAAATGCTCCTTCGGACCGCGGACTTTTCTCGTACCTCGGCGACGAAGTCCAGGTTAGCCCTCAGGGCGGACGCGTTGTCGTCTTCATCGAAGGCTATGATCCGGGGAGAAGGCAATCCGACTTCGACGGGGATGACTGCCTCAGTCCCATAGGTCAGATTGAAGGGTGTCTCCCCCGTGGGGATCCTCTGCGTGGTTCGGTGTGTCCATAGTACGCTGGGCAGCTCCTCCACCCAGAGCCCCTTGGGGGAATTGTCAAGGCGCTTTTTGAGGCCGTCGAGGATTTGCCTGTTCGCATTCTCTGCTTGGCCGTTAGACTGAGGGTGGCAAATGGCGGAGAAACGTTGCTGGATGCCGATGTCCTGACAGAAAGATTGGAAGTTCTGCCCTTGGAACTGGGTTCCGTTGTCCGTGACGAGGATTCGGGGGATCCCGAATCGACAAATGATGTTCTTCCAGAAGAATTGTTGCACTTGGCGTTCGGTGATGCTGGACAGCGGTTCGGCTTCGATCCACTTGGTGAAGTAGTCGATGGCGACAATCAGGAATTTCTTTTGTCCTACCGCTGGGGGGAAGGGCCCCACAAGGTCCATACCCCACATGGCGAAGGGCGTAGGGCTTGCCAGGGATCGGAGGTTGGCTTGAGGAAGCCTTTTGATGGGGGAGAATCTTTGGCAGGGGCCGCACCTCTTGACTAAGTCTTGTGAGTCTTGGAGCATGGTGGGCCAATAGTACCCTTGATTCAGGGCCTTTTGGGCAAGTGTCCTACTCCCCATGTGGCATCCGCCGATCCCCTCGTGCAGGTCTTTGAGGATGTAGCTGGCCTCGTCCTTGGCGAGGCAGCGGAGGTAGGGTTTGCCGTCGGCCAAGGTGTACGAGCGTTTGAAGAGGATGTTATTGATTATGACGAACCTTTCAGCTCGGATTCTGATTCGCCTGGCCTCGGCTTTGTCTTCAGGAAGCTCGGCCTGGTTCAAGAATTTTCGGATGGGAGTGGTCCAGTCGTCCGGGCTGGTTCCTTCTTGTACGCACATTGCTTCCGGCTCTGGGCTAATGATGCTTGGCTCCAAGAGGACCTCGACGAGCACCGTACGATCGAGGCCTTCGAAGGAAGAAGAGGCGAGTTTGGATAGCGCGTCGGCTTGGGCGTTCTGTTCCCTGGGGACTCTGACAACCGTAGTGTTGTCGAAGAGCGCCAAGAGTCGTCGGACCGCCGCCAAATATCTCATCATTCGGTCGTCGCGGGCTTCGTACTCTCCGTTGATTTGATGGATCATGAGTTGAGAGTCGCTGAACGCCCGGATTCGCTTGGCACCGGCTCGGTGGGCGAGGGTCAGTCCGGCGATCATGGCCTCATATTCTGCCTCGTTGTTGGAGGCGGGAAAGTTGAGGCGCAGGGAGTATTGAAGTAGGAATTGGTCGGGGCCACGAAGGATGACGCCCGCCCCACTCCCCGTTTCGCAGGATGAGCCGTCAACAAAGACCTCCCAGGTCGGATCCGGCTCTTCTACGTCAGGTTGCTCGGAGACAGTGCATTCAGTTATGAACTCGGCGAGGGCCTGCCCTTTAATGGCTGCCCTGGGATGATAGCTAATGTCGAACTGGCTCAGCTCGATCGACCACTTGACTAATCGGCCGGAGTTTTCGGGCTTGTGGAGGACGGTCTTCAGTGGTTGGTCGGTCAGAACTTGGACGGAGTGGGCCTGGAAGTAAGGTCGGAGTTTTCGGGCTGCCATAACCAGGGCATAGGCTACCTTTTCTATCTTCGCGTATCTCGTCTCGGCCGGGTGTAGCACTTTGCTTACATAGTACAGGGGTTTCTGAACTCATTCCTCCTCTCGGACGAGGACGGCGCTGAGGGCGTGGTCCGAGGCGGACAGGTAGAGCCAAAGCGGCTCGCCTGGTTCGGGCTTGCTGAGGAGAGGCGGGTTGGCGAGGTACCGTTTCAGCTGTTCGAAGGCTTCTTGTTGAGGGGTACCCCACTCGAAGCCCCCTTTCCCGCGCAAGGCTTTGAAGAAGGGGAGAGATTTCTCCCCTGATTTGGAGAGAAAACGGCCGATCGCCGCCAACCGACCCGTGAGCCTCTGAACCTCTTTGACATTCCGGGGCGGGGACATGTTGATGATGGCCTGTATTTTTTCGGGGTTTGCCTCAATGCCGCGCTGGCTGACAATGAACCCTAGGAACTTCCCCGTGGAGACGCCGAAGGCGCATTTAGCCGGGTTAAGCCTCATGTTGTGGCGTCGGAGGACACCGAAGGCTTCCTCGAGGTCGGCGACGTGGTCCGGCCCAGCCCGGCTCTTGACAAGCATGTCGTCGACGTAAACTTCTACGTTGCGGCCGATCAGGTCCTTGAAGACTCTGTTGACGAGTCGCTGGTACGTGGCTCCGGCATTTTTCAGCCCGAAGGGCATGACACGGTAACAATAAAGACCTTGGTCGGTGACGAATGAGGTCTTGGAGATGTCGGGCGGAAACATCCGGATCTGATTGTACCCCGAGAAAGCGTCCATGAAGGACAGCAGCTCGTGCCCTGAGGTCGCGTCTATCAAAGCGTCGATGCGCGGGAGGGGGAAAGGATCTTTTGGACACGCTTTGTTAAGGTCCGTGAAGTCAATGCAGATTCGCCAACCCCCTGTCGCTTTCTTTACCATGACGACATTGGCCAACCACTCGGGGTAGGTGACTTCTTGGATGAATCGAGCGGACAAGAGCTTGTCTACTTCTGTTTTTACAATTAGTTGCCTCTCCGGGGCGACTTTGCGCCTCTTTTGGACGATCGGTTTAGAGTCAGGGAGGACGCTCAGTCGGTGCATGATCAAGTCTTCAGAGATTCCGGGCATATCGGAGGGCTTCCAAGCGAAGAGATCAACGTTGCGGCGGACGCAAGCGATGATGCCCGCCTTCAGGTCCTCGGCGAGTGAGCGGCTCACCCGGAACCATTTTGACTCATCCTCAGTGTCGAATAGGACCTCCTCCAGTTCGTCCACGGGCTCGGGGGCGGGGCCGTCTTTCTCGGGTTCGAGTTCAACGGCGCTGAGGGGGAGTACGCCCGCGCTGAGGGGGGGTACGCCCCCTCCCCCTTTGAGTTCCAGATGGCGGGCCGAAGGTATCGCCTGGAGGGAGTTTAGCCCGGGTCGGCCGAGGATGGCGTTGTAGGCCGCCTTGGCGTGGATGACCATGAAATCCAAGGACTCGGTCCTCTTGTCAGGATCCGGTCCAGCGGTGACGTTGAGGGTAATAATTCCCTTCACTACGACCGGGACGCCCGCAAGCTTGAGCAACGTGCATCCTGCTGGTTTGAGTTTCCCTCTGGGTAATCTGAGGCTTTCGAAGGTTCTGAGGAAGAGAATATTTACCGGGTTGTCGTTGTCAACAAGGATTCGGCGAACCTCACAATTGGCCATGCGGAGGCTAACGACGAGGGCCTCGCAGTGGGGGAGGTGAACTCCTTCGGGGCCCTCTCCTGAGAAGGAGACTGGCCGCGGTCGTAGCTCAGGAGAGGGGCTGTACTGAATGGCGTTCGTCTCCTGGGTGAAGGTTCTTTGGGAAGTATCATTTTCTCCCCTCACCGGTCCCCCGTGGATGTAGTGTAGGGTGAATGGCATATCCAGGGATACCTCGTATTCGGGATCCTGACCCTGGGTGCGGTTTGGGTTAGGCTTCGGGGTTGGTGATCCCCGGTTCCTATCACCTTGCCGATCCCGTGGGCCGTCATCCCTGTGGGTCCTCCTCGGATGGTTCGGGGCCGAGTTGGAAGCGGCCCTTCCCCAGTTGTGGGTAATCTTGCGGTTGAGGATTACTCTCCGTAGGTCGGGCTGGGCTGTCCAGCCGACGCTCGTTTGGGACTCCCGAGGGGGAGCCTTGTGTTTTGTCGTGCGGGGCCCGGCTTCATCAGAGGGTGGGGGCGGGTCCCGTTGGTTGACGGAGGGAGCAGCCCCCTTGCCTTTGGAGGTCATGAGGATTCGGCTGTCGATGGCCTTCGAGGGTCTGGGTCGGATCGGCTTCTGGAGCAGCGGTTCCCACAGACGGCGCCAACCTGATGCTGTTTATTTCTGAGACACGTGTGGAAGCACCAGGTGTGAGTTCGAACTCAATTTGTATTGAAGGAGATTGCCGCTCGTCTGCCGACCTTCGGTTGACCTTCTGGGGCCTACGATGAGCTCGGAAAGACGTTGAAGGTTGGGCTCGGATCGGAAGGGTCGGATCCGAGGTCTTGTGTACCTGCAGACGGTCCTGAAACACCGGGGTTTGTCCCGGTGGCGGACCCTCCGACGCTCTAGTCAGTCTCTGTGAGAGAGTAGCAATAACTAGGTATATTTAAGTGGCAAAAGATTGATTACCTCCAAAAGGTGGGTGAGGGTCTAGTATTTATAGAGAATCCCAACCGGGTTTGGTTCCGCTTGGGGGCCGGGTTTGGATCCGAAAGCCCATGGGCCTGACGTGGCAGAAGGCCCAGGGGGTTTAGGGCGGTTGTGGCGATACCAGGAGTGGTATAGGGCTGACGTGGCGAAACCCTTGGTGGTATTTGGAGCTGACGTGGCCCATCGTGAGTCCTCTGTGCCTCTGGGGGAATCGGAGGGCCTAGGCTGCGCCAGGTCATCCTTCTGCCCCGCCAGAGAGGGGGGACGGCCTGAGGGACTGCTCCGGATCGGACTCCGGGGGGTACTGAGGCTCGTCAGTACGAGGAGGCAGGCACTGTGAGGGCAAACACGAGGTTCGGCGCCGACCCTGAAGTGGTCCGGAGCCGAACCAGGTTGTTATTCTTGCTTTTCTGAGTAGGAATTGTATTGGGCCCTGGTTGGGCCTCAGGTCATTTTTACACTGTCACAGCCGGCAAGGGTGATGGCGAGCCGGTGTTTCTTCCTGAGAAGAGTGCCCTGGTGCTCGACCGAACCTCGAGATGACGAGGGATTACGTGTCGGCAAGGGTGATGGCGAGCCGTTGTTTCTTCCTGAGAAGAGTACCCTGGTGCTCGACCGAACCTCGAGATGACGAGGGATTATGTGTCGGCAAGGGTGATGGAGAGCCGGTGTTTCTTCCTGAGAAGAGTGCCATGGTGCTCGACCGAACCTCGAGATGACGAGGGATTACGTGTCGGCAAGGGTGATGGCGAGCCGTTGTTTCTTCCTGAGAAGAGTACCCTGGTGCTCGACCGAACCTCGAGATGACGAGGGATTATGTGTCGGCAAGGGTGATGGCGAGCCGGTGTTTCTTCCTGAGAAGAGTGCCCTGGTGCTCGACCGAACCTCGAGATGACGAGGGATTACGTGTCGGCAAGGGTGATGGCGAGCCGTTGTTTCTTCCTGAGAAGAGTACCCTGGTGCTCGACCGAACCTCGAGATGACGAGGGATTATGTGTCGGCAAGGGTGATGGCGAGCCGGTGTTTCTTCCTGAGAAGAGTGCCCTGGTGCTCGACCGAACCTCGAGATGACGAGGGATTATGTGTCGGCAAGGGTGATGGCGAGCCGTTGTTTCTTCCTGAGAAGAGTACCCTGGTGCTCGACCGAACCTCGAGATGATGAGGGATTATGTGTCGGCAAGGGTGATGGCGACCCGGTGTTTCTTCCTGAGAAGGTCCGTCGTCTTTGCGGAGCATTGAAGGCGCTCCGGGATCCGTGCGATGTTCCAATTTCCTAGGGGCATTAATGGCGCCGCCTAATAAATGCAGGTGGCGCATGGGCTTCCGTCGATTGGCTTTCCCAATGTCATAATGGCTGGTCCATGGGGGAGGCTATAAATCCCTCTCCCCCCCCCCCAGCGGGTTTGATCACAGCAAGGGTGGTCCATTGGCCACCAGAGGTGTCTGCTTCGGCGGACGTCTCTTTTTTGAAAAATTTTGTAGCGCCAAGGAGCCTCGAATCGGTGGTGACTCTGCCGTCCGGATCCTTTTTCGGGTCAGATGGCCCTCACACGGTTGTTTGGCCCGAGAGAGATCAGGACGGGAGGGGTACACACCGCATTCTGGACCTGAGGCTGAAGAGCCTCGGATATGCGGGTCGATCCGCTTTCTGTTAGGGTTCTAGGCGATGGTGGCTTTTCTCCCACCCTCGAACAATTCGGGGTTTCGGCTGACGAGGTCGTAAACCCCGAGCTGTTCGTGGGTGAGAGAGGAGCCGACCGAGCCCTGGAGCCCGGGGCGCAGGCGATGGTGGCCACCCGGGAACAATTTGGGGTTTCGGCTGCCGAGGCTGTAAGCCCCAAGTTGTTCGCGGGTGAGAGGGGAGCCGACCGAGCCCTGTAGCCTTAAATCTTTAAAAAGGAAATTTTCACTTCATCCGACCCGACCCCTGTGTCTGGCTGCCAGCCTGGCACTGGATGACGTCAGCAGCCCACGTTTCGAGGACGTGGCACGGTTTTCCAGGCGGCCGTTACACGTCAATCGATGAACAGTAATTGCGGAAATCGAGGAGTCGTTTTTGTCCTCTATAAATGTTCCCCCCTCTCCTCCTATCGCCCACTTCTTACTTGCTTCTTTCCCTTTCAAAAAATCTTCCAACACTTCAGCGCTCGTCCCTACCGTTTGCTGTACCAGGCTCGTTCTTCCGAAGCGACGCCAGGTTGGTTGGTAAGTTTGTTTAGTTTAGGCACAGATGGACAGGGCTCAGTCTGGCTCGTCAGCGTCGACGTCAGGGGGGACGTGAAACCCGCCTCCAAATTGACTTCGTAGGAGGAGTCTGATCTCGAGGGGGAGTCTGTAGGCGAGGAGCAGCCAGTGTATAATGTGAAGCCGCTGCGATCTCGGAGGCTTTTTGTTGTGGAGAGTAGCGATTCTGAGGAGGGGGCGGTTGTTCCGCCGAAGTCCAGATTCTAGGGTTGGTTTCCGAAGAGGAGGGTGGCCCCAAAGGGGGTGAAGCCGAAGGGGCTCAGATGGGAGGTCAGGGTGTGGGCTCGAGTTCCATGCCGACAGGTCTGGGGCGATTATTTACCCCCTCGCCGGAACGAGCCAAGAAGAAGAGGGCTCCGAAGAAGAAGGGATCGAGGATTGGGGGCTTGATGACAGGGTCGCCCGTACAGCTTAAGCCATTCCGTCGGTACCCTGACGATCTTTCTGATAAGGAGGTGTTTGGGGTCCAACCGTCGTCGCCGAGCCGGAAGAGGGTGATAATGGACACATTTCCGACCATTCTGGAGGCAGGTGACTTGGAGGCTTTACGGCTGGAGTATCACATAGGGTCCAGTTACGAGCTCATGTTGCCGAGCTCTACTCTTCGACCGACTGACCCCCTGCCGGATTGGTATTGCGTCTTCCCCGTGGATGCCTTCATCTCCGGCCTGAGGCTGCCAGTTCACCCGTTTGTTCGCGATGTGCTAAACTGGGCGTCCTTGGCGCCGATGCAGTACGGGCCTAATTCTTGGAAGCAGATTATCTGCTTCGTGTTGATGTGCGAGGAGCAGAGGGTACCTCTACGGCTGAATGTCTTCCGAGCGATGTTGATGATCAGCTCGGCGGCTGAGGGTGTCTACTACATTTCGCCCTGGAGCAAGGGGAAGGTCGTCCACGGTCATCCGGACTCCATCAAGGATTGGAAGAAGAAATATCTGGTGATCCGGAGTGAGGAACCTTGGGCCATTCCCACTCGATGGAACCACTCCAAGCCGAGCTATAAAACGCCGAGGCCGAGGGACCTGACGGCCGAGGAGTGGGGGTTTGTTGAGCGCCTCCGTCTGTCGTATAGTATCAACTGGGCGAAGGTGACCGAGGATCACCTGGCGAGCGTCGGACTGAGCCCGGCCAATCTGTGTATGTAGTCGTTTCTTTCTTTTGGCTTTGTTGTTCCTCTGTGCTCATTGTCCTTACTGGATCTTTTTGCAGATATGGATCCTGAGTCGATCAAGGCGAAGAGGCTCGTCATGAAAAAGGAGGAGGCTGAGAAGAAGGCGGGGGCGATGAAGACGAGGGGGTCATCCCAGGTGGTTTCCGAGGCCCCTGTTCAGCCGAAGGCCAAAAGGACTCGCTCTGAGACGATCAAGGACGCGGCGGTTCAGGGCGGTCCGGACCAGGGCAAGGTCACCGATCTCGATAAGGGGAAAGGCCCTCTGGTGGATCCGGAGGTAGAGGAGAGGCTTCGGCGACCGTGGGTGCCGAGTTGGTCGATCCGCGAGGGAGACTGTCTGACCCGAGGGCGGCAAGCCGTCGAGGTGGCGAGTAAGTTGGCGACCCCCCGGGATCGTTCGGAGATGAAGACCGAGACCCTAGATGAGGCGTATACTCGCCTCGCACAGGCCAATGTGCTGGTAAGTCTGTCGACCTCTCCTGTCCTGTAATTACGTTGTAGAGGAGGCTTCCTTAGTTGTGTTCGGTGACTGCAGGCGACCGTGCAGGGGGCCCACGTGAGGGGCCTTTATGAGGCCGCTTTGAAGCGGGAGCGCGACCGGGCTGACAAGGCCGTGCAGGAGACGAAGGAGATGAAGATAGTGCTCGAAGGCTCTCAGAAGAGGGAGCAAGAGATGAAGACGGCCTTCGACAAGGAGAAGGAGGAATGGGCGAAGAAGATGGCGGCTCAGGAGAAGGAGTTTGCCAAGGAGAGGGAAGAGCTGACAGAGACGGGCCAGCTCCTGGTGATCAAGGCTCAAGACGAGTGTTATGCGAAGGCCCTCAGCCACGTGAGGCACTTCTACCCGACCCTTGACCTGTCCAACTTCGAGTATGACATGGAGGTCGAGGGGACACCGAAGACCCCTGGCGAAGAAGGGCCTGCTCTTGACCCGTCTGCCGACCCCCCTGTGGACTCGCCTGCTAATGCTGAGGTGGGAAAATAAGTTGTATAATTTTTTGTCTTTCTTTTTCCTTCTCTCGATTGTATTTGCCTTCCGCGGACTGGCCACCGCATTTTTGTAAGAAGCGACTCAATTTATAAAAAAGGATTTTTGACCGGCCAAGTGTTTTGACTTCGGGTGTTTTCGACCCTCCTTGCTTATGTGTTTTGAGTCGCTTGGTTTTCTTGTAGGTTGCGGCTCCCCTTCCCGAGGTGGATCCCTATCGTTCCGACGTGGCGTGGCTCCGGAGCAAAGTTGAGGCCCTGGAGGCCACGTTGGTTCACTACCGAAAGGGGGCTCGTGACACTGATGCGGCCTTTAACTATTATCGGAATAAGTCTGAGGCCTTAAGTGAGGAGGCGAGCCGGCTGAGGAGGGCGATGGTGGACCGGGACCTCGGAGGTGTCGGACTTGGATATACCATGTCGAATGCCTCGGTACAGAGGCCCTCTTCTGAGAGGTTACTTCGCGATGTCATAGTGGAGAAGGAGATGGAGATACACCGCTACAAGACGATGCTAGGTGTCTCGACATCTTCCTAAGTGGGTCGGCGAGCGGAGGGGGTTCCCTCTGCGCTGCTGCTGCTGGAACGCATGCGACCAGTTGACGCCCAGAGCTCCGTGGCTGGAGTGTCGACCGTGGCTGAGCCCAAGGACCGTCATGACGAGGAGAGGGCTCCTAGCCGCCCGGTCGGAGTGGTCCCGCCCTTCGTCGGACCCGAGGGGCCCTAAGATGGTGGCTTCCTTCAGTTTGAGATGAGTGGAGTGGTCCTGTAACGGTCTTTGTTTGTTTTCTCAAAACCAAATAAAGGAGTATGAATAAAGAATTCTTTTCCTCCTTTGCTCTGTTTAGAAGTGCGGTGAATGACGGCGGAGGCGTGGTTCGGCTCCGTCGATCCGTGAGGGATCAGCGCGGGGCCTTAGGAAGAGTCCCTGGCCTGAAGCTGGATTGGACCTACCGAGACGTTGGGGACGATACCGGAGTGAGGACTCGGGTGCCGATCCCATTGTTCGGTTTAAGTCGGATCTGCCGAGGCATTTGGAGTTTGACAAAAAAGAGATTTCTTTCATACTAGATAGGGAGGGTCGTCGAAGCCTCCCTTTACACATGAAAGCTTACAAAAGATTTTATATCCATTAGCCAAGTTAGAACCTATGTTCGCTCTTCCAGGAACTTCATTAGGTGCTCGGCGTTCCAGGGTCGGTTGATGAGCCGGCCGTCCATATCCGCCAGTCGGTACGTACCAGGGCGTATAGCCTCGACTATACGGTATGGGCCTTCCCAGTTGGGGGCCAATTTCCTCTTCTTGGTTGGATCAGAGACGGACAGTTTTCGTAGCACGAGGTCTCCCGCCTTGATGTTAGTGGGGCGGACCTTCTTGTTGTAAAACTTCTCGATCCGTTGTTGGTAGATGCTTCTCCGGATTGAGGATTTCTCTCTGACTTCGGCGACGAGGTCCAGGTTGGCCCTTAAGCCGGATGAATTGTCAGCTTCGTCGAAGGCCATGATACGGGGGGAAGGTAGGCCGACCTCGACGGGGATGACTGCCTCCGTCCCGTAGGTCAGGGCGAACGGCATCTCTCCCGTGGGGATCCTCTTGGTGGTTCGGTACGCCCATAGCACACTAGGCAGTTCTTCGACCCAAAGCCCTTTGGGGGAACTGTCGAGGCGCTTCTTGAGGCCGTCGAGGATTTGCCTGTTCGCGTTCTCCGCTTGGCCGTTGGATTGAGGGTGGCAAATAGCAGAGAAGCGTTGCTGGATACCGATGTCCGCGCAGAAAGTTTGGAAGTTCTGACCCTGGAATTGGGTTCCGTTGTCTGTAACGAGGACCCGGGGGATTCCGAACCGGCAAATGATGTTCTTCCAAAAGAATTGTTGTACTTGGTGCTCGGTGATGCTGGACAGAGGCTCGGCTTCGAGCCATTTGGTGAAGTAGTCGATGGCGACTATCAGGAATTTCTTTTGTCCTACTGCTGGGGGGAAGGGCCTCACAAGGTCCATACCCCACATGGCGAACGGCGCAGGGCTCGCCAGGGATAGGAGATTGGCTTGAGGAAGCCTTTTGATAGGGGAGAACCTTTGGCAGGGGCCGCACCTTTTGACTAAGTCTTGTGAGTCCTGGAGCATGGTCGGCCAATAGTACCCCTGATTCAGGGCCTTTCGAGCAAGTGTCCTGCTCCCCATGTGGCATCCGCCGATCCCCTCGTGTAGGTCTTTGAGGGCGTAGCTAGCCTCGCCGCTGGTGAGACAGCGGAGGTACGGTTTGCCATCGGCCAAGGTGTATGAGCGTTTGAAGAGGATGTCATCAATCATGATAAACCTTTCAGCTCGGACTCTGACTCGTCTGGCCTCGGCCCTGTCTTTAGGGAGCTCGGCACTGATTAAGAATCTTCAGATGGGAGTGGTCCAGTCGTCTGGGCTGGTACCATCTTGTACACACATCGCCTCCGGCTCTGGGTCATTGATACTTGGCTTTAGGAGGATTTCTATGAGCACCGTCTGATCGAGACCCTCGAAGGAGGAAGAGGCAAGTTTGGACAACGCGTCTGCTTGAGCGTTCTGTTCCCTGGGGACTCTGATAACTGTGGCGCAGCTGAAGGACGCCAGGAGTCGTCGAAATGCCGCCAAATATCTCGTCATGCGATCATCGCGGGCTTCGTATTCTTCGGTGATCTGATTGGCCACGAGCTGAGAATCGCTGAAGGCCCAGATTTGCTTGGCTCCGGCTCGGTGGGCGAGGGTCAATCCGGCGATCATGGCCTCGTACTCTGCCTCGTTGTTGGAGGCCAGAAAGTTGAGGCGAAGGGAGTATTGAAGTAGGAATTGGTCGGGGCCATGAAGGATGATGTCTGCCCCACTCCCCGTTTCGCATGATGAGCCGTCGACAAAGACCTCCCAGGTCGGATCCGAACCCTCGATGCTGGGCTGCTCGGAGATGGTGCACTCAGTTATAAATTCGGCGAGGGCCTGTCCTTTAATGGCCACCCTCGGCTAATAGCTGATGTCGAACTGACTCAGCTCAATTGACCACTTGACTAAGCGGCCGGAGTTTTCGGGCTTGTGAAGGACAGTCTTTAGTGGCTGGTCGGTCAGTACTTGAGGACTCCCGTCGGCTTTGAGGAAGAGGATATGAGGAAGAGAATATTTACTGAGCTGCCGTTGTCGATGAGGATTCGGCGAACCTCACAGTTAGCCATGTGGAGGCTAATGACGAGGGCATCGCAGTGGGGTAGGTGAACGCCTTCGAGGTCCTCTCCTGAGAAGGAGACTGGCCTTGGTTGTAGCTTGGGCGAGGGGTTGTTTTGGATAGCATTCGCCTCTTGGATGAAGGCTTTTCGGGATGTATTTGATTCCCCTCCCATCGGCCCCCCGTGGACACAGTGCAAGATGGATGGCGTATCCGTGGTTCCCTCGGACTCGAGATCCTGACCCTGAATGCGGTTCGAAGTGGGGTTCGGAGGCGAAAGTCTCCGGTTCCTAGCATCTTGCCGATCCCGTCGGCCTTCTCGGGTGAATTCTCGGAGGAACCCTCGTGAGATGAGTTCCTCAATTTCGTCTTTCAGGGCCCGACATTGGTCGGTTTCGTGCCCACGATCTCTGTGGAAGCGGCAGTAGAAGCGCTGATCTTGATTTTTGTTGTTATTAGGTCGGGGAGGTAGTCGGACGAGGCCGTTGTCTTCGATTTCTAAGAGGATGGCGGATACGCTATGTGTCAAGGGAGTGTACCGCTCGAAGCGGGGGATCGGCGGGACCTTCTTCAGGGTCCCCGCATCCCTCGGAGCCTTCTTTGATGGTTCGACTTCTTCGGCCTTCCGTTTTCCCTTCCCGGTGGCCTCCCTGGCATCTTCGGGGTTAAGGGCCTCATCTGCCCTAATGTATTTCTCGACCCTGTTGAGGAGGTCGGGAAAGTCGACGGGGGGTTTCTTCGCCAGAGAAGCTTTCAGCTGTCCATGACGGACGTTGTGCCGAAATGCCGCGGAGGCGACGCCTGGATCAAGAGAGGAGACCGACCTTGCCTCTGCGGTAAACCTCCGGACGAACACTCTGAGTGACTCTCCCTCTATCTGTCTGAGCCCAAGTAAAGAGGCGCTGGTCCTTTCGGCCTTCCGGCTGGTGACGAAGTGGGCAAGGAAATTGCCCTCTAGTTGGTCGAAGGAGTAAATGGAGCCGGGGGTGAGTTTCGAGAACCATTCACGAGCCGGACCCCGAAGGGTGGTGGGGAAGGCTCGGCACAGCAGGGGATCCGAGGCGCTGTGAATCATCATGAGGGTTTTGAAACCCTCCATGTGATCAGCAGGATCTCCCTCGCCGTCGTAGGTCTCGAATTGAGGTGGTCGGAAATTCATGGGTATTTCCGCTTGGAGGATGGGGGCAGAGAAGGGAGGACGGGCAGGTCTGTATCCCTGAGCCGCTCGTTGGTCGCCGTCTCCTATATGATCGAGGCGATCCTCCATTTCTTGGAGGCGCCTTAGGAGTACGCCATCGTCCTCTGGCTGGATTGTTGACGGGAAGGACACGCTGGCCTCGGCATCCGACCCGGTTTGGGAGTGGAGGGCTTCCTCCCTGGGGGCCCGTCGGAGGGCCCCAAGAATTTCTCTCCGGAAGTCTTGGAACTCCTTGTGAGTGACGGGGGCTCCCTCGACCCTGTTTGGTCGGTCTGAAGGTTGCCTTCCGATGCGGCTGAGTGCTGGCCTCCGTCCCTCGGGCGGCGGTCTTGGATGGTTCGGGGCCGGGTTGGAAGCGGCCCTTCCCCTGCTGCGGCTAATCTGTCGGTTGACGATTACCCCCCGTAGGTCGGGCTGGACTTGACGGGTGACGCTCCTTTGGGACCCCTGATGGGGAGCCCTGTGTTTTGAAATGTGTGGCCTGCCGTTAGCAGTTGGTGGGGGCGAGTCCCGTCAGTTGACGGAGGAAGCAGCCCCCTTGCCCTTGGAGGCCATGAGAGTTCGGCTGTCGAGGTCCCTTGATGGTCGGGCTCGGGTCGGCTTCTGAAGAAGTTTTCCCACAGACGGCGCCAACCTGATGCGGTTTATTTCTGGGAGACGTGTGGATGCACCAGGTGTGAGTTCGGACTCAATTTGTATTGAAGGAGAAAGCTGCTTGTCAGACTACCCTCGGCTGACCGGGTGGTTCCTACGACGGGCTCGGAATGGGGTGGATGCCTCGGCTCGGATCAGAGGGTTCGGATCCGAGGTCTTGTGTACCTGCAGACGGCCCTGAAACACCGGGGTTTATCCCGGTGGTGGACCCTCCGACGGTCTAGTCAGTCTCTGTGAGAAAGTAGCAATAACTAGATGAATTTAAGTGGCAAAAGATTGGTTACCTGAAAAGGTGGGTGAGGGTCTAGTATTTATAGAGAATTCCAACCGGGTTTGGATCCGCTTGGGGGCCGGGTCTGAACCCGAAAGCCCATGGACCTGACGTGGCAGAAGGCCCAGGGGGTTTAGGGCTGACGTGGCAGTACCAGGAATGGTATAGGGCTGACGTGGCAAAGCCCTTGGTGGTATTTGGAGCTGACATGGCAGATCATGGGGCTCCTGTGCTTCAGGGAGAATCTGGTGGCCTAGGTTGTGCCAGGTCATCTTCATTCTACACCAGGATGGGCGGACGGCCCGGAGGGCTGTCGTGGATCGGAGGCCGAGGGCCATCGATGCTCGTCGGATACGAGGAGACCAGATCTGCGGGGGTGAAATTGAGGTTCGGCGCCGATCCTGTCTGGCTCGAAGCCGAGCCAGATTGTTGTTTTCCCCATTTTTGGAGTGAGAGCTGTACTGGGCCCTGGTTGGGCCCCAAGCCATTTTTACCCTACCACAATATATATATATATATATATATATATATATATATATATATATATATATATATATATATATAGGGTAAAAGGGATATGAGCAACTTGCTCCTTTAGTAAATGGGCAATTGATTATGTGGCATGCATGTGATACATTGGACAACTAACCCTTTTAATGATTTTCCAATCACATGTACGCCACATCATCAATTGCTTATTTACTAAATGAGCAAGTTGCTCATACCCCTTTTTCCCATATATATATATATATATATATATATATATATATATATATATATATATATATATATATATATAATGGCTTATTATATTTTGTTAATGAATGTCAAGGTCACCTCTCTTTCCCAGAAATGGAAACAAATATAGATAAAATCAGTTCGTTGTTTTGGTATCTATACAATATATTATGCTAAACCACTTTAATCTGGGAATGTTCACATTTTTTCTTTTTATAATAAAAAAAGGTAGCAAATGCAGGAGACAACTTCCTACTCCTGCTCTATTCATCTTTACTATTTTAATGGGAAGGTAGCAAATGCAGGAGACAACTTCCCACTCTTGCTCTATTCATCTTTACTATTTTAATGGGAGAGTTGGGATTTGTATCAAACAAACCCTAACTTTGTAACTATATAAACATGTATAATATATGTCCAAACTATATCCATCAAAAATAAATGTCCACCGCATGTGTAACCCAAATCAAAACATTCAAATATAAACTATTATTTGCTTATTCAATATATATTAATTTAATTTGAGGACTTTACTTTTTGTAGACATGCATCGCACGTATAGCATACTAGTAATATTTTAATGGGAGAATTTGTCAAGAAACAAACAAGTGCATTGTAACCAAACAAACACGCGCAATGCACACGCATAACTAATGTGAATGAGGTCTTAGGTTCCATGTCAGACAACGTCAGAATTTTTTTAAAATACATATATATTTATGAAGACGTGCATCACACGTGTAAATTACTAGTATTTTGAATTGGAATCATATCCCTTAATCAAACCTAAAAAATTGTGCAATAATGTATATGTGCTATCAAATTAATTTTTTCAAAAATAGTTTTATTATTTTGTCAATTTTAAAAGTTATGTTCAATACTGTATAGAGTTATACTATTTATACAATATATTATGATATGACCACTTTTGATCCAATGTTTTTTTTCCTCCTTTTTTCTTTTTAAAATTATAAAAAAACGCAAATGTAGGAGATAACTACCATTGTCACAAAAATCCGAAACCCATAACCGACCAGGACATGACATTTGGGTCGTAGTTGACCCGGTGTATTGCTGGTAGGGTTTGGGTCATAAAATAGGACCCGTTCATATTTTCGGATCGGGTCTGTGTCCACTAAAAATGGACCCGACTCGTACCTGGACTCGGACTTGGTCCTTTATATTTTCGGGCTGAGTCTTGTTCAGTTCAAAATGGACCCGACCTAGACCAGAAAGAAAAAGAAAAAAGAGAGAAGAGAAGTAGCAACAGGCCCAACCTTCCTCTCTTGCCCCGACTACATCTGCTCGCTGCTACTTGGACCCGATGGGTAGCAATTTTTTTTAACAAGATTCGAACCCAGTTCTCACGGGTCGGGTCTGGGTCCAACATTTCGGATCGGTGGAGAAGTAGGTTCAGGTTCGATAGTACAGGAGCCGATCAAGCCGATTCGATAACAGTGCCAGAGGTAAACCTCACATTTGCTCTTTATCCTTACAAATTTTAAACTAGAATCATATCCGTTAATCAAATCTAAAAAATATTGCAATATTGTATACAAATTATTATATGAATTTTTCAACCGAAAAATGAAACTTTATTATTTTTTATTCTGTGCAATATTGTACCGGGTTATAGTACAGGGTTATAGTAGGTTTATTTATTTAAACGTTTTTTAAATTTTTTGCCTAAAGTGCAATTTATTCTCGTTAGTTTGGATATTACAAATTTACAGTACATATCAACTGCTTATCACATATTTTCTGAGAGAGCATACTGAGGCTACTTATCGCCCCCATCATTATCGACAATTTTCTATTTTTCTTTATTCTCCTTCATTTCTAATTCATTTTCTATCTTCTTTTTCTTCAACCGAACAAGAGAAAATCCATGCAAGTCCGAATCATGCAAGTTCTCAATGTGAAAAGAAAGATAGAAAAGGGAGAAAAGGTTCCAAAAAAAGAGAGAAGATTAAAAAGGTATTGAAGCAAGCAGGGGAATACCATCAAAGAACATGCATGGCCACATAAATTATGTCATGAACCATATTCAAGTGACAATATTCTTACCTTTACTTAGAAAGAAAACATATCAAACTATACATAACATCCAAACCCTAATTTTCCAACACTCCACACTTCCAACTCCCAAGCAATCAATTCCCTGATCTTGTAGAACATTCCAATATAAATTTAGGCAGAACTCATAACATGTCCCTCATGTGCACTCTTTATCATTCATAATTTCATATCATACTATTCACATATTTCTCCCTTGCCATTGATGGCCTGTCTAAAACCCTACAATCCATTCTCATTATCAGTCCCACCCCCTTACCCAAAAAGCCACAACAATACTAGCTCAAAACCAACAAATCATCTACCACGAGCTCGAATTACAGGTCGAGCATAAATGCATCGTTCAAACTCAATCGATGGTGATCTGGGCCAGCGCATTTCCGGTGTGAGCCTCTTCGCAATCGAGTGAATTACTGAAGTGGCACAGACAAGTAGAACCATGATTCAAGTCCACTACAATTCTCCCACTCGAAATATTTGAAAAGCTGCATATTGGGATAATGATGCAAATATGAGAAGAAAATTTACTTTTGTAACAAGGATTGCTCATTAATTAGTCACATTTAGAGAGCGGGACTAAATGAAATATATAATTTGTCAAGATTATGAAGTGGGGGCCATTTTATGCAAAAAGGAAATGATGCGAAAATAGAAGCTTGTGAATTACACCCCAAAAGGGAAGAAGAGATGGAGTGTGATGTTTTGTGCCATTGATTGTTATTCTACTCCGATTCTTTATTTCACCAACTTTCATCAAAAGATTGGATAGAGCTCTCTCGCACTTTTTTTTCTGCACTGAACCGAGTCTTCGATTACTTGTAAAAGTTTAGAATAAACTTATTGTTTTATTATTATTATTATTATTTTATATCTTTATAAGAAAGTGAAATAGTGCAGCTTAACCAAAGATAGTATATGTGGTTAAAGAATAAATCATTAAAAAAAAATTGTTAACAAGAAAATAATCAAGAACTGTGTACTTGTATAAAAGGTTTTGAAAGAAATCGTCAAAATAGGGGCTTGAATAGAATATTCATTGTTAGCAATAAGTCAAATACTCCATCCATTTTATTTTTTTTTGATGAAAACGGATAGAGTCTTTCGACTCCAGCCACATCAAAAATGCATATATTAACTCCAAAAGAATAGTATAGTACATAGTTTTACAAGAGGTAAAACACGCAAAAGACGTATAATTACAATCAGAAACAATAAAAAAGACTATACAATGTGAAAACTCCTAGGGAAAGACTGGGGCGAAGTAGGCTGATGGCATCGAGGGCATCAGAGAAACCGCTTTCGACTCAGCAAGCAAGCAGAGCAGGGAAGGCATCACACTACGTTCGATCACTGCATGACCAACAGCAGATGCGAAGACCATGACTGAGCGAAAAAGGGAAGGACCGCGATGCAATTGCGCAGTCTGGAGGAACAGAAAGCATCAGGGAGACCTCCGAACAACCTGATGCTCACGCTGCATCCCTGCACGGGAGGGCCAATAGAACCCAGAAGCAAAGGAGCCCAGAAACCTCAAAAAATGTCTAGGCATCTACACTTCAGGGCCTACTTAACACCTACAAGAGGACAATAGCCAAGCAGAGCCTAAAGCATCAAACGCACCACCCACACACAGATCAGAGAGATGTACTAACCCGATCAGCCAAGACAATGCACAAACATTTAACATGGCACATAGCAAACCACAACATGACGCATAAGCAGAAGAAAACAGAACATATATAATATGTCACCAAGGGACCAGCCACAAACTCCCCATGCTCAAAAAGCCAAAGGCCAAAATTATAGACAATCCCAAAAGAAGAAAAGAAGAAAGGGAAAGAAGAAGATAAACAACCAACCAAGCTTAAATCTAGAATTACAAAAATATGGGGTAGTTGCATCATCACAGCAAAAGGCATCGAAGCCAGGTGCTCCATAAGAGGGAGATCAGCTCTGCAGGGAAAACAGAGAGAAGAAAATAATAAAATCAGGGAAAAAATTATAGAGCTAATCAGTAAACATTAATAATGCTGGGAAAATAAAGCTTGCAGATTACTGAGACAGCGAACAGAGTCGTTTAATTTTTGACAATCCAGAGAAGCTCCGCCTTTGTAAGAAGGGCCTGAGCTCCAGAGATTGAAAAAAAATGAAAACACATCAATTATTGCCATAGGAGAGGAGCAGCGATGCTCAAACAATCGCTGGTTCCTTTCCTTCCAAATAATCCAAATGATGATATGAACAGACAAGACCCACGCGCTATTGAACAAAGCGTTCGATGGCTTTAAGGACCAAACGTCGGCTAAAGAGGGGGGAGTAGATCCCGTAATCCACGCAAGAGAACAAGTCCTCCACAAGGGGAGGATGACAGGGCACTGAACGAAAAGATGATTAACATCTTCCGAGTGATAAACACATAGAGGGCAACATTGCCCCCAAGCTAAATTCCTTCTATTAAGAACATCAACGATGAGCAGTTTACCATGATACGCCAGCCACAAATTAATCTTCACTTTAAGGGGGGCGGCAGAATCCCAAATAAGATTCGCAACCGATGATTGAGCACCCCTAGAGTTAAGAAATTTGTAAAAAGATTTAACAGAAAAGGAGCCAGATTCAGTCCAGCGCCAAGCAATACCTTCACTAGACCTCCATTCGTAGTTATTGAGGAGAGAGATGAGATCATTGAAAATCTCTGAGAGATATGGAGGAAAATCAATCACAAAGGGAATGAACCAATGACGCATGCCGTCAATCAAAGTGAAGGACTCTGCAACCGTTGCAGAGGGATCAGAAGCCAGATGAAATAAGGAGGGGTACCCAGAAGAGAGTTTGATGTTACCAATCCAAAGATCCGTCCAAAATTTCGCTCTAGACCTATCTGCGCAGGTACGAGAAATACTACAGTGGAAAGCGGCTGATGCCTTCGCCTTTCCAGAAGGGGGAGGCTAGGCGACTAACAGTCGCAGGGAATTCCCACCAACATCGAGAACGAGAGCGGTAATCCTTGATACACTGAATCCAAGGTAAGTTGTCACGATAATGAAGGTACCACAACCATTTACCTAGGAGTGCGATGTTATGATCTCTGAGATCCAGAACACCCAGCCCCCCTTCCGATTTGGAAGTGCAAATCATTTTCCACTAGCAAAGGTGGGTATCAGGTTTAAAGGACGAAGATCCAGTCCAGAAGAAGTTGCTTCTGATTTGATCTAACCTTTTGATAACCCAGGAGGGGAGGTAGAAAAAAGACATAAAATAAAGCGGCATGGCAGATAACACCGAATTAATGAGGATTAATCTACCACCTCGGGAAAGCACTTTTCCTGACCACACACTGAGCCTGGCTTCCACTTTGTCAATAAGTGGAAACCAGTCTGATCTATGCAGTTTGCCCCATCTAAGGGGGATGCCAAGGTGAGTGATAGGGAAAGCCGCTGAGGGGCAATTAAAAAAGTTGGAGATCTCGGCCTGTCGGTTGGGGGACCCTCCCAGCCAAAGGACCGACGATTTTTGGAAATTAATTGACAACCCCGACGCAGATTCAAAGCAGTAAAGGAGAAGTTTGAGATTCCGAAGGGAATGGACATTCGGTTTAGTGAAAATAATAGTGTCATCTGCATATTGTAAGTTGAGAACCCCTTCAAAATGAGGAGAATGACCGAGTCCCTCAATCAATTGCGAACTCCGAGCATGCCTAAGGAGCCTGCTAAAAACATCAGCTACAAGGGAAAAAAGAAGAGAGGAGAGGGGATCTCCTTGGCGAAGGCCGCATTTGATTTTGAATTTGTGACCTTCCGAGCCATTGATGAATAAAGAGGAGGTACCTGAATACAAGCTGGAACTAACCCATGAAATCCATTTGGGACCAAACCCACGGTAAGTGAGAATGTCAAGAAGAAAATCCCAATTAACATTGTCATATGCTTTTTGAAAGTCGAGTTTGAGGAGAATGCCCTCCGTTTGAGATCTATGACAAAAGGAGATGATTTCCTGAGCAGACGCCACGCTATCAAGAATAAAACGGTCCTTGATAAAACCTGATTGAGCCGAGTCGATCATAGGAGAGATGATCTCACTCAACCTAGCTGAAAGGACTTTCATAACGATTTTGAAAGTGGTATTGATCAGACTAATGGGCCTGAAGTTAGACAATAAGTGTGCACCCACAAGCTTGGGGATAAGCACAATATGCGCGTAATTGATGCGATCAAAAGAAAAATTACCGGAATGAAGGTCTTGGAACATCTTAAAAAGATCTTCCTTAAGCAATTCCCAAAATTTTTGGAAAAAGAAGGCGGGGAACCCATCGGGCCCCGGGGCTGAATCACTTTTTAAGGCAAAGACCGCTGATCTAATTTCTTCCATAGAGAAAGGGACCTCGAGAGATGAAAGATCGTAGGTTTGGTTACCGTAAAGATGGGACCAATCAAGCTCAATTGATCAGGATTTGGGTAAACCAATAAGGTTTTTGTAAAGGAGTGAAATTCCCGGTGAATCTCCTCATCACTGAAGAGATCCGCTCCCTGAACCGAGATGGAGGAAATGCGATTGCTACGTTGCCTATGGGAGGCAAAGTTCTGAAAGAACGCCGTATTGGCATCTCCCTCCTTCATCCACCTAACCCTAGCTCTTTGAGCCCATTTGATATGATCTTGATAGAGGATTTTGGAATATTCTTGCTTGCAAAAATGACGCTCCGATCTAAAGGAATCGGGCAAGGGACCAACCTCTTCCATTTTATCTATGGACTCGATGGTTTGAAGAAGGAAAGTTTTGAGGAAATTGGTAATACTCCATCCATTTAAAAATATAAGTTCTTCTTGTGTTTTTTTTCTCTTTCAAAAATATAAGTAACTTTAGGTTTCTAATAGAAATATATTGTCAATCTTAAACATCTATCAATTAATTTTTAAAGTGGTTTTCAATTTTACCCTTATCTTTTCAACTACTCCTAATAGCTCATTTATAGATGAGAGCAAATATGACATTTTACAATTGGCAGCTTACTTATGTGCTTCAAAGTCTAAAAATGTCCCGTACTTTTTATCAATCCTAGGTTTTTTTTAAATAGGTGTGTAGAAACCTAGAATGACTTATATTTTAACAAAGTGGGAGTAGTAAGAGCATCCACAGCCGTGAAAGCTAAAAAACGCCAAAATGGATAAATAGAAATAGCAATTTGTGGTTTCGCTGCAGCCATGAAATGTAAAAAAATAGCAAAGGAGATGAAATTTTGATGTTTCGTCCAAATTTTTTTTTAAAAAATTATAAATTTTTTGTCTTGAATATTATTATATATAATAATAATAATAATAATAATAATAATAATAATAATAATAATAATAATAATAATATATATATATATATATATATATATATATATATATATATATAGGAACATGATGTTTCGTCGGAGAGGAAATTTTTTTTCGACGGACGACTCGTCGCCTTTTGTAGAGTTATTTGGTTTTTTTTCCTATAGGTTAGTGACTCATAGAAAATCATATGAGTCGATCAATAATTCATATAAAATTCAATGATCTCAATCAATAATCCATGAAAGATCATATGCAATCCAACCCATATAATTCCAAAATAATCAAAAATTTTGCACACATCTTTTTTTTTTTCAGGGTTTTTTAATTATAAAAAAAAATATAATTTCATAGGGCAAAACATTATGTTTCGTTCGATTGAATAAAAATATTATAAAATATTTGGGACAAAACATGATATTTCGTCTGCTACAATATGAATTTGCAATTTCTTCTGCCAAATATAGCAGTCTACAGTTGCTAAATGCCAAATTATGCATATACTAGTATAATGTACGTGCGATGCACGTCTAAAAAAAGTAAGTCATCAAATTAAATGAATATATATCGAATAAGAAAAAAATAGTTTATATTTGAATGTTTTGATTTTGGGCAACACATGCGGTGCACATTTATATTTGTTGGATATAGTTTGGACGTGTATTATACGTGTTTATATAGTTACAAAGTTATGGTTTGTTTGTTACAAATCCCAACTCTCCCATTAAAATAGTAGAGATAACACACGACTACAGCGCTACAAAAGCTATAAAATGCATAAATTGATAAAATATCACACCATTGGATGCTATATTAGAGCATCCACTGTCGTTGCTGCTATATTATAGGTATTTGGCAATAGAGAAATAGAAATAGAAAAGTTGCGCTTCTATCGTTAAAAAAAATAATAAAATATACAGATGGAAGAACATCCTCCGTCTAATAAAATAAATAAAATTTTTAATAAACAAAATTCGATAGACGGAAGATCATGTTCCGTTTGAAAGTAATTTTAAAAAAAATTTGAGCCAGACGGAAGATCTCTGTCTGGTCGCGCGATTTATTAAAAAAAATAAAAAAATTACCCGAACGGATGACGATCTTCCGTCCGGGGGACTTTTTTTTTGTAACTATAACTAGCCGGAAGATCAAAAGCACCATTTGTACTTTAGCTACTCAAAATACTCTAATTTTTATTTACATCTAATTGAAGATTGTGATGTAAGGAACATTGACAAAATTCCTACTCCATAAAGGAAGAAAAATGAGAGAGGAGAGAGAAGAGAAGAGAGAAGAAAGAGCATGACTGCCTTGGAACAATAGCAGATCTTTTGCTCAGGTACTAATGGCTCCCACCCCTCATCATTACCCTCCTCGTTCCCCACGCCCAAACCCTATTCATCCCGCCCCTTTCAATCCCCAACCAAAAAAACCCAAAAAACCCCTTTCCCTTTCCCAAACCCTTCTTTCCCTCAAATCACTTCTCCTACTGCCGCCTCAAGACCCACCAAGGAAATCGTCACAGTAAGATGGAGACTCAGTGCATGCGATGCGGAGACATGGACCACCTAGCGGCAGACTGTAGAAAGAGCGGTACATATTGCTTCAATTGTCGAAAGGTCGGCCATCGTGTTCGAGATTGTCCGATCTTCAACAGGAAGGAGTCCTTGGCCATTGAGCTTACTCACAACTCAGAGATAGCTTCGACCCTTCCAGTGTTGCATGCGAGCGCTTTCTTACATTTGATTAACCCTCGCTCCCATCCAGATGCAGCAACGGTAGAAAGTGCTCTCAACTTCGCATGGAGGAGACAGGGTGGATGGTGGGAGGTTAAGAGGGTTTGCGATGGGGTTTTTCACGTCCAATTCCCATCAGAAGAAGACGCCAAAAGGGCTATTGCTGAAGGTATTTTCAAGTTCTCCGGCTTTAACGCGACCTTTTCCCCTTGGTCGATAGACTTTGGAACTAAAATGAAGCCGAAGCCATGTTTCATCTAGATAAATGTCCCACTGCTGCCTTTTCATATGTGGAATCAAAGCTCCATCGAGCAGATTGTTCAACCTTTCGGTAAGTATGTCACCATGAGTGGCGACATGAAAGTAGCGACCTCTCATCATCAAGCCCTCATTTTGATTGAAGTTGATGATGTTGGCCTAATCCCAAAGAATTTCCTCATTCATTATCAAGTGCCTTGGACTAAAGAACTGCAAGTTTATGAGGTACCTGTGCTCATTTACGGCAACCCAATCCCCTCCGCTGACGTTCCCAGCGGCAAGGTATGTCTATTTTCCCAAACTACTGCCTCTTCCACAAGCTCCTGGTGTCAGAGGGAAGCGCCACCAGTTCAGCAGGCGGTTGCAAACCGCCCACAAATCTCGCAAGGTGATCAAAGAATTATCGGAGACCATAAAGGAAAAGCAAAAATCAAGGAGACAGTTAGCACAGTTAAGGAAATTGCGGCGCAGTTACAGCCCCCATAGAATCTTTCCCTTTTTGCTAACCAATTTTTGAATATTTCTGGCATGGCGGATTCTAGTGCGAAGGTTCCAAAAGTGGTCCCTCCCCCACAGCAATTTGCGGCAACAATTGAGGCAAATCCTACCATCGATTTGGTCATCATGGCTCCCCCTATCATTGAGATCCAATCTGACTCTTCCAAGGGTAATTTGGATATTCCTACTGAGACATCTCAAACCCACCCCGACAGGTCTGCCAGCTCACATGATATTGCACCTGAATAGGAGATGTGTCAAATGGAGTGGAAAGGCAAGACGGTCAACATACCCCAATCCCTATTCTTACAAATCAAGCCAGCAGTGGAATCTATACTTGAGGCAGAGGTCTCCAAGCGCGTCGCCAAGTTGGAGGCCTCTAAGACCTTCTAATTCAGCTCTGGTGCCATTGGAGCTAGAGCCTTCAGCTTCAGAACCAAATCCCTCATCCCCAGGCGTCAACTGAATGTCTCCACCTCTTCCACAGGCTCTGTACCCCCAGGATTTGAAGAAGGAGCTAGCAAGCGCCGCAAGCGCAGCAGATCCGCCACCAAAATTTCCTCATCAAGACCATTCCTACAGCATCTTCACTCCTCTGTTAAGGCTGCCTCCCTCCGTAAATCGGCAGGTACATCCTCCTCCAAGCAATCTATTAACTATGCATGCCGCAATCTATTCGCTTTGCTTTCTAACGAAGATATTATCGAAGTTGCGGAATCTGTTGGAGTGGAGGCTGCTGGGCCACACTCAATCGCCAAACTCAAGCAGGTTGTAGAGGTTGCAGTTGATCTCCCCGATCAACAGCAACGGCTCAACTAGTGCCTGAGTATGTTGCACCTAGTTTTGCTTTCGCGCTTGTTGTGTCTTTCATTTTAAATGAAGATAGGAAGTTGGAATGTTCGGGGGTTAGGCAACCCCTATAAATGTGCCCTCATCAAAGATGGTCTTTGGAACGCCCAAATCACTGTAGCATGCCTTCAAGAATCCAAGCTATCCAAGCCCTCCCACGGAAACTTTCTTCTACCGGAGGCAATTCTATCACCAATTGGAGATCCCTTGATGCCATCGACAGTCGCGGCGGTATTCTTGTTGGTTGGAATGATAACGTCCTCGACTGCCTCTACTGTGCTATTGATATCTTCTCCACTTCCCTCTCCTTCCGCACTAGATCATCAGGCTTGGAATGGTCCTTAACCTCCGTCTACACCCCCGTTGAGCTTGATGATAGAGATCTCTGCTTTCATGAAATTGTGCAGCGTAGAAGGCTACTATGTGATGCATGGGTCGTTTGTGGGGATTTCATTGCGACAATCTCAAATCTAGAAAGGAATAGAGGCTCCAGCTCTAGCAGAGACATGAAGAACTTTCACAGTTGGATCCAACATTTGCAGCTCATTGATCTCCCGCTTGCAGGTCGGAAGTACACCTGGTCCAACCTTAAACAAAATCCTTCTTTTGCGTGGTTAGACAGATTCCTTATCTCAAGCCACTTTAATCAGTCTTTCCCCTCCTGTGTCAAGCACTCCTTACCTCGCATTGCATCTGATCATTACCCTATTATCCTCGACTCCCAAGCATTACAGCACAAAATCCACTACTCCAAATTCGAAAAAGCATGGGCTTCTCATAAGGATTTTAACAACAACATTATAAGTTGGTGGACTAGCTTCAACTGTGATGGATCCAAGGTTGATATTTTGCTAAGAAACTTATCCTCCTAAAGAGAAGGATCAGACGGTGGAGAAATGAGGTCTTTTGTCACATTCCTAAGCGCAAGAAGTCCCTACTCCAAACTATCCACAACCTTGATATTATAGCTGACACACAAACTCTAAACTCCGCCCAATCTGTTGAACTATCAGCTGCCCATACTGAAAATCATCAACTGATCCAAGCTGAGGTTACTTACTGGAGGCAAAGATCTCGTATCACTTGGATCAAAGAGGGTGATGCAAACACAAAGTTCTTCCATGGCTAACGGGAGGCGACGTTAGAATTTTATTTACTCACTTCTTCATAATGGCGACCTCATCACAGATCAGTCGGCAATTAGATCCTGTTTTGAGTCGCATTTCCAAGATATATGTGGCACTAGCTCTGAGTCAGACTTTAGAATAGATTGGGCCTCCTTATATCCTCCCTCAACGTCTGATCTCTCTGTTCTTGAAGCAGCTTTCAGTAAGGAAGAAGTCAAGAGAGCAATCTTCAGCATGAACGGAAACAAAGCTCCAGGCCCAGATGGATTCTCTATGCATTTTTATCAACAGCATTGGGAGACCATCCAAGATGACTTATGTGACATGCTTCTGGCCATCCAAAATGGGAGAGTAGACATCGATAGACAGAACTACTCTACCATTATGCTCATCCCTAAATGTGAAGGCGCCTCCTCTGTTTCTGACTATCGTCCAATTAGCCTGCTCAACTGCTCCATGAAGATCTTCACCAAGATTCTGGCTAACAGGTTAAGCCCTATACTGCATACTCTTGTATCATCTTCTTAAAGCTCCTTCCTCAAGGGCAAATCTACGGTAGATTGCTTTCTTGTGGCGCACAAAGCAATCAACTTATGTTGTTCAAAGAAATCTGATTCGCTTATGCTGAAAATTGATTTTCGCAAGGCTTTTGATACTCTTAGCTGGGATTTCTTGGAGCAAATGCTCATTGCAAGAGGCTTTGGCAATTGTTGGTGTTCTTGGATCAAAGAAATATTGCACTCCACCAAATCCAATATTTTGGTCAATGGTATTGGGGGCAAGACCATCGTATCTAAGGGGGGACTCAAGCAAGGCAACCCTCTATCTCCAATGCTTTTCATACTTGCTGTAGATGTTCTCGCGCAAATGTTGCGTGTTGGCAGAGATAATGGCACCTTCTCTCAGCTTAACCTTCGGAGATCCCTAGCCCATCTCTCCATCTTACAGTTTGCTGACGATACTCTTATCTTCTGTAAAGGTGACGAGCAAGAAGTGCTCCATCTGAAAGTTCTCCTGCATCTCTTCGCGAATGTCTCTGGACTCCATATCAACCTCTCCAAATCCTCTATCACATACTTTGGGCACTCTCAGGCCAAGCTAAAGGCTTTTTCACACATTTTAGGCTGCAATCAAGATACCCTGCCAACCAAGTATCTCGGAATGCCAGTCTCAAAGGGGAGGCTAAAGAAACGGGACTGGCTACCTTTGCTTCTTAAACTTGAGAGGAGATTGTCCACGTGGAAAGGTCGCCTCTTATCTAGGGGGGTCGACTTATTCTGATCAACTCTGTCCTTAGTGCCCTTCTAACTTATTTTGCCTCATTCTTCAAGCTGCCTCAGTGGGTGATTGCTAGGATCGATCAAATGAGGAGCAGGTTCTTTTGGGTTGGAGGAGACACAAAGGCTACGGGGGCCTCTTGCACAAGCTGGAAGCGTATCTGCCAGCCTAAAAACCAGGGTGGCCTTAGTTCTACACCTTCAACAATTCAATACCGCACTTCTCATGAAGTGGTGGTGGAAACTTTACACTGACAACTCCCTTTGCTCCCGGACTCTCAAGTCCCTCTATTTCAAAAACACCTCTGGTGATTTCATCTGCAAGGCCCAGGCTTCAGACTTCTGGAAGAATTTGTTCAAACTCAAAGAACAATTCGACCAAGGCATCTCTTGGGAACTTGGAAATTGGATTATGCTCAAGTTCTGGACCTCTGAATGGATAGAGTGACAAAGTAATGCCACCCTTTTTCCTTCCCTATTCGAAGCAGCATGGAACAAAGAAGCCCCTCTGCGGTCTCAGGGCACACTAGTCCAAGGCAATTGGACTTGGAGACCTAGTCTACACACCTCATCTTCTAGCATCACCCTTATGGAAAAGAGACTTCTTCTACAGGCCATCTCTAATGTTCAGCCTTCTCTGCAGCCTAATAAAGCTCGCTGGAACTACTCTTGCACTGGGTGCTATTCTGTCAAATCAGCTATAGCTTCTATAGTATTTCTGGCCTAATCTTTCCCTTCTATCGCGCTTGTTGGAAGAACTGCGCACCGCTCAAATGCAAAATTTTCATACGGATGCTGAGCAGGGAAAAACTAAACTCCAAGGACAGATTGCATTCTAGAGGTTGGGATGGTGATCTAACATGCAATGCTTGTACATGTCAGATTGAAACCTCCTATCACATTTTCTTTGAGTGCCCGATGGCTGCTCAAACATGGCTGCACTTCACTCAATCTTTCAGCATCACTAATCTGCCTGAGTCTATTACGGCATGCTTCACCTCTTGGTGCTTCGATCACAACAAGCACAAATTCACTCACTCATGGCATTTGGTTACACTAGCTGTCTGTTGGAGTCTTTGGAATGCCAAAAATGATAGAACTTTTTACAGCAAGCATACCCTTGTGGATAAGCTAATCACTAATACAAAATTTTGGTTCTCGTATTGGCTAGATTCAAGTGGAGAATCCAAGAAGAAGGCAAAGATTCTGGAGGAGCTCAAAGGCACGGGCGACAGCGACCTCATGAAGCCTGCTCGGGGCGGTAGCGCAGACAGCACCACTCCTTAATCTCTGAATGGCTACTCTGCTTTTGGTTTTTATTTTTTTGGGACTGTGTTAGTCCAGTTTTTTTTACTCTCCTTAAACTTTATCTGGTTGCTTTATATGGTTTTATTATGGCTGAAGGTGGGTTCGTTTTGTTTCGGGCCTTGTTTTGGATGGAAAAGGGGGATGAGATCATGTCATTGGACCTAGTAGAGGTGTACGACAACAGTCCAATACCCTCTCTACGATCCAACGGCATGCCATCTCGAATCTGGCTTCACCCTATGCCCGAGTAACCTCTTGCAGCCTATTTTGTAATAGCCCTAGAACTTACTCTCTTTTGATATATATATATATATATATATATATATATATATATATATATATATATATATATTTATATATATATATATATATTCTGTGAGGTATGATAATCCTATCTTTTGCCAGTAAAAAAAAACTAGCCGGAAGATCTTCTTCCGTTTGGGTATATTAATTTTTATTTTTTATTTTATTTAATGAAAAGGACGATAAGTGAAAGAAAAACAAAGAAACAAAACACATTCGCCTGTCTCTTTTCCATTTAAAAAAATGAATTAAAAAAATAGAAAAAAGAGGGACGGAAGAAGATCTTCCGTCTCTCCATTTTAATTTTTTTTTTTTAACGAAAGATCTTCTTCCATCTTCCTACTAGACGGAAGATGATTATATTTTGCATTTATTATTTGACTCTGTTATATATACTGTTCACGCTTTGGTCAAAAAATAAATTTTTGGCCAACGATAGTGGCTAATTTTGACGGTCTGATCAAATTTTTTATTTTTTTAGGTTTTTAGCAGATAGTAGATGCTCTTACGGGGTTTTCTGATTTGGTCACATGGATCGGTCACCGTCCTTTAGCGCCCCGCGCGAAACGTGTAGGGGTAAGATTGTAGGTGGGGCTCTCCGCATGATTGTGGAGTCCGACGTGGAGGATGTGGGGCCCGCAAGGAGTGCCGCCCCACTTCAGGGTCAGTTGACTCAGTTTTGCACACTTTATTGGCACAGGTTCTCCTATAAGTGGGACCAGGTTACATTGGTGGTGTGTTTCTTTGGGTGTTATACGAGTGGGTGGAAAGAATGATTATTTATTTTCGGAAATTCTGAGGGAGGGTAACATAAATTTTTTAAACGTAAGAGCATCCACAGTGCTTTGCTAACTCGTCAATTTTGTGAACGTTTTAATAAAGAAATCACAACAGTCATGTCAATTTGCTATTTTTTCTATTTTTAGAGCGTCTCTAGTCGTTCGCTAAATTTTTAAATTTTGAGAATTTTGACAAAAAATAAGCTTGCAGGTATTCATCAAAATTTTAAATTTTGGGTTCAAACGCTGGCCAAATTTGAGAGAAAAAAATAGCAAAAACCAAAAATTGGCAATCAGAATATTATATACTGTCTGACGGCTATTTTTTTAAAATTAAACAGATGAGACGGGATATCACGTCCGATAATTTTTTAATTTTAAAAAAATCCATCAAAAAGAAAATCATACGCTATCCGAGAGATTCAATTCTTCAATTCGTTTTTTTTAATCATATACATTAGGCCTATAGTTCATATTATGGGTCCATTCACTCTTTAATTCAGACATTTTTTTTTCCGAACGGGATATGATATCTCGTCCGATATTATTTGAAATTAAAAAAAAAATGCTTCCACAGGAAATGATATTCCGTCCATCTTTGAAAAGACAAATTTTGGATTTAGACGACTACAACTCACTTCCAAATTTCCTATTTCTATTTGCCAGATACTCAAATTTTAACTACCAACAACTACAAATGCTCTTAGAAACAGCAGTTTACTAAATTTGTTAAAAGATTTGGCAATTGTCATATTAGAGCATCTGTAGTCGTTGGCTTTTACCCAAAATTTGAAGGGAAAAAAGGGGGAAATGGGTGTTGTAGTCATTTGTTATATACCCAAAATTTGGGTATTTGGTGAACAGTAGTCTGCTATATTTGGCAGACGATATAGGAATATCGAAAAAATAAGTGATCTTTCGTCTGTTTAATCGGACGAGATTTTTCAGCATAAAAAATGATTTTTTTTTGGGGGGACGCGACATGATTTTTCGTCTGCGGATGAAAACCCAAATTTTGGGATAGAACGAATACAGCCAGAACTCATATTTCCTATTCCTATATGCCAAATACCCAAAATTTGAGTAACAATGACTACAGATGCTCTTATAGGGGACGCAACATTACTATTATTTTAATAATTTTTTAATTCATCGGACAAAATTTGTAAATTCTTTTTTAAAAAATATTTCCGGACGAAACATGATGTTTCGTCGGAGAAAAAGGGGATTTTTTTATTTTTAAAACTTATATATTTAGTCAGGTGTTTAGTTAGTTGATTAGTTTAGATAGATAATTAAGGGGTTAAATACTTAGTTAAGTGAGAAAAAGTGTGAGACGAAACATAATGTTTTCTCCACCGAAACATCATGTTTCGTCTCGCGTGGGTCCCAACAAATAAACATTTAAAAAATTTTAAAAAAATTTAAAAAACTATTAAAATTTTGAAAAACATTTCAAAAACTGTTAAAAAATTTCACGAATTTAGTTTAATTTGGCTGCGAATTTACTATATTTTGCATTTCACGACTGTCGCAAACTAACAAAATTGTCAATTCAATTTTGCCATTTTGCCATTTTGCTATTTTTTGCTAAATGATTGTGCATGCTTTATAAGCCACTTTTTGAAACTATTTGGGAAAGTAGAATACTTCTCAAACTATTTTCATTAGTGAGCTAGTAGTTGCCACGTCAGTAGCGGCCTCTATTTTGATCAGCGGTTTCTGTCTGTCGATGTTCGCTAATGAGCATAACAACCACTTCTAATAAAAGTTTGAAATTTTTTTGGTAACAACTATTCTCATCAGCGGCTACAATATATATGAAGTTGCTGATGAGAATAGCATCCTTATCTCAATCATATTGAGACACTCACTATAAGAAATTTGACATATAGTGACAGCAAAAATCCGTGGGTAAAAGGCGAAAAACCGTAGGTATAGCCCATAAGACCTATACCGACAGACATATTTTTCTGTAGTCAATAATGAGCTATACCCACGGCAGAATGCCGTCATTATAGCCTATAGCGATGGTTTTCTCACCCGTTGGACAAAACCTCGGTGTTATACCCACGGTTTCGTATCTGTTGGTATAGGTTTTAAAGACACCTTTTGCTTTCCTATACCCACGGTTGAAACTCCATTACTATAGGTTTTAGCGATGATTTTCGCATCCAAATATTTGAATATATACCCACCATGTTTATTCCGTTGGTATAGTTCTTTTTGTGTGGTCCGTTGGTATAGGTTTTAGCGACATTTTTTACACATATACACCCACGAATTTTATGGATAAGTCATAATTTGCTATATACACAATTTTTCTTATTAATTACGCTTATAATAATTTAATATATTCTTTTATAATATTAATCAAATTATAAACTAAGTACACAATAAAATAAATAAATGTGTTTATGAAACAAAATTAAATAAAATTAAACTTCAATCATATTAAAAATAAATGAAGTATTACAAACGTGTCAACTACAAAATAGTTGAAAAGTCAACCTAAGAGTACCATACTGACATATAATAAACTTATAAAGTCTTATAACAATCTCATCCTCTCAATTTTTAAGTTAGCTCCATCAAGAGAAAATTAGCTTCTAATCTTCACCTGCAAGTAACAAAAAGAACAAATGAATAATAGTATAACTCAACATAAGAATATTAACAATTTCAGTAAGAATTAGTTAAAACTAATTAGATACCATCTTCTGTCACTACAACACAGGTTCGATTTACCGACGTATATTCCCCGACATTTTAGTATTCGCGCCGGGGTAGGGAGTGACCAGGAATGGGGCGTCAGATTGGATGGTTATACACCGGCGGCCTCTAGAAAATGCCGGGGAATCATGATATTCACCGGCATTTTATTTAAAAACGCCGGTGAAGGGTATTATTCACCGGCGTTTTAATAAAACACGCCGGCGAATATACAGATACATTCACCGGCGTTTGTAATTTCAAACGCCGGTGAATTAACTGAGATAATTCTCCGCGAACCCTAACATTTCGCTCGCTAATTTTCCAAACCCAATTTTTGGCCGCCTTCATTTTTCCTCCTCCCTCTCTCTATTTCGCGAGCTTTGCCTCCGTCCCTTCATCATCTTCGACAGCCCAATTCAATTTCCCTCCTCCCTCTCTCTATTTCGCGGTGAATTTGCGATCGAAAACCACCGCTCGTCGCCCCACTCTCTCTCTATCTCCTACGCCACCGCTCGTCGCCCCGCTCTCTCTCTATCTCCTACGCCACCGCTCGTCGCCCCCCTCTCTCTCTCTTCGGTAATTTATCTTAATTTCTCTCCTTTTCACTGTCAAAGATGCTAAATTCATGCATCTGATTGTCATCTTAGCATGATTTTTTTACCAAAATGGGTTGACTGTCATCTAAGGATGCTAGCTGTATACCAAAATCCTCCAAATCTGTACAAGAATTGGGTTGAACAAACCTTGTGCAGGTTTCTTTTGGAGCCACAAACATCAATGGTTTAGTTGGTATGAAGAATTAATAGAGAAACATATATGCTTAGATACTGGAAATTTTCATTTTCTTTTACTGTTAAAGAAGCTGAATTCATGCATCTGATTGTCATCTTAGCATGATTTTTTTACCAAAATGGGTTAACTGTCAACTAAGGATGCTGTATGTATACCAAAATCCTCCAAATCTGTACAAAAATTGGGCTGAACAAACCTTGTGCAGGTTTCTTTTGTAGCCACAAACATCAATGGTTTAGTTGGGATGAAGAATTAATAGAGAAACAAATATGCTTAGATACCGGAAATTTTCTTTTTCTTTTACTGTTAAAGAAGCTGAATTCATGCAACTGATTGCCATCTTAGCATGATTTTTTTTACCAAAATGGGTTCACTGTCAACTAAGGATGCTGTATGTATACCAAAATCCTCCAAATCTGTACAACAATTGGGCTGAACAAACCTTGTGCAGGTTTCTTTTGTAGCCAATAACATCAATGGTTTAGTTGGGATGAAGAATTAATAGAGAAACATATATGCTTAGATACTGGAAATTTTTATTTTCTTTTACTGTTAAAGAAGCTAAATTCATGCATCTGATTGCCATCTTAGCATGATTTTTTTACCAAAATGGGTTCACTGTCAACTAAGGATGCTGTATGTATACCAAAATCCTCCAAATCTGTACAAGAATTGGGCTGAACAAACCTTGTGAAGGTTTCTTTTGTAGCCACAAACATCAATGATTTAGTTGGGATGAAGAATTAATAGAGAAACATATATGCTTAGATACTGGAAATTTTCATTTTCTTTTACTGTTAAAGAAGCTGAATTCATGCATCTGATTGTCATCTTAGCATGATTTTTTTACCAAAATGGGTTGATTAATTTTGCTCCTCTAATGAATTTATTGAATCTTTGACAGGTACAAGATGCCGAGGCGTAGAAAAAAGGATAAACATAAATGATGGCAACGAAAGCCATGGGGATGAGCAGCCACCATATAATAGTGGCAGTCAAACAGAGGAGGGGGAGGGTAGCACGCCGCCCACTATCAAAAAACATCGAGGGCGATGTCGGGCATATGGAAACTTAATAATGACGAAAGGATTGTGGTGGAGGAAAACAGTGTCGGGCAACCGGTTGGTGATGCTGTTTATTTCTGGGAGACGTGTGGATGCACCAGGTGTGAGTTCGGACTCAATTTGTATTGAAGGAGAATGCCGCTCGTCTGCCGACCTTCGGTTGACCTTCTGGGACCTACGATGAGCTCGGAAAGATGTTGAAGGCTAGGCTCGGATCGGAAGGGTCGGATCCGAGGTCTTGTGTACCTGCAGACGGTCCTGAAACACCGGGGTTTATC
This sequence comes from Hemerocallis citrina, assembly GCA_017893485.1. Taxonomy (NCBI): domain Eukaryota; kingdom Viridiplantae; phylum Streptophyta; class Magnoliopsida; order Asparagales; family Asphodelaceae; genus Hemerocallis; species Hemerocallis citrina. Next base: position 18,985,139 of record CM030362.1, read on the forward strand.
CCGGCGGCGGACCCTCCGATGCTCTAGTCAGTCTCTGTGAGAGAGTAGCAATAACTAGGTATATTTAAGTGGCAAAAGATTGATTACCTCAAAAGGTGGGTGTGGGTCTAGTATTTATAGAGAATCCCAACCGGGTTTGGTTCCACTTGGGGGCTGGGTCTGGATCCGAAAGCCCGTGGGCTTGACGTGGCAGAAGGCCCAGGGGGTTTAGGGCGGACGTGGCAATACCAGGAGTGGTATAGGGCTGACGTGGCGAAACCCTTGGCGGTATTTGGAGCTGACGTGGCCCATCGTGGGCCTCCTGTGCTTCTGGGGGGGATCGGAGGGCCTAGGCTGCGCCAGGTCATCCTTCTGCCCCGCCAGAGAGGGGGGACGGCCTGTGGGACTGTCCCGGATCGGACTCCGAGGGCTACTGAGGCTCGTCGGTACGAGGAGGCCAGTACCGTGAGGGCAAACACGAGGTTCGGCGCCGACTCTGAAGTGGTTCGGAGCCGAACCAGGTTGCTATCTTTACCTTTCTGAGTGGGAATTGTATCGGGCCCTGGTTGGGCCTCAGGCCATTTTTACCCTGTCACACAAGCCCCCCACTCCTGCGGGGGGTGCGGGAGCTAGCCATGGAGGAGTGCTTATGGTTGTAGAAAAAATGGGAGGGCGAATCACAGGGCCTTCCTGGTGGTGCTGCCCTGAGGCTTGGATAGGACCTCGAGCTAGTCGAGGGTTTACGTGTAGGTGAAGGCGATGGCGAACCGTTTGTATCTTCCGGAGAAGAGTACCCTGGTGCCTCGCAGAACCTCGAGAGGGCGATGGTTTATGCGTCGACAAGGGTGATGGCGAGCCGTTGTTTCTTCCTGAGAAGAGTACCCGGGTGCCAGACCGGACCTCGAGCTGGCGAGGGATTATGGGCCGGTAAGGGTGAAGGCGAGCCGTTGTTTCTTCCTGAGAAGAGTACCCTGGTGCCAGACCGAACCTCGAGATAAGGGGGAATTATGGGCTGGTAAGGGTGATGGCCAGCCGGTGGATCTTCCGAAGAAGAGTACCCAGGTGCCAGACCGGACCTCGAGCTGGCGAGGGATTACGGGTCGGTGAGGGTGAAGGCGAGCCGTTGTTTCTTCCTGAGAAGAGTACCCTGGTGCCAGACCGAACCTCGAGATGAGGGGGAATTATGGGCTGGTAAGGGTGATGGCCAGCCGGTGGATCTTCCGAAGAAGAGTACCCAGGTGCCAGACCGGACCTCGAGCTGGCGAGGGATTACGGGTCGGTGAGGGTGAAGGCGAGCCGTTGTTTCTTCCTGAGAAGAGTACCCTGGTGCCAGACCGAACCTCGAGATGAGGGGGAATTATGGGCTGGTAAGGGTGATGGCCAGCCGGTGGATCTTCCGAAGAAGAGTACCCAGGTGCCAGACCGGACCTCGAGCTGGCGAGGGATTACGGGTCGGTGAGGGTGAAGGCGAGCCGTTGTTTCTTCCTGAGAAGAGTACCCTGGTGCCAGGCCGAACCTCGAGATGAGGGGGAATTATGGGCTGGTAAGGGTGATGGCCAGCCGGTGGATCCTCCGAAGAGGGGTGCCCTGGTGCCAGACCGGACCTCGAGCTGGCGAGGGGATTATAGGTCGGGCCGTTTGTGGGCGGACCGTTGTGCCTTGGGGCTGTTTGAGTAGGGTAGTCTGGGGTTTTCGCGGAGCATTTGGGGGCGCCCTGGGATCTGTGCAAGGTTCCCATTTCCTAGGTGCGTTAACGGCGCCGCCTAATAAATGTATGGCGCATGGTCTTCCGTCGTTTGGTTTTTCCCATGTCATAAAGGCCGGTCCCTGGGGGAGGCTATAAGTACCCCCCCCCCCCTCTTTCTCGTAGTGGTTCAGATCAAAGCAAGGGTGGTCTGTTTGGCCCTTAAAGGTGTCTGCTTCGGCGGACGCCTGTCTCTTGATAATTTTTACCCCCGGTTGTGTCGGAGAGGTAGTTTCTTTGTCGCCCGGATCTTCTCTTGGATCTGATGGCCCTGATGTGGCGGCCAGATCCAGGGGGGATCCGGGCGAGAGGGATAATGACCGAACTTCGAAGGGTGAGCAGTTTGCAACAGGGGAGATGAAGGGCATTTCGGGCCGGTTGTTTGCAACTGTGAAGGTTTCGTTGCTGGAGTCGGCTGGATTTTTGCAGTTGCATCAACTGGCTCGGAATGGTGCACTTCTTTCGACCTCTGGGTGTTGATCTGCTTTCGACCGGGGTGCTTGCCGAGGGGGGCGTCTTGAAGCTTTGGGCCCCGGGTAGATGAGTCGTTCTCCGATTGGAGGCTGACTACTCTGCATCCCAATAGGGCTCCAGGTTGAGGTGGTTTCTGTCTCACCCGGGAACAGTTCGGGTCTTCGGCCGATGACGCTGTAAGCCCCGAGCTGCTCACGGGTGAAAGGGGAACCGACCCAGTCTCGGAGTCCGGGGTGTCTGTCTGAGGACGGCGCCTTAAATCTTAATAAATAAAAATGTTCCCTCCTCCGAATACTTCTTCCGTGCTGACCTCCTCGTCTGGCTGCCAGCCTGTCAATGGATGATGTCAGCATCGCATGTTTTGAGGATGTGGCGCGAATTCCTAGGCGGCAGTTGCATGTCAGATAGGTGAACAGTACTCGCGGAAATCGAGGAGTCGCTTTTATCTCCTATAAATATTCCCCCCTCTCCCCTGTCTGTCCACTCCTTTCTTTTTCAAAAAAAAATTTTTCAACACTTCAACGCTCATCTTTGCATCTCGCTGTACCAGGCTCGCCCTTCCAAAGTAACCCCAGGTGAGTTGGCAAGTCTACTTAGTTTAGGCATAGATGGACAGGGCTCAGTCTGGCTCATCAGCGTCGACGTCTAGGGGGGAAGTGGAGCCTATCTCTGACTCGACGTCCTGGGAGGAGCCCGTACTCGAGGAGGAGTCAGTGTACGTTGATGAGTCTTCTGACACGGTTTCGTGGGAGGAACCGGTGGTTGAGGAGGAGGTACATGGTGCGAGGCTGTCACGCTCTCGTCGTCCCTTCATGGTGGAGAGCAGTGAGTCGGAGGAAGCGACTGATGGTTCGGACGACGTCCGCGTTTTGGAGTTGGCTACCGAGGGAGAGAGAGGCGAGGGCGGCATTGTAAGGAGATCCACGGTTCAGGGGGCAGGTCCGAGTTCCATGCTGACTGGTCGGGGGCCCTTATTCACTCCCTCGCCGGAGCGAACCGAGAAGAGGAAGAAGGCTCCGAGGAAGGTAGGGTTAGGGACTGGTGGTTCGAGCCAGGGGATAGGTTCGGCCGTGCAGCCGAAGCATTTCCGTCAATATCCTGACGACCTGTCCGACCAGGAGCTCTTTGGTGTGCAGGCCTCTTCGCCGAGTCGGACGAGAGTGTTGATGGACGCGATTCTGACCGTCTTGGATGGCGGGGACTTGGAGGTTTTGCAGTTGGCGTACCACATAGGTCCTAGTTATGAATTGATGCTGCCGAGTTCTACTCTTCGCCCAACCGATCCCCTGTCTGCTTGGTATTGTGTCTTCCCCGTGGACGCGTTTATTTCTGGACTGAGGCTGCCGGTCCATCCGTTTGTTCGGGAAGTGTTGAACTGGGCCTCCTTGGCGCCGATGCAGTATGGGCCGAACTCTTGGAAGCAGATAATCAGTTTTGTACTGATGTGCGAGGAACAACGGGTACCCCTGTGCTTGAACGTGTTCCGAGCGATGCTGATGATTAGTTCGGCGGCCGAGGGGGTTTACTATATCTCCCCCCGGAGCAGGAGGAAGGTTTCATAGCCACCCGGACTCTATCAAGGATTGGAAGAAAAAATATCTGGTGATCCGGAGTGAAGAGCCCTGGGACATTCCGACTCGATGGAACTACTCCAAGCCGAGTTATCCTGCGCCGGGGCAGGGGGATCTGACGGTCGAGGAGTGGGGGTTTGTCGAGCGTCTCTGTTTGTCCCCTAGTATTAATTGGACGAAGGTGACGGAGGTTCGCCTGGCGAGCGTTGGACTGAGCCCGGCCGTTCTCCGTATGTAGTTGTTTCTTTTCCCTCGATCCTTTCGTACATTCTTGCTCATTGCTCTTAATGGTTTTTTCTGTAGATATGGATGAGGCATCGATCCAAGCAAGGAGGCTCGCCATGAAGAAGGAAAATGCCGAGAAGAAGAAGGGGGAGGCGGCGAAGAGGCCGAGGGAGCCGCCCCTTGTTATCTCGGAGGTACCGCTCGAGCCGAGGGTTAAGAGGACTCGTTCGGAGACGGGCAAGGGGGGTGCCCCTTTGAGGGGTAAGGGCCCGGCGAGGGCATCCGATCTTGATAAGGGGAAAGGTCCCTTGGTAGGGGTCGAGGAGGAGGACCCGGTGGTGGAGTTGTTGCGGCAGCGGTGGGCGCCGGACTGGTCGGTTAGGATGGGCGACTGTCTGACCGAGGAAGCCCAGGCCGTAGAGGTGGTGGAGAAGCTGGCAACGCATCGTGATCGCCAGATGATGGAGAACGAGCCCGTGGAGGTGGCATTCACGCGCCTGGCGCAGGCCACCGTGTCGGTAAGCTTGTCGACCTCCTCCTTTCTGTTTGGTCTTGCCTCAGGAGTTTTCTTCTTATCTGCGTCTTTCGGTTGCAGGCTTGTATGCAGGGAGCTAATGTGAAGAATCTTTACGAAGCGTCCCTGTTACAAGAGCGTGCTCGAGCGGACAAGAGCGGACGAGAGACGAAGGAGATGCGGATCGAGCTCGACGGTTCGCGTCAGAGGGAGCAGCAGATGAAGCTGGAGCTTGAGGCCAAGGACACCGAGTGGGGGAAGAGGGTGGCCTCCTTGAAGAGGAAGTTTGCCAAGGAGAAGGGGGAGTTGACAGCTGCGTTCGCCAATGAGAGGAAAGAGCTGACGGATGCGGGCCAGCGGATGGTGATAGCCGCCCAGGATGAGTGCTACGCGAAGGCGCTCAGTCACGTGAGGCATTTCTATCTGACCCTCGATCTGTCGAACTTCGAGTACGACATGGAGATTGATGGGACCCCGAAGATTCCTGCCGGAGAGGGGCTCGTTGACAACCCGGCCATCGATCCTCCTGTGAGCCCGATCGACGCCGAGGAGGGAAATCGAGTTGTATAGTTTTGTCTTTCTTTCTTCTTTCCTCCTTTCGATTGTATTTGCCTCCCGCGGACTGGCCCCCGCCTTTTCGTGTATATATATAAAAAAGTAATTCGGACTTGCCAAGGGTTTTGACGCCGGTCGTTTCCGGATCTCCCCGCTTATGTGCTTCGAGTTGGCTCACTTCATAGGTTGTGGCTTCCCTTCCCGAGGTGGGCCCCCGTCGTTCCGACGTGGCGTGCCGCTCGAGACGAGGGGAGTATTTCTGTAACGGCCTTTGCCCCGGTTGACAGTATATAAAGTGATGAAGGGGATGTGGTTCGGCCTTATTGTTTCGCGAGGAATCGGAGTGGGGCGAGGTGACGCCTTGGGGGTCGACCCCCTAACCGGGTCTTAGGTTGGGTCTGCCGAGGCGTTTGGAGTATGATACAACGAGATTTCCTTAGTATAAGATAGGGGGGCCGCTAAAACGGTCCTATACAAAGAAAAGCTTTACAAAAGGTTTACTTCTAGCTAAGTGAAAGTCTAGGCTTGCTCTTTGCAGGAGTTCACTGGGTGCTAGGCGTCAAGGGGGAACCTCTCTGGCTCGACGGTAGGTCCGGGGGTAGGGCCGTCCTTCTTAGGTTTGAACATGACGGCGTTGAGGGGGAACATTCCTCTTCCGACGGTGGTCATGTAGCACGATCGCGCTGCTTCTTGGCTGCCTCGGACGACGCCGACCCCTTGTGGGGTGGAAAATTCGAGCTCCGGATGGTAGGCCGAAGGCACCGTTTGGAGGGAGCATAACCTGGATCGGCCGAGTATGGCGTTGTAAGCCGTCTTGGCGTTGGTCACCATGAAGTCCATAGGCTCGGTCCTCTTGGCGGAAGCCGATCCCGCGGTAACATCGGGGGGTGACAATCCCTTCTAGCACGACAGGGACGCCGTAGAACCCATGTAAGGTGTATCCGGCCGGTTAGAGCCTGCCTCTAGGCAACTTCAGTTTCTCGAAGGCTTTGAGGAAAAGAATGTTCACCGAGCTGCCGTTGTCGACAAGGATTCGGCAAACTTCACACTTAGCCATGCGGAGGCTAATGACGAGGGCGTCGCAGTGGGGAAGGCGAACGCCTTCGAGGTCCTCCCCTAAGAATGAGACTGGCGCGGTTTGTAGCTCGGGAGAGGGATCGCCTTGGATAGCATTCATCTCTCGGATGAAGGCTTTTCGGAAAGTATTTGATTCCCCTCCTATTAGCCCTCCATGGACTCAATGTAAGATAAATGGTGTGTCCGCGGCTCCCTCGGACTCGGGATCCCGACCCGGTATGCGGCTCGGAGGGGGGTTCGGGGGCGAGTGTATCCCGCTCCTAGTATCTCGTCGACCCCGCGGGACTTCTCGGGTGAATTCTCGGAGGTATCCTCTGGAGATGAGTTCCTCAATCTCGTCTTTCAGGGCCCGGCATTGATCTGTGTCGTGTCCATGGTCTTGGTGGAAGCGGCAGTAGAAGCGCTGATCTCGGTTCTTGCCGTTGTTAGGTCGGGGAGGTAGTCGAACAAGGCCTTTGTCTTCGATTTCTAGGAGGATGGCGGATACGTTGTGCGTCAAGGGAGTGTATCTCTCGAAGTGGGGGACCGGCGGGACCTTCTTCATGGCCCCCGGGTCCCTTGGAGTTTTCTTTGATGGTTCGACTTCTTCGGTCTTCCGCTTTCCCTTCCCGGTGGCATCCCTGGTATCTTCGGGGTTAAGGGCCTCTTCTGCCCTAATGTATTTCTCGACCCTACTGAGGAGGTCGGGGAAGTCGACGGGGGGTTTCTTCGCCAGAGAAGCCTTCAACTGTCCGTGACGGACGTTGTGTCGGAATGCCGCTGAAGCGATGCCCGGGTCGAGGGAGGAGACCGACCTTGCCTCAGCGGTAAATCTCCGGACGAACACTCTGAGTGATTCCCCCTCTAACTGTTTGAGTCCGAGTAACGAGGCGCTGGTCCTTTCGGTCTTCCGGCTGGTGACGAAGTGGGCGAGAAAATTGCCCTCGAGTTGGTCGAAGGAGTAAACGGAGCCAGGGGCGAGCTTCGAGAACCACTCACGAGCGGGACCCCGAAGGGTGGCAGGGAAGGCTCGGCATAGCAGGGGATCCGAGGCGCTGTGAATCATCATGAGGGTTTTGAAACCCCCCATGTGATCAGCAGGATCTCCCTCGCCGTCGTAGGTCTCGAACTGAGGGGGTCGGAAATTCCTGGGTATTTCCGCTTGGAGGATGGGGGCGGAGAAGGGAGGACGGACAGGTCTGTATCCCTGAGTCGCTCTTTGGCCGCCGTCCCCTATGTGATCGAGGCGATCCTCCATCCCTTGTAGGCGCCTTAGGAGAACGCCATCGTCCTCAGGCTGGATTATTGAAGGGCGGGACGCGCTGGCTTCGGCATCCGACCCTGTTTGGGAATGGGGGGTTTCTTCCCTGGGGGTCCGTCGGAGGGCTCCCAGAATTTCTCTTCGGAAGTCTTGGAACTCCTTGTGAGTGACGGGGGCTCCCTCGACTTGGTTTGGTTGGTCCGAGGGTTGTCTTCCGACTCGGCTGAGCGCGGATCTTCGTACCTCGGGCGGCGATCTCGGACGGTTCGGGACCGGGTTGGAAGCGGCCCTTCCCCTGCTGCGGGTAATCCTGTGGTTGAGGATTATTCCCCGGAGGTCGGGCTGGGCTGGCCGGCCGACGCTCCTTTGGGACTCCCGAGGGAGAGCCTTGTGTTTCGACGTGCGTGGCCTGGCTTTATCAGTGGGTGGGGACGAGTCCCGTTGGTTGACGGAGGAAGCAGCCCCCTTGCCTTTGGAGGCCATGAGGGTTCGGCTGTCGAGGTCTTTTGAGGGTCTGGATCGGATCGGCTTCTGGAGCAGCTGGTTCCCACAGACGGTGCCAACCTGATGCTGTTTATTTCTGGGAGACGTGTGGATGCACCAGGTGTGAGTTCGGACTCAATTTGTATTGAAGGAGAATGCCGCTCGTCTGCCGACCTTCGGTTGACCTTCTGGGACCTACGATGAGCTCGAAAAGATGTTGAAGGCTAGGCTCGGATCGGAAGGGTCGGATCCGAGGTCTTGTGTACCTGCAGACAGTCCTGAAACACCGGGGTTTATCCCGGCGGCGGACCCTCCGACGCTCTAGTCAGTCTCTGTGAGAGAGTAGCAATAACTAGGTATATTTAAGTGGCAAAAGATTGATTACCTCAAAAGGTGGGTGTGGGTCTAGTATTTATAGAGAATCCCAACCGGGTTTGGTTCCACTTGGGGGCCAGGTCTGGATCCGAAAGCCCGTGGGCCTAACGTGGCAGAAGGCCCAGGGGGTTTAGGGCGGACGTGGCAATACCAGGAGTGGTATAGGGCTGACGTGGCGAAACCCTTGGCGGTATTTGGAGCTGACGTGGCCCATCGTGGGCCTCCTGTGCTTCTGGGGGGATCGGAGGGCCTAGGCTGCGCCAGGTCATCCTTCTGCCCCGCCAGAGAGGGGGGACGGCCTGTGGAACTGTCCCGGATCGGACTCCGAGGGCTACTGAGGCTCGTCGGTACGAGGAGGCCAGTACCGTGAGGGCAAACACGAGGTTCGGCGCCGACCCTGAAGTGGTTCGGAGCCGAACCAGGTTGCTATCTTTACCTTTCTGAGTGGGAATTGTATCGGGCCCTGGTTGGGCCTCAGGCCATTTTTACCCTGTCACAGTTGGTGATAATGCAAGCAAATTCTCATCCTTTATTGGGGTAATAGCAAGGAACCCATGGATAATTCCTTTGTCGTACGAGAGTTGGCCGAAGGTGCCAACCACGACAAAGGCAACTGCAATTACAACAATCAAGGTATTTCCCATCTAAAATAAATAATTGGTAGGCTCAAATATATTATTGAAATATGTATTTTTAGTGATGGGTATTCAGTTTATGCAATTCAGTTATCCTTTGTTAAACTTCATAAATTTTGCAGCAATACTTCTCGTTCTCAGACTCCCTTACGCCTTGGGTTGAAAAGTCACTCTCCAAAAAGTGGAGAGACTACATGAGTGACTTGAAGGCTAGGTTTTTTGACAAAGACCAGTCAGAGGTGGATAATGCAGGGGCTGTGCCACTGAATGTGGAGCCTTCAGATTGGCAATTCCTTGTACATTACTGGTGTTCGGCGGTCGGTCAGGTATTTATATTACTAACCAAAATTTAATGACTTTGTGGTTGTATGGCTACTCTAATTTAATTTTTTGTTAACTTCATTATGGCATATACAGAAAATGGCAGAAGTGGGTGTTGCCAGTCGGTCAAAGCAGCTAGTGTTGCACACCGCTGGTACACAGAGCATTGTTCTGGTTCGGGAAGAATTGGTAAGCGCAATCAAATTGAACATTTTTGACTTACAGTTATTTGTTTATAAGCATTTCATCTTACTAATATATAGGAAGAAGATTTGGGGGGTCCTACGGAGTTTGGCGACATAAATTTTTTCGATGCCACCCACAAGTCGAAGGATGGGACGTATGCGACCCCTGAGACAGCACGGATTGTGGTAATTTGTGAACTAATATCTGTCAGATCTACAATTGACTATCATTATAACTATTTTAGTTATGGGTAATTAAATATTTAGTGAATTGAGTTGGAACACAAAATTGACTATAGGCTATGACATAATATTTTAGTGATGACCTTTTAGAAATTTACTACTATATATAGGCTATAGCAATGTTATTGTTTATGTATATCTTTAGTTGCTTTTACTTTTTGATGATTTATAGCTTATTTTTGTAAATGGCTAATAATTTGTCGAAATCTCATCTGCTTTTAACTCTGATTGTTATATCCTTTTACAGACTAACGCTCGGAAAAAGTTTGATGAAATCTCTTCCGCTTCAGATTCTGACCCCACGACGGCATCCACAGATTTCTGTATCCGCCAGCGACTTGCCTTGACCGCAGTTAGGGGAAAGAAAAGGCATGGATGTGTCCGTGGTATGGGGCTAGGACCAACCCCCTCGTAGTTATTCGGGCGGAGTGAATCTACTTCAAGTGGGACTCGGAACGAGGAGATGACTTCATTAAAGGCACAAGTGGTACTCCTCCAAGAACAAATGGCCCAGTTAATAAGGCAGCAATCTCAAGTCTCACCACCGGTAAGTCTTTAAATTAGTAATTTTGAAGAGATTATAATTTTGAATGCATGAAAGACACGTATTAGTGTTTGTGAGTCTGCATTGTGGCTGTCGTCTAGTGGTTGTCGTCTATGTTTCTTAATTGGGCGGTGATTAGAAAGAAAGAGTTCGAGTGGAGATCTGGAAACCCATATAGAGACATCTCATTTATTATAATCTATTATTATTATTGGACCAACCCCCTCTTGCTGTTGTTGCTGATGTCTCTTTGTGTGCGTGTGTTGAAGAGAAAGAAGGGATGAGAGAGAGTTGAGGAAAATGCCGTTATGTTAGCCTGGTGTATCCTCATTCTCTACCATTCCTCTTTCTGGCTCCATTTATGGCTTCTATATTAAATTGGTTTCCTTCCACGATGACAGTTCCGTAAAACTACACTTGATATGAGCCCTGTTCTTATTGTTCTTCAATAAAATTGGGAGTTTTGGTGATCCAACTAGTGATCATAGCTGCACCCCACTGCATACTCACAAACACTAATACGTGTCGTTCATGCATTCTATGACCAACCCCACTTTGGCATATAGCATGCTTAGATGACATTCTATGACCTGCACACATGCTTGTTCAGCCCAATTCTTGTACAGATTTGGAGGATTTTGGTATACAGCTAGCATCCTTAGTTGATAGTTAACCCATTTTGGTAAAAAAGCATGCTAAGATGACAATCAGATGCATGAATTCAGCTTCTTTAACAGTAAAAGAAAATGAAAATTTGCAGTATCTACGCATATATGTTTCTCTATTAATTCTTCATCCCAACTAAACCATTGATGTTTGTGGCTCCAAAACAAACCTGCACAAGGTTTGTTCTAACCAATTCTTGTACAGATTTTGTGAATTCTGATGTTTTTAGATCTAGCATCACAATTTTTGATTGGGCTGTGATTGGATTGTTTAGTGACTGTCAACAAGTGTTCTTAATTGGGCTGTGATTAGAAAGAAACGAGTTGGAGTGGAGATCTGGAAACACATATAGAGACATCTCGTTCATAATAATTTATTATTATTGTTGTTCTTGTCGCTCTTGCGGTTGTTGCTGATGTCTCTTTATGTGCGTTTGCTGAAGAGAAAGCAGGGATGAGAGAGAGTTTAGGAAAATGCCGCTATGTTAGCCTGGTGTATCCTCATTCTCTACCATTCCTCTTTCTGGCTTTTATATTTGGTTTCCTTTCACGATGACAGTTCCTTAAAACTACACTTGATATGAGCCCTATTCTTATTTTTCTTCAATAAAAATGGGAGTTTTGGTTATCCAACAAACATGTACCCGCATACTTCCAAATGGCATTTTCTTTAGAAAGTCGGGCTCCAAAGAATCGATCTATGGCTAGAATCTCCATTCAAAGCCCAATCAAAATTTGTCATCCTGGATCTAAAATCTTCTTTGAGCCACAAACATCAATGATTTAGTTGGGATGAAGAATTAATAGAGAAACATATATGCTTAGATACTGAAAATTTTCATTTTATTTTACTGTTAAAGAAGCTGAATTCATGCATCTGATTGCCATCTTAGCATGATTTTTTTACCAAAATGGGTTCACTGTCAACTAAGGATGCTGTATGTATACCAAAATCCTCCAAATCTGTACAAGAATTGGGCTGAACAAACCTTGTGCAGGTTTCTTTTGGAGCTACAAACATCAATGATTTAGTTGGGATGAAGAATTAATAGAGAAACATATATGCTTAGATACTGTAAATTTTCATTTTCTTTTACTGTCAAAGATGCTGAATTCATGCATCTGATTGCCATCTTAGCATGATTTGTTTACCAAAATGGGTTCACTGTCAACTAAGGATACTGTATGTATACCAAAATCCTCCAAATCTGTACAAAAATTGGGCTGAACAAACCTTGTGCAGGTTTCTTTTGTAGCCACAAACATCAATGGTTTAGTTGGGATGAAGAATTAATAGAGAAACATATATGCTTAGATACTGGAAATTTTCATTTTCTTTTACTGTTAAAGAAGCTGAATTCATGCATCTGATTGCCATCTTAGCATGATTTTTTTACCAAAATGGGTTCACTGTCGACTAAGGATGCTGTATGTATACCAAAATCCTCCAAATCTGGACAAGAATTGGGCTGAACAAACCTTGTGCATGTTTCTTTTGAAGCCACAAACATCAATGATTTAGTTGGGATGAAGAATTAATCGAAAAACATATATGCTTAGATACTGGAAATTTTCATTTTCTTTTACTGTTAAAGAAGCTGAATTCATGCATCTGAAGATTTAAGTTCCAGGATGGCAAATTTTGATTGGGCTGTGATTGGATTGTTTAGTGGTTGTCGTCTATGTTCTTAATTGGGCTGTGATTAGAAAGAGAGGGCTCGAGTGGAGATCTGGAAACCCATATAGAGACATCTCATTTATAATAATTTTTTATTATTATTGTTCTTGTCGCTCTTGCTGTTGTTGCTGATGTCTCTTTGTGTGCGTGTGCTGAAGGGAAAGAAGGGATGAGAGAGAGATGAGGAAAATGCCACTATGTTAGCCTGGTGTATCCTCATTCTCTACCATTTTCTGTTTCCATTTCTGGCTTCTATATTTGGTTTCTTTCCACGATGACAGTTCCTTAAAACTATACTTGATATGAGCCCCTTCTTATTTTTCTTATATTTGATTTCCTTCCACGATGACAGTTTCATGGATTGTCTGAACAATCCATGAAAGACATGCTTAGATATTAGATTTTCATTTGTTTTACTATTTTAGATACTGGATATTCTCAATCAGAGGAGAATGTAAAGGTTTCAAGTTAGATACTTGATTTTCATTTGTTTTGCTGTTTTAGATATATTCAAAAACAAAATTAAGTACTAGCTTTTTAGCACTGCAATATAATTAATTACCTCTCTATATATCATTAACAATTCCATTTGCAATTGGCACTTTGATCTTAGAATTTATGAATTGGGTAGATCTTTTTGCAAGTTTAAAAAATATGTATATTCTGTATTGTGGTCTACTGTTGAACTAAATTATTGTTTTTTTCATAGAGCGGTTTCCGAGATGAAGGAAATTCTGATGATCAGAACTGAAGCTACTCGAGGGGTATGTATCTGTGGTCGGCCTATCCTTGCTATTGTTATGTCCTCCTTGCTGTTGTTGTCTTGTATTGTTGTTTTAAGTAATTGTTGGGATATTTGGGATGTTCGTTACTGTATTTGTTAATTATGACACTGTGTTAATTTTGCGGTGAATTTGGACGATGATATAACACGTGTGAAACTTTATTATCTTTAATTCTTGTGTTTGGTTGTGATTTGCGCATTCATATGCCTGAAATTGGTTGAATCAGTTGTGAATTAGTTTACATGTTTTTTAAATGAAATTGTGAATTGAAATCGAATGGAAAACTGGAGCAGGAAAAACAAATGGGCATACACTGGCGTATGAAATTGTGAATTGAAATCGAATGGTAAACTAGAGCAGGAAAAACAAACAGGCATACACCGGCATTTCATAAAATGCCGGTGTATCTAATTGTTTAGTTGAAAATTTCATTAGAGAGGGTTTCCACACACACCGGTGTACCCATATGAATGCAACAGTACTAAGAAACACTGGCGTTTTATAAAACGCCGGTGAATATCTCTATAGCGGCGTGTGTACGACACGCCGGTGCTTGTAAGTAGGGAAAGAAGGGCGCTCAGAAACACGCATACACCGGCGTTCTATGACCGCCGGAAAATATTACACATTCACCGGCGTTTTTACAATCGCTGGTGAAAAGATATATACCGGCGGTATGTGACCGCCGGTGAATGTATATTGGGGGGAAAGAACGACGCCCAGAAATTCCCATATACCGGCGTTGTCTGGCAGCCGGTGTATTGTCAAGATATACCGGCGTCCAGTAGAAACGCCGGTGAATACGCCTATCTTTCCACGACGCTCGATTCGGCGGCATTTGTACCGGCATTTTTAAAAACGCCGGTGAATGTTTCACCGGCGTAAAAAACCACCGGTAAAGGTCTAAAAAAATGCCGGCGAATAGCTTCTGTGTTGTAGTGTGTATCTTCATTAGTGTCTGGATTTAGAGAATTCGTATGGTTAGGGGCACTTGAAGCATCTGTAACCTATTAAAAATAAAATACAACTTATAGACTCTTCTTAATAAATATTTCCATCATTCATTAGAGAAAAAAATATATCCATTAGCATATTAAGAAGTAACACCATTATCTTAGTATATGCTAATGTAGATGAGACGTCAAGATTAATGAATACATTAAAAAAGTACGCAGAAACTACAAAGTGACAACTTACTCAGACACGAAGGAGATCATACGCCTCCTCAATTCATCCTCACGAGTCTCAATGTCCAGTGCATTTCTTGATGCAGAATCATGATAACGACTTGCCTCAGCGTGCAAAGATTCTGCTGACCGCAACTTGCTCTCTGCCTCATCAAACTTTTTGTGCAGTTTCGATCATTTCTCGAGCTTCAACCAACTTCCTTTCATATGCAAGCTTTGTCTCAGCAGATTCAACACGCATATCATGCAAAGCTTTCTCAATCTGTACAAATGTGACAACAAATAATGTAAATAATCACCCATAAAGCTTTATTAGAGGTTTACCTTATTCATGTAGGATTAATTGAACAAATACAGGACAATTTACCCTAACTACTTGCAGTTACAAAGTCCATTTCAAAAATTAATCTCAGCAAACAGAGGTCACCATTTCCACCCACAATTTATAGGCAAGTGATGGTACTCTCAAACTCCCTCCACAACTAGGGCCAATCACTTGTCATAAGACAATAACTCTTAAATTTGTGCTCTTTTTAGTAAATACAATGGAAATTGCAAAATCACATAAAGACAATTATATAATACTGCTTAAGGATTATATACGAAATATGAACTATTATATGATTCAAGGTAACTGAGATAACAAACTACCACAAACATCAATATACAAGCAAAATTTGGTCTCATCTGCACAGTTATCCAATATTAGTTCAGAAATTATATGCCACACACTGGATTTTAACCTCCTTTCCAGTATCTAAGAGATACAGCATCTTGGTTAAAATCGCTCACAGTTCTCAATGACCAATCACTAATGTTATAATAACATAGGAAACTCGGATGAGGAGGGCAGTAACGAGGAGTGACATGGATTAGGTGCCGCTCCTTAAATTGGCGGCCTTTTCTTTACTATAGCTCTTGAAGTTGTTGAATTCTTAATGTTTATGATCTCTTATTAGTATATTACTTATGAAATATGTTCCTCACTTTTGCTGGGTATGAATATCATGCTCCATATGACACTTCGGATTCATCAAAAATCTTACTAACGAAATGTCGGGAGGGTTTCCACATCATTTTGTATGTCTAAAAGAATGTCATACTCCCAGTTTAAATTTACAAGTCCATCAACAATAACCATTGACAACTACAACTAATTCAAACATCAAGTTTTGGGCCCTGAAGTTATCAAAGGAGCAGACTTACACAGTAGGTGTTTGCCAACAGGGGCGGATGTAGCATATGTTCAGGGGGGCACGGACCCCACTGAAAAAAAGCTACAGTGTAATTTTTTTTTATATAAGCATTATAGGAACCCAGTGAACTAAAAGAAAGGAACCCACTCAAAATTAATTAGAAACCCACATCTCTATTAAAGCCCAAAATTAAAATAAAGCCCAACTGGAAAATGAACCAAAAACTTTGAAAATAACAAGTCTATTAGTCTCAGCCCAACTCAAAATTAACCTCTATTAATCTCACTGTCTCAGCTCCCGTTCCTCACTTCACCCAATTGAAAAAAACAGAACAGAAGTCTCCTCTGCCTCTCTGCAGCTCTGGTTGTCCTCTCGCCATCGATCCCCATGTTGTCAGGTAATCGAAAAGAACTCTCATCTTTTCCATCTTTAGTTTCTTTATTTGTGGGTTTGTTTATGAATTTGGGAGGGGGAGGGGTTAAAATAAATTGGTATAAATGGATGATCTTTGTGTAGGAATTGTGGTCGTAATCCGTACAAGTGATCGGAGGATTTTGTGTGTATGATTTGGTGGGATTGTTTGTTTATGGGTTTTTTTTTTTCTTTTTGTTGACGTTTTCTAGATTTTTTGGGGGGGTTAAAGATTGGTATTGGGGATACTTTTTTTTCTCCCCTCTCTCAGTTTTGATTTGATAGGGTTTTCATTGTGGGTTTTTGTTCATAGTTTCTGGGGTTCAAATTAGAGTAGCTAATACCAATTCAGTTTTGTTCATCTTAATTAATTGCAGGCTGCTGGATCTGAAACAAGGCCAGAACAAAGATGGGAAGACAATTCTCTACCTCGTCTTCGAGTACATGGACACTGATCTCAAGAAGTACATCAAAAGCTTCCGCGCAAATCACGAACTCATCCCATCCAAAATGGTCAAGGTGCTACTCGGCGTTGAAAGATTGAAACTCAAAGTCCCGGTGTAGTAATTCTCTCGGTCTCGGATCCTCTCTCATACTCCTTTGCTAAGCTCTACTATAGGTTAGTTTACTTTACTTTATCCAATTTATTATTTATTTTTTTGTTAATAAATTACATAATTACATATTTAAAGATTATTAGGCAATCTTAGCTCTTAAGAAATTTATATGAATTTAAATTTGTCTATATAAATGATTAATGATAAATATTAATTACTTAGTGACTTTGTTGGTAGTAAAATTTTAATAAATGAAATGGTTAATTAATTATTGTTATTATTTTTTGACAATTAACAGATACAAAATGAAAAGATTTTTCTCAAGCATAAATGTTCCTCAATCGCTTGAACCTCCAACCTCGGAACCATCGGTTGAACAATCATCGAGAATAAATATTTCTCAATCTAGTTCTACGCCTTCAATGCCTAAATTAATTGATTTAAAAGAGCTTCCTTCGGATCCATTTGATAGGAAAAATTTTTTAGATTATCATCCTAATCAAAGAGATGAAATAAGGCGGACATACTTGATTAGAGGACCTTGTCAACCACGTGGTCATGAATTCAAAACTACAATCATGGGAGGTAAACCAAGACGCTTTAATACTACATGGTTTGATAAATATGGTTGTTTGTTGGAGTATAGTATGAAAGCCAATAAAGTCTTTTGTTTGTGTTGTTACTTATTTAGTGATCACGTTGGAAGACAAGGAGGGGGTGATGCATTTGTGGTTGAAGGTTTTTGTAGTTGGAATAAAATGGATAGACTTAAAACTCATGTTGGTGATGTTAATAGTTCACATAATAAGGCTGTTAAAAATTGTGATGATCTAATGAGTCAAGACCAATCTATTGCAGTTGCAATACATAAGCAAAGTGATATTACAAAGAATGAGTATCGTATTCGATTGAATGCTTCAATCGATGTTGCTAGATATTTGTTGAACGGTGCATTACCTTTCCGTGGTCATGATGAGTCAGAAAACTCTTTTCATAGAGGTCATTTTTTGGAGATGATAAAATACACACAAAATCAAAATGAAAGTGTCCGTAAAGTTACATTGAAAAATGCTCCGGAAAATAGTCAAATGGTGTCTCCTAGCATTCAGAAAGATATTTGTCATTGCTTTGCACAAGAAGTACTCAAATCTATTCTTGCAGAAATTGGTGATGATGTATTTGCCTTGTTAGTTGATGAGTCTAGTGATGTGTCTAAAAAGGAACAAATGGCTGTTGTTTTAAGATATCTTGATGCACGGGGAATGGTTAAGGAGAGATTTGTTGGTCTTGTTCATGTAAAGGAGACATCTTCTTTAACTCTTAAATATGCTATTGATTGCTTATTTGCTGAATTTGGTTTGAGTTTGAAATAGATTAGAGGGCAGGGTTATGATGGTGCAAGCAATATGCGTGGTGAGTTTAATGGGTTAAAAGCTCTAATCATGAGAGAAAATAGTTCAGCATATTATGTACATTGTTTTGCTCATCAACTTCAATTAGTTGTTGTGGCGATTGCAAAAAAACATTTTGCTGTTGGAGATGTAATAAATCAATTTCAAAAGATGCCAATGTTACTAATGAAGATGTAATAAATCAATTTCAAAAGATGAAAACTCGTAGGGAGCAAATTTAGAATGTAAAACATTTCTTATTTATTTTAGTATTGTACTTTCTTAATTGTTATCGTATTTATTTTTGTATAAGGACCCCACTGAACTAAATTCCTGGATCCGCCACTGTTTGCCAACTTAAACATAGATAAACCATACAGAACAAACTTGAACATCGGTGAACAGAGGATCTTTCAGAAGAAATAAAGGACAGAAATTACAAAATAATAAAAATAATAATAATAACAACAATAATTACTATTATTATTTTTTGTGAAATCATTGTCTGATTAGTATGTATCATAAATTAGCATCAACTGACTTTGATGACAGGTAAAAACTAGCAATGACTTACTAGAACCTTAGCGACAGATGACCAGTATATCTGGACACCTGTTTCAAACTGATTTAAAATTAGTAAATCTGATAATTCTTGTATAGATAGTAGAAATACAAAACGAAATAAGGCAGAAAAACCAGCAATAATAATACAATGTAGTCTCAAGTCTCAACATATTATAATGAAAATATATTTCAGCAATGCAACCACGAGTCTAACCATGTCCTCATGTTTCCAAAATTGGCTCCAGAGCACGCTGACTGGAAGTTACTCATCATTTAAAAGATCTTTAGAAAATTTTCAGAAACCCATAAACATGTGATACATGAGAATGATTTCGTTAACTTCTAGTACCACATTCCATTACAATCAAAACTTTTTAACATGTACAAAACTGCAGAGTGATTTTATTAACATTTGCATGAAACATATCTTTGGCAAAACTCAGAGGGACAACCAGTAGCTAGGATTGAAAGCTACACAATACCTAGAAGTGCTTTCAATATCCAATCCATCATCTGCGACGATTAGGGGATTAGTAGAATGAAGCACATTGTGAAAAAAGTTAGTTGTTAATTGAGACATGGTGCTTAATGAGGTTTGAGAAACCCACAGGATTAAGATAAAATGTTTATGTAGTCGAAGGTTAGAAAGAAATGCCCACCTCCACCCAAATACCATCTTTAATGGCTTAACACCTATGTGTTTCCTCCATACATCTAAAGCATGCTTTAATTCCTTGGCCATGGCCAGTTTATATATATATATATATATATATATATATATGGCCATGGCCAGTTTATATATATATATATATATATATATATATATGAGTCCTCTTCCGTTGTGCACTCGGTTTTCGGGCCATCGTATGGATGATCCAAACATTTCACATTCATGTAGACATATAAATTAGTCTACATATGTAAAATCAAGTCATTTGAAATTTATTTGCCAATACATTGAAGTGTTACAAAATTGTATGGCTGAATATCGTTTTTTTTTTAATGACATAATGGTTTGCCACAACTGACCCTCGTGCAAAGAACTTGTATTGTTGTGGCTGCGAACAAATCACACACTAAATCTATAATTATCTTTTTCTTCTACTCAAGATTCTCTTTCTAAAATATCGATAATTTATGATTGATACAAGTATGCCCACAATGGTACACAAAAATAAGGAAATCACGTCATTCAGATTATTGATACTGTGCTCACTACATACCTAAAGCCCTTCCCCCTGACAAAGGAAAAAATACTTTTTATTGATGCATTTATACAAATTGGAGAAAACGAGCAAAGAGTGTACTTCATGTTAAACTATTTATATGAATACAAAGTTTCCATAAAGTTGCAGTGAGAAGTTTTTCAAGTACTTCAAAGGAGAGAGAAAAACCTCCCAGTATGAAAGAGTGTTCTATCAGTGTTCTACTTCTTCTCCAGAACTTTCCAAACAAAAAATATAAGGGAGAGTCCAGTGAAGAGAGTTCAGTTTTACTGGACCACAACTTTAAAAGACAACAAAACAAAATAATCAGAAATAAAATTCATGAAAACTCTTTCCCTTACCCAATATTATCTTGCAACAAAATATCCAAAGAAGTTGTCTTTGAATAAATTTGCCATCAACGAATGGAATATGTAGATAAAAATGATTAAAAGAGATACCAAATCACCGCCAAGTAATTTCAAAATTGTTCAAAAGATATATGAAAGCATCTTACATCAACATAGAATCAAGTTAAAGTACAAATAAGAACATTGGAAAAAAGATTTAAGACTTAAAAGCTTGATAAATTAAATATAAACCTGACCAAGTTGTGGTCCTGCTAACTTCAAGAAAGTTGCATTTGTTTGTGCTGCACATGCACGAGCCATCAATGTCTTCCCAGTTCCAGGAGGTCCATACAAAAGCACTCCTTTAGGTGGTCGGATACCTAATTTCTTAAACCTGTCTTTGTGGGTAATTGGCAACATTATAGCCTCAACAAGCTCTTGGATCTACAAAGATTCGCAAATTATCAAGTAAATTTAAGTATCCATATACAAAATCTCAGCTGCAGCCACCACAACCATTCATATATAGCACAATTATATAATATTGCTTAAGGATTATATACGAAATAAGAACTATTATATGATTCAAGGTAATTGAGATAACAAATTACCACAAACATCAATATACAAGCAAAATCTGGTATCTTCAAAAATATCATGCTCCATATGACACTTCGGTATGGACCTCCGGGAATGTCTAAAATATCATGCTCTCATCAAAAATACCAGGAGGTTTACCACATCATTTTGTATGTCTAAAAGAATGTCATACTCTCACTTTAAATTTACAAGTCCATCAACTATAACCATTTGACAACTACAACTAATTCAAACATCAAGTTTTGGAATAAGAAATATTACCTTTGTGACACACTCTTTCTCAATAGGCAATGCCCCTAATTTACAATTTCTGGTTAAAATCAAGAATGCGAACCTGAGAATGAAACCTGAGAGAAACGAAGACAGCGGGAGAGGGACGATGATGGCAAAGTGGCTGCAAGACGACGAAAGGAGGGCGGGTCAATGATTCGAGATCGAAAGAGAAAGATAGAGAGATCAAGGTAGGGTTTTAGATGTGGCTGGGGGCGGCACGGCGGTGAGGAGGGGGGCACGACGGCGGGATGAGGAGGGGGCACGGCGGCGGAAGGAGGGGAATTTGGAGATAGGGTTTGGTGAGAGGTGGGTGACGGCGGTGAGTGGCGGCGGAGGAAGATGGCGACGGTTGAAAGGAAGACGGCGGCGTCGGTGGCGATGGACGAGCAACGGCGATGGTGGGAGGAGGCGACGACGGTGACGTGGATGAATGACGACGGCGCTAACCAACTGGTCGGGGATTCGGGTGTGAGAGATAGGAGAGAGAGAGAGAGAGAGAGAGAGAGAGAGAGAGAGAGAGAGATGGGTGTGAGAGATAGTGTATAAATTGAAGGGTTTGGGATTTGGGGAGAAAATGAAAAAGTTGGGGGGCAAATAAATAATGGAATATACCCACAGTGTTTTATCTCGTTAGTAAAACTTATAGTTACGGATTAAAAACTCTAAAGCTATAGGATACTTATACCCACAGTTTACTATACGTCTGTAGGTATATAATGCCTATACCCACGATTTTAGTGATCCGTCACTATAGGTGTCCGTTGGTATATGGCAAATTCCTTGTAGTGACTGGATCATTCTAGAGATGATTTTTTTTTATACTAAAGTCGCTAACAGAAAGAGAAAGAAGAACAAAAATTATACTAAGGTCACTACTGAAAATATCGACCTTAGTATATATATATTTTTTCATTTTTCTAGTGAGCTAACTCTCTGGAATGACCAAGTGTTTCAATATGATTGAGACAAGGTTACCATTTCCATCAGCAACTTCATATATACTATAGTCGTTGATGGGAATGGTGACAATAAAAAAAATAAATTTTTAATTATAGAAATGATCTTTGTTCCCATTAGCGACCTTAGAAAGGCAGAGACCTCTGATGGGAATGACGGCCGCTGCAGATATGGCAACAACTAGCTCACTAATAAATATAGTTTGGGAAGTGTCCCACTTTTGCAAATACTTTCAAGAAGTGGCTTAGTACGGTAAAAAAATCAGGACATCATGGGTTTAAAGGACTATCATGATTCTATTATGGACTGTTATGGTTTTTAATGGGTGTGATGGATACGTGATGGCTAGCACTGCTATAAGGTCGGGTCGGGTCGGGTTGGGTCGGTAGTGAGATACCCAGACTCTACCCTATGGTAACGGGTCCGTGTCCGAATTCGGGTCTATTTAATTTTTTTCGGGTCCAGTTCGGGTCTAATCGGATCCCGGATACCCTACGGGTCTAATAATATACGACAATAATTTTATTTTTCAATGTTTACAAAAGTTTTCAATATTCAAATTCGTAACATATTTTTTTTTCTTTGGAGTATCAATTGAATCAGCTACATACATACTGAAAGTGAAAGTAAAAATAATTAATATGTAAATGAATATAGGGAATTTGATTTTATAAAATAAAGAGTATGAGATCCAAATTGGGAGGAAAAAAAAAGATTGCACACTCTTTATTAAGTTATATGAACGTATTAAGCTTTATTTTCTATAAAAACGTAATTTTTTTTACACATACAACTATCTTTTTCTAATATATTAAAAATTAATTCATTGGTCTTCTAACGGGTGCATTGGTTGGGCCCGACCAAGTCCAAAATCATTGGAACCTAATCCTGCCAGTCTAGAATCGGGTCAGTTCTGGTCCAATATTGAGTCCGGGTCGGATCCTGGTCTTGGATAAATGTGACAGTGCTAGTAATGGCCCATGGTTATATTGTATGGGATTCTCCATATAAAAGGAATTTTCCTCAAATTTTGTAAGTGAGATTGGAGTTCTAGATTTAAAGGTCTTTAATGAGGCTCTTCTCCTCAAATATTGATGGAAGATTGTCTCATCAGACTCTCTTATAAGTCAGACCCTAAATCCTTTTACTATAATGCCAGTTCACATTGCTTTTGGTGTCCTACTCAAGCGTCAAATTTTCGGAAGGGAGTTTTTCAACTCAAGGACCAGTTCATGCATAATATTGATTGGAAACTTGGAAATGGAAAACTGATCAAATTTTGGACGTACAAGTGGATTGATGGTAACAATATTTCCTCACTATGCCTTGCTCTAACAACTGTTGCTTGGAACCTTGAAGCAACTATCTTATTTCAAGGAGAATGGATCAATAACAACTGACACTGAAGACCAAGACTTCACTGCATCTCTACCCCTATCCTTAGGGAAGAGAGGGAGAGACTATTGGAGCTCATAGCAGACAGTCACCCATCAGACACTGAAGACATACCATCATGGAGGCATAATGCATCAGGCATTTTCACTGTCAAGTCAGCCTATAATTTCTTCATCTACTCAGGACTCAGATCTCCATATCAGGATGCAACTTGGGCGTCAACAACACCTTTGAAATGCAGAGTCTTCATTTGGCAGTTGAGCTGGGAGAAGATTAACTCCAAGTTTGTTCTACTTTCCAAGGGTTGGTTGAGAGACCCGACAACCTTTCACATTTTCTTCGAATGACCCATCGCGGCCACCACCTGGAATTTGTTCACAACCCTCTTCAGCATACACACAATGCCTCAGAATATACACAAATGCTTCTCATCATGGTGTTTTGGCTCACACTCGCATAGACACGCTTGGCACCTTCTCACAATTGATATTAGTAGGAGTATCTGGCTAACTAGAAATAATCGATTTTTTTCTTCAAAATTACTTTCGACGAGTTCAATTATTTCTAATGCAATAGTTTGGTTTAGTTCTTGTCAAGATGGATGTGATAGTGACAAGAAGAATGAGAAGCTTATGCAGGGGGTGGAAAATGCAGGAGCAAAGATAATTCTGTTCAAAGAAGTTGTCTAGGCCGATGATCTTACAGACAGTGGGGAAGATAGTAACTCCAGATGACTCTATTTTCTCTCTGATGGTGAACTTTTATGATTTTGTATCTCTTTTTGAGTCTGAGGTTGTCTTTTTTGGTCCTTATTATATCTTTCACCGTATGTATTCAAGGATGATGTTTTGGGTTGTGAGATCCTTCGGTTAGCGATTGCTTGTAGTTATAATTTTATTGGGGCCAAATACCAAGACTTATAGCAAGTTGAGGTGTAAGATAGACGCCTGCTACCCTCTCTTCGACTTAATTCTAGGTATTCCAGCCTTTAATATGATTATATTTAGCAGCCATATCGGATCGAACAATCTTATATTTTGTGAATATGTACTTACTTTAGTTCTATATATATATATATATATATAGAGAGAGAGAGAGAGAGAGAGAGAGAGTCCCCTTCGGTTGCACACTACTTTTGGTGAGCACTCCGTGAGCACTCATGAAATAGAGCACCTATGACAAATCCGAACCGCTCATATTGTTCTATATACCTTAGATAGCCTAATAATAAAAAATCAAGTAATTTAAAGTTCATTTGCCCATCCATCATGTTGTTCGAATTTTCAGCCATACAATTTTGTAATGATGTAAATCATGGGCAAATGAACTTCAAATTACTTGATTTTTTATTGTTAGACTATCTAAGGTATATAGAACAATATGAGCGGTTTGGATTTGTCATAGGTGCTATATTTCGTGAGTGCTCACGGAGTGCTCACCAAAGTAGTGTGCAACTGAAGATTTCTCTCTCTCTCTCTCTCTCTCTCTCTCTCTCTCTCTCTCTCTCTCTCTCTATATATATATATATATATATATATATATATATATATAGAGAGAGAGAGAGAGAGAGAGAGAGAGAGAGAGAGAGTGTTGTTCGGTTGCAAACGGGCTGGAACGGGTCTGTTCGCACGGACCCGTGCGAACTTCGATCTGGACCGTTGGATCGAAGATCCAACGGTCCAGATTTTTTTAATAAAATCTTGCCTTAACCCGTTCTTGCCAACGACGGGTTAAGGCAAAATTTAATTAAAAAAGATGGCCTTAACCCGTTCTTGGGAATAACGGGTTAAGGCTATATTTTTTCATTTTCGTCGACATACAGTTCGTCTTCTTTCTTCCGCTCTCTTCTTCTTTCTTCGACGAAAATAAACCCAAACGACGGAAAAAAGAAAAAAACCCTAGCTCCGACGCTCGAAACCCTCGATCTCCCTCTTCTCTCCCAACTCCGACGATCGGAACCCTCGAACTCCGACGATCGAAACCCTAGATTCTCTTCCCCTCTTCGGTACGAAATCGGAACCCTAGTTCTCTTCCAAAACCCATTGCTTGGCTCGATTTCGCCCTATTCCGTAAGGTATAAACTATTTCTTTAACCCAATAATCTACATTTGTATTTTTTTTTGAATATGTGTGTAGTAATTTATTTAGAAATTGGGAAAAAATTTAAATGCGTTAGTAGATTTTGGATGTAGATTCGGGTTGACCTTAAGTATATTCAATTTCCGAATTACGTTGCTTGCATTAGTAACTAGTAGAATTAGAATTGTATATACGAAATTAGTTATAAACTTTTCAGTGCGGTTATGGTTGAAAACCCTGCGAACGACCGTAAAAAAATACGAAACTTTCTGAGTAGGTTCGTCTCACGTAGTACAAGCCAAACCTACTTGTAGAAGCGAGTGTCGACTCATGGTTCGAGAGTTACGGCCGCGTATTGCTTTCGGTTGGAAAAAACCAAGTATAGCGGTGCACGGCCGTATATCGCAAACCGTGACTCGAAACACGCTTCTACAAGTTCGGGTGGCTTGCCCTACGTGAATTCGACCAAGTCGGAAAGTTTTAAAATTTTCGGATGCCATTTGTGCGGTTTTCTCAACTTCCTCGCATTATAAGTTTTAGACTTAGAATTCTTTAAGTGCGGGTAGATTAGAAAACCCTCCAAACGGCCTCCAAAAAATATGAAACTTTGCGATTTGGTTGGTGACACGTACGAGAAGTGACCCGAAGTTGTAGAAGTGAATTTCGACTCACGGTTCGAGAGATACGGCCGCGTATCGGTTTTGGTTGGAAAAAAACAACTAAAGCCGGTACACGGCCGTATCTCACGAACCGTGAGTCGAAACTCGCTTCTACAAGTTCGGGTGGCTTACCCTACGTGAATCCGACCTAGTCGGAAAGATTTATAATTTTCGGGTACCGTTTGCGCAGTTTTCTCAACTTTCTCGCACTACAAGTTTTAGACTTAGAATTTTCTAAGTGCGGGTAGATTAGAAAACCCTTCAAACGGCCTCCAAAAAATACGAAACTTTGCGGCTTGGTTGGTGTCACCTAAGGGAACCCAAACGAACTTGTAGAAGTGAGTTTCGACTCACGGTTCGAGATATACGGTCGCGTATCGCTTTCGATTGAAAAAAACTATTATAAAGCGGTATACGGTCGTATCTCGCAAACCGTGAGTCGAAACTCGCTTCTACAAGTTCGGGTTGCTTGCCCTACGTGAACCCGACCAACTCTGAAAGTTTTAAAATTTTCGGATGCCGTTTGTGCGGTTTTCTCAACTTCCTCGCATTACAAGTTTAAGCCTTAGAATTTTCTTAGTGCGGGTAGCTTAGAAAATCCTTCAAACGGCCTCCAAAAAATACGAAACTTTGCGATTTGGTTGGTGTCACCTACGAGAAGTGAACCGAAGTTGTAGTAGTGAATTTCGACTCACGGTCCGAGAGATATGGCCGCGTATCGGTTTTGGTTGGAAAAAAACAACTAAAGCCGGTACACGGCCATGTCTCGCAAACCGTGAGTCGAAACTCGTTTTTACAAGTTTGGGTGGCTTGCCCTACGTGAATCCGGCCTAGTCGAAAAGTTTCTTAATTTTCGGGTGCCGTTTGCGCGGTTTTCTCAACTTCCTCGCACTACAAGTTTTAAACTTAGAAATTTCTAAGTGCGGGTAGATTAGAAAACCCTTCAAACGCCCTCCAAAAAATACGAAACTTTGCGAGTAGGTTGGTGTCCCCTATGAGAAGCTACCCAAACTTGTAGAAGTGATTTTTGACTCCCGATTTGAGAGATACGGCCGCGTATCGCTTTCGGTTGAAAAAAAACTATTATAAAGCGGTATACGGTCGTATCTTGCAAACCGTGAGTCGAAACTCCCTTCTACAAGTTCGGGTGGCTTGCCCTACGTGAATTCCACCTAGATGGAAATTTTTATAATTTTCGGATGCCGTTTGTGCGGTTTTGCTCTATTTCCTCGCATTTTAAGTTTTAGAATTAGAATTTTCTAAGTGCGGGCCGTTTATAAAACACTTCAAACCACCTCCAATTAATACGAAACTTTTCTCCCTTTCAAGTTGTGCTGGCTTGCGCACTTATAAAAACACCAAATACAGCGGTTTAGTACCCCTAACTATTCTCCTCTTCACCGTTTCTTAGGTATGGACAGTATCGAAGGAAGTTCTGTTGCCGGGGATAAATTTGTTCGTGCACAACAACTTGGCGAGTATCTTCCTCATGTTGACGAGCACCTAAAACCGAAGATTGGTATGACATTTCCCACCCTTGATGATGCGGAAAAATTTTATTCATCATATTGCAAATGTGTGGGATTCGCTATGCGTAAGGGTGGAAATAAATATAAGGGAAACGATGTAGTGGATAAATCATACGTCTGTAATAAAGTCAGGGAGTCACCGAATAGCTATAATGAAACCAGACGAGGTACAACTTCTAGAACGGGTTGCAAAGCTTTTGTCCGTGTGAAAATAAACCCACATAGTACTTCACAAAGTAATACGTGAATTATTTATTCGTTAAATGAAGCACACAATCACGAATTTACTTCACCCGGTAGACGTCACTTGCTACCTCGAAACCGTGAATTGACTAAGACAGTTAAAAATGTAATTGGTCAACTTACCGAATCTAATGTCCCTGTATGCAAACAAATGCTATTCTTTGAAGGTGCAAGTGGCGGTAATGAGAAAATTGGATTCACCGAAACCGATGTAAGAAATCTCAAGAGAGACGAGATGGAAGGTTTAAAAGGTCACGACGGACAAATGCTACTTGAGTTTTTTGAATTGAAAAAGGCGACCGATCCCTTATTCTATTTTGATTACCAATGTGACCCCGAAGGGCGATTGACACATTGTGTGTGGGTGGACAGTATCGCCAGAAATAATTACAAAGTATTTGCGGATGTTCTCTGCTTTGACGCTACCTACAACACAAACCGATACGGAATGTTGTTCGTACCATTTGTTGGATTCAACCATCATTGGCAATCAATATTCCTAGGTTGTGGGTTCATCCCCAATGAGACGGCATCCTCATTTGAGTGGTTCTTTGAAAAGTGGCGTGCTGCAATGACATGTGATCTGATCAACATCGTGACAGATGAGGATCGCGGGATAACTTCTGCAATTTTCAAAGTTTTCCCAATCACGTCACATAGATATTGCATTTGGCATATTTTGGATAAGCTACCACATGAAGTTCGATTGTCGAATAACGTTGATGAGTTCAGGGATGCTTTGAAGACTATTATTTATACGGCGGAATTTAAAACAAAATTCGAACAGAAGTGGAAAATTTTGATCTGTCAGTACAAATTAGAAAATAACAAATGGTTGAAGGAAAAATTTGAGATCCGTGAAAAATGGGCCCCTGTGTACGCAAGAGACTCATTTTGGGGGGGCATGTTGAGTACCCAACGTAGCGAATCGCTACATTCATCCTTGAAGCACCATACTCATAAAAAGTACTCACTACATGAATTTACTATCATCTTTGACCGACTCTTAGTAAAACAAAGACACGATGAACTTAAAGAAACACATCGTAATCGCGAGGAGCGGCCAAAATTGAAGACCGAGTGGGCATTGGAGTCACAAATGGCAGGGACATACACTTTGAAGATTTTCTACAAATTTCAACAAGAAGTGGTCAAAAGCTTATTACTTAATGTGAGTTTAATTGCGAGTATGGATACACCGGATAGTGCAGCTTATTCTGTAACAGTTTGTGGAAATTCAGAACCGGGGAGGGTGATTTCTTATTGTAAAATCAGTAAAATTGCTAAATGCCCTTGTTCCATGTAGTACTTCGTAGGCATTCCCTGCAAACATCTACTTGCAGCTATTCGGTTCACAGATCACACCGCACTACCTGAACAATATATTTGTAGGCGATGGACCAGGGATCAAATGAGGAGAAGCAGTATACCGGTGGGCAATAATATGGGCGACAATTTTGCTTCGTGTTATTGTGAACTGAGTATGCACTCAAGACATGGTCGATCTTGGTTGTTCTTCAGAGCGAGGATACAAGTACATGCTCGACCACATGCTGAAGGGAATTGAAGGCTTTGCTAAGATTGAGCCAGTGAACAGCACACCACACGAAGGTAGCGCACAACCTGAGAGTGGTGGACAAGCACATACACATGCACATGTAGGTGACCCTGTACAGTGCACCACAAAGGGTAGGCCTAAAGGGAAACGGTTGAAGTCGGAAGAGAATGTCAAAAAACGAAGAGGCCAAGACTTTGCAGGACATGTCTTCGTGTCGTAGGTCACGATTCACGGAATTGCCCAAAAAATTTAGCAAGGTATTATATCAGAGATTTTGTATTTGTTAATTGGACTCAAACTTTGTTATTTTTGGTCAGTACTAACTCATTCTTCTTTCTTTTTTTAGTGGATCGGTGGGCAATGAAGAAGCTCCAAACGCGGTAGAGAGTGATGATGACGAAGGCGAAGGTTCGTGCTAAGGGGGCTTTAAGAAATTTATTAATATGTATGTCATATCAAAATTTCAAAATAATCACCGAATAATTGCCAAATTTTATATTGATTCGTGCCGATTTTTATGAATTTCGACTGGATTGTTAATTTTTTTTTTTCCCTGGTATAGGTCCGGAATGAAACAAGTATAACGCGCCCAAATGGAAAGACGCAATGCGTTGAAAAGTTGTGTTATTTTTAGTTTGTATATATGTGTGGATAATTGCCGTATGCTTGTTTAGTACAAGTAAATTAATGATGTTTTTAATTATAATGTAATTTCTGTACGTCAGTTTATTTTGTGTATTTGTGAACAAAGTTATATTACTATGGATTTTGACCAGGCAATTTGGTTGTGAATGCTTATTGCAGTCGGAAAAAGTAAAATTGGTAGATGTATACAATTTGGGGAACTCGTTCTGTTTGGAAATTTTGTGTTAAGGAAAATTGTCTGCCTGCTGATGTGAACAGTTTTTTTATTTGTGTTGGCGATTGTGTATTTCGTGCATAACCAATACTGCACCTGTAAGTTCGGCCAATATCTCTTTTCTTAACCCATTCTTGACGACACTGGTTTAATACAATCTAACCCGTTATCATAAATAACGGGTTACGAAGATAGATATTGGCAGTACTTTGGTTCAATACTTCACATACGGTGGTTTTAGTTCGGCCAATATCTCTCTACTTAACCCGTTCTTGGCGTTAACGGTTTAATACAATCTAATCCGTTATCTGCAATAACGGGCTAAGAAGCTAGATATTGGCAGTACTTTGGTTCAATACTACACATATAGGGATTTAGTTCGGCCAATATCTCTCTACTTAAGCCGTTCTTGGAGATAACGGTTTAATACAATCTAATCCGTTATCTGCAATAACGGGCTAAGAAGCTAGATATTGGCAGTACTTTGGTTCAATACTACACATATAGGGATTTAGTTCGGCCAATATCTCTCTACTTAAGCCGTTCTTGGCTGTAATGGTTTTGTACAATCTAACCCGTTATTAGCAATAACGGGCTAAGGAGACAGGTATTGGCAGTACTTCGGTTCAATAATATAGGGGTGTTAGTTCGGCCAATATCTCTCTACTTAATCCGTTGTTGACGTTAACGGTTCATTTAACCTAACCCGTTATCAGAATTAACGGTTTAAAGAGATAGATATTCGCAATACATTGGTTCCAACACTTCACATGTAGTGGCTGAAGGTCGGCCAATATCTCTCCACTTAGCCCGTTATTGGGAATAACGGGTTATGTTACGAATTCCTTACATTGCTTTCAACTTCGTGCTATCTTCTTGCCCTGATACATATACATATTTGTGCATTCTCCGCTTAAAAATATTATCAGAATAACTTTAACGGGTGTTGGACATATTTTCGTTCGTTGATACATATACAAGATATTGCATTCACAACAAGCCATTTGCAAAAAAAAATTTATTCATATAAAGGAACATTACAAACTGGCACTAACATATTGTTTGAAGATACAGAAAATTGAAGTTGAAATTAATTTAGTATACAAGTGCATGCTCGCTTTCTTCTCGGAAGTGGAAGGAAGGACTGTTGACTCTGCCTTTTTTTGATTGCATAAGTAGCCAGTTGTACCCCCTGCTTCCTTCGAAACTTAGTAGTAGTGGGTGTAACCGTATATTAAAGGTACTTAACGACTTCTTGGCACGCACTCCTCATATTCATACTATTTGTGGTATGATTGTGAGGTGTGCATGCCAAGAAGTCGAAAAGTACCATGAATACACCGTGACACCCACCACTACTCCGTCCGACGAAAGCCGAGAATTTCTACATTCTGTGTAACAATAGAGAACGAATGTGTATGAAAGGCGTACAGTTGCTACATATGCAAATACACCCGGTCTTGCTAAAAAAATAGAAGACTAAAGAAAACACTGTGGGGGGAAAAAAAGGCAGAGCCAGCGGCCCTCCCTACCGCTTGAGAGAAACCGAGCATGCACTTGTACACTGTAACAAGTCTCTCTGCTCCTGCATCTCCATACACAAGAACTATTGTAGGCGACCATCCTTGAACTCAAGAGGTCTTGAATGCATAAATAGCCAGTTGCACCCCCTGCATACAAGACCCGTTCTCTACTGTTATACAGAATGTAAAAATCCTCTGCTTTCGTCGGCCGGAGTAGTAGTGGGTGTAACCGTATATTCAAAGTACTTAACGACTTCTTGACACGCACTCCTCATATTCGTGATATTTGTGGCACGATTGTGAGGTGTGCATGCCAAGAAGTCGAAAAGTACCATGAATACACTGTGACACCCACCACTACTCCGTCCGACGAAAGCAGAGAATTTTTACATTCTGTCTAACAATAGAGAACGAATGTGTATGAAAGGCGGACAATTGCTACTTATGCAAACACATCTAAAAGCTAAAAAAATAGAAGACTAAGAAAAACACTGTGGAAAAAAAAGGCAGAGCCAGCGGCCCTCCCAACTGCTTGAGAGAAACCGAGCATGCACTTGTACACTGAAACAAGTCATCTCTACTCCTGCATCTTCATACACAAGAACAATTGTAGACGACCATCCTTGAACTCAAATTTCTTCTACAACTCAAACTTCTTCCTCCCTATTAGGAAGAAAAAAAAGGTCTTGAAGAGAAGAAGAGAACATTGATTCCTCATATTTTTGAAGAGAAGTAGAGAAAATTGAAGCCTCTCATTTGAGTTCTCTTGAAGAGAAGAAGAGAAGACTCGTTTGAAGCCTTGATGAGTCTAACTCTCTCAGTTATAGGCAAGGAAAAAGAAAGAGGGGAACATGATATGATAGCCCACTTGGGTTTCTCACTGCTCATCAATAGGTAATGGATGGATCAACACAAGGAGAAGGCAATATGGATCACTGCTCATCAATAGGTAATGGATATGGGTCTCTCAGTTATAGACAAGGAATACTGAAACATGAAGAAGAAGAAGACATTTGTGATAAACTTTGTTAGTCAACAAAGACATGATACAAGCCTCGAAAAAAGAGCAGCAAGGACAGCAATTGTCTCAAAATGTACAGTCGATGTGTGTAAATTACACCTGGTTAACCCGTTGTTGGTGACAACGGATTAATTACATTAAACCCGTTAATACCAAGAACGGGTTAAGTGTACTTGATCATGTTCCAGAACTTGGTCTGTACATGATGAACCACTGCCAATCTTTGTCAATTTAACCCGTTGTTACCGATAATGGGTTACGCTGAAGAAGATCGTTGTCACCAACGACGGGTTAAGCACACTTATATTGGCAGAAGTTTATGGCTACTTGCAGAAGTAGATTCCAAAATATACGTTAACTTAAACCGTTATATACGATAACGGGATAAGTACTTGTAACCCGTTATCGCCAATAACGGGTTAAGTGTACCTAAATTGGTAGTACTCATAATTATTAACTCGCATGTAAAAAAATGTGTAGAAAAGTTTGTAAATATAACTTGTAGTTCACTTATTGATAACAATTTATGAGAAATTATTCATTAAATACGTTATTATATGTAGGTGAGAGATGATAGGTACTAAGTTTCCAGTAAAGAGTTTATAGATGTTTAAATTCTATCATTAATCACATACGCCTCTCCACTCTTTACGTACATTTCCTTCTGAACTCTACAAAATAGACAGTCATATGTGTGTGGTTTGTTTTTTTATATATTTTTTTTAATTTCTTGGCTAGCCACGTAACTAACCAATATAAAATTGACCACATCAAACGGATATTCAAATTAACACAAATTTATTAAAATTGACCACATCCCACATGTACACTATACGAGGGAAAAACCACATGTAGACTCTCTAATGTGGGTACATGGGGCATGCACTTATTGTGGAAGGACTGACAAGAATCATTTTAGGTTTTCTTGCCGGTCCTCGTTCTAATTTGCCGTTGATAGACTCTCACTTCTGCTTCTCTTCATAGTAGAACAAGTTTAATATTAGAAAAACCACATATAGATCCCACATGTAGCCCATATGTGAGAAAAACCACATGTAGATCCCCACATCCACATACAAAAAGACCAAGTCAGGGTTTGGAACAACTGTAATGATGAAAGTATTCCTAATGGAAAAGCCCCTCTGTGTTATTAGAGCGCAGTGCCACCAGGTTTAATATAGATGGCTAAAAAAAACTGCCGTCTTTTACCAGAAATGACAATACAAATATGTTTTCCACTGTCTGTGCAAAAGATCCCCTGTTTAATAAATGAGGGAAAATCCACATTTGGATTCACACATGTAGCCGTTATGGAAAAGCTACATGTGGGGAGGTACATGTGATTTTGTAGGCGGGTGTTGAGTTCTGCTTGTTTAGCTTGGTGCTTTTTTCCAGTAAGGTGTATGTTCAAAATAAATACATTTAGATGCCACATGTAGGCTTTAACACATGTAAAAAAACATTTAGATCTCCGTTTGAAGATACATGGGGAAAAAACCACATGTAGATCCCCACATGTAGCCTATGTGGGGAAAAAGTACACATGCAGATCCCACATGTAACCTATATATTGGAAACCACATGTGGGAAAAAACCACATATAGATCTCACATGTAGCCTATATGGAGGATAAACCACATGTAGCTTTTACACATGTAGCCTATACATGGGGAAAACCATATGTAGATCCCCACATGCATGTACAAAAAGACCAATACATATTTGGATCAACTGTGATGATGATGGTATCCCTAATGGAGAGACATGAAACGGTAGAATCTCTGCTACAACTTACAGTTTGTAAGACTGATAAACCTGTTAGTGTTCCATATATCTTACAAATCGCCTTCAGCGAGAAAGAGGCTGCTTGCCAAAGTTGACAGAATTGTGTATCTAGCTTGTGAGAAATTTTATATTTGGTTAGACCTGATCTACATCTCCGAATTGAATGACTGGTTAGGGAATAACGGATTAATTAATCTGGGAATTTAGAATGGCCCGTTAATGTACACTGATGATAATCACATGTAGATCCCACATGTAGCCCATCTATAGGAAAAATCACCTGTAGATCCTAAAATCCACGTACAAAAAGACCAATAACGGATTTGGATCAACACTGATGATAATGGTATTCCTAATGGAAAAACCCCTCCGTGTTATTAGAGCGCAATGCCACCAGGTCTAGTATAGATGGCTAACAAAAACTGGATCGGATCACATGTGTGGCTTAAGTTCACATGTACTCCCACATTCAGTGCATGTGGGAGTAGATATATTTGATTGACTGATGGATCGACGGATTCATTGGTGTGGAAATTTAGAACGGCCAGTTAATGTACTACAAGTTAACGACTCATCGGCCAAATTAAGATACTTACCATGTTTTACATGTGATTCCACGTGTTACGAAGTCAAATATAGATGTGGGGATCCACAAATATGAACCGAATTAACCAAAACAAAACACAAGCAATGACCAATAACCCTAGTCTTAACCTAACCCTAACCCTAACCCTACACTAACCCTACTTTAACCTAACCCTAACCCTCGGTACAAAAAACCCCGTAATTTGTGTTTTTTACTTTCACAAAACTTATTATGGTAACAAATTTAGAGTGGTTAGTTAGGGGAGAATAAATGGATAATTATAAAAATAATAAATAATTTATGGACATATGAATGTCACCTTACACAGTTCAGGAGACAGTTCTCGCAAAGAGTTAAGAGAAATTTTTAGAAAACCCAAAATTAGCTCAATACCTTAAACCGTTATTCACGAGAACGGGTTAACTAACCTTTACCTGTTGTTCCCAAGAACGGGTTAAGTACTTCGATTTTTGGGAGTATAATTTGAAAACTTGAATAGGGCCCTGGTAATAATACTCTACATAACCCGTTCTTGCGAAGGACGGGTTAAGTTAAGTTAACACGTTATTCCCAAGAACGGGTTAAGTACAGTGATATTAGCAGGACTTTGATCTATAGGAATTAAATGTCTGCCAACATCGCTATACCTAACCCGTTGTCGTGAAGAACGGGTTAAGGCAATATAACCCGTTGTTAGACATGACGGGTTAAGTAGATCCATATTAGCAGAACTATACCAAGACTTGGTCTGTAGGCTTCCAAACCACTGTCAATATTTCTCTACCTAACCCGTCCTTCCTGATAACGGGTTAAGCTAATTAACCCGTTATCGTGAATAACGGGTTAAGAATATACATTTGTGCAGCAATTAAGTTCTTATTTTGGGTGGTGTATATTTTTCCTGATACAGAAACGACTTCATCAAATGTTCTTCACAAATTCACAAATGAAGGCGCAGCACAGTAAATAACACAACAGTTATCTTCACAAGAAAGTTGACGGCGTACAAATGTCCAATAACGACCAACCACTAATTTACTTTAAATAAATTTAATATTCAAAAATTTACACCAAAAATTTACATATCAGGTTGCACATGGTCAAAAGACTATTAATTACAAATGAAGGCGTTCTCGGCCTTGGCTTGCATACCACGCCCCAAAAATCACCTACAACAGTTTATCAACGTAGAAACAAACAATACGTTAGTTACTGCAGCAACAAAATCACCAACCAAAAGATACGCTATTACAGAGTTTTACAGATTACCGTCTACGGCTATCCCGCTTGCGACCGCTTGGTGTGAATTGATTGGGAGGTTGCCGCGTCCTTTTAGGATTTCGCCGTGCGCCGTGTGGTTGGGGAGAATCAGAATCATCCGACGACTGTTCCTCATCAGTACCTTCGGGATTTGGCTCTTCCCGTGCTTGTTGTCGCTCGCGGATTAGAATTCCCTTACTAACAGTTTGTTTTCGCCTCTTACCTATTGGCGGCGCGTTGGCGCTCAAATAGGCCTCAGCCTGTGGATCTTCACCCGCGTCCTCCAGAGTACGACGGCACGGGGCTAACATCTCCCGGATCACCGTCTTGAAGCTGTCGGGTATCCTAGTCTTCAGGATGCGAGCAGCTGTTCGGACAACCTCCCATGCGTTTTCAATCTACAGTTGGTGAAAAATTCCAATTTAAACATCATTCAAAATTAGTGTACATCAATTAAACACAGTACATGCGTACAAACTATATGAAATTTGACTGACCGCTTTTCGATGTGCCTCAGCCCTTGGTTGGTACATCGGCTGGGAGGAGGAATATGCTGGAGGTGGATCTACCTGGGTGGGGGGAATCGGAAGTTGCACCCCAGCTGGTACGACGGCCGTTGGAGAAACGAACAACCGGGTTATTCGCTTGTACCACATCATGTATGCCTGCTGGAGGGAGCCATCGTATGGAATCGCGACATACATCAAATTTGGTGTCATTTGACGTCGCATGGTGTTCCAGTTGGCTACATGATAATGATGAAAATCAGCCCAATCGAAGTTGGGCACCCGTCCCGTTCCCCTGACCTCGTGTAACTTTTTATCGTAAAACCTGACATCGGGAATCCTTTGTTGATATCCGAATTGCCGCAGGACCCTGTCAGGATACTGGAACTCCACAACCGAAAAGTTCACAAGAGGTGCAGCCGTCAACCAAAGGGATCTGTCTAGGCAGACTGGAGGAACGCGTTGCATCCTGTCGGCCGAGTACGGTTCCCAGTTGACGAACTCGTCCCGCAGGCTGTCCAACTCATCTCTGTAGTAGGTCAGCGATTGGCGTGGGTTATCGACCCACGTGTGTCGGCCGGCCCAATATGCTCCTACAGGAGGTAACAACTCTGCTGCCCCCGGGTCGTCCAAAAATTCCGGTATAGGCTTAATAATACGGGGACGTCCGATGTGGATGCGTTCCCAACTCCATATCTGCATCAGCACCATGGGGCCACCCATCTGTACGCCACCTAAAGAACATGTGCACAAATTCCTATATAGTAGCGCCAGTGCCGCACTCCCCCAACTAAGGCGATCCGCATACCGGAAATCCTCCAACAACCGTAGGTACATCAGCAGCACAGTTGATCCGGATGAGTTCGAGAAGATAAGTCCCCCTATCAAACTAAAAATGTATGCACGTGCATAGTACGTCAGGTCATCCTCACCCGACCCGGGGTTCAAATATTCCTCCTCGAACTGAAACTTTAACCAGGTGATGTAAAGGGATTTACCCTCGAAAGCGTCATCCATCACCTCTTGCTCTGCTTTAAGTTTCGCAGCTTCTACTTGTTCATTCAATACATCTTCATCAGAATCTGCGGGGGCATTTTCGCGGATATTTTTTTCGGCGGCCTCTTGCATTTTGAGAACTACCAACTGCAGGTCGATACCGAGTAAGTCCCGAACAACTTCAACTCAATCGAAGTCCATGTTCCCCGTCACGGCAAACCCATCGACTGGTAGTCCTGTTATCATTGCCACATCCTGTAGGGTCACAGTCATCTCACCCACAGGCAGGTGGAATGTGTGGGTCTCGGGCCTCCATCGCTCGACTAGAGCTGTAAGGAGTGGCCGATCTAGCTTCACAGAGTGAATGAGTCTTGCTCCGTAGAAACCGGCCTCTACCACATACGGCGTGATACGGTCATCCCAAGGAAGAACTGTGTGCTTCCGGAAATTTAATTTTTTATCGGACCCATTCCACACGGCTTCCGATCGGTGTTTGGGTTGCAGGGTGAGTATGCTTGTGTCCACGGGTCCGGGTGATGTAACCGAGGACGACGGACCTGCCTCAGCCGATGTGGATTGACGGCCACCAACCTGCACGAATAAATATAACAAATGTTATTATTGAGATAATGTTACATGATAGATATTTAAAACCAATAATATTAATCGATCTTACCTCAGTAGTTGGTGCGCCACTAGTGTTACCGGACTCGATTCTCGGTTGCCTTGTTCTAGCCATTTAGCTACCTGACAAAAAATTTAAAATGTTGTTGATAAAGATGACAACAAAACAAACATACCGAGATTATACTGAAAAAAGCACGAACGAAAACAAATAAATCTATAAAACTTTCGTAAATAGGTCGGATTCACGTAGGGCAAGCCACACCAACGTGTACAAGTGAGTTTCGACTCATGGTGTGCGAGATACGACCGTATACCGAATCATTTTAGGTTTTTTTCCAACCTTCAACCGATACGCGGCCATATGTCTCGGACCGTAAGTCGAAATTCACTTCTACAACTTCGGGTCACTTCTCATAGGGAACACCTTACAACTCGCCAAGTTTCGTTTTTTTGGGAGGTGGTTCGCATCGCTTTCTAATCGGCCCGTTTTTAAAAAATTCTAAGTCAATAACTTCTCACATGAGGAATTGACGCAATACCGCGCAAACGGCATCCGAATATTTTAAAACTTTTCGAGTTGGTCGGATTCACGTAGGGCAAGCCACCCGAACTTGTAGAAGCGAGTTTCGAGTCACGGTTTGCGAGATACGGCCGTCTATCGCTTTACTAGGTTTTTTCCCAACCGTAAGCGATACGCGGCTGTATCTCGCGAACCGTGAGTCGAAACTCACTTCTACAAGTTGGTTTGGCTTTTCGTAGGTGACACCAACAAAATTGCAAAGTTTCGTATTTTTTGGAGGCCGTTTGAAGGGTTTTCGAGGCTACCCGCACTTAGAAAATTCTAAGTCTAAGACTTATAATGCGAGAAAGTTGAGAAAACCGCACAAACGGCATCCGAAAATTTTAAAACTTTCAGAGTTGGTCGGGTTCATGTAGGGCAAGCAACCCGAACTTGTACAAGCGAGTTTCGACTCACGGTTTGCCAGATACGACCGTATACCGCTTTATAATAGTTTTTTTCACCCAAAAGCGATACGCGGCCGTATCTCTCCAACCGTGAGTCGAAACTCACTTCTACAAGTTCGTTTGGCTTCCCGTAGGTGACACCAACCAATTCGCAAAGTTTCGTATTTTTTGGAGGCCGTTTGAAGGGTTTTCTAATCTACCCGCACTTAGAAAATTCTAAGTCTAAAACTTGTAGTGCGAGAAAGTTGAGAAAACCGCGCAAACGGTACCCGAAAATTATAAATCTTTCCGACTAGGTCGGATTCACGTAAGGCAAGCCACCCGAACTTGTAGAAGCGAGTTTCGTCTCACGGTTTGCGAGATACGACCATATACCGCTTTATAATGATTTTTTCCAACCGAAAGCGATACGCGGCCGTATCTCTCGGACCATGAGTCGAAACTCACTTCTACAAATTGGTTTGGCTTCTCCTAGGGGACACCAACCAACTCGCAAAGTTTCGTATTTTTTGGAGTTCGTTTGACGGGTTTTCTAAATGACCCGCACTTAGAAAATTCTAAGTCTAAAACTTATAATGCGAGGAATTATAGAAAACCGCGCAAACGGCATCCGAAAATTATAAAACTTTTCCAATCGGTCGAATTCACGTAGGGCAAGCCACCCGAACTTGTAGAAGCGTGTTTCGGGTCACGGTTCGGGAGATACGGCCGTGTACCGCTTGACTTGGTTTTTTTCAACCGAAAGCGATACACGGCCGTATCTCTCGAACCGTGAGTCGAAACTCGCTTCTACAAATTGGGGTGGCTTGTACTACGTGAGACGAACCTACTCGCTAAGTTTCGTATTTTTTTACGGTCGTTTGCAGGATTTTCAACCATAACCGCAATAGAAAGTTTCTAACTAATTTCGTATATGCAGTTGTAATTCTACAAATTACTAACGCAAGCAACATAATTCGGCAATTCAATATACTTGAAGTCAACGCGATTGTACATCTAAAATCTACTAATGCATATAAATTTTTTCCCAATTTGTAAAATATTTACTACACACAAATTGAACAAAATACACAAGTATAGATTATTGACGTAAAAAATTAGTCTATACCTTACAAAATCAAGCCAAATCAAGCCAAACGATCGGTTCGGAGGAATAGGGTTTCGATCAAAGCTCGACGTCGGATCTAGGGTTTCGATCGTCGGAGTTCGACTTCAGAGCTAGGGTTTCGATCTTCGGAGTTGGGAGAGAAGAGGGGGAGCGGACGGAGATGTCGATCAAGTCTTCAGCGGAGCTAGGGAATTTTTTTTCCGTTGGGTTCGTCGAAGAAAGAAGAAGGGGCGATATTGAATCACCGAAGAAGACGAACAGAATGGAAAAAAAATGAATAAAGATAGCCTTAACCCGTTCTTGGGAGTGACGGGTTAAGGCCATCTTTTTTAATTAAATTTTGCCTTAACCCGTCGTTGGCAAGAACGGGTTAAGGCAAGATTTTATTAAAAAAATCTGGACCGTTGGATCTTCGATCCAACGGTCCAGATCGAAGTTCGCACGGGTCCGTGCGAACAGACCCGTTCCGGCCCGTTTGCAACCGAACAACACTCATATAGAGTATATATATATATATATAAATCAAGTTGTTTGGAGGTCATTCACACATGCATCATGTGGGTCTAATTTGTGGTTTGATTTATATTAATGTTGAAATCGTTCATTTTTCAACCACATGATGCATGGGTGAATGTCCTCCAAACTACTTAAAATGTTTCTACACATACATCTATTAGTATGATAAACATGATGGACGGAGTGGATCTTCCATAACGGTCCCACCAAGTGAGTATAATCACTTTGTATGATGAAAATTTCCTCATATCTATATGAGGCTCACTTTCCTCATATATATATATATATATATATATATATATATATATATATATATATATATATATATATATGCTCCATTGAAAACAGGTTTGCTTTCACGGGTTGGAAAATACCAATCTGAGCCGTTGGATCACTTTTGATCGTGATCAGCGGCTCAGATCACCTCCGCCCATCACCCAATATCACTTAAGTGGCAGAGGGTTATTTTGGAAATTTCGTCCCAAATAACTCTTCGCCTGATTCGCTCTGAAAAAATGAATATAACCTAGGCCGTTGTTGGAAACAACAGCCTAGGTTATAAAAAATTGAATTATAGGCCGTTGTTTGGAACAACGGCCTTGTTCTAAATTTTTATAACCCAGGCTATAAAATTTTATAGCCTAGGCCGTTGTTGGGAACAGGTTATTAAAATTTAGAATAAGGCCGTTGTTCCAAACGACGGCCTATAATTCAATTTTTTTATAACCTAGGCCGTTGTTCCCAACAACGGCCTAGGTTATATCAATTTTTTTAGAATCTGTTCAGTGAAGAGTTATTTGGGACGAAATTCCCAAAACAACCCTCCGCTGATCAATTGAAATGGGTTATGGGGAGCTCGATTTGAGCCGCTGATCACGATCATGAGCGATCCAATGGCTCATATTGGTGTTTTCCAACCCGTGAAAACTAGACCCGTTTTCAATGGAGCATTTCCCATATATATATATACACACACACACACACACACACACTAGGTTTGCCCGTTGACACGTGCCTACGGCACGTCTTCGAAACAGTGCACCTGATTTGATTATATAAAATAGTTTTGGTTGTCCAGTAAATTAATTGAAGTAGCAAACATATTATATGAGGAAGCAGTATATCTACCTTTAAGCTCAACCATTGCCTTCTTAATCATTAGCTTGAACTTACCTGGAATGCATATAGCCTGTTAAAAACACTATAAAGTTTTTTTTT
Source organism: Hemerocallis citrina (assembly GCA_017893485.1). Lineage (NCBI taxonomy): Eukaryota > Viridiplantae > Streptophyta > Magnoliopsida > Asparagales > Asphodelaceae > Hemerocallis > Hemerocallis citrina. Next base: position 19,027,557 of record CM030362.1, read on the forward strand.
AACTTCAGCATCACTTTTAGATGCGTGTAATAGTTATGCAAGGACATTATCATGTAGGTTTTATAGAGCCTACTCTAATCTCATAACTACTATGAGCATGTCTAAATACAATGGTAACACAAGTGCAGGCATGAAGGTATCTACAATACCAATAATCTAAACATTTGTTTGTCTGAGACTCAGTTTGCAATTGAAATACCTCTTATTATTATTTCAACCAAAATGGAATACATGAAGTTCTCAAAACTCTAAACCAAGCTAATCATTTCTTTTATCTCCACTTTGTCTCCCTATTGCACCTTTATAAAAAAGACCAAAATAGATAAATAACAAATTTACTTTAGTTGTCTTTCTTGAGTAGAGAGTTTGCACCCTTCACTAGTAAACTTCAGTCATCCCAATCCTATGTATCCAAGCATACACTAAAAGTTCTTATATGTTATGTTATCCATGGTTTCTAATAACTAGTGAAGAGAACACTTCATGATAGTATTTTCTCTTGTAGTAAAGAAATTAATGTTGCATATTTGTCAAGTTATTTTAGGTTGCTAGTCAACTTACGTGTCCTGCTTTGGTTTGGAAGCCCAAATTGAGGCCAACAAATAATCCATCTCTTACTTGTGTACACCTTAAATAAAAGCCAATAAAAAACTCATCAAATAAATCACTAAACTAAATTTTTTTTAACCCAAAAATAAAATAATCATACCTCTCTGAACTTAAATCTCATGCACACACAAAATTCGAGTCAGCAAAAAACTGAGTAATCCCCTGCACACAAAAAATTAAAAATTAGAATGAGAATTTGGTTAATGTGATGAAATTAGAGTCGTCACATCGTATATAGAGACTCTCGATTCGGTGGAAGGGAGTCGCCGATACGAAGCCGCTTGATATTCGTGCTCGATTTGGTGGAGGGGAGTCACTGATACAGAATCAGCAGCGAATTAGATATCGGCGACGACCTCTTGATTGGGGTTTTACATTGGATTTGGATTTGGATTTGCTGTCGAATTTTCAAAATTTTAAATTTTCAAATTTTAAAAATTTCTAAATTTCAAATTTTTAGAATTTTAAATTTTTCAAAATTTTAAACTTTTCAAAATTTCAAAATTTTAAATTTTTAAATTTTTTATTTTTTTTCTTTTTAAATTTTAATTTTTTAAAGTTTTTTTTAGAATTTTATTTTTTTTAGATTTTCATATTTTTTTACAAAGTTCTAAAATTTCATAAAAAATTTTAAAAATTAATAAAATTTAATAATTTAATAATTTAATAATTTTAAATTTTGAAATTTTGAAAATTTAAAAGTTAAAAAGTTTTAAAAATTTTTAAAATTAAAAAATTTTACTTTGTTTAAAATTTTTAAAAAATATTTTTAAAATATTTTTTAAAACTTTTTTATAAGTTTTTTTAAAAATTATTTTTAAAGTTTTATAATTTTTTAATTTTTTTAGTTTTTTAAATTTTTAAACTTTTTTTATTTTTTTTAATTTTTTTATTTTTTAAATTTTTTTAATAGAAGAGAGAGAGAGAGAGAAAGAGAGAGAGAGAGAGAGAGAGAGAAATAATTAAATAAATAAATAAATAAAGGAGTTGTTTTGGGTGGGAGATTTGAATGAAACTTTGGGGGAAAAAATATATTTTGTGAGATTAGATCTGGGCCTTTGATTTTGGGAGGAATTGAAAGAGAGCCACTTGATAGCTTTCTTTGTGTTTTATTTTATACTAGGTTTGCCCGTTGACACGTGCCTACAGCACGTGTTCGGCACGGTGCACCTTGTTTGATCATATAAAATAGTTTTGGAGGTCTAGCAAATTAATTGAAGTAGCAAACATAGAGCAAAAAACATATTATATAATTTTTTGAATTATTTTTAAAGTTTTATTTTAAATTTTTTTAGTTTTTTTATTTTTAATTTTAAAAAAAATTAAAATTTTTATTTTCTTAATTTTTTGAATAGAGGAGGGAAGGAGAGAGAGAGAGGAAAAAAATAATTAAATAAATATAGGAGTTGTTTTGGGTGGGGAATTTGAATTTGAGTTTTGGGAGAAAACTTTTGGAGGGAAAATATGTTTTATGAGGTGATGCGGTTTATTTCTGGGAGACGTGTGGATGCACCAGGTGTGAGTTCGGACTCAATTTGTATTTGAAGGAGAATGCTGCTCGTCTGACGACCCTTGGCTGACCGGGCGGAACCTGTGGCGACCTCGGGGTGATTCGGAGGTCTGGGCTCGGATCAGAGGATTCGGATCCGAGGTCTTGTGTACCTGCAGACGGTCCTGAAACACCGGGGTTTGTCCCGGTGGCGGACCCTCCGACAATCTAGTCAGTCTCTGTGAGAGAGTAGCAATAACTAGGTGAATTTAAGTGGAGAAAGATTCATTACCTCAAAAGGTGGGTGAGGGTCTAGTATTTATAGAGAATCCCAACCGGGTTTGGATCCGCTTGGGGGCCGGGTCTGAACCCGGAAATCCATGGGCCTGACGTGGCAGAAGGCCCAGGGGTTTTAGGGCTGACGTGGCAATACCGGGAGTGGTATAGGGTTGATGTGGCAAAGCCCTTGGTGGTATTTGGGGCTGACAGGGCAGATCATGGGTCATCTGTGCTTCTGGGAGAATCGGAGGGCCTGGGCGGTGCCAGGTCATCCCCCCTAGGCCCAGAGAGGGGGGGAAGGCCCGTGGAGCTGTCATGGATCGGAGGCCGAGGACCGCTGAAGCCCGTCGGAGACGAGGAGGCCAGTTCTGCAGTGGTGAGCGTGAGGTTCGGCGCCGACCCTGCGGTGGTTCGAGGCCGAACCAGAATGCTATTTTTACCTTTCTTAAGTGAGAGCTGTATTGGGCCCTGGTGGGGCCTCCAGGCCATTTTTACCCTACCACACAAGCCCCCCACTCCTGCGGGGGTGCGGGAGCTATCCTGGGAGGAGTGTTCCTGGTCGTGAAAATGGGATGGCAAATCGTTGAATCTTCCGGAGGAGAGTACCCTGGTGCTCGACCCAACCTCGAGATGACGAGGGATTACGTGTCGACAAGGGTGACGCGAGCTGTTGTTTCTTCCTGAGAAGAGTACCCTGGTGCCGGACCGAACCTCGAGATGAGGAGGGATTATGGGTCGGTAAGGGTGATGGCGAGCCGTTGGCCTTCCTGAGAAGACCACCCTGGTGTCAGACCTGACCTCAAACTTGGCGAGGGATTACGGGTCGACAAGGGTGATGGCAAGCCGGTGATTCTTCCTGAGAAGAAGGCCCTGGTGCTCGACCGAACCTCGAGATGACGAGGGATTATGTGTCGGCAAGGGTGATGGCGAGCAGTTGTTTCTTCCTGAGAAGAGTACCCTGGTGCTCGACCGAACCTCGAGAAGACGAGGGATTACGTGTCGGCAAGGGTGATGGCGAGCCGTTGTTTCTTCCTGACAAGAGTACCCTGGTGCTCGACCGAACCTCGAGAAGACGAGGGATTATGTGTCGGCAAGGGTGATGGCGAGCCGGTGATTCTTCCTGAGAAGAAGGCCCTGGTGCTCGACCGAACCTCGAAAAGACGAGGGATTATGTGTCGGCAAGGGTGATGGCGAGCCGGTGATTCTTCCTGAGAAGGAGGTTTGAGCCTCGTAGCCTGTCATTTTAGCGGAGTCTTGATGGCACTTCCGGGATCCGTGTGATGTTCCGATTTTCCAGGGGCATTAAATGACGCCGCCAGCCTGAACACAGGTGGCGCTTGGGGTTCTGTCGATTGGCCTTCCCAATGTCATGAAGGTTGGTCTTTGGGGGAGGCTATAACTACCTCTCCCCCCCTAGCGGGCTTGATCACAGCAAAGGGTGGTTCAATGGCCATCTGAGGTGTCTGCTTCGGCGGGCGTCTCTCTTCTGATAAACTTTGTAGCACCGATGGACCTTGAATCGGTGGCGACTCTGCCGTCCAGATCCTTTTTCGGGTCAGACGACCCCTATACGGTTGCCTGGCCCGAGAAAGATCAGGACGGGAGGGGTATCCACCGCGTCCTGGATCTGGGGGTGAAGAACCTCGGATATGCGGGTCGATCTTCTTTTTGTTAGGGTTCTAGGTGAGGGTGGCTTTCCTCCCACCCGCGAACAATTCGGGGTTTCGGCTGACCAGGCCTTAAGCCCCGAGTTGTTCGAGGGTGAGAGAGGAGTCGACCGATCTCTGGAACCCAGGGCGCAGGCGGTGGTGGCTTCCCTACCACCCGGGAACAATTTGGGGTTTTCGGCTGCCGAGGCTGTAAGCCCCAAGTTGTTCGCAGGTGAGAGGGGAGCTGACCGAGCCCTGTAGCCTTAAATCTTTTAAAGAGAAAATTTTCCGTCGAGTACTTTATCCGGTCCGACCCCTGTGTCTGGTTGCCAGCCTGGCACCGGATGACGTCAGCGGCCCACGTTTTGAGGATGTGGCGTGGTTTTCCAGGCACCCGCTACACGTCAATCGGTGAATAGTGATTGCAGAAATCGAGGAGTCGTTTCTCCCCTCTATAAATGTTCCCTCCTCTCCCCCTATCATTCCCTTCTTATTCGCCTCTTGCTTTTTCTAAAAAATCTCCCAATACCTCAGTCTTCGTCCCTACCGTTCGCTGTACCAGGCTCGTTCTTCCGAAGCGACCCCCGGTTTGTTGGTAAGTTTGTTTTAGTTTAGGCACAGATGGATAGGGCTCAGTCCGGCTCGTCGGCGTCGACGTCTGGGGGGAACGCAAAACCCGTCTCTAGACCGACTTCGTGGGAGGAGTCTGATCTCGAGGGGGAGTCTGTAAGCGACGATCAGCCCGTGTATGAAGTGAAGCCGCTGCGGTCTCGAAGGTTTCTTGTTGTGGAGAGTAGTGATTCTGAGGAGGGGGACGGCAGTTCCGCCGAAGTTCAGATTCTAGGGCTGGTTCCTGGAGAGGAAGGGGGAGTCGAAGGGGCTCAGGTAGGAGGTCAGGGCGTGGGTTCGAGCTCCCTGCCGACGGGTCTGGGACGATTATCTACCCCCTCCCCGGAACGGGCCAAGAAGAAAAAGAGGGTTTCGAAGAAGAAGGGGTCGAGGATAGGGGGCTCGAGTCAGGTGCCTGCTAACTTAAGGACAGGGTCATCTGTACAGCCTAGGCCGTTCCGTTGGTACCCCGACGATCTTTCTAATAAGGAGGCATGTGGGGTCCAACCGTCGTCGCCGAGCTGGAAGAGGGTGATCGTGGACGCACTTCCGACCGTTCTGGAGGCAGGTAATTTGGAGGCTTTGCGGTCGGCGTACCATATAGGGTCCAGCTACGAGCTCATGCTGCCGAGCTCCACTCTTCGAACGACCGACCCTCTGCCGGATCGGTATTGCGTCTTCCCCGTAGATGCCTTTATCTCCGGTCTGAGGCTGCCTGTTCATCCCTTCGTCCGTGAGGTGTTGAACTGGGCGACCTTGGCGCCGATGCAGTACGGACCCAATTCTTGGAAGCAGATCATCTGCTTCGTGTTGCTGTGCGAGGAGCAGAGGGTACCTCTACGGTTGAATGTTTTCCGAGCGATGATGATGATCGGCTCGTCGGCTGAGGGTATCTACTACATTTCGCCCCGGGGCAAGGGGAAAGTTGTCCACGGTCATCCGGACTCCATTAAGGAGTGGAAGAAGAAGTATCTGGTGATCCGGAGTGAGGAATCCTGGGACATCCCCACTCGGTGGAACCACTTTAAGCCGAGCTATAAAACGCCGAAGCCGAGGGACCTGACCGCCGAGGAATGGGGGTTTGTTGAGCGCCTCCGTTTGTCATATAGCATCGACTGGGCGAGGGTGACCGAGGGCCACTTGGTGAATGCCGGACTGAGCCCGGCCGATCTACATATGTAGTTGTTTCTTTTTTTTTGTCCTCATTGTTCCTCTGTGCTCATTGCCCTTACTGGATCTTTTTGCAGGTATGGATCCTGAGTCGATTAAGGCGAAAAGGCTCGAAATGAAGAAGGAGGAGGCCAGGAAGAAGATGAAGACGAGGGGGTCGTCCCCGGGGGTTTCCGAGGCCCCTGTTCAGCTGCGGGTAAAAAGGGCTCGTTCGGAGACGGTCAAGGATGCGGTGGCTCAGAGTGGTCCGGACCAGGGTAAGGTCACCGATCTTGATAAGGGAAAGGGACCTTTGGCGGATCCGGAGATAGAGGAGAGGCTACGGCGACCGTGGGTGCCGAGTTGGTCGATCCGTGAGGGAGACTGTTTGACCCGAGGGCGACAAGCTGTCGAGGTGGCGAGTAAGTTGGCGACCCCCCGGGATCGTTCGGAGATGAAGACTGAGACCCTGGATGAGGCGTATACTCGCCTCGCGCAGGCCAATGTGCTGGTAAGTCTGTCAACCTCTTTTGTCCCGTGATTACTGTGTAGAGGAGGTTCCCTTAGTTGTTTTGGGTGGGGAATTTGAATTTGAGTTTTGGGGGAAAACTTTTGGAGGGAAAATATGTTTTATGAGGTGATGCGGTTTATTTCTGGGAGACGTGTGGATGCACCAGGTGTGAGTTCGGACTCAATTTGTATTTGAAGGAGAATGCTGCTCGTCTGACGACCCTTGGCTGACCGGGCGGAACCTGTGGCGACCTCGGGGTGATTCGGAGGTCTGGGCTCGGATCAGAGGATTCGGATCCGAGGTCTTGTGTACCTGCAGACGGTCCTGAAACACCGGGGTTTGTCCCGGTGGCGGACCCTCCGACGATCTAGTCAGTCTCTGTGAGAGAGTAGCAATAACTAGGTGAATTTAAGTGGAGAAAGATTCATTACCTCAAAAGGTGGGTGAGGGTCTAGTATTTATAGAGAATCCCAACCGGGTTTGGATCCGCTTGGGGGCTGGGTCTGAACCCGGAAATCCATGGGCCTGACGTGGCAGAAGGCCCAGGGGGTTTAGGGCTGACGTAGCAATACCGGGAGTGGTATAGGGTTGATGTGGCAAAGCCCTTGGTGGTATTTGGGGCTGACAGGGCAGATCATGGGTCTTCTGTGCTTCTGGGAGAATCGGAGGGCCTGGGCGGTGCCAGGTCATCCCCCCTAGGCCCAGAGAGGGGGGGACGGCCCGTGGAGCTGTCATGGATCGGAGGCCGAGGACCGCTGAAGCCCGTCGGAGACGAGGAGGCCAGTTCTGCAGTGGTGAGCGTGAGGTTCGGCGCCGACCCTGCGGTGGTTCGAGGCCGAACCAGAATGCTGTTTTTACCTTTCTTAAGTGAGAGCTGTATTGGGCCCTGGTGGGGCCTCCAGGCCATTTTTACCCTACCACATGAGGTTAGATTTGGACCTTTGATTTTTGGGGGATTGAAGGAGAGTCACTTGATAGCTTTCTTTGTGTTTGATAGAGTAAGTCTATTAAGAGCTAGGAAGCTGAGATTCTTAACGAGAGCTGAGATTCTCAGCCGTTCGATTGCGATCCGATGGTCAAGATTTGATCCGATCCTCATCTGATATGTTGAAAGGCAAAACAGTCATTTCTCAGCTCAGGTCTTTCTCATCTGAGTTACTCTCTCCCGTTCTCTCTCTTTCTCTCTTGACGAATCCGAAACCGCACCCAAGTAAAAAAACCCTAGCTTCGATACCTACACCCATCTCACCCATTCTCTCTCTCTCTCTTCGATGCGTCGCTCATCTCTCCCGTTCTCTCTCTCTCTCTTCGATGTCCATCTCCCTTCCTGAGCATTTCGAAGCTAGGGTTTTTGATTTTGGTCCATTTTAATGGCAAATGGAGTGTTGGGGTTTTGAGGGGTTTGGCTGCTATCGAAACCCACCCGATCAATTCTCTCTCTCTCTCTTCGATGCGTTGCTCATCTCTCCCATTCTCTCTCTCTCTTCGATGCGCCGCCCATCTCCCTTCTTGAGCATTTCGAAGCTAGGGTTTTTGATTTTGTTCCATTTTAATGGCAAATGGAGTGTTGGGGTTTTGAGGGGTTTGGCTGCTATCAAATCCCACCCGATCGAAACCCTAACTCCACCTTTCTTCTCCACCCTGACATCTTCGAATCATGTATAATTTTGTGAAAAAAGTTTTCCAATTTTTTTGCCAAATCCCTTATTTTGTAAATTAATTGCTTGCTTTGAAAATTAATTTGTCAGGTAATGTTTGCATCTCAAGAATAGTGTAAAGAACAAGATGATCAGCTACAATATGTCAGGGAAGTATTCGATTCCCCAAATAGTCTGTTATATTCATGTGATTGTGAGTTTGCTTCCTCGTTGGATAACTTGGATTCTAGTTTTACAAGTGATGATGAGATGGATTATGTTTATGAAGTTGCACATTAAGAATCATTTATTTAATGATTTGTAGGAGTGACTAGTGATGAATTAATCCTATCTGAGCTTTATTTTTTCTCATTGGTTATAAGTGATGACGAGATGGAATATGTTTCTGAAGTTGCACACTATGATTTAATGATTAATAGGAGTCACTAGGATGAAATAATCTAATCTGAGCTTTCGGTTGTGTGTGTAGGCAATGATGAATTAATCCTATCTTTCGGTTGTGTGTGTAGGCAATGATGAATTAATCCTATCTTTCGGTTGTGTGTGTGGGCAATGATGAGATTCATTTTTATATAAGTTGGTTATTTATTTTTGGGAGTTGAAATTATTGTTTTGAAGCGTATTTGGTTGTGTGCCATGATAATTAAGCAAAGTTGAATACAGTTTGGGGAATGAGCGGGAGAGAAGATGGGGAAGAAATGAATGAATGTTGTGGAATACCCAATGCCCTCAACACTTACCTTACATTTAAAGTGTTGGATACTCATTTAAGCCTTTTGGGGTTTGATTCTCTCCTTCGGTGTGTTGGTGTAGGCAGTGATGTGAAAAACTTTATGATCTGAATAATTTTTTCAGCTTGTTGTATTTATGCTTGATTATTTATTGTTGCCGCTAAATTCGGTGTGGGGGCAAACAGATGGAATTTGTGGATTCTTGGGAAACTTTTGAATGACAAACCTGTTACCTGTTTCGCCGGAGTTTGACCGTCGCTCCCGCCGTACACCTGCAAAAAGTGCGAGACAGCGGGGTTGTTCCCGGCGACGCACCCTCCGACGCTCAAGTCAGTAATCAGAAGTGATTATGAAAGAGCGTAAAACTGGAAAAAGATTAATTACCTCTTAATGAAGATGGATGTGGGGTATTTATAGGCGTCTTAGGGACCAAGTTAGGCATGTAATTCCTGTGTATAGATAAGGAATGTAATCTCTAATTCCCAGTGAAAGGATAGATATGAATCAGGGCCGTTGATTAGGATTAATCAGAAACCCTAATTCTATCCTTGCGGACTGGGTTCGTTGCGGGTTGAAACCCGCACCCAGTTGAGGTGGACCCGTTTGTGGGTTATTGGATCTTTTGGGGGAGAGATCCAGTACCCGCTTCAGGCCCAATAGCAGGTAAAATTACCATTCTACCCCTAAGCTTTAAGATTCGTTCCTGATTTGGACGGCTCTGATTTAACCCCTTTTTTTAGCCATATCACGAGCCCCCCACTCCCGAAGACTGAGCTTGATCAGCCTTTGAGGAGTAGTTTTACTGTTTTAATGGCTAGCGGAGTTGTATCGATGTCCAAATGGAAGGTTTCGAATCTTCGTGGCGGGCAGTATGGTGATTTTCTAAGTTAGATGCATGCTCAGAGTTGTTTTTGAACTCTTCTGGACCTTTGGTGATTTTTATCTATTTTTCAGAATATTTACTTAATTTTTGCGAAGTGTCGATTCGTCGTTCGGGGGTCTTAATAAATGGTCCTAGGCGATAATTATTCACTCGGGGGTTCAAAAATATTTTCCCGATTTTATAATTATTTTCTAAGATTTTTAATTAATTTTCTCAAATTTTTAATCATTTTTTCGCAATTTTTTAAGTAAATAAAACGATTTTAATAAATAAAATACCGAATTATTGCGTGGCGTGATCTGAACCGTTGATCTCGAGCGAGCGCGGAATTCTGGAAGATCGGATGGGCGGAGTCGCTCGGCAGCAATTTTTCTCGCTTTTGTGGGTCGGATGGGCACTCGCTCGGAATCCGAGCGAAGTGGTTCGGCTCTTCCTCCGTGCAAGTGGCTCGGATCGCCAGTCGCTCGGCTCGAAATCCCGAGCGACGTGGAGCGATTTGGGCCGTTGGATCTTGATGCGAATCTTGAGACTGGCACGGTTCCCAAGAAAACACTATCTTGTCGTTTAGTGGACGTGGCGCAATCTGGATCGTCCATCATCTGAGGCACAAATTTCGTGATGATCCAACGGTCGGGATGCTCGGCAGCATTTTTCTTCACTTTCGTAGCTCGGATTGGCACTTGCTCGGAATCCGAGCGATATAGCTCGGTTTTACCCTCGGGCAAGTGGCTCGGATCGCTTGTCACTCAGTTCGGATCGCCGAGCGTCGTGGAGCGATCTGAGCCGTCAGATCTTGGCGCGAATCTCGATGCGGGCTCAGTTTCCAAGAAAACACTATCTTGTCGTGTAGTGGCGCTGGCAAGATCTTAGCCGTCTGATCGAAATCTAGCACGAATCTTGAGGAGAAAGTCGTTTTTCTCCATTTCGTAGCTCGGATTGGCACTTGCTCGGAATCCGAGCGATATAGCTCGGTTTTACCCTCGGGCAAGTGGCTCGGATCGCTTGTCACTCAGCTATTGATCTCCAAGGGACATGGGGCGATCTCAGCCGTTTGATGGTGGCACAGATCTCGAGGCAAGCACGGTTCCCAAGAAAACACTATCTTGTCGTTTAGCGACGCTGGCATAATCTGGGCCGTCTGATCGAAATCTTGTGCAAATCTTGAGGAGAAAGTTGTTTTTCTCCATTTCGTAGCTCGGATTGGCACTTGCTCGGAATCCGAGCGATATAGCTCGGATCGCCTGTCGCTCGGCTATTGGCTCCGAGGGACGTTGGGCGATCTCAGCCGTTTGATTTGGAGTGCCGAACGGCTTTACTTAGGTTGAAACGTTGCTTCTTTTGCCAATAGTTGTGTCTCCTCATCACTTAGCCGTTTAGGCTTTTTGTAACGATTCAAGGGAGGCCCAAAAGTCGCGCCCTAACATTACAAAGCCCAAGAGGCGTCATTTTTACTATAAGTTTTCACCCCCCAACACTTCACCTCATTTCTCACTTTCACTTTCTCACTCTTGATTTTTACTTGCAAGCGGAGCCTTTAGCTCTTGAGCGGCGCAGCTAGCTGTCGCGGCCAGGCATTTTAATCTCCGGTGATCTTTCCGGCCGTAATAGTCACCTCAAGGTCAGTATCTATCCCCATCTTTATAGAAATGGTTAAGATTTCTTCCACGGACGAGACCCCCTCCACGGGCGCTAGCGTCGACCGAGAAGTCAGGCCGAGCAAAGACAAAGGAAGAGGGTTGTGGAGCCGACCGAGGAGACTTTGGTCCGACCGAACACAGTCGGGGAGATTGCCGAGCCTCTACAGGAAGTTGAGGTCCGTTCTTCCAAGGGCAAGGGTGTAGAGACGATTATTGAACATCCGAAGATGGCAGGGGAGCTGGGTCGGCAGCCGATCGTTTTGTCGAGCGTTGGCTGTGTGCGGAGCTATTCTGAAGAATTATTGGAGAAGGTGACACAGGGCACCGCAAAGTTAGTTGAGGAGAACGAGCCAAGGGAAATATCCGAGGTGGACCATATCTCTTCGGTCCTAACCGAGGCGGATCTGCATCGGATCCGGAGTGGGTTCCAAATCCCAGCCGAGTACGGACTTCTGCTCCCTGGCCCCGGCTTCCGAGCGTGCACCTCATCCTCGGCTGATGTTTGTGTTTTTCCCGCCGATTCACTGAATGCCGGACTACGTCTGCCGCTGCACCCCTTTGTGGTCGAGGTGCTGCAGTGGTACGGCTTGTGTCTGGCTCAGCCGATGCCGAATACCTGGTGACATGTTATGGCGTTTGTCCTTCAATGTCAAAAGGTCGGCATCGAGCCGAATATGTTCATCCTTCGGAGCCTCTACCGACCTTGTCAACCCAGCAAGAATGAGCAAAGGTATTACCTCTCGCCGAGGAGGGGCGTGACGTTGATCGAAAACCCAGACTCGATCAAGCATTGGAAGGAAAAGTACTTCCTCATCCGTGCTCCCAAGCCGTGGGAGATACCGACGGTGTGGTCGAAGGACGGCTTACCGAAGCGGGCGAAGAAAGAGCCCGTGCTCAGCAATGAGGAGGCGGATGTTGTGGAGATGTTGCTCGCTCTTCCGACACTTAGTTGGAAGGATATTACGGAGGAGGCATTATTCCGAGGGGGTCTCAGTCCGATCAACCCCAGTACGCTTCTTTTATTCTGTTTTCATTTTTGAAGTTTTTGAAAATTTTTCTAACTTTTTCCGCTCGGTTTGTGCAGAATCCTCCGGTATGGACTACAAAGGCTTGATGGCGAAGGCTCGAGCAGCTAGGGAGCAAGAGACGAGGAAGAGAAAGAGGACCGTGTCCGGACCTCAAGGCGGCCGAGCGCCAAAGGTACCTTCAGTTTCTCTGACCCCCGAGCGTCCGGTCATCGAGTTTTCTCAGGCCAAGACCGAGCAAGGGCCTGTCACGCCGGCCACTGTACCTACCTCGGATGTGCCGACCCCGGCCGCATAGACGGATGTTCTGGGGTCCTCTGGCGGGGCGTTCAACATCGGCATGCTGTTAGCTCTCGACGTTCCGCCACTCACCGCCGAGGCAGAGCGGATCTTGACCGAGGAGCACAAGCGCATCTTCGTCCCCAACTGGAGGGTGATGAAGGTCGACAGATTCTTGGGGGACGGAAACATTTGTATGCAGGCAGTGAAACACCTGCCGACCCCCAAAGACCGAGCGGCGCTGAAGGCGCGTGAAGTGGGTGACGCTGCGATGCAGATTGCTCGGAATACTATGTCGGTAAGTAGTGAATCACTTTCTTGATAATTGTTCTAAGTTTTTATGCTCGGTTTTGACAGTTTCTTCTGTTGTCTGTAGACCTTCTGCCACTTTAACTTTTTGCTCGAGGAATTCGAGAGCAAGGAGAAGGAGATGACGATTCCGAACGACCGTGAACGGCCAGAACGATCGAGAGCTGTGAAGGAGCTGAAGGCCGAGCAGCTGCGTACTACTTCGCTCGAGGTCGAAGTCGCCAGTTTGAAGGCTCAGCTTGCCGAGGCGCTGAAGAGCTCGGCCGCCGAGGCCTCCAAGGTCGAGGCTATGGAGAAGGAGAGGGCTCAGCTTGAAAGGGAGCTATCGGAAGCTCGGAAGGCGACAGAGGTGGCCCTGACCGAGCAAGAATCAAAGGTGGCAGCCGCAGAGAAGGCAGTTCGGGAGGTGGCCGAAGCTCACATGCTGTCGAACATGGAGGAGGCATATGGCCGAGCCCTGAAGCACATCGTCGCTCGAAACCCCGGGTTTGACGTCTTGGACTACTATTTCTACGACTCCGTGGAAAGGCGAGGAAGAGATGCCCTTGTCCATGCTCGCACCAAGGCCGGAGGGCGAGAATGCTGAGGACGAGGATGGTGCTGGTCGTGCAATTGTAACCGTGCCGACCGTTGACGAGGTCGACCCTTGACTTTGTCGTCTTCTGCTCTATTTTTCTTTTCTTCTTTTTTTGTAACGCCTAACTGCGGACTGGCCACCGCCTTTTGTAAACTCTTGGATTTCAATGAAAACTTTGGTGGGGTTTTGGCTGAGGATTATGAAACTTTTTCAAAAATTTTTAACTCTTTTTGCTCGGATTGCGTCCTTAAATGTCGAAGATTTCTCTTGATATTTCTCTGCCTTTCAGGTTGAGTTTGGTCTAATTACTGAGGTCTCCTACCTCCGCACTGAGTTAGAGAAAACGAAGGAGGCTCTTTCTCGCAATCGGAACAAAGCGTTTTATGACTTCTTGAATCTGGAAGAAATCAAAGCGACGGCGAGAGGGTATTTAAGCGAATTAGGGCAACTGCGGAAGCAGTCGCGAAAGACGCCTCTCGAAGGCAAGGTAGAGTTGATCCGTAAGGGTCTCTTTGATGTCGAAGCAAGAAACAGTGAACTGCTGGCGGAGATTTGTTAATTGGAGGTGCTGGTGAAAGAACACTCAGCCGAAGAAGAGGAGTTAGCTTCGAAGGTGGGGATGTTGATGTCCAAGCGCGACGAGTTGTTGGCCAGAATCGACAAATTAAGCAGGATCACGATCGATAGGGGTATCGAAGTGACTCATCTTCGTCGCGTAGTGGCCGATAATACTACTGTCGCAGGCTCGTCTAAACTTCCTCGTCTCAAAACATCGGCGGCGGACGAGATCCTGAAAGATAGGATCATCGAGCTGGAGGAGGAGATTGCTTCGCTAAAACCTCAGCCTGTAAGGGCCAATGTTCGCAGCACGTCATGCACTCGCGAGGAGAGCGAAAAAGGGATCACTTTTTACGAACTTGCGACTTGCTTGCCTGCTGTTAGGCGAAGCCCAGCAGATGCTCAGAGTGCCGTAGCTATTTTGTCCAGTGGGGCCTCGGTTGGGGCCACCGCTAGAACTAGCGACGAAGGTGGATCTCGCTTCGTAGGTCTAGAGTCGAGCTCAGAAGTGAGGCGACGTCGCCCTCGCGTGTCTCTGAACCGAAGCGTTCCCCTTCCAAAGAAGCACTGAATAAGTTGTATTATGCTCTTCAAACTATTGTAAAAATCTTTGTTGTAGTGTCGGCTTGGTCCGGGCCCTTAATAAAAAAGTTCGTTTTGTTTCCGATGTTTGAGTGTTGTGATGGCCGACAAATTGATAAGTATAACTTCTCCAATTTTTGACAACTACTCAAAATCAGAAGCAAATCTTCCTTCATATGGGTGACCCACTCCTAGCTCGATTAAGAGCGAGCTTTGCGGAGCTGAGCCGAATCACGTTTTGGACTTCGAACTCGTCGTTAGAGTAGTTCAACGGTTGTGGGAGCAATTCCGAATGGCAAACTACCTCTAGCTCGCTTAGGGGCAAACTTGCAACGTAGAATCGAGCCAAGTGTTGGACTCCGAACCATCGTTAGAGTAGTTCAACGGTTGTGGGAGCAATTCCGAATGGCGAACTACCTCTAGCTCGCTTAGGAGCGAACTTGCGAAGTAGAATCGAGCCAAGTGTTGAACTCCGAACCATCGTTAGAGTAGTTCAACGGTTGTGGGAGCAATTCCGAATGGCGAACTACCTCTAGCTCGCTTAGGAGCGAACTTGCGGAGTAGAATCGAGCCAAGTGTTGGACTTCGAACTATCGTTAGAGTAGTTCAGCAGTTGTGGGAGCAATTCCGAATGGCGAACTACTTCTAGCTCGCTTAGGAGCGAACTTGCGAAGTAGAATCGAGCCAAGTGTTGGATTCCGAATCATCGTTAGAGTGAAGAATAAAAGCAGAGAGATGTAAACAATTTTCACAAGAGTAAAATATGAAAAAGCTTTCTTTATTGATGACTAGTGGTCGGCTGCTTCTAAAGTTGCAAGTCGTTATTACAAGAGAGAAATAAAAGAAAAACAGTACAAGTGATAGGAGAGGAATGGTTAGACATCCTAAAAATACTTAGAGAGGAGTTGGTGCTCTCTCTTGGTATTTTAGAAGATGGTCGGCATTCCAGGTCCTGGAGATCTCTTTGCCCTCGAGGTCTTCTAGTCTGCATGTCCCGGGCCGAACTTCTTTGGCGATCTTATAGGGTCCCTCCCAATTTAGAGCCAATTTGCTTTTCTGTCCTGGGAATGAGATGGCTAACTTTCTGAGGACTAGGTCCCCTTCTTTGAGGTCGGTAGGACGGACTCTCTTATTGTATGCCAACTCTATCCTCCTTCGGTAGCTTTGCTGTCGGATGGCAGCTCTTTCTCGGATCTCATCTATCAGGTCTAGATTTGCTCGGAGCTCTCTGGCATTTTGTTCTTCTTCATAGGCCATTAGATGAGGAGAAGGTATACCAACTTCTAGGAGAATCATAGCCTCTAACCCGTAGGTGAGATTGAAGGGAGACTCTCCTGTGGGGGTCCGTTTTGTGGTGCGGTAGTTCCACAGCACGTTGGGGAGCTGATCGACCCATAAGCCTTTGGAACATTTATCCAACCTCTTCTTAATACCGGAGAGGATCTGTCGGTTAGCATTCTCGACTTGGCCATTCTTCTGGGGATGGGAAACGGAGGAGAATCGGTGTTGGATGGCTAGGTCTTCACATAGAACTCGGAAGGCAGCCCCGGTGAACTGGGTTCCGTTGTCTGTTATGAGGACCCGAGGGACGCCGAATCGGCAGATTACGCTCTTCCAAAAGAACTGAACTACCTTGTTCTCGGTGATCGTTAACAAGGGATCGGCCTCTATCCATTTTGAGAAGTAGTAGATTGCCACGACTAAGAATTTAAACTGGCCGGGAGCTGGTGGAAATGACCCTAGTAAATCCATCCCCCATATTGCAAAGGGGATTGGACTTGATAGGGAAGTGAGTGGAGCTTGTGGGAGGCATCGGATGTTGGAGTACTTCTGGCAAGATCCGCATTGCCGAACGTGTAGTTCGGCGTCTTGCAGGAGAGTGGGCCAGAAATATCCGTAGTTCAACACTTTGCGGGCTAGGGACCTGGACCCTGAATGCGCCCTGCCGATGCCCTCGTGAAGTTCTTGCAGGGCGTATTCGGCTTGCTCTGGGGAAAGGCATCTCAGATAATTCCTGCCGTCTACCTGTGTGAAAGAACGCTTGTAAAGGATACCCCCGATGAGCGTGTATCGCTCTGCTCGGGTTCTTACCCTCCGAGCTTCCTTAGGATCTTCGGGGAGGAGACCGTCCCGTAAGAATTCGACGAGGGGTTTCATCCAGTTATCTTCAAGTAAAACAGGCAGTGACTCCATTGAGTTGGAATTTTCATCCTCTATACTTGGCTTTAGAAGGACCTCTATCAAGACGGTCTGCTCGAGACCTTGGAGGGAGGAAGAGGCTAGCTTGGATAGGGCATCGGCCTGGACATTTTCTTCTCGAGGGATTCGTTCTATGAGGGCTTCTTCAAATAAGGCCATGAGGCTCCTGACCTTGGCTAAGTACTTAACCATCCGGTCGTCACGTGCTTCATACTCGCCTAGGACCTGATTTACGACCAGCTGAGAGTCGCTAAAGACCCGGAGGCGTTGTGCCCCTGCATTGCGGGCCATCCCAAGACCGGCTATAAGTGCCTCGTATTCTGCTTCGTTGTTAGAGGCCTTGAAGTTTATACGGAGGGAGTATTGGAGGATGAAGTCATCTGGGCCTGCCAAAATGATCCCGGCTCCGCTTTCCTCGTTACAGGAGGATCCATCCACATAAATCGACCAGATAGGTGGTCCCTTCATTGCTTGGCTAAACTCGGGGATGGTACTTTCAACTATAAATTCTGCTAGGGCCTGAGCCTTGATTGCGGTCCGAGGCTGATTTGTTATATCATGCTGACTCAGCTCGATAGACCACTTCATAAGGCGACCCGAGGTCTCTGGTTTGTGGAGTACTTGTTTCAACGGTTGGTTGGTAAGGACGACCACAGAATGGGACTGAAAGTACGGGCGAAGTTTTCTTGCGGCCATCACTAGGGCATAAGCCATCTTTTCTATTCTCGGATAGCGGAGCTCGGCATCCCGAAGCACCTTGCTCACATAGTAGATGGGATTTTGAGCCCGGTCTTCTTTCCTTACCAAAACAGCACTAAGGATCTGTTCGGAGGCTGCCAGGTAGAGGTAGAGGGGTTCACCAGGAATTGGTTTGCTGAGAGGAGGGGAGGATTGACGAGGTAAGCTTTGAGCTGGTCGAACGACTCCTGTTGCTGTTGACCCCATTCGAAACCTTTAGCCCCCCTGAGGGCCTTGAAGAAGGGGAGGCATTTCTCCCCGGACTTTGAGAGAAAGCGCCCTATGGCGGCTAGGCGGCCTGTTAACCTCTGAACTTCCTTAACATTCTTGGGAGGGGCCATATCTAGTATGGCCTTGATTTTCTCAGCGTTAGCTTCAATTCCCCGTTGGCTGACCATGAAACCGAGGAACTTTCCTGACGAGATTCCGAACGCACACTTGTTCGGATTGAGTCTCATGTTGTGCTTTCTCAGAACATCAAATGCCTCTTGGAGGTCGGTCACATGATCAGCACCTCGGGTGCTTTTTACAAGCATATCATCAACGTACACCTCCATATTATGGCCGATTTGAGCTTGGAAAACCTTGTTGACGAGGCGTTGGTATGTGGCGTCTGCATTTTTCAAACCGAAGGGTATAACCCTGTAGCAATAGAGGCCCTGGTCGGTCACAAATGAGGTCTTCGGGATATCCGGGGGAAACATCCGGATTTGATTATAGCCTGAGAAGGCGTCCATGAAGCTGAGGAGTTCATGACCCGAGGTGGCATCAATCAAAGTGTCAATACTCATAAGAGGGAAAGGGTCCTTGGGGCAAGCCTTGTTGAGATCGGTAAAATCGATATAAATCCTCCAAGTTCCATTAGACTTCTTCACCATTACTACATTTGACAACCACTCAGGATAGTTTACCTCCTGTATAAACTGGGCCTTCAAGAGCTTATCCACTTCCTTTTTTATAGCTAGTTGGTGCTCGGAGGCGAACTTGTGCCTCTTCTGTTGGACGGATTTGGACCCCGGGGCAACACTGAGGTGGTGGACTAAGAGTTCTTCGGAAATACCGGGCATGTCTGCAGCTGACCAAGAAAAGAGGTCTCGATTCCTTCGGATGCACTGGACTATGTCGGAGCATAGGGCGGATGAGAGGGTCTTGCTAACAAAGAACTTTCGGCTTGGATCCTGCTAAAAAAAGAGAACTTCCTCCAACTCTTCCACCGGCTTGGACGTTGGTCGGGCGACATCTTGGGGGATTTCTAGAGTTTTCAGGGAGAGGACTGGACCGAGGGTAGAGGTCATGTAGTACTTACGGGCCGTTTCCTGATTACCCCTTACTTCCCCTACTCCGGCCCGGTTAGGGAATTTCATCTTGAGATGGTACGCTGAAGGAACGGCTTCTAGAGCTGCTAGACCGGGTCGGCCTAGGATGATATTGTAAGCTGTAGGGACATCCACAACCATAAAATCCATCGACTCCGTTCAGGTAGTAGGAGTTTTGCCAGCAGTTACGTCGAGGGTGATCACCCCTTCAATAGTCACTGGCACTCCCGTCAATCCATGGAGCGTGTAGCCAGCGGGCTTGAGTTTATCTCGGGAGAGCTTGAGGCCCTTGAAAGCGGCGAGGAAGAGGATGTTAACGGAGCTGCCATTGTCCACTAGGATCCTCTCCACTTTGAAGTTCACCATGTGGAGGTTGATGACGAGTGCGTCACAGTGAGGGGTTCGGACGCCTTCGAGGTCTTCATCCGAAAATGTGACGGGCACTCCGAGACCTTTAGGAGGAGAAGTGGCGCGGACCGAATTGACTTCTCTTATAAATGCCTTTCGAGAGAAGTTGGAGGAGCCCCCCATTGGGCCCCCATGAATGAGGTGTAGGACACGCTCCTCTTCGAAGTCGGGCGTTTCATCGCGTTCCGGACGCTTATTAGCCCCCCGAGGCGGGGGAGGAAGGTTGGCTCGGTCCTTTCTCACGAATCTGCTCAGTTGCCCTCTCTGGATAAGGGCTTCTATCTCATTCTTCAAGGCCCGACAATCGTTGGTGTCGTGGCCATGGTCCCGATGATAACGGCACCACTTCTCTTTATCCATCTTCTTTCCAGGGGTGTTCATTTTTGGTGCAGGAGGTATCACCCCCTCCTTCTCAACTTCCATGAGAATTGTGGAGATATTGGCGTTAAGGGGAGTAAAATTTTCAAATCTGGGGGAGGTCGGCGCTGGTCGCCATTATCCTTTTGAAGCTTCTTGGCCCCTTCCTCTTCTGTTCCTTTTCTCTTAAACCCAGAGGAAGACCCCTCCAAGTTGGGATGGTGCTCAGCTTCTTCGGCCTGAATATACTTTTCGCTCCGGAGGAGGAGGTCAGAGAAGTTCTGTGGGGGTTTCTTAGCGAGGGAGGAGCGGAGGTTGGAGTTGAGGACATTGGATTGAAAAGCTGCTGCTGCGACCGACTGGTCGAGGGATGCTATGGACCTGGCTTCAGCTGTGAACCTCTTCACATAGTCTCTCAACTTCTCACCCTTCTTCTGGTTGAGGTAGAGTAGCAAAATGCTGGTCTTTTCAGTTCGGCGACTACTCACGAAGTGGGTGACGAAGAGGGTCTCAAATTGCTCGAAGGAGAATATTGAGGATGGGACAAGGCGAGAGTACCATTCTCAAGCCGGACCCTTGAGAGTTGCGGGGAAGGTCTTGCATAGCAGGGCATCGAAAGCTTGATGGATGAGCATGAGGGTCTTGAAGCTTTCGATGTGATCAACGGGGTCAGTCTCCCCGGAGTAGGTCTCGAATTGAAGAGGCTTAAAGCCGATCGGTACGGGTGCATCCATTATGGTTCGGGAAAAAGGAGGTCTACTGGGACGGAGGGTTCTTCCTCTAAGATGTTCTTCTCGGTTTAACTGACCCAAGCGCCTCTCCATCTCATGGAGACGGCGATAGACTACGTCATCTCTTCGAAAGTAATCCGGGGAGCTTCTAGACTCGTTTTCGTACGAGGGAGAGCGGGGGCTACGACGACGGTAGCTCCTGGAGCGGTGAGGACTTGGCATGTAGCGGGGGTTGCTAGGAGCTTGTGGAGGAGTTAAGGACCGTTGGCAAGGACTTTGGATCTGAGGAGGAGTGGGAATCCTTGGGGCATTGGTGTTATTGGGACGGAGGTTGAGAGCTTGTAGGACGGTTGCCTGGAACTGCTGGAACTCGGCACGGGTGATGGGTGCCTCATTGTTCCTAGGATGTGGTCTTCTTCTGTGATGCTCGGGGGACTCTCTCCGCCCCCATCGGATAGGGGACCTTCTGTAGTCTCAGCAGTGAGGAGATCGCTCATCCGGACGTTGTTGGTGGGAGGCTCCCTCTCGGGCCCGCTTTTCATCCAGATGGTGGCGAAGGTCCACATCTTTCGGCCGATTGGGGATTTTTTGTTGGAAGTCGGAAGCTCGGGAATTGTGGGAGGCCATAGAGTCCGTAGAGGCATTGTGGATTGAGTCATGGTCCTGATGGAGAGGTTGTTTCTGCGGGTTAGGACCCTTAGGAGGTGGTCGATTCTGAGGAGAAGGCAGGTCCTGTTGGAGTGGGTCCTCCGCTGGAGGAGGAAGTTGCCCCTGCTGCGGAGCGGGCTGGATAGGAATTTCTTGTTGCTGATCGGGGTTGGGTCCTCGGTTGGACCCCCTGGATCTTACCTTCCTAGGAGGCATGGCAGGAGAAGATCTGTTCCACGGGAAGAGGGTAGGCAGCTATTCGTTAATTTTCCACAGACGGTGCCAATCTGTTGCCGCTAAATTCGATGTGGGGGCAAACAGATGGAATTTGTGGATTCTTGGAAAACTTTTGAATGAGAGTATCTGTAGTCGTTTATGGTAAAATTATCCATATATGGATAAATAGAAATAGGATATTCGATTACGCTGCACTCGTCGAAAGCTATTTTATAGCAATCAATAATATAATATTAAGCGACGGCACATCAAGTGCCGTCGGAGGGGAAAAGCCATCATTCGGAGGAAGAAAAAAAAAATTAAGAAGCAGTGGGACGGACGGCACATGAAGTGCCGTCCAAGCCCATGTGCTGTTGGAGCCTTGCAATTTCATAAAAAAATGGATTAAAAAAATGGTTTATAAAACAATTGTGAGTGTCACTGCATTTCATAAAAAAATGGATTAAAAAAATGGTTTATAAAACAATTGTGAGTGTCACAGCATCATTGCGTTTTCAATTAAAACATTTTTTTTTATAAAAAACCTATGGGACGGCACATCATGTGCCGTCCGAGAAAACCGGGGTGCGTGGGACGGCACTCCGAGTGCCGTCCGAGGGGGGGAATTTTTTGGATTTTTTTATTCGTTTTGGCGATTTTTAATTCAATAAGCTAATTAATTTATGAAACGGACGGCACTTCAAGTGCTTGAAGTGCCGTCCGACGAATAAAATATTAATTTTTTTTGTCGGACGGCACTCAAAGTGCCGTCACTCATATATGGATAAAAGTTATATGGATTCTCATATATAGCAATCTACTGTAGCGATTTATCGATAATATGGATAAATAGCAAACGACTGCATCGGTTTTTTTAGCCATTTATCCATATTATCGATATATAGATAACGACTACAGATGCTCTGACAAACCTGTTACCTGTTTCGCCGGAGTTTTACCGTCGCTCCAGCCGTACACCTGCAAAAAGTGCGAGACACCGGGGTTGTTCCCGGCGACGCACCCTCTGACGCTGAAGTCAGTAATCAGAAGTGATTATGAAAGAGCGTAAAACTGGAAAAAGGTTGATTACCTCTTAATGGAGATGGATGGGGGGTATTTATAGGTGTCTTAGGGACCAAATTAGGCATGTAATTCCTGTGTATAGATAAGGAATGTAATCCCTAATTCCCAGTGAAAGGATAGATATGAATCAGGGCCGTTGATTAGGATTAATCAGAAACCCTAATTCTATCATTGTGGATCGGGTTCGTTGCGGGTTGAAACCCGCACCCAGTTGAGGTGGACCCGTTAGTGGGTTATTGGATCTTTTGGGGGAGAGATCCAGTACCCACTTCAGGCCCAATAGCAGGTAAAATTACCATTCTACCCCTAAGCTTTAAGATTCGTTCCTGATTTGGACGGCTCTGATTTAACCCTTTTTTTAGCCATATCATTTATCTATCATATTCTTGTTGGCACGACATCCCAATGCAGCCCTAGTTTTGAATAGTGTGTTCTGAGCCTACTGGTTTTTTCTACTCTATATATATACATGAGTAAGTCTATTATGAGAGGAGGTCGATTGATCGTGAGAAGAGGTGGAGATGTAAAAAAAATAAAAATAAAAAACATTTGTTTGGAACTAGTAGGCATGGCTTAATAAAGCAGCCCTATTGACAAACTCAAATTTCTGCATTTGACTATCTTCTTGCTTGATTTATTAGTAAGCAGTGATGAAAAGTTTATGCATGATTTTGTTTATTCATGATTTTTCCCTTTTGGAGTGTGAGGCAGTGATGAAAAGTTTATGCATGATTTTTCCCTTTTGGAGTGTGTAGGCAGTGATGAAAAGTTTATACAAGACAAGTAAAATGACTTTGTTTTTTTGCACCCTCCTAGCAAGTTAGTGTGCAATTCATTTTCCCTTCATGTTCAGTTTCTGTTTTCAGCAATTGGTATACAATTTTTTTTTGTGTGGGTGGTGGTGTCCAGTTTCTGTTGTTCTGAGCTTACACATTTTGAACTTCATCTTCAAAATCTTTTGTTCTGAGCTTACACATTTTGAACTTTATTTTCAGTTTCTGTTGTTCTGAGCTGACACATTTTGAACTTCATGTTCATTTTCTGTTGTTCTGAGCTTACACATTTTCTTGATTCATGTTCAGTTTCTGTTGTTTTGAGCTTAGACATTTTCAACTTCATGTTCAGTTTATGTTTTTAAAACTGGTGAATGATATTTTGTGTTCTGAGCCTACTATATTTTTTAAATAAATATTTTATATTTTTTAAATAAATATTTTGTTGTTTCCAGGCTGAATGAACTCTGTTTAATTTTGATTTCAGGTTGATTTCAACTTGAAGTGCTTCTTGGAGCTACTCACTGCTCGACACCAGTTGACATTTTGAGTAAAAAGCTTGTATATTTGGTGATAAAAGTTGTATAATTGCTAAATTTGTAAAGTTTTTGATGTAATTGTGCGTTATTGAAGCAAGTATGCTATCAATGTATTGAAGCAAATAACATTATTTAAGATATTAATTTCTCGTGTTCTGTTATTAGGCTTGGTTGAGGATGGATTGAACATGAACATGTTGGTTGAAGCAAATAACATTATTTAACCTATTAAGCTCCGAACAACATAAACTGAACATGAAGTTGAAAATGTGTAAACTCAGAACAACAGAAACTAAACATGAAGTTCAAATTGTGTAAGCTTAGAACAACATAAACTAAACATGATGTACAAAATGTGTAAGCTCAGAACAACAGAAACTAAAAATGAAGTTCAAAATGTGTAAGCTCAGAACAACAGAAACTGAAAATGAAGTTCAAAATGTGTAAGCTCAGAACAACATAAACTGAACATGAGGTTCAAAATGTGTAAGCTCAGATCAACAACAACTGAAGATGTAGTTCAAAATGTGTAAGCTCAGAACAACAGAAACTGAACATGAAGTTCAAAATGTGTAAGCTCAGAACAACATAAACTGAACATGAAGTTGAAAATGTGTAACCTCAGAACAACAGAAACTGAACATGAAGTTCAAAATGTGTAAGCTCAGAACAACATAAACTAAACATGAAGTACAAAATGTGTAAGCTCAGAACAACAGAAACTGAACATGAAGTTCAGAATGTGTAAGCTCATAACAACAGAAACTGAAAATGAAGTCCAAAATGTGTAAGCTCAGAACAACATAAACTGAAAATGAAGTTCAAAATGTGTAAGCTCAGAACAACAGAAACTGAAAATGAAGTCCAAAACGTGTAAGCTCAGAACAACAGAAACTGAAAATGAAGTTCAAAATGTGTAAGCTCAGAACAACAGAAACTGAACATGAAGTTGAAAATGTGTAAGCTCAGAACAACAGAAACTGAACATGAAGTACAAAATGTGTAAGCTCAGAACAACAGAAACTGAACATGAAGTTCAAAATGTGTAAGTTCAGAACAACAGAAACTGAAAATGAAGTCCAAAATGTGTAAGCTCAGAACAACATAAACTGAAAATGAAGTTCAAAATGTGTAAGCTCAGAACAACAGAAACTGAAAATGAAGTCCAAAATGTGTAAGCTCAGAACAACAAAAACTGAAAATGATGTTCAAAATGTGTAAGCTCATAACAACATAAACTGAACATGAAGTTCAAAATGTGTAAGCTCAGTACAACAACTGAAGATGAAGTTCAAAATCTGTAAGCTCAGAACAACAGAAACTGAACATGAAGTTCAAAATGTGTAAGCTCAAAACAACATAAACTGAACATGAAGTTCAAAATGTGTAAGCTTAGAACAACAACTGAAGATGAAGTTCAAAATGTGTAAGCTCAGAACAACAGAAACTGAACATGAAGTTCAAAATGTGTAAGCTCAGAACAACAGAAACTAAACATGAAGTACAAAATGTGTAAGCTCAGAACAACAAAAACTGAACATGAAGGTGAACAACACCAAAAAAAATCTGTATACCAATTGCTGATTTGAGTTTTCTTTTTTGGATCTCCACCTCTTCCAAGTCAATCACTTTAATAACAACAATGATAAATTTTAGTTTGAGATCCCATTTCTATCTCAACCAAAACCATACAAATTGGATCATCTTAGTAGCATCGTACATGGTTCATAAATTTCACTCATCAAACAAATTCATAAAACCAAACACAAAGCCAGATTCGACATGAAAAAAAGAATGATTTATGCCCCATGGTTCACAAATTCATCAAGGTCAGTTTGGAATTCTGTTGCTACTGCTCCTTCAATTACTGCTGTCGGTGCTCGTGTCGCTGTTCCTTCTTATCCCGGCTTGTTCTTCTTATTCATCTTCTTCAGTCACATCATTTCAGAGACTAACTGGTTTAAAATCTTCAAACCAACAGAATAATGACCACAAAATGCCTGAAGAAAAAGTTCACCCAGGAAGTTCAAATAACAATATGCTTGAAATAAAAAAAAACAAGATGACAATAAAATTTGACAGATAGGCAATAAAATAACAATATGCTTAAAATTTCACAAAATAGTAACTAGTATCACATTCACAACTTAAATATGCATTCTTGATAGTAGCTGCTCCAAGGCCATCAAAGGTAAATGTCAATAACTTACGAGCAACTTGAATAAAATTCAGATATTCTTTGCTTGAAGTTAGAAATATACATCCCAGAGCATGAACAGAGTTATTGGATAGAATATGAATGGTATTATATGCAAGCACAAGTTTACATGGTGAGGTGTACGGAATTTAAGACGGGAAAACTATGAAATGGAATAGTTACTGTGTGATTTTTGTAATACAAAATATAGGACACTCAGATGCAAATATTAGTGTAGTTTCATATTCCTCAGAATCAAGTCAAGGAGGTCAAAAAAACAGTATGCTATTTTGTTAAAATGTGGTAATTTTGTTGCAAAACTTTAAAGAACTCCATACCATAAAATCAGTATATTCATGAGAAAAAAGTGCAGAGCATGCAGGCTTTCAAAGGTAATGTATACTTCTATCACAAACATGATTGTAAAAAGCTTGCTAAAACTCCCATTTTGCCTAAGCTTTCAAGTGAGTTTCAGCCCTGCTAAAATAATTACAGTAAATATTGTCTTCTAAGTGTTTTTTCATTCCTATAGTATGGTTTAGCTCCCAAACATCAACCCATTCACATCACAAATAAATTGTCCTTCAAAATGTGAAAAAATTAAACCACAAATTCCCATCACTTTACATTGCGATGTTGAGATCACTACAGTCTCCATTTTCAAATGCACCCAAGTCAACAACATGAATTCAAACTAAACATGCAAATTTTCAAGGTAACAATTCGAATCACAATCAATCAACAGTAATCAAGAAAATAAACAATGTAGGAAATTATACCACAGGGAGAAAGCTCGCACAGTAAGACCGAATCTACTTGATGACATGTTCAAAATCTATCTCATCAGTCATCATTCTCTGAATTTAGCAACATTCAGTAAAGTGACAATCGGAAAGCTCAGATTAGATTATTTCATCACTAGTCACTCCTATTAATCATTAAATCATAGTGTGCAACTTCAGAAACATATTCCATCTCGTCATCACTTATAACCAATGAGGAAAAATAAAGCTCAGATAGGATTAATTCATCACTAGTCATTCCTACAAATCATTAAATACATGATTCTTAGTGTGCAACTTCATAAACATAATCCATCTCATCATCACTTGTAAAACTAGAATCCAAGTTATCCAACGAGGAAGTAAACTCACAATCACATGAATATAACAGACTATTTGGGGAATCGAATACTTCCCTGACATATTGTAGCTGATCATATTGTTCCACACACTATTCTTGAGATGCAAACATTACCTGACAAATTAATTTTCAAAGCAAGCAATTAATTTACAAAATAAGGAATTTGAAAGCAAAAAAATTGGAAAAAAAAATGTTCACAAAATTATACCTGATTCGAAGATGTCGGGGTGGAGAAGAAAGGTGGAGTTAGGGTTTCGATCGGGTGGGTTTCGATAGCAGCCAAACCCCTCAAAACCCCAACACTCTATTTTCCATTAAAATGGACCAAAATCAAAAACCCTAGATTCGAAATGCTCAGGAAGGGAGATGGGCGGCGCATCAAAGAGAGAGAGAGAATGGGAGAGATGAGCGATGCATCGAAGAGAGAGAGAGATTCGATCGGGTGGGTTTCGATAGCAGCCAAACCCCTCAAAACCCCAACACTCTATTTTCCATTAAAATGGACCAAAATCAAAAATCCTAGCTTCGAAATGCTCAGGAAGGGAGATGAGCGACGCATCGAAGAGAGAGAGAGAGAACGGGAGAGATGAGCGACGCATCGAAGAGAGAGAGAGAATGGGTGAGATGGGCGTAGGCATCGAAGCTAGGGTT
The DNA here is from genome assembly GCA_017893485.1 of Hemerocallis citrina. NCBI lineage: Eukaryota > Viridiplantae > Streptophyta > Magnoliopsida > Asparagales > Asphodelaceae > Hemerocallis > Hemerocallis citrina. The sequence goes on from CM030362.1 coordinate 19,055,090, forward strand.
TTTTACTTGGGCGCTATTTCGGATTTGTCAAGAGAGAAAGAGAGAGAATGGGAGAGAGTAGCTCAGATGAGAAAGATCTGAGCTGAGAAATTACTGTTTTGCCCTTCAACATATCAGATGAGGATCGGATCAAATCTTGACCATCGGATCGCAATCGAACGGTTGAGAATCCTAGCTCTCGATAAGAATCTCAGCTTCCCAGCTCCTAATAGACTCACTCTCTCTATATATATAATACCTAGCCCGGCATTTTCAAACGCCGGGATAGGTCTTTTAATGGGAAAAAAATTAAAAATAAAATTAACATATCCCGATGTTTGAAAACACCAGGATATCCTTATTACATTCCCCAGTGTTTGAAAACGCCATGAAAAGTATTCCGCAACCCCGGTGGGGGAAAGCACGGCACTTGCAGCGGCGCTGTTTGAAGTGTCGGGGGGACCAACCTCGGCGTTTATAATGCTGAGAATGGGCAAAACTGTAACACCCCGAATCCCAAAACAGCTGAATTCGAGAGTTCTACAGGATCTTTTCACTTCTTTCGTACAATTTTACAAGGAATTTAAAACTTTTATTTCAACAATCATTACATCAGAGTCTTTTACATCAATACACAGCGGAATTAATAAAATACAACAATAATGAATGTACAATTATTACAACTTTAACATTTAAATAATCAACAGCATCAATTCTCTTTATATCTTCATGTAACTCCAAGTCCTGCATATAAAACTGTGGGCACGTCAGTTGCTTACAACTGACAAAATATTATACACGGCCATCCTCTCTATGCCGGAAACAGTATAACGATTCTTAAATACTTTAGCAAACACAAACTTGATCACAAACAGAGCTACAAAGGGACTATCCTGCTGATGTCGTGTTGTGCGGTGCACTTAATCCTTAATGCAGATATTTATTTTACATGACACTAATGCACACTTGTTCGGATTCTATGCATCCCATACTACATAGGTTAGAGGGCAAGCCCTTAATCGTTCTTCATCTTTGTAGGGTTCAATCCCTCGTCATGACTTAAATCTACTACTGTAACTACGGTAAGTATCCTAGATGTTTTCCGACCTACGAACTCATGTCTAGGCACTCTGGAGGGAATCCCATCGCTGACATGACTCATCATGCAGACATCCTGTGGTAATTCAGCTCTCACCATAGACATGATACCACCCGTAGTCTTCAAACATCCCACGAGCATCGCCACTGGGACGGTACTCTGGAACAGTATCCTCACCCAGATTCATCATGAGAATTCCTGGGGTACGCTCTCGCCGCTATCCAATGGCTCTCATACTCAATGTTTTTCTCTTACTTTCATCACGTCTCCACTATGTATCTATCTGTAATTTCGGTAAGTATTATAGATGTTCTATGATTACAAGCACGTGTACAGAAAACCTGGAGGGGAATCCCATCCCTGACATGACTCATCATGCAGACATCCTGTGGTAATTCAGCCTCACTTCATGGCACACGATCCTCTTGCAGTCACCCAACATCCCACAAGCATTACTACCGGAATGGTACTCTGGAGTAGTATCCACGTCATGTCACGACTCATCGTGAAGAACTTGTGCATACCCTCAACAACACCCATCCCATGGCCCTCATACTCGTGTTTTTCTCTCACTTCCATCACAGCCTTACAAAAATTTGTTTTAAAAGAAAATCATCACAACCTAGAGCTAGCTTACCCTACCGGACTTAAATCAACAGCAGAGACAGTCAGCCTACCTGGCTACTTCTCAAGAGATGCTCAACCCTCAACGGTTAGCTCTCAAAATCATAAATAAACTGCCGGTCACTAGGGTCTCGCCTAGCCTCTAGATTCCAACAACTATCTCTTTCTAGAGATCAACAATATTTCATAATCAGTCTCGATAATCATTCCATTTCTTTTGTTCACAAATTCTTTCTCGAAACATTACTTTTATAATCTCATAGCATGAAAACAATTCATTTTGATTTCTTTATCAATTTCATCTTTCACAACCTTGTGTGCATTCTACAATAAAACTCAATCAAATCTTAATAATCATGTATTCAACTTATTTAACTTTTCATTTGTCAAGAATCAAATCCAAACTCAAGAACCAGAAAATAGTTCGGTTCAGTCGACTGGTGGCAGTATCAGTCGACTGTTCCGTGAGTACTTTGAACATCAAAACAACAGTCAGCTCGATCCAGTCGACTGTGAAAGCAGACAGTCGACTGCTCTACGAGACTTGAAACTTCAGTAATAACACAGTCGGTTCAGTCGACTGGTGACAGTATCAGTCGACTGTCCCGCGAATACCTTGAAAACTCAAACATCAAAATTCAAGACAGCAGCAGTCGACTGTAAGAGTGGACAGTCGACTGTCCTGCCGACGAAATCCCAATTTCTTATACTTGACAGTCGACTGTGGAAGTTAGACAGTCGACTGTCAACTTCACCAATTGCATTTTTGCATATAATCTTTGACCTTTTAATCAATTTATACTTCCATATACAAAATATAAATTATTTCCAGAATATACTCCTTATAAAACAATATCGTATATGTCATCAAATTCTCAAGTTTCTCATTTTTTTAATGAAATCTTTAAAATGCATCAAAACATATTTTCCAATCAATTTTTCAAATAGACTGTTTTCTTTTATCAAAATCACTTTACAAAAATCTCTATACTTGTATAAATAACATTTTGAGGCTATAATCACACTTCTTTGCCACATTCTCAACAAACAACACATTTGCATTATTCTAATCATGTCTCAATATGCATCAATTTCATACAATCACTTCAATTCTAGCAATTCAACTAGCAATCATAACAAGCATAGAAATTTGCATTTACCATAATCAATCAAAATTTAACGATTCATTAATGTGCATGTAATCTCATAATACCAATTCAATTTCAACCAAATGAATCATATATCATCTATCATGCAATATCTACTCCTAAATTAGAAAGCATTTAAGAAACACCCACCTAAATTGAAGATTTGTACTCAAATGAACTCCTAGAATTAGGAGCTCCTAAAGAAAGCTCCAATTGCAAACTCCTCGAAATCCGCACACCAAGGCAAGCCTCCAAGCTCCACATTTCGGCAAGCATCCATCATTAAGAGCATCTCCATCCCCACTCTATTCGGCAACAATAAGGACAAACTCCCATCTTCTTTCATATACACATACTATGTATGTACATATATATATATTAGTATATGTATATAGGCAAATGGAATGGTTATTAGGTGGAGAATGGACAAAGTCTTTGCTGGTTTTGGGGTTGCTTTCGGATTGGCCAGAGAGAGGGAGGAGAAGAGATGAGAGAATGAGGGACTAAGGGGGTATTTTTATAAGAGAGTAGTAGGGTAGTTAGTATAACTACCTCCACATGAACACCACTATCCCATGATTAAAATTTGCTTTCCCTCCTATTTTAAAAATCAAAACTCCAGAATTTTCCTCCTCTCTAATCAGCCCGGTCCCCCAAAAATTGTGTGCACATCGCACGTGTGCACGTGCACGTGCTTTGTGTACAAAAACAATTTATTTATTTAATCCTTTAAAACAACTTGTTTTACTAACTATAAAAAATTAACTTTAAAATTATACTTTTTATGCATAATTAAAATAGACACTCATCATTTCATGAAATTTATTTTGAAAGAATAATACTCTTAAAACACGTGCACCGAAACACGTGCGTCGCCCGTAAAATCTCAAAAACACAAAAATTGACTTTATGAACCAAAAAATATTTATAATTAATTGGAATGAAACATAGGAATATATTTAACATACATATATGATAATGTACTCAAACATACAGAAAGCACGTGTATAGCACGTAAAAATTTATTTTAACAAAGATAGTCAAAAATTGAGTTTTCGTTTACAAAACAAATTAAAACATGTTCATAAAAGTAAATAATTGAAACCCATCAAAAACTTTGCACGTAACGGTGGAATGTCCGAAATCGACACGTGCATCGATAACACGTAGAAGTACGTAAAAACTCAAAGATTGAAATTTAGTATTTGAGTTGTCTCAAAAGGAATTTTAAGAATACGGGATTGCATAAATAATTGGAATTCAAAATACATATCAAATTGCGTTATGGATATAATCAATAATAGTAAAAAATGCACGTGCGTAACACCCGAGGGCAAAATTGTCATTTAAATTTTCCGGGGTGTTACAAAAACAAACGCCGGGGTTTGCCTTCTTATTTGTAGTGAAAGAAGAAAGAACCATTGGATCTATCTAAAAAATTGCCCGATCTATGCAATTCGTACGAAATATGTTTGTTTTGTTATTGATCCCCTCCTGTTGATTGGTTTTTATTTTTTCCATTTTATCTCAAACTAAGTTTCGCGAAATAAAGAAGAAAAAAAATATTAAAAATATAAATAAAGAAAACTACGATGACTTTATATATTAGAGCCAAATGTAGTCTTAAATATGAAAGCCTAAATTTATAGGTAAAAGGAGGGTTTTTTCTTTGATTAGATTGATGGAGAAAAAACGTGAGAGAAAAATTAGAGAGGAAATATTTTAAATGAGGAAGATGCCTCTTTTTTTGCTTAACGAATTTTATCATCTATGAAAAGACATATTACAAATTCTACAATTTGGAGTAAATATAGAGTAGTTATAAAAAATATTAACAAGTTATGTTAGTTGGGCTTTGCATCCTAAAAAAAATCATAGAAACAAAGCTCGTACTTACCTCTAGTTAAACCAAATAGCGCTGTTCCAAAACTCCTATAAAGCGAATTAAATTTTTTTATAACACTTTCGAAAATATTTATAGAAAAATGATAGTTGCCCAAGTATTTGTGCTTATGGACTCAACAACTAAACTCACCGTTCTCAACGACTAGTTTAGTTGTTCCATCCTCGCTATTGGAAAACAGCGTGTTTAGTGCTGAATTTTAGTTGAAATTTTTCAAAAAAGACTCGTTGTTCTCAAAGACGAGGACATTTATACTAGACTTGCTGTTGGGAACAACGAGTTTATAGTTCAAAATATTCAAAGAAGACTCATTGTTCCCAACTCCATAGATTTTTTTTTTTTTTGAACTAAACTCGCTATTCCCAACATCAAGTCTAGTGTAAATGTCCTCGCCGTTGGGAACAGCGAGTCTTCTTTGAAAATTTTGAACTAAACTCGTTAATCCCTAACAGCGAGTCTAGTATAAATGTCATCGCCGTTGGGAACAAGGAGTCTTCTTTGAAAATTTTTGAACTAAAAATAGCAATAAATACGCTGTTTTTCAATGACGATTATGAAACAACTAAACTCGCCGTTGGGAACAGCGAGTTTAGTTGTTGAGTCCATTTGCAAAAATACTTGGTCAATTATTCTCTTTCTGCAAATATTTTCAAAAAATATCTTATAAAAAAATTAATTCTATAAAGGCAGGGAAAAGTCAACTTAGAAAAAGAATAAGAAACCGACACATAATTCCTGCGGCATGTAGTTGCCCCCTCACTATCAATTATATTTCATCCATGTAATGCAATATTGGTAAGGATAGGCCCAGAAGATCTTAAACTCTATGATTGCGAATTTTAGTTAATGCTTTATTTTTGTGAAAGAATTTAGGTAATGTTTTATTGATATCACAATGAGGCGTAAGATATATACATTGACAGTTTATAATATTACTAAATTTGTCCGTGGGCACGTGCTTACGGCACATCTTCAGAACGATACAACATATGAAAATCTTGTAAACAGTAAAACAACAATTATGTAGTCCAGGTTTGAATAGTAAAACAATAATTAATTGTAAATAAAAATCCATATTTGCATTAGTATATGTTAAAAAATAATTATAAATGAGGGTATAAAATCCAACTTCTTAGAAGTTTGAGTATGGAAAATGATAAAATTTAACTCTTCATGAGATATTTGTTATTTTCAATGTAACATGAACAATAAAAAATGCATAAAAAATCTGAAAATTTGAAATCCGAAAAAATAAATTTCTGAGTAAATAGATGAAGAATGAAAGAGTAAATAAATTAAGGAGTTGTTTTGGAGGAATTTGAATTTGAGTTTTAGGGGGGAATTTTTGGGCAGGCAAATATGTTTTTGTGATGTTAGCTAGATCTGAACCATTGATTTCAATCCTATTGAATGAGAGCCACTTGATAGCTTTCTTTGTGTTTTATTATATAGACTAGATTTGCCCGTGGGCGCGTGCATACGGCACGTCTTCGAAACGATACAGCATATGAAAGTCGTAAACAGTAAAACAACAATTATGTAGTTCAAGTTTGATTAGTAAAACAATAATTAGTTGTAAATAAAAATCCATGTTTCCATTAGTATATATTGAAAAATAATTATAAATGGGGGTGTAAAATCCAACTTCTTAGAACTTTGAGTATTAAAAATGATGAAATTTAACTGTTGTTGAAATATATTTGCTATTTCATTGTAACATGAGCAATAAAAATGCATAAAAAATCTAGAAATTTACAAACTTGAAATCTGGAAATATAAATTTTTGAGTAAATGGAGAGAGAATGAGAAAGAGGGAGAGAAAAATAAATAAATAAATGAGGTTTTTTTAGGGGATTTGAATTTGAGTTTTGGAATGAAACTTTTGGTGGGAAAATATGTTTTGTGAGATTAGATCTGGACCATTGATTTCAATCATATTGAATGAGAGTCACTTGATAGCTTTCTTTATATTTTATTATATAGATTATCTTTTCTAATCTGAGTCTGTTTAATTATAATTAGACTTTGTACATACGGAAAAGAAAGTCGAGCTTGCTATTTCTATGGTTTAGTTAATAAGCTACCACTTGATATACCATAATTCAATATTTGACTAGTGATACAAATATACAATGTCAACTATGATCGAGATATAGTGGTCGCATAATAATTATCTTTTTTCCTGAAAAAATGCTTAATTACTACGTTGTCCATGTCAACTGATGGCATTTGTAAATCACAGGAGGTGGGGCGGTATATTATCTTTTACTATAGTCTATAGGGTTACTACATATGTTCGCAACTCTCATTTCGTACTAGATGATTAGCATACATCAGCTCTCTAAATGCGTTAGATGACAAGAAATGAGCTGACATATTCATCTCCATGTGCGATAATTATGATTGATTTTCATATTGTCAATGGTGGCCACCATAATTAGAGCTAAATCTATAGATGGAGAACCATAAAAATTGGATTCTTTTTTATGGTTCTCAAATAAATAAATTTGAGTTGATGCCAAAAAGATTGAGGGAGATGAAATGGAGAATGTGTAGCTCGTGCGGATCGACTGAAGAACTGATCGTTGGGGTCACTTTGTCTTTTTGACAATGGTCTAAAATTTAGTTGAGGTTTCCAAATCAATATTGTGCCATAATTGTTTGTTATATTCATTGATAATGATTAAAAAACTTACTTAAAGGTAATAATCCACACTATATGTCAGTTTCTTCCTTGATTAATATAATGTGTTATGAGTGCGATCGAGGATGCGATTTATGTTGATTAATTTGGAATCGGTCGGGTTTGAGTTTGAGTCCCTGCAATTAGTTGGTTTCACATAATTAATGTGAGTCTGTTTTACAAAAGTCTTGTTAAATAATAATTAAAGATGTTCAGTCAAAAGTTATCTCGATCATAAGTTAATTCTTAGTAAAGATAACTAGAGAGATGAAGTGTGTCTGTGCGGATCTGTGAATTACTTGAAATTTACAAATTATTATTACCGTCCGATTTTCAAACCGAAAATTATGTTTCGTCGTACTGTTTTATCCATTTAACCAATTCGACTGCAAAATAATATAGCTGACGACTGTTCACCAAAATGAAAATTTTGACAAAATAGCCAACGCCGGCAGCATGTTTTGAGCCGAATTTTAAAAAATTTAGCTAAATAGCCAACGACTACAGATGCTCTAATTCAGAGTGCTATAAATTTTATTAAGAGGGGTCTCATGCACCTTTAACCTTTGAGATTTGATTTACTACCCAACTATATTCCGGCCATCATCAAGATTATAGCCTACACCCGACGAGGCTGACAGCTTAAATAATTAGGTGGGATATCACAAATATACATTTTCCAACAAAATCACGAAAACAAAACGATGGAGAGGTTATACTGTCAACTCATGAGCTGCATGATGCTTTAATCTAATAATCTAGGTTGCACTCTTCCCAAAACCAACAGTCTTCATCCAATTATCTCTCTCTCCATTGATGCTAATATCACCTCATTATATAATTAATATACTGTAAATGAGAGGGAAAAAAAAAACCAGACCCTTGTATGATAAGATTGCAAAAGGTGGCAAAAACAATAGGGAGTGGAGGTGGTGAGAGTACTTGAGAGAGGGAGGAGGTGACGTCAGGGTTGAGGTGGGGTCGACGGTCCTTCATTCCATCAAACCACGCGCACTCAAAAGGCTAGGGCAAAAGGAGGGTCCTCTTCCTCTTCTCTTTTATACCCCCCGCTACCTTCTCTTTGCCTTTCTCTTTCTCTTCTAACACGAGAATTGAAGTACCCTCTCACTCTCCTACCAAAACTCTTTGATTCTTCGTATCTCCGTCTCTATCTATCGACGACCGATCGAACTCACTCACTACTTTTGTTTGAAGGTTGGCATCGGCCGGTTAGTCGAACTGATGTACCTTGAACTCTTTGTTTCAATATCTCACTACTTTTGTTTGAAAGCTGGCATCGGTTAGTCGAACTGATATACCTCGAATTCTTCTTTGTTTCCATATCGAACTTAAAAACCTGCTTCCGTTAGACATTTTAGCATTATTAATCTTCTTGTATATCTTTGCAAATATTAGGAATTAAGTAGATTTAGAACATCTGATATCTTTTATTTTCTTTGGTTTTTGCTACGAGGAGAAAAAAAATTGCATCTGTTTTCATTTTTGTTGTTCTTGAACTTCGGTTTCTTTTTTTTTTTGTACTGGTGCATTGGTCTTCGTTTAGATAACAATAAATATCTAATATATGTAGCCTGATTCAAAGTTACATTTTGTTTGTACAAGTGCAAGAGTATAATTAGGGTTTTATCTGAAGACATATATAGTTTAATCTGCAGCATCCCATGTATGATGTATCATGGATTTTTCAAAATCATGTTAGTATTTTGGATAATTAATTAATCTGCAAAAGACCATAAAAATTCAGTGTAGAATCTCTTTTATAAAAATAAAAATAAATCCCCTATGGACTCTTTGAATAATGAATATACATTAATTAATTTTGTTCATTGCTATTTAAGACCGTCTATGCATGCTACTTTTTACTCCAAAAAAAAAGGGAAAAATGTAAAGGATAGTTAATTACACCTTAAACATAAAAAGTTTTTGGTCTTAAAAATGCATCTAATAATGCGATTGCAATTGTTTTTGTTGCTTGATCTATATAATAATATCACCATCTCTTATGGATTATTGATGATAACGAAATTTCAAACTTCAATAGACATGTCAGTTTTTCAAGAGGTCGTTGATCTTAATTCATACCTCCTTATTAGTTTTAGTGATTTTTAAATAATATTTCTACAACATTTTCTTATATAACCATATTTTAAGTTAGTAACTTTGTCATATATACTTTATCTCTCTGTTTTACGGGATTGGGATTCTCGATCAGACAGTACTCTTTTGGAAGTCCATGACCTAACCTTCGATCAGACATGAATGTTCTTCTCTTCTCCATTGTTCCGATAGATGTGCATCGAAGAATTTACTAGATCGACTTCTGTAAAAGCTTTCCTTGAATATTTGTAGTTGCAAAGGATTATCTTTGCACTAAAAATATATTTGAAATGGATTTTGTTCCTCTTCTCCATTCAAACCTTCAATATATATATATGTATATTGAAGAATACTTAATACTTTTGATTTTATCTACCCAACACTGACTCTAATTAAGCTTCACCCTTAGTGCTTTGTCTGTATTCGGCCCATCTTGCGCCTATGTAACGATTATTATTGCCTATTATTAATGATATTTGATGGTCGCTACCATCTTTTAATATATCTCTAATCTCTAATATTATAATGGGAGAAAATCTTTGTGTCATTTGTCATTTTGTCATTTTACCAACATTGTTGTACATGTACATAACTAATATAAAGGAGGTTTCCAGTTACGTCGGAGTTTTTCTTTTTATTTTTTGAAATTATTAAAACGTGTAATTTACTAGTAAAAATTAAGAAAAACGTTATCTCTCTCTCTCTCTCTCTCTCTCTCTCTCTCCTCTTCTTGTTCTTCTTGTTCTTATTTTGTTACTAGTAATTTACACGTGTGATGCACGTTTTACTAAATAAAAAAAAATTTAAAACCTCTAAGGTAGGGAGGATTTGAACCGAAAATTTCATTTATATTAGTTATGTACATGCGTTGCATATGTTGGTAGAATAACAAAATGACAAATGACACTAAGACATTCTCCCATTATAATATTAGAGATTAGTTATAAACATCTCTCTCTCTTCGATTTCTTCTATTCTCTTCTTATTAATCCACTAGCTAGCTAATGATTATTGTCAAAGTTTGGCATGGGTAAGAAGGAGTTAGTTATTCGGCAAGATCCACATATCTGCTAAGGAATGTCTAGACAAAGGGACAAAGGGGTCAGTAGGTGCCTAGAACTACTATCTATTTAACCCTTTTTAAAAAATATTTATTTACTGCCTAATTATTCCCTTTTTATTACCTTTTTCACCTTTGCCAATTGTCAGGCCTGATCCGAGAATTAAACGCCCACTTTTCCTCTCCATTTCAAACACGAGGTATCGCACGCTGTCTCTCTTATCAATCCCACGTCACCCACTTTGTCCCTTACATGCATGTTCTCTTCTCTTTCTTACATCTTCTTTTCACTTTCAATTTGCTACTCTCTTGTCTTCTTCTCTCTCGTTCCTTTTCCGTAGTTTATGAAGAATGTTTGCATGAGTAGCATGGCGCGCATTTTCTGAGGAGGAATAGAATGCCAAGCAATGATATAGGATCAACATACTTTGCATAAGTGGTCCCTTAATGCACTTCATGTTACTCCTAGCTACATTTAACATGCATGTCTCGATTGCTATTTTATAGGTATAATGAATCTTATTAGGTCGAAATTATATATATATATATATAGTTGGGCTTTTTTCTTAGACAAAAGAAATTATAATCTATTTGAGAATCATCTCTTCCATTTTATACTACTAAAACTTTACAAATTTTTTTTGATAAGAGATGATGCCCGTCATCGTTTCATTAATAAAAAATAACGAAACAAGTAGAATAAAGTAAACTTTACAATTATAGTGAGGAACGGGGAGTTTGTATTCATCTTCTGAAGGATGATTACGTAAATTTTTCGATCTTGTGAATTTTGAGATTTTCACTATGACTTTTTCTCTAAAAACTGTGTTGAATAAGCACCCAATTAATGTTTATTATATTTTTTTTGGCTATGTAAAAGAAACAGTAGTATATATAGCTATCTTGCTTTGAAGAAGAACAAGTTGATGCTTCTGACACGTACAAAATGTGAAACAAATGACATCGAATTAGAACTTGACATGTTTTTCTTTAGCTAGAATATGTACTACACTTTTTTTTGCAGGTATTTTAGTACATGTCGATAAGGTAATAGGCAATAAAAAGTACATACCACTCGCTCTTTTAAAACTTTTTCCCCCTCTCCTTATTGTAGCTATGATTTATCGAGGACTAATAGAGCTCATGTTTTTGTTGAATCATTTCAACCATTCACCTCAAAGGGACAACATGATTAGCAGGAACTGTAGCTTGTCTCTGCTGCTACTAGTCTTGTTCAGACCTATATCCAGTTCCTCCTGTATACAATCCAAACCATGAAACAAACCAACCTTTCTTTGATTTCATCAACACACTGGAACCCATCATGACTGTTCTCCAAAGCCCCAATAGGCTTCAAATTTTTACCAAAATGACCCACTTTTGAAAGTATTTACCAAACTGACCCACGTTCGAAAGTATTCATCAAAATAATAAAAATACCCGCGCTGTTTTAGATAGCAAGTATAGGCACAAGTGTTTTTTGACAACTTGTCAAAAAAACTTGTTAAAGTAAGACTCGCTGTCTGAAACAGTGAGTGTAATTAATCCCTGCATGGGGTGGGGTTCAGATGGTGCAGCATTCGTGTTCGCAGGACGTGCGAGATCACTAATTCATAGTGGATCTTACTCAAAAATTTTCCTTAAAACTGGTTCGCAAAATGGTGTTAAAACATCCATTTTCTAACATTATGTTTATTTGATTGTTTGGTTGGATTCCTAATTTGGTTAATGATACTGAGATGACCACAAAGAGTGTTGAAATTGTGTTGGAAATATGGAAATGAACCATATATGTATATAAGAAAATTTGTAGCTGCATGTTGCACTTGAAAATGTCATAACTACACTTGCTATCTAGATAACGAGTTTAGTTCAAAGAGGTCCGCTATCTCGGATAGCGAGTTTAGTATTGATAAAATTTTCACGAGACTTCAAAGTCTCTGTACAAATCTCTACACACACAATCGCTATCTGAGATTGCGAGTGTAGTATAATGACGTTCGTTATCTGAGATAGTGCATGTATATTTTTGGTTTTTCAGAAACTTTGAGGAACAGGAAGTGAGAGTCGAGAGTACGATTTAAATTTAAATTTTTTTTTTAAAAAAAGGACACTCGTTGTCTCCAATAGTGAGTGTAGTTATGATATTTTCAAGTGCGCCTGCAACTACAAATTTTCTTGTAAACATATATGATTCATTTCCAAATGTTTAACACAATTTCAGCACTCTTTGTGGTCATCTCACACTATCAGTAACTGATGCGGCTTATTTCTGAGACACGTGTGGAAGCACCAGGTGTGAGTTCGAACTCAATTTGTATTGAAGGAGATTGCCGCTCGTCTGCCGACCTTCGGTTGACCTTCTGGGGCCTACGATGAGCTCGGAAAGACTTTGAAGGTTGGGCTCGGATCGGAAGGGTCGGATCCGAGGTCTTGTGTACCTGCAGACGGTCCTGAAACACCGGGGTTTGTCCCGGTGGCGGACCCTCCGACGCTCTAGTCAGTCTCTGTGAGAGAGTAGCAATAACTAGGTATATTTAAGTGGCAAAAGATTGATTACCTCCAAAAGGTGGGTGAGGGTCTAGTATTTATAGAGAATCCCAACCGGGTTTGGTTCCGCTTGGGGGCCGGGTTTGGATCCGAAAGCCCATGGGCCTGACGTGGCAGAAGGCCCAGGGGGTTTAGGGCGGTTGTGGTGATACCAGGAGTGGTATAGGGCTGACGTGGCGAAACCCTTGGCGGTATTTGGAGCTGACGTGGCCCATCGTGAGTCCTCTGTGCCTCTGGGGGAATCGGAGGGCCTAGGCTGCGCCAGGTCATCCTTCCGCCCCGCCAGAGAGGGGGGACGGCCTGAGGGACTGCTCCGGATCGGACTCCGGGGGATACTGAGGCTCGTCAGTACGAGGAAGCCGGTATGGTGAGGGCAAACACGAGGTTCGGCGCCGACCCTGAAGGGGTCCGGAGCCGAACCAGGTTGTTATTCTTGCTTTTCTGAGTAGGAATTGTATTGGGCCCTGGATGGGCCTCAGGCCATTTTTACACTGTCACACAAGCCCCCCCACTCCTGCAGGGGGTGCGGGAGCTAGCCGTGGAGGAGTGCTCATGGTTGTAGAAAATGGGATGGTGAGTCATTGGATCTTCGTGAGAAGAGTACCCTGGTGCCAGACCCGACCCCGAGCCGGTCGAGGGATTATGGGCCAACAAGGGGGGTGGCGAGCCGTTGGCCTTCCTGAGAAGACCACCCTGGTGCCAGACCTGACCTCGAGCTTGGCGAGGGATTACTGGAAGGCAAGGGCGATGGCGAGCCGTGAAGCCTTCCTGAGAAGACTCCCCTGGTGCCGGACCCGACCTCGAGCTGATCGAGGGATTATGGGCCAACAAGGGGGGTGGTGAGCCGTTGGCCTTCCTGAGAAGACCTCCCTGGTGCCAGACCTGACCTCGAGCTTGGCGAGGGATTACTGGAAGGCAAGGGCGATGGCGAGCCGTGAAGCCTTCCTGAGAAGACTCCCCTGGTGCCGGACCCGACCTCGAGCTGATCGAGGGATTTATGGGCCAACAAGGGGGGTGGCGAGCCGTTGGCCTTCCTGAGAAGACCTCCCTGGTGCCAGACCTGACCTCGAGCTTGGCGAGGGATTACTGGAAGGCAAGGGCGATGGCGAGCCGTGAAGCCTTCCTGAGAAGACTCCCCTGGTGCCGGACCCGACCTCGAGCTGATCGAGGGATTATGGGCCAACAAGGGGGGTGGCGAGCCGTTGGCCTTCCTGAGAAGACCTCCCTGGTGCCAGACCTGACCTCGAGCTTGGCGAGGGATTACTGGAAGGCAAGGGCGATGGCGAGCCGTGAAGCCTTCCTGAGAAGACTCCCCTGGTGCTGGACCCGACCTCGAGCTGATCGAGGGATTATGGGCCAACAAGGGGGGTGGCGAGCCGTTGGCCTTCCTGAGAAGACCTCCCTGGTGCCAGACCTGACCTCGAGCTTGGCGAGGGATTACTGGAAGGCAAGGGCGATGGCGAGCCGTGAAGCCTTCCTGAGAAGACTACCCTGGTGCTAAACCTGACCCCGAGCTGGCCGAGGGATTTCGGGCTAACAAGGGGGATGGCGACCGGTTGGCGCCCCAGAGTGACTGAGCGGGGATATCCCACCATTCGTGTGGAGTATTGAAGGCTCTCCGAGAATGGTGTGATGGTCCAATTTCCTAGGGGCATTTAATGGCGCCGCCTAATAAATGTAGATGGTGCATGGTTTTCCGTTGATTGACCTTCCCTGCGCCTCAACGGTTAGTCCCTGGGGGAGGTTATAAATACCTCTCCCCTCCATTGTAGGTATGATCAAAACAGGGGTGGCCCATTGGCTCTCAGAGGTGTCTGCTTCGGCGGACGCCTGTCTTTGGCTAATATTTTCGACCCTAGCAGCGTCGGAGAGGTGGTTACTCTGCCGCCCTGATCTTCTCTTGGATCTGATGGACCTTGATATGGTGGCCAGATCTACGGGAGATCAGGGCGAGAGGGGTGACGGCCGAGATCCGTGCTGTGGGAAGAGGAGCTTCGGTTTAGTGGTGGTTTTGCCGTCTGGATCCCTTTTCGGGTCAGACTGCCCTGTCATGGAGGTTTGGCCCGGGAGAGATCCAGACGAAAAGACGCACCCACCGTATACCGGCCTTGGGGCTGAAGGGCCTCGGATGGGGGGGCCACCTCCCGTCGGGGGTCGGTCAGTCCGTCTTGATAGGGCTGTAGGCGATGGCGGTTTCTGTTCCACCCTCGAACAGTTCGGGGTTTTGGCTGCCGAGGCTGTAAGTCCCGAGCTGCTCGAGGATGAGAGGGGAACTGGTCGGACGCTGGAGCCCAGGGCGTCTGTCATATGACGGCGCCTTAAACTTAAAAGAAATGTTTTCTCCGTCGTGTATCCCACCCGACCCGACCCCAGAGTTAGGCCGTCAGTCTGGCGTCTGATGACGTCCCCCGCACAGGTTTCGAGAACGCGGCGCGATTTTCCAGGCGGCAGTTGTGCGTCAATCAGTGAACAGTAATCGCGGAAGTCGAGGAGCCGTTCTTCCCTTATATAAGTATTCCCCCTTTTTCCCTTTCGCCCACTTCAATCTTGCTGCTTCTTTCTTCAAAAAATCTCCCACCCCTTTAGCGATTGTTCTTGCAGTTTGCCGTACTCGGTTCGCCCTTCCGAAGCGGTCCCAGGTTAGTTTGGTAAGTTTGTTTTATCTTTAGGCACAGATGGATAGGGCTCAGTCCGGTTCGTCGGCGTCGTCGTCCAGGGGGGAAGTAAAGTCTGACTCTCCGTCGACGTCGTGGGAAGAGCCCATGCTCGAGGAGGGGTCGGTGCCCGTTGTGGGCCATACTGGCTCGGTTTCTTTGGAGGACTCAGTAGGTGAGGGGGAAGCGGTACACAAGTCGAGGGCGTCGCGTACTCGACGTCCCTTTGTGGTGGAGAGTAGTGGGTCGGAGGGAACCGGCGAGGGTTCGGACGGCATTCGCGTGCTGGAGCTGTCTTCCGATGAGGAGAGGGGCGAGGGTAATATAGTGAGGAGATCCACCGCTCAGGGTCGAGGACCGTCGGAGCGAGTTAAGAAGGAGAAGAGGGCCCCAGGAAAACCGGGGTCGAGGACCGGCGGTTCGAGCAAGGCGCCTGTTTTCCGTAATTTGATGACTGGTTCGCCTGTTCAGCCGAAGCATTTCCGTCAGTATCCCGACGATCTTTCTGACCAGGAGCTCTTCGGAGTGCAACCCTCTTCGCCGAGCCGGGGGAGGGTGATGATGGACGCGATCTCGACCATTTTGGAGGGCGGGGATTTGGAGGTTCTGCAGCTGGCGTATCATATAGGGCCTGGTCACGAACTGCTGATGCCGAGCCCTACTCTGCGTCCCACCGATCCCTTATCAGCTTGGTACTGTGTCTTCCCAGTGGACGCTTTTATCTCTGGCCTGAGGTTGCCAATCCACCCGTTCATTAGGGACGTGTTGAACTGGGCCTCCTTGGCGCCCATGCAGTACGGGCCGAACTCTTGGAAGCAGATCATCTGCTTTATGCTGATGTGCGAGGAGCAGCAAGTACCCCTGCGGCTGAACGTGTTCCGTGCAATGTTGATGGTCAATCCGTCGGCCGAGGGTGTATACTATATCTCTCCCCGGAGTGGGGGGAAGGTCGTTCGCCACCACCCCGATTCAATCAAGGGATGGAAGGAGAAGTATTTGGTGATCCGGAGTGAAGAGCCATGGGACATTCCTACTCGATGGAACCACTCCAAGCCGAGCCACCCACCGCCGAGGCAGGGGGATCTGTCGGCAGATGAATGGGGGTTTGTCGAGCGCCTCCGCCAGTCACCTAGTATTGATTGGACGGAGGTGACGGAGACCACTCTGGCGAGCGCTGGACTGAGCCCAGCTGTTATGCGTATGTAGTTGTTCCTTTCCTCTGGGTCCTTTCTTGCTTTCTTGCTCATTGCTCTTAATGGTTTTTTCTGCAGGTATGGATGAGGCATCGATCCAGGCAAGGCGGCTGGCCATGAAGAAGGAAAACGCCGAGAAGAAGAAGGCGGAGGCGGCGAAGAGGTCGAGGGAGCTGCCCCTTGTTATCTCGGAAGTTCAACTCGAGCCGAGGACTAAGAGGGGTCGCTCCGAGACGAGCAAGGGCGTGGCTTCTTCGAAGGGTCAGGGCCGAGCAGGGGCCCCTGTTCTCGACAAGGGGAAAGGTCCCTGGGTCGAGGCCGAGGAAGAGGATCCGGTGGTGGAGCTGTTGAGGCAGCGGTGGGCTCCTGACTGGTCGGTTCTGATGGGGGACCGCCTGACAGAGGAGGCCCAAGCCGTCGAAGTGGTGGAAAAGCTGGCGACCCCTCGCGATCGCAAGGCGATGGAGGGCGAGCCCGTAGAGGCGGCGTTCGCCCGCCTGGCACAGGCCACTGTGCAGGTAAGTCCGTCGACTCTGTCCCTCTTTGTTGATTTACGTGCCGAGGCCTCATCTTTGTCTGCCGTTGGTTGTAGGCTTGTATACAGGGGGCCAACATCAAGAACCTGTACGAGGCGTCCCTGGCTCAAGAGCGAGCTCGAGCGGAAAAGAGCGAGCTGGAGATGAAGGAGATGCGAATCGAACTCGAGGGTTCGCATAAGAGAGAGCAGCAGCTGGAGCTCCAGCTCAAGGCCAAGGATGTGGAGTGGGAGAAGAAGATGGCCTCCCTGAAGACGAAGTTCACCAAGGAGGCGAAGGAGGTGTTGCACACGGGCCAGCAGATGGTGATCGCGGCCCAGGACAAGAGCTATGAGAGGGCCCTCAGCCACGTGAGGCACTTCTTCCCGGCCCTCGATCTGTCCAATTTTGAGTATGATATGGAGATCGAGGGGACGTCGAAGACTCCGGGTGAAGAAGGGCCCGCCGTCGACCCCTCGGCCGACGCTCCCGTGGATCCGTCCGTCGGCGCGGAGGTGGGTCAATGAGTTGTGTAATTTTTGTCTTTCTTTTTCTCTCCCTCGATTGTGTTTGCCTCCCGCGGACTGGCCACCGCATTTTTTGTAAGAAACACTTGGATTTATAGTGGCAAGAAAAGTTTTTTGACCGGCCGGTTGGTTTGACCTTGGACATTTCTGAATCTTCTTGAGAATGTGTGTTGAGTTGGTTGGTTATCTTGTAGGTCGCGGCTCTCCTCCCTGAAGGGGACTCCCGTAGTTTCTATGTGGCGCGACTCCGGAGTAAGGTTAAGGTCCTGGAAGCCGCGCTGGCTCGTCACCGAAGGGGGGCTCGGGACACTGATGAAGCTTGTAACTTTTATCGGAATAAGTTTGCCGTCTTGAGTGCGGAGGCGCGCCGATTGAGAAGAGTGATGTGGGATCGGGAGCTCGGCGGGACGGACATTAGACGAGCCGGGCTAAGTACCTTGGAGCCGAGGTCCTCTCCTGGGGGGTTACCTCGCGACGTCTTTGTGGAGAAGGAGATGGAGATGCCTCGTTACAAGGCGATGTTGGGAGCCTCATTCTCTTCCTCCTTGGGTCGACAGGCGGAGGGGGTTCCCTCTGCGTTGCTGCTGTTGCAGTGGGCGCGACCGGATGACGCCCAGAGTTCGGTGGCTGGACCGTCGATTGTGGCTGAGGCTAAGGAATATCACAACGAGGGGAGGGGCCCCTAGTTACTTGGTCGAAGTACTCTTTGTCCCTCGTTGGGCCCGGGGGGTCCTGATCTACCTGATTTGAGAAGAGTGGAGCGGTCTTGTAACGGTCTTTGTTTTTCTTTCGTTTTATTTTTTCTCTTTGGAACGAAAAATAAAGGGGTATGAAAGAAGAATCCTTTTCCCTCCTCGCTCCGGCCAGCGATGCGGTACGAAATGTCGGAGGCATGGTCTGGCTCCATCGTTCCGCGAGGGATCGAAGTGGGGCCTTAGGAAGGACCTTCGGTCCGGACTCGTATTGAGATTATCGAGACATTTGGGGTTCGGATAAAAAGGCATATTTTTAGTACAAGGTAGGGAGGGCCGCTAAGGCAGCCCTTTACAAACGAGGGTTTACACCAAAAAAAGATTTACATATAGCCAGGCCATAGTCTATGCTCGTCCGGCGTCGAGGGGGAACACACCTCCACCGACGGTGGTCATGTAGCATGATCGCGCTCCTTCTTGGCTGCCTCGGACGATGCCGACTCCTTGAGGGGTGGGGAACTTGAGCTTCAGATGGTAAGCCGAAGGCACCGCTTGTAGGGAGCATAGTCCAGGCCGGCCAAGTATGGCATTGTAGGCCGCCTTGACGTTGACCACCATGAAGTCCATGGATTCGGTCCTCTTGACAGGAGTCGACCCGGCGGTAACGTCGAGGGTAACAATCCCTTCTATTACGACAGAGACGCCTGAGAACCCGTGCAGGGTGTACCCAGCTGGCTTGAGTTTTCCTCGGGGTAACCTGAGATTTTCGAAGGCTTCGAGGAAAAGAATATTCACCGAGCTACCGTTGTCGACGAGGATCCTGCGGACCTCACAATTAGCCATGTGGAGGTTGATGACGAGAGCATCGCAGTGGGGCAAGCGAACACCTTCAAGGTCTTCCCCTGAGAAGGAGACCGGCCTTGATTGTAGTTTGGGCGAGGGGTTGTCTTTGACAGCGTTCACCTCTCGAAGGAAGGCTTTTTTGGAAGTGTTTAATTCGCCTCCCATCGGCCCTCCGTGGACACAGTGCAAGATGAAAGGGATATCCGCGGCTCCCTCGGAGTCGGGGTCCCGATTCTGGGACTGGTTTGGAGCAGGGTTCGGAGGCGATTGCCTCCGGTTCCTAGCGTCTCGCCGATCCCGTGGGCCTTCTCGGGTAAACTCTCGGAGGTATCCTCTGGAAATGAGTTCTTCAATTTCGTCTTTCAGGGCTCGGCATTGGTCGGTTTCGTGCCCGTGATCTCTGTGGAAGCGACAGTAAAAGCGCTGGTCTCGATTCTTGTTGTTATTAGATCGGGGGGGTAGTCGGACAATGCCCTTGTCTTCGATTTCCAAGAGGATGGCGGAGATGTTATGCGTCAGGGGAGTGTACCTCTCGAAGCGGGGGACTGGCGGGACCTTCTTTATGGCCCCCGGGTCCCTTGGAGCTTTCTTCGGTGGTTCGCCTTCCTCGGTCTTCCGCTTTCCTTTCCCGGTGGCATCCCTGGCATCTTCGGGGTTAAGGGCCTCTTCTGCCCTAATGTATTTCTCGACCCTATTAAGGAGGTCGGGGAAGTCGACGGGGGTCTCTTGGCCAGAGAGGCCTTCAGCTGTCCGGGGCGGACGTTGTGTCGGAATGCCGCTGAAGCGACGCCTGGGTCGAGGGAGGAGACCGACCTTGCCTCAGCGGTAAATCTCCGGACGAACACTCTGAGTGATTCCCCCTCTATCTGTTTGAGCCCAAGTAATGAGGCGCTGGTCCTTTCGGCCTTCCGGCTAGTGACAAAATGGGCAAGAAAATTGCCCTCGAGTTGGTCGAAGGAGTAAATGGAGCCGAGGGCGAGTTTCGAGAACCACTCGCGAGCAGGACCCCGAAGGGTGGCGGGGAAGGCTCGGCAGAGTAGGGGATCTGAGGCGCTGTGAATCATCATGAGGGTTTTGAAACCCTCCATGTGATCAGCAGGATCTCCCTCGCCGTCGTAGGTCTCGAATTGAGGGGGTCGGAAATTCCGGGGTATTTCCGCTTGGAGGATGGGGGCGGAGAAGGGTGGACGGACAGGTCTGTACCCCTGAGCCATTCTTTGGCCGCCGTCCCTTATGTGATCGAGGCGGTCCTCCATTTCTTGTAGGCGTCTCAGGAGTACGTCATCGTCTTCCGGCTGGATCGTTGAAGGGCGGGACGCGCTGGCTTCGGCGTCCGACCCCGTTTGTGAATGGAGGGTTTCTTCCCTGGGGGTCCGTCGGAGGGCTCCCAGCATTTCTTTTCGGAAGTCTTGGAATTCCTTATGAGTGACGGGGGCTCTTTCGGCCCGGTTTGGTTGGTCCGAGGGTTGTCTTCCGACTCGGCTGAGCGCGGGTCTGCGTACCTCGGACGGTGGCCTCGGGTGGTTCGGGGCCGGGTTGGAAGCGGCCCTTCTCCTGCTGCGGGTAATCTTGCGGTTGAGGATTATTCCCCGGAGGTCGGGCTGGGCTGGCCGGCCGACGCTCCCTTGGGACTCCCGAGAGGGAGCCTTGTGTTTCGACGGGCGTGGCCTGGCTTTATTGGTGGGTGGGGGCGAGTCCCGTTGGTTGACGGAGGAAGCAGCCCCCTTGCCTTTGGAGGCCATGAGGATTCGGCTGTCGATGGCCTTTGAGGGTCTGGGTCGGATCGGCTTCTGGAGCAGCTGTTTCCCACAGACGGCGCCAACCTGATGCGGCTTATTTCTGAGACACGTGTGGAAGCACCAGGTGTGAGTTCGAACTCAATTTGTATTGAAGGAGATTGCCGCTCGTCTGCCGACCTTCGGTTGACCTTCTGGGGCCTACGATGAGCTCGGAAAGACTTTGAAGGTTGGGCTCGGATCGGAAGGGTCGGATCCGAGGTCTTGTGTACCTGCAGACGGTCCTGAAACACCGGGGTTTGTCCCGGTGGCGGACCCTCCGACGCTCTAGTCAGTCTCTGTGAGAGAGTAGCAATAACTAGGTATATTTAAGTGGCAAAAGATTGATTACCTCCAAAAGGTGGGTGAGGGTCTAGTATTTATAGAGAATCCCAACCGGGTTTGGTTCCGCTTGGGGGCCGGGTTTGGATCCGAAAGCCCATGGGCCTGACGTGGCAGAAGGCCCAGGGGGTTTAGGGCGGTTGTGGTGATACCAGGAGTGGTATAGGGCTGACGTGGCGAAACCCTTGGCGGTATTTGGAGCTAACGTGGCCCATCGTGAGTCCTCTGTGCCTCTGGGGGAATCGGAGGGCCTAGACTGCGCCAGGTCATCCTTCCGCCCCGCCAGAGAGGGGGGACGGCCTGAGGGACTGCTCCGGATCGGACTCCGGGGGATACTGAGGCTCGTCAGTACGAGGAAGCCGGCACGGTGAGGGCAAACACGAGGTTCGGCGCCGACCCTGAAGGGGTCCGGAGCCGAACCAGGTTGTTATTCTTGCTTTTCTGAGTAGGAATTGTATTGGGCCCTGGATGGGCCTCAGGCCATTTTTACACTGTCACAGTAACCAAATTAGAAATTCAGCCAACCAATCAAATAAACATAATGTTAGAATTGGGTATTTTAACCCCATTTTACGAACGAGTTTTGAGGCAATTTTTTAACATGCAGTTTGTGTGCGCTTGCACGTCCTGCAAACACGAATGTCGGATCATCTGAACCCCATTCCGTGTAGAGATTATTCATTGTAAGATAGCAAGTGGGTCATTGTGGTAAATACTTTCGAAAGTAGGTCAGTTTGGTAAATACTTTCAAAAATTAGGTCATTTTGATAACAAATTCATAGGCTTCTATCTCTTTTGGGATTTTCAAACACTTGAAATTTTCAATGTTCCTCGTATCTACTGGAGTACTTCTTATGGGACTATCAGTTTCTGTGTCTTCTCTTTGTTGGTTGGTCTGCGTCTTCAACTCATATACATGCCGATTGGGGCATCCAAGTAGCGGTTGATTGTGCAGTTTAATTGCAGTGCAATATGATTGACTGTGCAGTCTACCAATAATTTCAATAGAATTAGGTATTAGCTAGTCACAGTTGACATGACACCCCAGATCGACTGGCCTGAAATAGGACTTGGGTTCAGTCTCGACTGAGTTTTTCTTTTGTACCTGGATAGAGAGATTGGTGTACCAAAGGGAATTGGGAAACCCTAGATTGTTTGTAGGGCATAATTAAGAGCTCTGGTTTTTGGATATATAGTTATTTTATCAAGTGTAGTATTTTTCTGAACTTGGGTTTTGTTTATAATTCATTAATATATTGGCTTCAAGAATAGCTTTCTTGTGCTTAACTGCATTGTGACTATCAATTGTTGACACTTCGTTTTTTAAGGAAAATGGACTCCATGGAATCCTGCGTTCCTCCAGGATTTAGGTTTCACCCAACCGACGAGGAACTTGTAGGATACTACCTTAAGAAGAAGATGGCTTCTCAAAAGATTGATCTTGATGTCATCAGAGATATTGATCTCTATAGAATTGAACCATGGGACCTCCAAGGTTAGATAATTAACGATCTCTATATTTCACATAGATATCGCTGATTAAATATTACATAATTATTTTATTTTATTTATTTTTTTTTCAAATTTTGTGTGGAATTAAAGAGAGGTGTCGAATTGGGTACGAAGAGCAAAGTGAGTGGTACTTCTTCAGTCACAAGGACAAGAAGTACCCAACAGGGACAAGGACGAACAGGGCGACGCTGGCGGGTTTCTGGAAGGCGACGGGAAGAGACAAGGCTGTACATGTCAAGGGCAAGCTAATTGGCATGAGGAAGACTCTTGTGTTCTACAAAGGAAGAGCTCCTAATGGGCAGAAGACTGATTGGATTATGCATGAGTATAGACTTGAGTCTGATGAGAATGCGCCACCACAGGTACCAGAAAATTGATCTAATTAGTCCATCTATTAATCATGATTTTTCGTTAGCCAGTTCTTTCATTTGTCTTACACACTTAGATTAGATATGTAAAATAGTTCTATGAAAAATATTTCTTTTGGCATGTAAGGCGCTTTCAAATAAAATAATGTGTTGCAATAAAAATATTTTGATTTACACTAACAAACCTAGCTAATTGATTAAGTTCATGATATGTTATATTTCTAATTGTAAGATTTTTTTTTAAATATCGACAAGATTAATCACTTTCTGATATAAGCGCGCGCTGCTATGTAGTTGACAACGAGTTTGAACACAAAGGAACTATGAACTTTAAAGTAGCAGCAAAGGGCAGATCTGAAGCTTCGATCATGATCTAACAGAATAGATGTGGATAACTAATGATGAACCAGCCATAGTGGTTTAATATGATTACTAATATCACCTTTCAGAAAGGAAACTAAACATTAGACATGCAAGTGGAATTTTTTATTTTAAAATTTTTTATTTTTAAGTTTGTGTTGAAAACAGAAAGGTATATAGTGTCGACTAAGGTTCCCACCACAGCTTTTCTACTTTAAATGAGGTACATATATTGGAAGCATGCATACATATATTGGAAGCATGCTACCCTCTCTTTAATAAAGTTATTCATCTTTCTGTTTAAGAGATAGTGACATTTTAGTCTAAAGTAGTTTGGGTTCCTTTTCATATCTCAGTCTAGGCATATACAAAAATAAAGCTAGCACTAATTAATTAGCTCTTTGAAAATTTGAGATGTAGAGCTATTCTATTTGTATTTTTAAGTTTGTGAATTGTGATATACTAATTAATGCATGCAATTGTCAACATGGTAATTACTACTGAAAATATGTTTAGTACTGAAAGTTTCTGAATAGAGTGCTTTTTAGTTCAGTGATTCCTAGTAATGAAACTACATGATAATTAGTACTTAGTAGTTCATATATATCTCCATATACTTTGTGCCTATACTTTGTGCCCATAAAACTACTTTGAGCCCATTCCAAAGTTAAAGCAAACCTTTGTGTTACAGCACTTGAAGCCAATCCACTTTCGACAAAAAAAGACCTGTATTGATAATTGTTCTTCTTATCCCACAAATACAAATGGCCTACTTCCAAGTTAGAGTCAGTCAACTCACACACAACATTGATTCTTTACTTGACTGATAGAAAGATAAAGAGAGAAAAATGAAATATACATACATATACATATATATAATCTTGTTATGCAATGACTGTATATAATATAGCTGGGGTAGAAAAGGGTAATGGGATAGCATATTTGACTCTAAAATATCATGATTTTTTTAAAATGAAAGATCTTGTGAGACAAGTACATTATAAATTTTAGGTTTTGTTAATGAGCAGTCTAAAATATCTGTTTAACATTAAATTCTGAATTAATTAATTAGTATACTTTTTTATATATTTCTATAAGACTTCTCTCACTGTGAGAAGAAGAAGAAGAAGAAGAAGAAGAAGAAGAAGAAGAAGAAGAAGAAGAAGAAGAAGAAGAAGAAGAATTCATCGACTTGTTATGTAAAGTTAGTCCTTCAATTTTTTCATCAAGAAGTGCATAAAAAAGGACACGTCCGTTTCATTAGGGCATTCATCAAGTCCAAAATCCAATAGTGCAATTAAAATTTCTTGGTCGTGTACATATTACTTCTTAATTATCCCGCATATTATTGAGTTTTGAACCAAGATACATTTGCAGGAAGAAGGATGGGTCGTATGTCGAGCGTTCAAGAAGCGAGCCAGCTCCCAACCAAGAAGTACAGCCGTCGTGGATCCTTGGGACTCAGCCTACTGCTTTGTCGATGAATCTATAGCAGGCCGGTCCATACCCTCCTTACCCGACCCACTAGAAGCCCTACTATACAACCAACAACAGCAGCAACCAAAGAATCTCTACTGCAAGCAAGAAGC
This sequence comes from Hemerocallis citrina, assembly GCA_017893485.1. Taxonomy (NCBI): domain Eukaryota; kingdom Viridiplantae; phylum Streptophyta; class Magnoliopsida; order Asparagales; family Asphodelaceae; genus Hemerocallis; species Hemerocallis citrina. The sequence goes on from CM030362.1 coordinate 19,080,624, forward strand.
CGAACTCGAAGCCCTGAACTCAATCTACAGAACTAACAGTAACTTCATCCAGCTCCCACAGCTGGAGAGCCCCTCCCTTCCTCTGGTAAGATCACGCGAGTTAGACGAAGATCATGTGAGCAGAGTAACTGACTGGAGGGCACTAGACAAGTTTGTTGCGTCTCAGTTGAGCCATGAGAACAGGTCGGGTCCTGAACCTCAACTTGAACCGGTTTTTAACGTGTTGGACGGTGAATCGGAGATGGTGGGGTTGTTGCTGGTTCAGGAGGGTAGTGGTTTCGGTGAGTTGTTGAGGTCTGATGGAATGTGTGTATTTGAGAAGTGATATATGGGAGTAGTGCTTATAAATATGTTACTGATTGTTCTTGTGTTTGAAGTATGATATATGATGTTTGGAATATATATATGTTGTAAGTGGGAATTTCAGTGTGTAGGGATGAAAAGAGTTGCAATAAGCAATTTATTGTTATTTTATGTCTGTAGTATATAACTAATTAACTATAGCTACCTAAATATATCATATGTATGTCGAAACATTAACGGGTAACTGATTATACCCGGGGCATGTCCTGATAAATATATCATATGAATTGGGAACTGGGTTTTTCTTCAAAGCTCAATAACCCAAAAACGAATCTGTCCTATTGGGTATGGGTAGCAACCCGTTACAAACCAATTCCGAATTTTAAAGAGTAATTCAAATTCATGGTTATCTCTAAGAGTAGGTTTAAATCGAATCTCTTATCATGAAATGATTTAAACTCTACATCTTATCCAAAAATACTGAGACATAAGGATAAATGATTATCTCTAAACTATCTCTAAAGGCGACTATAAACACCCCTCTTCCCCCACCATAAGAAAGGTAATCAATATTTTTTCACATAAAGTTCTTTCATAATCTTCTTGATTACTGACAAGAGCGTCGGAGGGTTCGTCGTCGGGATCCATCCCGGTGTATTGAACTTTTTGCACGTTAATGGCAGCGACAAGAAACCAGTCAAATGCCAGTGAAAGTCAACAGGTTTGCCTTTATTGTTTCCAAAAATAATCTACAAGTTCATCTGTTTGCTCCCACACCAAAATTAGTAGCAACAGATTGGCGTCGTCTGTAGAAAACCTTACTTCATCAGCAAAAGTAGTTTCAAACCATGCATCCGAAAGAGAAGGGAAAGGCAGCGGCCTCCAGCCGAAGAGCCACTCCTCTTCCTCCTCCTCCTCCTCCGCTCCAAGACGTTCTTCCTCAACTCAATCAGCAAGTTCAGCAACCGCAGCCTGAACAATCTCTTCCTCAACAGTCTCCTCTTCAACAGGCCCCTCCAGGGTCTCTGGGGGCTGCCTCGGGGGGCTCTCGTCGAAGTCGTCCAAAGCAACATCCTCTTCATGACCATGTTTCGGTCCACAATCTCTCAACTGACTCTATGGCTTCTCAAAGTCCTCCAGAGTTGGATCTTCGTCAAGTAATTCTTAACCGTCAGCAGAGGGTTGACCTCCGAACTTGCTTGAATAAATGGCGAGCTCCTGAGGAAGTCCCTCAACCTGAGTACCCAGGGGCCTCGAGAGTCCGGACCCTCCGTAGACCAAGGACTAGAAGATCCCTTCTCCCGAGGAGGCAAAGAGAGTCCCCTCCGCATAGTCGGCGGAGAAGTCATACTCCAATAAGCTGAGCCACACCTAGGGACCGTCGAGCTGGAGGGGCACCAGTCACTTAGACCGAGCTCCAGAACTTCAAACAAGATATATTGCGAGCTTTTAATATTGTCACAAGTCAGGATCAGCGTGCCCTTAACCCTCACCATACTGCCACTCATGAGGGAAAGTCCCGAGGGACGACTAGACCCGACTGGAGGGATCACTCTATCCACCGCCGTCTCCACGAGATGGAGAGACGCCTCAACAAGATCAATCCCGAAGAAGAACAACGGACCAATAGGTTCCGCCCAAGCATACCCCCCTTCTCTAGGGCCATCATGGAAGCTCTGGTCCCGAAAAATTTTAGGCCACCCCACTTTGAATTCTACAATGAGGAGTCAGACCCGGCCGATCATATTGAGAGTTTTAAAACTCTCATGATGATTCATCAAACCTCAGATGCTGTTCTGTGCAAGGCCTTCCCAGCAACATTAAGGGGACCAGCGCGAGAGTGGTACTCCCGTCTATCCCCTGCCTCCATCTTCTCATTTGAATAGTTTGAGGAGCTCTTCCTCACCCACTTCGTGGGCAGTCGCCGAGCCGAGAAAATAAGTGCATCTTTGCAAGCCCTCAGCCAAAAAAATGGTGAACGCCAAAGGGATTACGTTCGGCGCTTCACCTCCGAAGCCTGGTCTATCGCCTCCCTTAACCAATCGGTAGCCCCTACGGCATTCAGGCACAATGTCACTAACACCGACCTCAGGGCGTCCCTTGACAAGAAGCCTCCTCGGAACTTCTCAGAACTCCTGCTTAGGAGTGAGAAGTACATCCGAGCGGAAGAGGCTCTAAACCCCCCTCCCCCTCCCCCGTCTTGAGGAACCGTCTTCCGGGAACAAACGAAAGGGTACAAGCAAAGAAGGGTCCCAGAAATTCCAGAGGGACGACAATGGCCAGCACCGCCCAGCTCCTCGTTTTGAGAAGTTCACCTCCCTCAATGCAAGTATATCAGCAGTTCTTATGGAGGTGAATAAGGAAGGGCTACTTTGCGGTCCGCCTAAAATGAATACCCCTTGCAAGAAAAGGAATATAGATAAGTGATGCCGCTTTCATAGGGACCACGACCACGACACGAATGATTGTCAGGCTCTCAAAGAGGAGATCGATGAACTCATACAGCGAGGACACCTGGCCAAGTTCGTCAGAAATAATGGGGCCGATCCTCCACCAAGTTCGTCAGAAATAATGGGGCCGATCCTCCACCCCGAGGAGCCAACAATCGAACCGAGAGGCCCAACGAGTTCCAAGACTCCGAACCTGGGGCCATCCTCCACCTTATCCTTGGAGGTCCAATGGGAGAGAATTAAACTCCTCCCGAGAGACCTTCACCCTATCGTAGAAGTAGGTTGTCAGTTTTTGTAACGTCCCTGTCCCTAGCTCAGACAATTTATACAATTTATAAGACAAATTAGATACTATGTAGTACAACTACCTGACAAATTAGATACTATGTAGTACAACTGCCCACCACAGGCTGCCTCTCAAAAGGTGATTAACCGGATTGGTGACTCTTGATCATAGACTATTATATTTAAATATTATTTTATTCTATTTTGTTACCGATATGGGACAATTGTACTTACCATTCTCCCATGTCTCTCTCTCTTTGAAATCAACAGAGAGCACATAGGCATCGGGTGGGCCCCATTGAAACCACGTCATCATCCATTTGACGAAGTCAGCACCATAACAATAGCACATTTCCTATGCTATGCATGTAACCCGTTAGACCCCCACCAATGCGCAATTCAGTATATTTAGTCCACCGTCAAACCAATCATAGTCCCTGGGCAAGATACCATTTGTAATGCCATTGTCCCTAGCTCAGACAATTTACACCACAGGCTGCTTCTCAAAAGGTGGTTAACCGGATTGGTGACTCTTGATCATAGCCTATTATATTTATATATTATTTTATTCTATTTTGTTACCGATAAGGGACACTTGTACTTACCATTCTCCCATGTCTCTCTCTCTCTCTCTGAAATCAACAGAGAGCACATAGGCATCGGCTGGGCCCCATTGAAAACCACGTCTTCATCCATTTGACGAAGTCAGCACCATATCAATAGCACATTTCCTATGACGTGCATGTAACCCGTTGGACCCCCACCAATGCACAATTCAATATATTTACCAACTGCCTCTATATTACTTTTCAAACTATATATATCATACATTAATACACAACAACCACTTTTTTCCATTATTTTTTTCAACATATATTATATTTACTAGGTTTGCCCGTTGACGCGTGCCTACGACACGTCTTCGAAATGGTGCACATTGTTTGATCATATAAAATAGTTTTGGAGGTACAGCAAATTAATTGAAGCAGCAAACATATTATATGTGAAACATTTGAGGGTCCAACAAAAAACATATTATATGATTTTTTTTTAAAAAAGTTTTTTAAATTTTAATTTTTTTAAAGCTTAAAAAAATTATTTTCTTAATTTTTTGAATAGAAGAGGGAAGGAGGGAGAGAGAGAGAGAGGAAAAAGAATTGAATTTGAGTGGAGGATTTGAATTTGAGTTTTGGGGGGAAACTTTTAAGGGGGAAAATATGTTTTGTGAGGTTAGATCCGGGCCTTTCATTTTTGGGGGGATTGAATGAGAGCCACTTGATAGCTTTCTTTGTGTTTTATTATATAGATATATATACTCTTTGAAAACACGGGATATTACAGTTTTCAATAAGGCAGATGCTTGTAATACGGCCAAAAAGCATGTAATAATGGTTCGCCCCATTGAAGCAGCCACTTAGTTTGTTTCAATAAAACTTAGCTTTTTTCTATTGAAAATTATTGCATTTGTCTCATTTCTATCTCTTTGAGTCACATCTACGACTCGTTAAATGGTAAGTTCGGAGTCCAGCTTGTCCTACAAGGCTGCTCCCACAACTTACGAAGCTCAAAAGATGAGTTTGGAGTTCAACACTTGGTTCGACACCGCTTTATCCGTTTGTAAATAAGCAAGTGCAGAGCAGCTCACCATTCGGAATTACTCTTACAACTCGTTAACCCCTTCAAACAACAAGTTTGGAATCCAACACTTGGTTCGACGCCGCTTTAGCCGCTTGCGAATGAGCAAGTGCAAAGTAGCTCACCATTCGGAATTGCTCCTACAACTCATTGAAGTTCTCAAATAACAAGTTTGGAGTTCAACACTTGGTTCGACGCCGCATTAGCCGCTTGCGAATGAGCAAGTGCGAAGTAGCTCACCATTCAGAATTGCTCCTACAACTCGTTGATAATTCTGTAACAACTAGTTCGAAGTTCACAATCTTGGTTCGAAATTACCCTAACAGCATGTAGGTATGCAGTTTCGGGGCTCAAAACGAACATTCATACTACTCCCACTACTGGTTAAATTTCGCAACAAGCAAGTTCGGAAGTCAACTCCCCTAGAGTTGCTCCTCAAACTTGCCTCCCAAACGGCTCTCTCCTAGAGCCTGATGATGTTCTTCTCCCAACTCGCCTCCCGAGTGGCCTTCTTTCAAACGAGTTCGGAGCTAAAACTCTCCCCTAGAGTTGCTCATCAAACTCGTCTTTCGAACGGCTCTCTCTCTTAGAGCCTGATGATGTTCTCCATCCCACTCACCTCCTGAGCGGCCTTCTTCTAAGAGAGTTCGGAGCCTAACTGATCTAGAGACGCTCCTTAGACCCGCCTCCAAGAATGGATCTTTTCAACAGTCATACAAAGCTCTTCTCAACTTCATGAAGGCAAAGATGTTGCGGGACTATTTCGACCATGAAGAAGGGTTATTCTTTAACTAACTTCTAAAGAGAAACTGTAGATTTTCGAGTCAGCTTCGAAACAAGGGGTCACACGTCACAATCAGACATCCGTAGCACCGGGAATGTCGGTTACAATACAGCTGCGTCGAAGCCTCCTTGGCCCTCGGCAACTCTCGCTGAGCATTCTTGCCACCGACATCGAAATGAGAGAAAACAGCGTTGACTGGTCTACGGTCAAATTCGCCACGTGTTGCTCTCTCGAAGTGTCTCTCGACTTCGGCAAGTGGTTCCGAGCATTCTTACCACCGATGTCAAAATGAGGGAAAAACTCTGCCTTCTGATGCACGCTCGATCGTGATCAACGGTTGTGATTAAAACAAAAAATGAGAAAGTCAATGGTCAACGCTGACCGAGTCAACAGTCAACCATTAACCGCCACGTGTCAAGCCGCCGAAGCCTTTCCTGGGTTCGAAAATGTGATCCGAGCATTCTTGTCACCGACGTCAAAATGAGAGAAAATTTTATCAAAAATTCAAGGGTTAACGTTGACTGGGTTAGCGGTCAACCGTTGACCGCCACGTGTCAAGCCGCCGAAGCCTCTCCCGGGTTCGGAAACTCGATCCGAGCATTCTTGCCACCGAACTAGAAAATGGAGAAAACCACTCTGCCTCAAGATTCGTGCTCAAATCTAGATCAACGGTTCAGGTTCGCACAACAAACAAAAAAAAGAGGAAAAAAAGAGGGAAATTTGATGGATTAACGGGTCGGGTTTGAACCCGTTAGAAACCCACACCCGCAACTCTCTCTCTCTTCTTCCTCCTCTGAAAAACAATTTCCCGCCAAAAACCCATCCTCCAACTCCTTCAACCCTGTTACCGCTGATTTCGGTGTGGGGGTAAACAGATAGAACTTGTGAGTACGGGAACAACCTGAACAGTTGACTCGGCCTTCTTGCTCCTGCCGCGACCTGCAAGGAAGTGCGAAACACCGGGGTTGATTCCGCCGACGCACCCTCCGACACTCTTGTCAGTAATCAGAAAAGATTAACAAAGAGCTTAGAAGTGGTGAAAGAGTGATTAACCTGGTCATGGTGGTAGAGGGGTGATATTTATAGTCGCCTTTGGAGCGGTTAGGGGCATGATTTCCTGCCTAACAGCAAGGAGGAAAATCCTCCTATTCTGTTTTGGGAAATTAGCCCATGATTCCCGGTGGGTGCAAATCAGGGCTGCTGATTTGACAAAATCAGGGATCCTGATTTGCCCCTTGTTGGTTTGGGTTCGCCTTGGGTCGGGACCCGTACCCAGTTGGAGCGGATCCGTTCGCGGGTTATTGGATCTGTGAGAAGGAGATTCAGTAACCGTCTTGGATTTGCTTGAATGTGAAATTACCATTTTACCCCCGTGCATCGAGATTCGTGTCCAATCTGGACGGCTCCGATTTAACCCCATTTTTAGCCATATCACGAGCCCCCCACTCCTAAAGACTGAGTGTGATCAGACTTTGAGGACTAGATTAACTGTTTTAGTGGCAGGTGGAGTTGTATCGGTGTTCGAATGGAGGATTTTGGATCTCGAAGGGGGTATTGAGGTAATTTTTGACATCATGTGCTGTTCTTGAGCTGCATCGGGTATCTGACAGCCTTTTATCTATTTTTTTTCGAAGTATTTATTTAATTTTGCGATGTGCTTGCTAATCGTTTAGGGGTCTTAGCGGTACATTCAGGGTAATAATTGTTCGCTCCGGGGTTCGAGAGTGTGCCCCCGAATTTCCAATTATTTTCCAGAATTTTTAGCTAGTTTTCCCGAATTTTTAGCAATTTTTCCGCAATTTTTAAATAAATAAAACGATTAAAATAAATAAAAAACGATTTAAATACCGATTAATGACGTGGCTCGATCTGAGCCGTTGATCATGGACGAGCACGAATTTCGGAAGGATCTGACGGCTGCTATCGCTCGGCAGCTTTTTCTCCGTTTTCGAGCTCGGATTGGCACTTGCTCGGCTGCCGACCGGAGACAAGGGGGTTCGGCATTCCGAGCAACGTGGCGCAATATGAGCCATCGGATGGCGGTGCGTTTTCCAAGAAAACGCTATCTTGTCTTTTAGCGCACGTGGTGCAATCTGGACCGTTCATCCTTAGGAGCACGAATTTCTGAGAGATCGAACGGTCGTAGTAGCTCGGTGTCTTTTTTCTCCGTTTACGAGCTCGGAAAGGCACTTGCTCGGCTGCCGACCGAAGACAGGGGGTCTCGGCATGCCGAGTGACGTGGCGCAATCTGAGCCGTCGGATGATGACGCGCATCTCGAGACGGGCACATTTCTCAAGAAAACACTATCTTGTCGTGTAGTGTCCTCGGTGAGATCTGGGCCGTCTGATTGAGATCACGCGCTAAAATTGAGGAGAAAGTGAGTTTTCTCCGTTTACGAGCTCGGAAAGGCACTTGCTCGGCTGCCGACCGAAGACAGGGGGTCTCGGCATGCCGAGCGACGTGGCGCAATCTGAGCCGTCGGATGATGACGCGCATCTCGAGGCGGGCACATTTCTCAAGAAAACACTATCTTGTCGTGTAGTGTCCTCGGCGAGATCTTGGCCGTCTGATTGAGATCACGCGCGAAAATTGAGGAGAAAGTGAGTTTTCTCCGTTTACGAGCTCGGAAAGGCACTTGCTCGGAATCCGTCCGGAGACAAGGGGTCTCGGCGGGTCGAGTGACGTAGCACAATCTGTTCCGAGGTGATCCTGCTTCCAAGGGCATTAATGGTGCCTTGGGGTTTGTGCGGCGTTCCACTTTCCCCAGGTCATTAAGGATAACCCCTTCAATTAATGCGTGGCGTTTCGACTTCCGAGGATCATAATGGCTGGTTCTTGGATGTTAAGCTATAAGTACCCCCTTCCCCTTGTTATTTCAGTTGCAATCAACATTGAGTTTCAGACCTCGGAGGCATCTGCCTTGGGTGGCTTTTCCTTTGAGGTCCGGAGGGGTGGTCGCTCTCCTGTCTGGTTTTCCCTCTGTTCCTGACGGCCCCGAAGTGGATGTCTGGAGCGGGGGGGAACGAGACAGTAGTGGTGACGACCGTAGTCCGGGTCCGAGGGATGAGTCACTTCGGAAGGACGGGAGGTCGCCCTGTTGTCTTGTTCTTTTCCCGTTCCTTACTGCTCCGAAGGGGATGTCAGGAGCGGGAGGGAATAAGACAGAAGTGGCGACGTCCATAGTCCGGACCCGGGGTGTGGGCTACTTCGGAAGGACGGGTGGTCGTTCTTCCACCAAGATCTTCTGCTTTCTTTGGTTGCTCCGAAGTGGGTGTCAAGGCAGGCAGAGATCTTGGTGGAAGAGGTGATGATCCATGTCCGAATCCGAGGGGTGAGCTCGTTTGGGAGGACGAGCGGCCGCCCTTTAAACCATTATTTTTTCCGGACCATCTGAGCTCGTTGTTGGCAACTGTGAAGGCGCGGTTGCCAGAGTCCTCTGCCAGGCCGAGCCTTCCAGTTGCAAACAACTAGCTCGGAATGGTGCGTTTCTCTTGATCTCTGAGTGTCGATGGGTCCCTTCCCATCTCAGTCTTCCTTCCGGGCTGCCGGCTCCTGATGGATGTCAGCCCGGAGGAGTTAGAGATGGGGGGAGTGCCGATCTGTCTTTGACCGGGGCCCGTGGGTCGGCGGAATACCGACCGAGACACGGGACCTGGGGGGCGCTCGCCGAGGGCGGTGCCTTAAAACTTTGAATCAAAATTTTGTCTGGCTTCCCTAGACGTAGGTGAGGCGTCCGAAGGTTCGATCGTCCGAGCGACGTGGCGTAATCCGAGCCGTTCGATGATGGCGTGCATCTCGAGACGGGCGCATTTCTCAAGAAAATACTATCTTGTCGTCTAGCGTTCTCGGCGAGATCTGGGCCGTCTGATCGAGATCAGGCGCGAAAGTTGAGGAGAAAGTGCGTTTTCTCCGTTTGCGGGCTCGGAAAGGCGCTTGCTCAGATGCCGACCGGGCTCTGTTGCTCGTTGGTTCGGATTGCCCATTGTTTGGATTCTGACCCCCAGGCGTCGAGCTAGCCGACTTGGTGAAGAAGGGAGTTGTATTGGGCCTTCGCGATGTTTCGAGAGCGGCCCAAAAGTCGCATTCCTTCGCTTGGAAGTCCAAAGGACGTTCCATTTTACTATAAATCTTCACCCCCCCCCCCCTTAGACCAAGTTTCACTTTTCACTTTTACTCTCTCTCTTCAGTTTTTACTTTGCATTCGAAGTTTTCCGCTCTCTGGTGGCGTTGCTAGCTGTCGCGGTAGCGTGCCTTGTCTCCGGCGAACTTTCCGACCGTACACATCACTTCAAGGTCAGTCTCTCTCTCTCTTCTCTCTTAGAAATGGTTAAGATCACGGATGAGACCCCCGCCTCGGAACAAGCCGTTGGCCGAGGGGATAAAGAGAAAGGAGTAGCGGAGCCGAGCGAGCAGGACGTCGTTCGTCCGGACAAAGAGGGTGAAATGGCCGAGCTACCCGAGGAGGTCGTGGCGGCGTCCCGAAAGGGTAAGGCCGTGGTCACAATAGTGGAAACGCCGAAGACGGCGGGGGCGTTCGGTCGGCAGCCAATTGTTTTGTCGAGTGTTGGAGGTGTTCGGGACTACGCCGAGGACGTCTTGGAGAAAGTGACCCAAGGCACGGCCCCATTGGTGGAGGAGAATGAGCCAAGGGAGCTATCCGAGGTGGACCATACTATCTCGTCGCTCACCGAGGGTGACCTTCGGTTGATCCGAGAGGGCTTCCGGATCCCGCTTGAGTATGTACTACTCCTCCCCGGGCCGGGTTTCCGAGCCAACACAAAGTCCTCATCGGACGTGTGCGTCTTCCCGGTCGACTCCCTTATTGCCGGGCTCCGCTTTCCCCTCCACCCGTTCGTGGTTGAAGTCCTGGTCTGGTACGGTTTAAGCCCCGCTCAGCTGATGCCGAATACATGGAGGCACGTTATGGCCTTCGTCCTTCGATGCCAAGAGGTCGGCGCTCGGCCGAGTATGTTCCTCTTTCGAAGTCTTTACCGACCTTGCCAGCCAAGGAAAGACGAACAGAGGTTTTATCTTTCGCCCCGGACGGGCGTGAAACTGATCGAGAATCCGGACTCGATCAAACATTGGAAGGAAAAGTACTTCCTCGTCCAAGCCTTGATGCCGTGGGTGATACCGACGGTTTGGGCAAAGGAGGGTCTGCCCAAGCGGACCAAGAATGAGGTGCCGCTGAGTGATGAAGAGGCCGAGGTCCAGAAGAAGCTCCTCGCCCTGCCAACGCTGAGCTGGAAAGATATTACAGAGGAGGATCTGTTCCATGGGGGTCTCAGTCCGATCGACCCTCGTACGCTTCTGGTATTTATACTCTTTGTTTAAAGCTCATGAAAATTTTTCTAAGTTTTTTCATTCGGCTTTTGCAGAGACGATGAAGATGGATTACAAGGCCCTGATGGCGAAGGGCCGTTCGGAGCAGGAGGCGAAGAAGAAGAGGCCGGCGGCAAGGACTCAGGACAGCCGGGCTTCGAAGAAGCCTTCGGTCGTGAAGGCTGCCGAGCAGCCGAAGGTCATGGTCCTTGACAAGGGGGAGGTCCTGGTCTTCGACCCGCCTGCCCCGAATGCGCCGACTCCGACCCCGAAGGGAGACGCTCCCGGTTCGTCGAGCGGCATGTTCGGCGTGACGGAGGTGTTGTCCCTCCAAGTTCCGCCCCTTACTGCCGAGGCGGAGGAGATCCTGACCGAGCGTCACAAACAGATCTTCATCCCCGACTGGCAGGTGATGAAGGTCGATGGCTTCTTGGGCGACGGCAACATCTGCATGGAGGCGGTGAAGCACTTGCCGACCCCGAAGGACCGAGCGACCCTGAAGGCCGAGCAAGCAGGGGACGCCATGATGCAGATTGCTCGGAATACCATGTCGGTAAGTTGGCCGGGCTCTTCCTCATTGGAATTTCTTTCCTAGAGTTTTTCCCAAGTATTTGGGTTCGGATTTTAATCTGCTGTTCTTTTCCAGACCCTCTGCCACTTCAACTTCCTGGTCGAGGAGATGGCAAACAAGGAGCAGGAGAAGGAACGGGAGAGGGCGGAGCGCGTCAAGGCTACGCAGCGGCTTGATGCCGAGCAGCTCCTTTCGACGAAGAGGGCTGCTGAGGTGAAGGGGTTGGAGGAGCAGCTGTCCAACTCCATTCAGCTGTCGAAGGATACGGCGGCTAAACTTGAGGCCTCGGAGAAGGAGGTCGCCGAGCTGAAGGAGGCCCTGGCCAATGCTCGGTCGGAGGCGGAGAAGGCTCGGAAGAGGGCCGAGAGGACCAAGGCCAAGCACCTGAAGAAGGTGAAGAAGGTGAGGAAGGCCGTGCAGGAGGAGGCTGCTCAGCACATGCTCCAGAACATGGAGGACGCTTATGGTCGAGCGCTGATCCACATAGCCGCCAGGAACCCGGGCTTCGACACCTCCTCCTACCACTTTTACGACCCCGTGGAAGGGGAGGAGGGTGTGCCCGAGGGGATGCTCGGACCTGCGGGAGAGACGGAAGTCGTCGAGGGCCCCGGGGAGACCGAAGCCGAGGGCGAGGAGGAGGACGACTCCGAGGAGGAGAGTTGGAGCGAGGGCGACGGCGAGGGCGATGGCGAGGACAAGACCGGGGGGTCAACGGACCCGAGCGGCAAAAAGGTCGACCCCTGACTCGGTTGTCTCTTTTCTTTTTTTAGTCTTTTTTCTTTTGTAAGCCTAACTGCGGACTGGCCACTGCTAGTGTAAAACTTTTTCACCTTAATTCTGAAATGAAAAATAGCTTGTTTGGCGAGAATTTATCTAAGTGTTGAGCCTCGGGTTTGCGTATGACTAGTTGTAGATGTTTCCGTGTATTGTCCCATCGGATTTATCTCCGCTTTTCAGGTGATGTTCGGTCCGGTCACGGAGCTCGTCTACCTTCGGAAGGAGCTGGCCAAATCGAAGCGTGAGCTCTCAGACAGCCGACAGAGACGGTTTCTCCTGCTCGGCCAGGCGGAGGAGGCGAGGGCAGTTCTACGGAGGTACTGTCGCGAGCTGTATCAACTGCGGAAGCACTCCCGAGCTCCTTGTCCCGAAGGGGAAGTCGAGCGGCTCCGCGGGGAGCTTACTGCCGTCGAGCAGAGGAATGACGACCTTTTGGCAGAGGTCCAACACTTGGAGTTAGCGGAGAAGGAACGCTCAGCGGAGGCAGAGAAGCTGGCATCCGAGCTGGAGAAGGCATCGGCCGAGCGCAAGAGGTTATTGGCCGATGTCGACAGGCTTAGAAGGATCACGATAGCTAGGGGAATCGAGGTTACCCACTTCCGCCGGCTCACCGCCGATGGTGTTAATGCCTCCGGCTCGTCAAGACCTTCTCGTCCGAAGAAATCGGCGAAGGACGACGTTCTGAGAGACAGGATTATTGAACTGGAGGAGGAGATCGCGTCGCTCAAGCCTGCGCCGGAGAGGGCTAACGTTCGCAGCACTTCATGCACCCACGAAGAGAGTGAGAGGGGGATTACGTTTTACGAACTTGCGACATGCTCGCCCATGACCAGGCGGAGTCCGGTCGACGCACAGAGCAGCGCGGCCGTCTCGTCGAGCGGGGCCTCGGCAGGCGCCGTAGTTAGAGCCAGCAGCGAAGGGGGATCGCGCTTCGTTGGTTTAGGATCGAGCTCGGAGGGCAGGCCTCGTCGTCCTCGCGTTTCCCTAAACCGAAGCATTCCCCTTCCGAAGAGGCCTTGATTTTGTCGTTTTTCATTTTCGCTGGTTGTTATAAAACTTAATTGTAGGGTCGGTTCGGCCGTCTGTAACACTACTATATCTGAATGCGAATCTTGAAATTTTCCTTAGAAAATTTTTCCAAGTGCTGGACTTCGGTGGCGTATTGAAATTGTGTTATTCGTTCTCTTCTTTTCAGCTGGTGGTGACGGTCCATGGCTCGGATTCCGACCGTTCGGAGGATGACTCCGAATCCGAGGCCACTTCTGGGACGGTGGTTCTGAGCCCTAGGAGCGTCGAGTTGGGGTTACGCCGAGCTGAGAGCGAGTTGGCCCACCTTACGTCCGTCCTCGGCCTTCGGGAAGCCGGGATCCAATGCCTGGAGAATAGGATCGCCGAGCTGAGCCCCGCAGGAGGGGACGAGGACTCGGAAACCGCATTCAGCAATGCTCTCCGGGTCAAGTGTATTCGGCATAACCAGTCGAAGATCATAGCCGAGCGGGATGATTTGCTCTCGGAGATTCGACACCTGCAGACTGTGGTAGCGAAGCTCCGGGGTGACGCAGGGGAGCCATTAGCCGAGGAGGACGGACAGTCGGCCGAGCAGTCTAGTGAAGATACTTCCGTTTGAACGCTAAGTGTTGTTGGTCGGCATTGTACTTTGTTTGCGAACACTTTGTAACCATGGAATAGATGTGCTTTGTGTTACAGCTTGGCTGTTTTAATAAAATATCTTTCATTGTTCTGCATATTTGTTTTGTTTGTAATTGTGTTGGTCGTGCCGAGAACCTTGAGCCGGGCGTCGTAGTTTCGTCGGCGAGGCTGTTGAACCGAACGGGTGCGGTACTTTGTCATTTAGCACAGGCGACAAGATCTGAACCGTTGACTGTAAGCACGAATCTCGAGGTGGCGCAGTTCCCAAGAAAACGCTATCTTGTCGCTTAGTGCAGGCGGCAAGATCTGAGCCGTCTGATCGAGATCATGCACGAAAGTGGAGGAGAAAATGAGTTTTCTCCGTTTACGAGGTCGGAATGGCACTTGCTCGGCTGCCGACCGGAGACAGGGGGTTTCGGCATGCCGAGTGACGTGGATTAATCTGAGCCGTCGGATGACGACGCGCATCTCGAGACAGGCACATTTCTCAAGAAAACGCTATCTTGTCGTTTAGTGTTCTCGGTGAGATCTGGGCCGTCTGATCGAGATCAGGCGCGATTCTTGAGGAGAAAGTGAGTTTTCCCCGTTTGCGGGGTCGGAATGGCACTTGCTCGGATTCCGACCGGGGAGTGGTCCCACCCTTCTTGTCCTCTCCTGTTTCTGCGAAGTGGGGGAGGGCTCGGACTAGAAGTAAGCCGAGCGCTCGCCACAACGTAGGAGCTTTCCGGAAAGCGATCTTTAGGGCAGGATTGTCGCGGAGTTCGATGGTTGTGGGAGCAATTCCGAACGGCGATTTACCCCTGGTTCGTCCGGGGACGAGCCGAGGAGGTAAAGTCGAACCGAGTGTTGGACTCCGAGCCATTGGTGTTAGTTCAACAGCTGTGGGAGCAATTCCGAACGGTGATCTACCCCTAGCTCGCCCGGGGACGAGCCGAGGAGGTAAAGTCGAACCGAGTGTTGGACTCCGAGCCATTGGTGTTAGTTCAACAGCTGTGGGAGCAATTCCGAACGGTGATCTACCCCTGGCTCGCCCGGGGACGAGCCGAGGAGGTAAAGTCGAACCGAGTGTTGGACTCCGAGCCGGT